>OZ023240.1:27091019-27799019 GCA_964006365.1 Trididemnum miniatum
AAGGAATGAACTACACACTGCACTGTAGGTACGGACTCCGGTGCTACAGCCAGCAAAGACGAAGTAATCAGTGCCTAATCATGCGAAACGAACAAAATGTTTACAAGGCACCAAAGGCACGAATCCTTGACTTGCGGTAACTCTTTTTTTTTTTAAGGTTGTCGTTTACGCAGGATACCAAATCTGTCTTTTGGATACCAAATCTGTTCTCGACGGATACCAAATTTTTACAGGATACCAAATAAGAAAAGTGGATACCAAACAAGCAGGTTGGATACCAAATTGGGGTCAATTTGGTATCCTAGGATGCCACCTGGCAACCCTGATCTGTTCTATTGCCGTATTGTTGCCGTTTCCAAAATTTGCTGTTTCTATTTTTTGTTTTTAAAGTTGTCAAGGAGCCATTGGCCCGAAGGAGCCAAGGAGCCAGACGTAGAAGAAATGAAAAAAAGTGACAAGCAGTTTATAGTTTAACAAATGCAATGAAATTGTTCACCACTATTTTTTTTATTTCTCAGTATAGGAATGGGCAACACGATTTGAACTGATGAACTCTCAACTCTGACTTTCGTTCCGGACACTGAGCTCAGAGAGTGGTTCCACTACTAGTAATTTAATGGATATAAGCCATTACAAAGTATATCCTAATAAGGTCGAAACAGTGGCTGTCAGGAGATTGAGTATAATGTGAATTTAAGGATCTTCACCCTAGACTACTCTGAGCTTCTCTGATGAGACCTAATAAGGTCAAAACAGTGGCTGTCAGGAGATTGAGTATAGCTTATCATGCTTACGTATATATATTAAACCTGTTCAAAATTTCAAAAACTTTGATTTTTCAACGGCGTTGCAGCGTTTCTGACGAATTTTTTTGCACTGCTTTTAGAAATGTAAATAATAAGTCTAGACCTAATTCTTTTGGTTGAGCAACCACCGCGTTAGGCGATGATTTGCGGACCCCATTTTTGAAAATTTTGATATTTTTTGCCACTAGAGGGCACTTCTTGCCATTTGTCTCTCCAAGTTCAAACACAAAAAGGTGTCCCTTGATAAACTGTGACTTTCAAAAAAAAATTCAAGATTATGACATCACTGTAACTAAAGATATCAGCATTTTTGTTGCTGTAACATCGTATGCTGCCTCTAGTGGCCAATACGTAAGCGTGGTTATATCATAGATGTCAGGGAGTCGAACCGTTTAAAATATCGCTCCGGTTCCGGTTCAGGTTCAAGAAATTTTATTTTTAACGGTTCAGGTTTAAGACTTTTCAAAAATTTGAGTTCAGGTTCGGTTCGGGTTCAGTTGCACCAAAATTTAGAGGTTCGGGTTCGGTTCGGGTTCATCGAAACCAAATTTTTAAGGTTCAGGTTCGGTTCGGGTTCACTAAATTCAAATAAATTTTAAAGATTCAGTTTCGGTTCGGGTTCACCGAAAAAAAGCGGTTTTTACCGGTTCGCTGTTCAGGTTCGGGTTCACTTCAAAATCTTTAATTTGGCCAAAAACTAAATTAGGGTCTTATATCACTAAATAACGAAATATAAATTGCATGCCCGAATCAATTAAGGTTAAATCAAAATGTAAAAATTCATTAAATTTTGAAAAGCAGAAACAAGATGTGCATAGATAATGCAATGCAATCTCGCTGCAGTACCTATGAGATATGTAATACTACAACTAGATTGCGCATGGCGCAAGAAAAAGTGTAACAATTTGAAGCTCCGATCCGCCATCTTGGAATTACCCGCTTGAACAAACGTCGCCTATATTTTACAACGTAATAACGATGGAAAGGGTTACAAAAAATATCATAACTTTAGTTATGGTTGTCGAATTTTAAAAATTTTAACTGGATCGTGAAGGTCTTGATTTTAGCTATCGTTTAAAACAAATTTCAAGAAAATTTATGGTGTTTTATATGGGGCGCCGTGTGTAAAACTACGCAATATAAAATTTTTAACAGTATGCTAAAATGAGCGTTTTTTTATGTGAAAACCGCAAAAATTCGTTGGCGGCTGGGGGCTACGTTTTTCAGACCCCCGGCTGTAACTCCCTCTCCCATTCGCCAAATCCTGGGTGCACCACTGCTTCGCGAGGCCCCTCTCAGAAAATTTCTGCGTACGCCACTGGGCCTGATAAGGTAAAGGTACGGGACAGCGGGTGCAAGCACACATTGTTTAGGCCATTTTCAATTGTCGGCCCATTACAATTTTCAATCACGAATGATTGAACGCTGTTAAGGGACATAACATGACGAACAACACATACACAAAACCCTTCGCACTTCCGCTTGTGCCGAGCGCCTGGTGCGAAAGCTGCGAATACTATTTTTAAAGTATTTAGTATGACCCGACTGGGAATAAAACCCCAGTTTACCGGCTACTAAGTGGACGCTCCTAACCGATACACCAAGCGCCGGTTTACTGGGCCTGATGGTCAGGGAGTTAGTTTTTCGATGTACGACAAATTAGTCGGCAGCGTGGTCGAGTGGTTAGGAGCGTCGTTTTTACGACGACTATGATCGCAAGGTTGATGGTTTAACTCCCACCCTGGTCTCGATGTTGCGCCCTTGGATAAGACGTTTTACGACAATTATCTCTGCTTGATGGAATCTAACAAGCGAGAAATAGAAGAAGTCAGAAGCAAAACTCAACTGAAAAACTCGGAAACAAGGGCAACTCCTTGGCCAGTCTTGATTCGTCCTATGCACAGTGCCTCTGTCGCTTTCTCATGACAGTAGGATAAAATATGAAGCAGTAAATTCAGTATTAGTAGGTAGTAGCACAGGAACGTAACTTTTCGAGCTTTTTCTTCTCATCGCTTCTCACCCGCTGTTTCCAGCAGGCGAGCAGCAGCTGTGACGGTGTTACCATGTGTAACTGTGCAGTAAGTGTAAAAGTTTAAGAACGGCGAAATCAAAGAATACATATTCTCGTTTGATATAATTCGTCCGTTAATCGTACGTCAGAAAAAAGGTACGACACAATGCACATCTTCATCGGTTTGCAGGAGCGTATTTAGGGGAGGGGGCTACTGTGCCATGGCCTTTTAGTAAAAAAGGACAAAATTAATGGTGCCAAGTGACTGAAATATGCCAGATTGGTTTGATGGTTTCTGTAGTTTATGGCTAGGGGGGTAGGATGGCCAGCCACTTTCAAAAATGTTTTTGATGTAGGCTGTACAGTTTTTCCATAATTATGAACCTCTTCGATAGCAATAAGCCTTCCGCCTTCAGCAGTAAAAATCTAGTTCTATACAGAGAAACCTACTTTTACATATAGAGGTATAAACCGCATAAAGCAATTCACGCAATCATTTTCCAGCGAAAAAATTTTAAGGCCTGGAAAACCATGACCAATAGCCAGGAGCGGCGGGAAAAATTTCGGGCCCCGGGGCAAAAATTTCGTTTGGGCCCTTTGGTCAGTGGTGCCCCAAAATCACGTGCTGAGCAAAAATATGATCAGAGCGTCCGCAGATGTTCGAATTTCGGCCCAAAATCAAGTGATGAGCAAAAAAAGGGTCATAGCCTCCGCAGATGTTCAAATTTCGGCTCAACATCTAGTGATGAGCAAAATAAGGATAATAGCGTCCGCAGATGTTCAACTTTCGGCCCGAAATCAAAGAAAGCATTATCGCGTCCGCAGGACGTATAGTTTGAGCTAATGAAATTTGCATTCTAAACCTCACAATTCTGAACCCCGGGCCCCCCTGTGTCCCCGGGCCCCCGGACAGTACAGTGACCTCTTCTGCCCCCCTTCTAAGCGGGCCTGAGCTCAACTAATTTCATGTTGAAGTTTAAATTTTTTTGATTGAGCCTATTTAATTTGAATGAAATGACAAGTTTTTGCAAATCGACGCTACATTTAAGTGATGGGTCTTTACCATCACTCGCCACCCTATACTGCTTTTAGTCAAATCATTTTCTGCAGTTGTCACTTGTCAGCTCATAATCTGACACTGTCTCTGATTGCATTATGGATGTCGAGAGCAGATGAGTCATCATCCATACTTGTGTGAGCTATGCTAACGTTTTTATAATGATGCTTGGTCAATGTTATCTTTAGAATACTCGTTTTCAACGGTGGTTTGATCATCTGAAACCCTCTCCTCCAAATCTGACAAACCTGCAGACCTAATATTGAACTGCGACTCTTGCTGCATTCAATATCATTTAGCTTCAAGAAAAACTTACAATATTACTTTAGAATCTAGAGTCTAGAATGGTTCTTGCTGCATTCAATATCATTTAGCTTCAAGAATAACTTACAATATTACTCTAGATTCTAGAGTCTAGAGTAATATTGCAAGTTTTTCTTGAAGCTAAATGATATTGCATGCAGCAAGAGCCGCAGTTCAATATTAGGTCCGCAGGTTTGTCAGATTTGGAGGAGAGGGTTTCAGATGATCAAACCACCGTTGAAAACGAGTATTCTAAAGATAACATTGACCAAGCATCATTATAAAAACGTTAGCATAGCTCACACAAGTATGGATGATGACTCATCTGCTCTCGACATCCATAATGCAATCAGAGACAGTGTCAGATTATGAGCTGACAAGTGACAACTGCAGAAACAGATTTGACTAAAAACAGTATAGGGTGGCGAGTGATGGTTAAGACCCCACTGTTGGTAGGACGAACGATCTTTCAGCGAAAAGCTTATTTCAATATAGAAATGGTTGTGCGTGGGTTACCGCGCGTCTTCATCCTCCAAAATTTGCGGATAACATCTCAGACAAATCACCGCAAGGCTGCAAAAGACATCCATAATGGCGATATGTTTTTTCTTGCCACTGATAATGATTTGCTGAGGCAGATTGCAGCTACATCATTTGAAAATCGTGCAAGAAGGGACCTTAGAGCTGTGGGTGCCATTTGATTTGTTGGTTGTGTGTATCTGATCGATGCGCATTAATTTCAACGCGAATCTCTTTGCTGGTTATTCATGGTTATTTGGCTCATCAGACAGAGCTTCTTTTTTTCAGCTTTTTTTGCCATAATCAGTTTGAGTAAATTACAGTAAACCCATGCTTTGATGGTGATGAAGATTATAAAACGAGAGATAAGTTTGCCGCATTTCTACAAATCAAAGCATCCAGTGCAAATGAAACAACTTCCAAAAGCTGCTAACAAAATTATAGCTGCAGAAATGTGGTTGCAAAATTATCACTGACTGTTCTCAGTCAGCTGCATATCAAAGAGTGAACGCAAAAGACGGCGGAGCCACATTTGCACGTCTTCTCTGGATTGCCAAACAGCTGGTGCGTGGCTGCGTGCACGCAATGCGATGGGGAACGTGGTATCAGCCACAAGCAAGTCACAGCTTTATGCTCCTACTGTGCCGCGTCACTCATGTCTTATCATTATCATTGCCTTGGCATTATCATTCCCACTGCATAGGCATCCCTAAAAACTGTGTTTGGTTCAAATTTCTTGTTTTTTCTTTCTGCTGATACAATGACAGGTTAAATTAATTCCTTGGTCTTATTAGTTTGCAGAGTATTATTAATTTGCGCAAAGAGCAATTTGCGCAAAGAGTTTCTCAAATTTCATACGAAACAAAAGATCAGAATTTGACCACGAAGCGCTGTTTCTTTGTTTGATTCCGATTCTCTCGCGTCAGCAACAATGTAACTGAGTTTGTCCTTGACACGTTTCGCTGATAAAAATCTCCGCAGTTTGTTTTATTCTTTCATTGCTAGAACAAGGTCATAATAGTAAAGATCTCAAGCTTAGCGATATGTATAATAACAAATACTGATGGCAAATCTATCTGAGAACTTCGCTTGTCCAATTTGTCAAGAACCTCTGCAAAAACCAATCAGGATTCTGTCATGTGGTCACAATTTCTGTGAAAGATGTTTGGAAGATCTTTGTCGTTCTTCAAACCAAGCCAAGTGAGAAAATGATAAGTTTGATCAAAGGTTTACACTTGTGTATTCATGATTGGGAAGTTTGCTTATTAAATTTGTTCTCACGTAACTTTTTTTGTGGTGTTTCGTCGTACTGTAGTCTACAAAAAAATACACTTTAACTCAGATATATTTTCACGAAAATCACGACAATTTTAAACCAACTTTTCCATGTTTTCAGTTGTCCAACCTGCCGTAGAATGAACGTCGTGAAAAGAAATGAAATTACCAAGTTGACTCGTAACTACTTGCTTGAAGACGCTGTTGAAAAAGTAAGAAATAATTGATGGAAATTTAGTATTCATTACACACGCATGTGTCAACTTGTTTGCAGGTGTCATGTGCACTGCTTAAGCTACAAATTGCTGATTGATGGAGATTATGTGCAAATGTAAAAAATGATAGGTTTTAATAATTTGAAACTGGAGTTTAGACAAATATTATCGTGAATGTAAACACTTTAAACGTGTTGTTTATTGTTTATATGGAAATATCGATCGAACTGACTAGTTTTTTTTTTTTTTATTTTTTTCTCGCGTTGATTATCACTGGTCAACACACAATTTTTACCGAAGACATTTCAACGGTTTCAGGGTATATCAGGTGCGCTGAT
The DNA here is from genome assembly GCA_964006365.1 of Trididemnum miniatum. Taxonomy (NCBI): domain Eukaryota; kingdom Metazoa; phylum Chordata; class Ascidiacea; order Aplousobranchia; family Didemnidae; genus Trididemnum; species Trididemnum miniatum. The sequence goes on from OZ023240.1 coordinate 27,097,544, forward strand.
TCCGAAAATATCAGATGCGCTGATTCCGACAATATCAGGTGCGCTGATTCCGACAATATCAGGTGCGCTGATTCCGACAATATCAGGTGCGCTGATTCCGAAAATGGCCACATTTTTGCTGAATTGGTTCTAGTTTTCGAGATAAATGCATATTTTATGAAAATATTGCTTACGTGGGAAAATAGCATTGCTATCCGTTTATGCCTATTTTAAGCAATGCTGTTGGCTTCAATCCTCTTTGCTTAATGCAGTGAGAAAAAGAATACACTCATTGATAAAACTGGTGGCAAATAATGTCTAATCTTGACAAGAATTTTCTCCTATTTTTGAAGATTTGAAATTACAAAACGTCGACATACAATTATAACGCTAGCCATATTGAAGTTTTGTTGTTTCCCGTTCGGGCTTTTCAGCTTTGTCTATGGCATTTGTAAAGCATCCGTTTAAGCCATTTTCCATGCAATAGCAGAATCATGTTACATGTTGTCAATAAATGCTGAGCATGATGCAAGCATACAAAGTATTGAAGGCAGAAATGAAAATTTTTATGACATACACGTCTTAGCTAGATACCACTTGCGAGAAACATGTTCCTAACCAATGCAAGCCTCAAACTTCGCTTTATCAAGCTTCAGTTTTTCATAATAACAAACTGCGCCCCAATAGCGGATCCAGGAGGGCAGTTGGGGCGATAGCACCCTTAAACAACAGCATTTCTCTAAATTTTCTGGAAAATTCGATGAATCTTAAACGATGGATCATTTTTTTGGCATCGCCCTCTTAAAACGAGTTTCTAGATCCAACGCGCTGCGCAATCCTAAGCAACTTGACAAATCTTTGCAGGTGACAAGCATGCCAGGTTTTTTTTTAAGTGTGGGAATTATTAAGGAGGAAAGGACATGCATGGTGGAGGTGGCATGAAGGACAAACATGGGAGAATTGTAGTTAATGAGAAAGATTGCGGGAAATTATGGAAGGAACACATGGAAAAGATTTTGACAGCAGAAAATGAATGGGATCAGATGGCAGAAGCAGATATGGTTGAAAGACCAGTAGAAGGAGTAACTTATAAGGAGGTGATGAAGGCTATAAGATGAAATTGGGAAAAGCAGCTGGACCTTCAGAGGTAAATATGGATATGATAATGACGAGTGGAAAGTTCGATGTTAGAATAAAGAAGCTTTGTGAGAGAATACTGGATGGTGAAGATTGACTAGAAGAATGGAAAACGAGTGTTGTTGTTCCAATCAGAAGTATTGGTGCAGTATTGGTGCAGAAGTATTGGTGCAGTATTGACAGAAGTATTGGTGCAAGCAGTGATGAGCTGATATGAGGGTTTAGGGACGAATGTCAGAGTTGGATCAGGGTTGTTGGAGGAATTTGTGGTGAGTGTTGGTGTGCATCAAGGGTCTGTGCTATCACCACCAATATTTGCTATTGTGGTTGATGTTGTGACAAAAGATGCAAGAGAAGGATCATAATTATTGAACGACATTTTTGTACACTGATGAGCGAAAATTTGGAGGTTTTAAGGGCGAGGTTCCAAAGGTGGAGAAGTGCAATGGAAGGCAAGGGATTAAAAGCAAATATCGGAAAGACTAAGATGATGGTGAGCGGTACAGAAAATGCTATTGCCCTCAGCAAAATCGAGCCTTGTGGAATATGAGGAAAAAGGGTTGTGTCTAACGCAGTGTGTTGCACACTTTGTAATAAATGAATGCATGGGAGATGCACCAAGATGAAGAAGGTAACCTGCAGTTTCGCAGAGTACATGACAATTTCACGCGAACAAACTTGACGCGGACAATTAGTCGCAAAATGTGTGAAGGTGGAGGAGGAATCGAAAACGAGTTTTCACCCCCCAATCTTCACCGTTTTCCAACCCCTCCGACTCCTTGACCTCTCCCGCTATCCATCCCCCCATCCCACCCTCACATATTTCGCGTCAAATAGTCCGCGGGTCAAGTCGGCCGCATTAAATCTGTTCGCGTCAAATCGTCCGCGTCAAATTGTCTTGCTCCGAGTTTTGCACCCAATTTTATTCATAGAAGGTGCAAAGATCTTGGAGTAGGCAGGAAAGAACCAGTGGAGGTATTACGCAATGAAATAGCTTTCTGAAGCTTGTGACCATTGGTTTTCTATAACGAAACAATATCTTTTTGTCAGCATAAACAGTTCTTATCTGTAATATATTTTGCCGTTGTTCATAAAGTAGTGTAAAGGATATATCTCAAAAACTAGAGCCAATTCAGCAAAAATAAGGCCATTTTTGGAATCAGCGCATCTGATATACTCAAACTCCGTTGAAATATCTTTGGCAAATAGAAAAAAATATTTTTTTGTTGGGCTGTGTTATTAGTAGCTCTTTCCATCTTGAGAGACCACCAGCTTCCTGAAACAGTTTTGCCTCCAGATTCGCAAACTACTTGATTGATTTTTTTATTTCTGTATCTTTATCCTCCTATCACGAGAAAGCGGCGGAGGCGCTATGCGTAGGACATGATCTTGTTAATACTTATTATATAATCTCTGTATACTCTTGCATAATGTATTGCTGAAATCTTAGCAAAAACTAATTCACTCAATGGCAGTGCTTCCCAACCTTTTTTGTGCATGACCCCACTTTGATCTAGTATAAAATCTCAGGCCCCACCAGAACTACCAGATGTCGCAAAGATTCTTTTACTCTATTATTAAAACGCTGGTTCAATTATAAATGTAAATAAATACACGTACTTGGCTGCAATTTATTACTCAATACAATCGCATGGCTGAAGGAAGCCCTGCGCGCTTGACAGCTGCCGCGAAATATGTGGCTGTGGTCTTTGACACTCGCGTTTCATTTATCATTGGCAATGTCGCTAGCGCACACAGGATTTGGCAAACAAGGAGGAGGCACAACCGGGGTTCTGGGAGCCGATCCTCCAGCTGCTGAAGGCCAAGGGGGGTCTGTAGGCGAAGCCCCCAGGGGTTATTGCCCCCATTATTGCGGTTTTCACATAAAAAACCACTCATTTTAGCGTACTTTTTACTGCTGCTGTGAAAGCTATTGAGGTTTTGGTAGCAGCGAAATTATGATTCACAAGTCATAATGATAAGAATGTTATAGGCACCAGGTCAACCACGTTTTTGCTTCCTGCGGTATATACGCCTATGTAATATCTACATAAAATTCTCGACAAAATACTCTTGGACCTGGGTGATGACGTTGGACTAATGTGTAGGTCTTCTATAATAATCAACAACAACATTAGAGCCAAGAGGGGAGAATGGCTGTATGCAAGGTATGCCACCAGCTTTATGCAGCCTACAACAGTAAGTTTAAATTGCGAACAAGCGCATTTTTCTTTTGTATATGCACCAAAGTTGGTTCATAATGTCTTAAACCTCCACGCCCCACCAAACTTTTGTCATGCCCCTCCGGTGGGGCGCACGCCCCACGGTGGGAACCACTGCTCTATGACCTTAACGGCGCTTGGTCTGGGGTTAGGTTGGGTCTCTCCGTGTTGGTGTTAGTCTAGTTGCACTGTGACGACAGTGAGTAGCCTCAAAAAGCCGTACACTGTTATGGCTGCTGCCATTGCGCTATATCATAGCGATGTTGGATCTGTGGTCTCTTCAGCGTCTTTTTATATCTAGCCGTCATATGTTTGATTTTTGCTTTTTTTTTCTTTTCTTACCCATTAGCTTAATCGGGTGTGGCGACCATGCCTACTAATTCCCTCATCTTCAAGTTTCATTCTCGATCGTTTTGTTGCTTCTTTCCTTTTCTGTGTCCGTTTGTAGTTGAATTCCTATATCGCTGTGTTCTATTTATTTTGACGGTGCAGAAATAAAAGACACTACTATTACTACTAACTGAAAATTGAAAAGTAATTGAAGGAGACTGCGAAGTGAGTTTGCGATCTTCGAGTCAGCAGCCACTCGGTTTATATGTCAAACAGCTCCAGCCGTGAATCGAACCCGTCACGTAGGATCTGTAACTTGCGCGCTAGACTTAGTCGCTGACATAATTATGCAACGCAGGAATACTCCAGAGTGAAGTTAGGGAATTATTTGTTTTTTTTGCGATTTCAACTTACCCAATAGAACTATTTTTTCATGCGTTAGTTAACGTTTTCTCATCGCAATTATAACCAAAAAGCTTTATTGTCTAGATGAAAATTTCTGACAAACCTTCTACGGCCAACGTCGTTCTTTCTGGAGATGCGATTGCTCAATTAACAGGTTGGATATTAGCTAACAGTGATGTTTATACTAACAAATACTAACTATGCCAGAACACTAGACAAGAAAGTAGCGTCAACCAGGGAAATTCCTGAACGTCCAGAGGCAGACGATCTCACCCAGCGATGGCGGATGCATTTCTAAGGTAGGGGGGGGGGGCAAACGCAAAGACCAGATTTCCTTCGCCAACAACCCATATTTATGATGATGATGATGATGATTGAATTTATTTCGAAGAACACTAAACGCAAGCGCAAAAAAATACTCACGAGCTACATTCACAATATTACATGGTTAAAATGTGTTCCGGGAAGACTGCAAAGTGCAAAATGACCGATTAAGGTCTTCTAAGTCAAGTAGCCACCCGGTAAAGTCTCTGATGTCATTATCACTTTTTTAAATCATGACATCAAAAATCTAATTGTGATGCTGAAACAAGAACCAAGAATCGTGGGTCTAAAGCCCACATGAATTGGACATGTGGACAGGGTAATTGTGTAGCTAGAGTTTGTTGTTTCAGCAACCCTCACAACTACTTTAAATGTATCATAACCGTTCGCAAAAACCTCTATTTGAGCGCCACTATTAGGGAAGGATTGAAAAATAAAGCGCCACCCTCTAATTGAACACAACCTGTAATGCCACTACAGGGAAGGTGTTGAAAATGTCAAGGACGGCTACACAGGGACGTGTCATCTGATTTTCCGCATTAATGTGTTGATTACATATCAGTAACTGTATTACGGTAGATGTTTTTTTTTTTTTTTAAGTTAAAATGTTGACTCTGCTATTAGTTGTTTTTTTTTTTTTTTTCATTAATTAAATTTATCTTCCCAAACCTTTGATCAGCTGGTCAAAAAAATAGTACCATCCTCTACCTCAGTGGTCGGCAGACACCGGGCCGCCTGCTTTTCCAGATCAAATACTTTTAAACATTTTTGTTACTTTAGAGTTTAAGACTTACAGTAATTGCTTTCGGACGTTTTGTTAAATTTGGTAGCTTGATTTTTACACTTTGGGTGCGATGGGACTTTATTAAGCTTCTTAAAAGTGTGTTTTAATGGTGGTTTTGAATGGTGTTTATTCAAGCGCTATTTCATATTATGCCAAAACAAGATAAAAGAGTAATAAATCTAATTAATATGTTTGTTGTGTGTGTGATGTTATGTAGCTGGCAGTAACTGTTGTGGCTTTGTTGTGTTAGCTGTGTTCGGTTGATGAGGAGAAAAGTAAGAAAATAAATCCAATCAAATCAAAAGTTCTTCACTATACTCGCCGTATTACGACAAGGCGTGTAACGAGTGGCGACGTGCATCGCCGCGGCTTAGCGCCTGGGCTACACAGCTCCGAAGAAACGTCGCAACCAGGGCCGTTGAGAGCCAAGCCCGGGCCCGGTACCAAAATTTAAATCCGGACCCCTGCGAAGTGCCAAAAAGAATGTTCCGCCAAAATGATAAAAGAGATGATTATTGATTTGCCAGAAGAGGCACTTTGTTATACCGAAATTGATTAACAACCAAAAAATGACCAATAAAACTCTTGACCAGGTGGTGCTTACTGTTTAGCTATATTAGTTGAAATATAGGCCTACCAAGGCTAACCGGGTTGTTCGTGGATGTATCGCATTTACGGAGGTAAAAAAGGAAGAAAATTTTTTCGGCAGTTTATTTTGCGAATATTTATGCATTAATTTAGCTACTTCGTAAGTATAAAGATCTTCTAATTTTAAAATATTTAATTGTGAATAATAAGCAGAGGCATGGTCCTGCCTTCTACCACCGCCCAATACTTTAACAGCTTTATTTTGGAGTGTTCTTCATCTTTTTAGATACTTTTCGTATGTATTCCCCCAAATAGTAATACCATATAGCAGATGTGGATGAATCATGGAATAATATAAGACCAGCAAAGCTTTTGGAGGTAGCACGTTTCTAAGTTTACACATTACACCTAATTAAGGATCTAGAAATATTTTTCGCCACTATGCCACTATGTTCTTCAAAATTTAGTCTTGTGTCAATAGTGATGCTCAAGTACTTAATTTGATCATTTGCTGAAATTGACGTGTGTAGGAATTGTATTTCAATATCTGGGCTTGGTTTGATAATGTTGGGATGTATAATTATAGTCATAGTTTTTTGGGGATTGACGGTAATTGTATTGGCGTTTGTCCAAATGTGTACCTTTTGCAGTTCACTAATTATGTTGTTTCTTAATAAACCAGGATTGGCAGAATGAATTGCTAAACACGTATTATCGGCAAAGAGTCTTTAGTAATTCATTCAAGAACTGAAATAACATTTAATTGCTGAATATTTATGTTTATTTTTAAGGCCGGTCCGTGAAAATTTTTCCGACTTAAACCGGTCAGCCACGCGAAAAAATTTGCCAACCCCTGCTCTAACTGAGCACCAACTCTAATTGAACGCCACAATTGGAGAAGAGAAGGGTTGAAAAATAGAGCGCTGCGGCCGTGTGGCGCTCAAATACAGGTTTCACGGTATGTCACGTATGCGGTCACGGAAACAACGAGAGCAGTAGGCTAAGCTTTTTTGGAGCATACGAAAAGATAAAGTTGGGTTGATCAATAACTCAACTCCAATTAACGTTATTTCCTACACCGAATGTTGATGCGCAGAGAAATAGTGGAAATTCATAAATCGCATCGCCACACTTAAAACTAGAGTCGAAACGTTTTAATAAAACTTTCTATGACCACAAAAAGAAATTGTGTTGGCAAATAATGAAATAATTAGAGGAGCCGATGTAAGTCTATATTTTGTATGAAATACAACTGGACAAATGATAGGCCTTATTTAGTAAGTCTTCAAGGCCTACCATTTATCCAGTTGTGTTGGCAAAGGAATTGCTAGGGTTAGCACTCCAGACTTAGATGTTACCAATCGCTGGTTTGCCTTTTGTATGTTAAGACGCTCAATTTGACATTTACAAGCCGCAAGTTAATTTTTTTGCTATAAGAAGATTACGCTTTTTCTGTCCCCCCACTCCACAAACAAAATTTTCAAGAAAACATCTCTGGATTTAAGCTTTTTCCTAGGTTTCTCTTTCGATGGTAGGCCTATTAAGTTTCAATTACAGTACATTTATACAGAGGTATTATTGTAAAAATAAACGCGTAAACTAGGCCTCCTCAGAAAAAAAGTGGGGGGGATGCAGGCTCCCCCAGCCCCAGCTTCCGCCACCTATGATCTTACCTCTCGGCAATCTTTGCTGCAGCTGATTGTCGAAATCTTAACTATTCTCCGACTGGGTTTAATTTCGTGGCTTTCCTCTCCGTCAGGGATAGCCATGCATCTTGGCTTACTGCGCATTGTACAATCTTGCTCCGATTATAACAACTGAACTGTAGTAAAGACACGAGACCACTGCAAACCCAAATAGTTTCTTATTTCGTTTTCCACCTCGTTTATTGGCGATGTGCACTTAACTGCTTGGTTGGCCGAGTGGATAGAGCGTTTGCCTTTGGGGCTATCGACTCTGGATTTAATTCTGGGTCGGGTCAAACCAATCACTGTAAAACATGAACGCCAGCAAGTTTATCGCTGTGCCGGCAACTCCACAGCGCCGTCATTATAGCGCTTCAGTGCTGGCTTTCCCGTGACAGGAGGATCAATATGCAATTATAATAGTGCTATAATAATACAATTTACTGCCCTGCATTTTTAAACTGTGCGTCATTTATTTTGGGTGTTATTTGTGCTGATTGTTTTTATTACTTTGAATGGATCTCTTGAAGGTCTGACGACAATAAACAATAATAAGTAATAATAACTGAATACGACGTAGCGAGGATGACATCATATCTTGCCAGCAGGCACAGAAGCTAAATCACATAAATCAATAAAAGCTCAAAAATGTCCTTGTTTTTCAGAAAAAGCAAACTTTTTGATGAGTGAGCAGCATTATAGTGAAGCGATAGAGATGTTACAGCCCGCCATCGTAGCTTTGCAATCTGATGCAAAGCAACTGATTCTGGCGTTGGTCAAAAAACTTCATTGTTTGATGATGATGAAACAAAATGAAGCTGCCCAATCAATAAGTGACGTCATCATTGCGATTGTGAAGAAAGAAAACTTTGGAGGCGAAATCGAGAAATATTGCAACGAGATCGAACAAGTCATAATAAAAGCTGAAGATAACCAACAACCCAAATTAGCTTCTTCGTTGCTTCGTGCTTTGATGTATGTAACTAGCTGCTGCCCTCATAAAATTAGCAAATTGCAGAAGTTTGTTGATGTTGGATGGTTAATGACATGTATTGCTATCAAATCTCAAAAACGAAATATTCAATTAAATTTCCAACCAATCATGGACGATTGCTTAGATACGATGCAGTCGACGGTAGTAAGTGACTTGAACGATGTAAAGAAAAAAGTGGAACTAATCGCTTGGTTTTTAAAACATTACGGATATTGTTGCAATGAGACACGACGTTGCAATGAGGCAGTGATACATTATGAACGTGCAATATTTTTAATGAAATCAGTTTTCGGTGAAGAAGCAAACTGCTACCGAGTGTTTGGGAAATGTCACCTCGCCCTTGGTTTATCATATTTTAACTTGAATCAATTAAACAAATCAAAGTGTTTGTTTGAGCAAGCATTGGAGCATTTCAAGCATGCTCGAGATTGGAGAGATTACCAAGAAAATTCCGAGTTCATCTCAGCAACATCTTGTAACTTGCGACTGGTTGAAACGAAACTTGCTCCTGCAAACACTTGCTTGTTGTAATCGTTAATGTGACGTCATAATCCTAATTCATTCACTATCTACAAGTTTTTTTTTTTTTTTTTTCAAGCCACTTAATTGCAGCTTAGATTTTTGTAGTAGTGAAGTACATGCATCATGGAGGTGACCTAGTTGAGCATCGAACCCGCGAAGCCAGCTTCAGAGCCCAATGCACCAACCACTCGGCCAACTCCATGTGCACTACCTACAAGTTTTTATTTAGATTGTGAAATTGTGTTACTGCTCTTGAAATTATTTCGTCAAAACGTTGTTGATGCGCATGAAGTTAAAATTCAACGTACAGGGTTTGATACCAGGTTTCGTCAATCTTATTCATTTGGAATGTTGGTATTCAACAGCAGATAGTCTTAGTGTTGTGTTTTGCAATTAATAAGTGAAAACATTCAGATACAGCAACCTATCGCTTAAGTTCGCATCCATGTCAAGTTCGCGAAAAATACCATAAAATTTAGATTCAAGTTTTTCAGAAATTTACTGCAAATGATTTAATGCTCACTTTTTAAACATGTCATGAATCGTTGGTTGATGCATAGTCGAACCACTTGTGCTTCCGCAATCACTTGTCGCAATTTTCGTTGAAACTGTGCAAAAGAATTTTTCAGCTCGCTATATTCTTCTCCGACTTGAGCTTGCGCCTCTGGACACAGCAATTGATCATTTATTTGAAGGACTTTTTCGTACGTAATTCTCAAAACCACAAAAATCGACTTTGTCTTCCGCTGATTTCGGAAATGATGTGCAAGCTTCAGCGCTTGTATGACCACTCTCATCTCCTGCGTTTTTTAGTGTTGTTTGCATTGTTTCCAGCACCTCATTTTCATCATCCAAAATCTCCTGCTGGAACACTTCGTTATTTTCGTCATCATAATGAATAAACTCTTCGGTAGCGCATTAATTCATCTATCATTATTGGAATATTCAGTGCTTCGAAGCAAGCAACAGTTAGTCATCAAATCTATTTCCTCATCAGCTCCACTTTGCAGTGTCAGTAACTGAGACCTGTTGAACGCATTCTTGCAGTAATTGTTGTATCCGCAATGGCATTCCAGGCAAGCTTAATGTATTGAGCTGCGTCTAGCAAAAGAGCAGGGTTGCCATATAACACCAGCTGCACTGACTCACATAATGCTTACAGAACAATTATCCAATTAGTAACTGTCGATATGAACATATTGCTAAGTTCGCATAGCCAGTACGCAGGGGGAAGGGGGGTTCGAGGGTTACCCCCCTCTCCCATTGACGATTGGAAAAAAAAAAAAGTATATTTTTGGAACAAACCGCCTTTTTTCATACAGAGATAGCCGAAATTGCTGCATCACGTTTTTCTGTGCTATCCAATTTGCTTGTATAATCTTGAGAAGCTTTCATTGTGATGAAATAATACCGGTAGTCAAACTTTTCTGGTGCGTTACTAAGCTGGAGTGTTGTGATGTCATAAAGCGGGGGTGGCGAACCTATGGCACGCGTGCTAGATGTGGCACGCCGCAGAATTTTTCTGGCACGGCACTTGATGATACTTTAATCTTGATTTCGTTTAATTGTTAGCCTACATTCTAAATAGGCCTATCACTTTTGCAGCAGAGTCTCTAAGCCTAACATACCGCCATTTGGTGATATCGCATATCAAAGCTTTTTATTAAGCACAAAAGGTCTATGATGTCACAATACCCAGAAGTGTAATCTCTTATTTCTGTTTTCAAATTCAAATTCGAAAAAATTTATTTCCGCAGTACGCACGCCAAAACGTGCAATCACTCACAATTTGCAATAAATACAGGCATTATAGTGTTTGTTTCGTTTTTGCCAGTTATTAATATTAACTACTGTAGTTTAGTTTCATTGATCCGTAGTAACAATTAAGTTTCGTTGATAAGCCTACTTGCTTTATGACAGTAAATTCAGCAATAATTTTTTTTGTTTTGTTTAATGCAGGGGTCGTCAGCCTTTTTTGCGCAATCGTCCCTTTTTAGAAAATGTGGGGCGAAATCGTCCCCTGTATAATTTTTCTACTAAAATCAGTTGAAGAGCAAAAAAAAAAAAAACAAAGGTCTTCACGTCCGCAGAGCTCCATTTTCCCACTAAAATCTGGTGAAGAGCATCCGCAGAGCTTCTTTCGGAAGTTCTTTGCATATATTCTTGGCAATCCTGAAATCGCCCCCCTAACAAAGAAAATCGCCCCCCCAATTTCAACAATTGTAAGAATCGCCTCTCTGAAGGCCGAAATCGTCCCCTGGGGGGCAATATCGACCCCGTTGAAGAACCATGGTTTAATGCAGGGGTTTGGAAGTGCGGCCCGCTTAAGTTTTAAATGCGGCCCTCGTGCACATGCGGCTCGTGTAGCCTAATGCTAGGCTTACCATACGTCCTCTTTTTTCAACGTTTCGGCGTATTGAACTGTGAAAACTTGTCAAAACACAGCTACGCAGCTCAAACTACGGCCTGCGGACGTGATGACTGATGACCTATTTTTTTGCTCTTCACTTGGATTTGGGCAAAAAATTGGGCTTCTGCGGACGTGATGACCTTTTTTTTTGCTCTCCTCTAAATTTTTGGAGAAGCTTTCTTTTGCTATTTGCGCATGAAACGTAAATGAGGCCCGCTGAAAATATCATGCGTGCAATGTGGCCCGCTATGCCTTGAAGGTTCCCCATCCCTGGTTTAATGTAATGGCACGGAATTACCTTGCTTAACTTTATTTTTAATATTTTGGCACGTTCGCCAAAAAAGGTTCGCCACCCCTGTCATAAAGTGGTTGTTCTCAACGGCTATGGCGGGACAAGACAACGCTTCAGCATAGAAGACGTTCTTGGAAGAGAATAGTTGCGACGCAGACAGATGTTCCGCTTGTGATGTCATAATTTTGAATTGACCAAACCAGCCTGTTAGCTTAGTGGTTAAACACATCGCTATCGGCGCGGGAGGTTTTGGGTTCGATTTCTAGGCCGGTAAGTTACCGGCCGTTGCCTCAGTTGCTTAGCGCACACGCTATCGGTGCGGAAAGTCTGGGGTTCGATTACCGGGCAGGTCAAATCGGCACAGTGTCGCCAACGGCTCGCCACCGCTGCGACGTTTCTGTTACCCAGGCGCTAAATCGCGGAGATGGGTTCTCCGGAGCATGATGGGCCCTCAGAGACGTACGCACGGGGAGAGAGTCGGGAGTCAACCCCCCATCAGGGGCGAATTCAGGGGGAGGATGTGAGGGATGCATCCCACCACCAGCCATTCTTAAACATGTTTTTGATGAATACAACTTTTTCATAGTTTCGAACCTTTTTGATAACAATAAGCTCGTCCTAAGCACGCATAATCGAAAATGTACGAACAAAATGCATCATATTTGGAGCAACACTCAGAATTAGGGGCAAAAAATTTTAACAAAATTTGCCGAAAATTTGTTCAAAAAGTACTAAAATGGCCACTACAGTATGGAAATTTTCAAAAATGTTCCGGAGGAGCATGCCCGCGGACCCCCCTAGAGCCTTTTTTATTCTCAATATGCTTCAAAATAATTCTGCCGAAAAACTGCGCTTAAAAATATGTCGAATTTGGGGGGCTCCTCCCTGAAAAAAATTCGGAACATGTCCCAGAGATGAAAACATTTTTCGAAGGGCTTATTTACGCCTTTTTTGGGTCTAACTTCTTTGTACTTAGTTAACATTCAACCTAATTTCAAATTCCATCCCTTACCCCACCAAAATTTTTTGGATCCGCCCCTTCCCCCCATGACAATTGCAGAAAAATAAAACCTTTCCATTTTAAAACGAACCGACTTTCTTTCGTCCGGAACTTGTCGAAATTGCTATAATTTTTTTCTGTTCTGTCCAACGTTCTATTTTAATCTAGAGAAACCTTCGATGCGATGCAACAATACCGGTAGCCAACGTTTCTGATGTGTTTTGCTTGAACTGTATTTTTGTTATTGATGCTGCTGTGAAGCAATTAAAGAGTAGGAGTTTCCTTAAATACAATGTATGTGCACTGTGCAGTAACTATGGCAGCCATAGTGTGGCTGCACACAAAAATTAATACAATAAATAAATCAAATCTTCATCATTCTCATTTCATTACACTCGCTGTAGTACCGAAGCGTGGTAGCGAGTGGCGAGGTACAACCCCGCGTCTTAGCGCTTGGGTAACACAGCTCCGAAGAAACGTCGCAGCGGTGGCGAGTCGTTGGCTTCACTGTGTCTGTGTCCGATTTGACCGAATTAAACCTCAAACCTTACGCATCGATGGCGACATCTTCAACAACCGGCCGGTTAGTTGAAAAATTGTTACAGCATAAAAAACTAAATTGACGCTGCAGTAAGTGCTAAAAATAAAATACTGCCAAGGAAGACCAGACCAACGAAGGACTTGAAGAGGCCCAGGGACGGAATGTGGGGGGGAGGCAAAATTGTTTTTACATACCGTAACTGTCTCAGGAGCTTGAGTGCTCAGTTTCTCAAACACCCCGATTATATGCTTGAGAGTATCTCATGATATCGACGCGGTGATTTGGATGAAAAATACTTAGATAATATCGATTCTGTTTTTGACCTTAATCATATGATTAGAGATTCCTCTCGCGTGTAATTTATTTTAGTTTAAAAATGTTTCGGTATGTAGGGCAGTTTTTTCCATGCTCTACTATCTTCACTTTTCATGGCAGTTATAGGAAACTGCCCCTTCACAATGAGTGCATATTGAATGTTTATATCAAGGTTTATATGCGTTGTTTGTATCAATGTTTGTTCTTGAAAAAATATTTTTTGGAGGGAAGCAAATGCCTGTTTTACCCCCTAGCTACACACTGTTTCTGACGCAGGGAAAGCTAGCCTACTTTAGTCAGTTGACCTTTCAATGGCATAAAAATGAGGTCAACTAAAATTATTTCGGTAAATTTTTTACATCGGCTGGACTGCTTGAATTTCTGCGAAATCTTTTCTCCCTTTAAATGAAACGCAAAGCATCAAGAAAAAGTGTGAATGAAATATCTTGGTTGTTTCCTTAGTTATGGCATTATATAGGTTAATCATAGTTAAGTGCAATTGCGTAGATTAGAAGCATTACAATCCGATGCATTTTAATAGCTTTGAGCTACTGTAATTGTAGTATCTTTTCTTTACGTCATCACGATGTGACGTCACCGAAACCCCCCATTGAAAAATTCTACGTACGCCACTGCGCACAGCTGCACAGACTCACGTTGCGAACTTAAGCGGTAGGTAGCTGTTTGATTTGATGTTTGTGCGCCGTTACGCTTGTGCGTCGAGAGCTGATCAACCGTGATTTGAATATACATGGCATTGTGAGCTCACAATCCAATATTTCTGCATCTCAACCAAGAGTCGCTCGCGCCCATTTTGAAGGGAGCAGTTTTTCTCATAACTGTCTTGAGTAGAGAAAGTCAAAGGAGCGTAAGAAAATATTGCTCCCCCACTGAAATGTCCTTAAAACCCCAAACAAATTATGCGCAATTAAAAAGAATTCCCCTAATCATGGGGTTAAGGTCAGAAACAGTTTACTAGGAATTTTTCACGCAAATCACAGCGTCAATAACATCAGAAACATAATAAACATTAAAATACACAATCGGGGTGTCTGGGGGGCGAAGCACCCTAGCTGCTGAAGCAGGTTCGCAAAAATAATTTAGCCTCCCCCACCCCTGGGCCTCTTCAAATTTTTTGCGAGTCTGAGGGGCGGCATTACAGAATTTAATTTCGATTTTTTTTGCCTTGAGACATGAGAAGAAAAAGGCGGTTATGTCAAAGCAGAGAGGTTTTGTTTCCTCTGCAATCGTCAGGGGGAGGCGGCCTCTAACATTGTGTTGAAACATTTGCAGCCAATATAAGTATATGTTAATATTGGGCTTACCATACGTCTTCCTTTTGGACGACATGTCCTCCTTTTTGACCAAAAAAAATGTCTTCCAAGGACGCCAAAAAATGCCAAAATGTCCTTTTTTTCGGCAGTATGAGCAGCGAAAACATGTCATATCATTCTTCCATGAAACAGTTTGGGAAGTTTGACCTTTTTTGTTTTTTGTCTTCATATGCTTTCGAGCAAAAAAATGGACCTTCGCCGACTTAACGACCTTTATTTTTTGATCTTCGCTTGATGTTGGTCAGAAAACTGGACATGTGCGGATATGATGACTTTCAAAGAACCTGTCCTCTTTTTGCGTAGTGAAAATATGGCACAACCCTAAAATATATATACAGACTTTCATCCGCTTCACATATTTCAATACAAGTAAAATCAGGTCTGCAATTGCCGACATATGCCAACAAGGCTAATGATAAAGCCCGCAGTTGCAGTAGCTTGGTTTGTACAACTACTGTGAAATTGCATTTATCAAAGAGCGTACATCTCTAGGGCTGAGGGGTGGTGAATATGCATCCCCCCAATGCTGTCTGAGGGGTGGATACAAATGCAATTATCACCCCCAATGTTGGAAGCAGTTCTTTTAATACATTTTAATGTTGGGTGACATTTTGGAGCGGAGGGAGACAGGGATGGAGAGAATAATCAGCTAGCGGGCGCAGAAAGAGTACCCGTGCGATTATGCCAATATGGCATTGCCATATGATGTTTTTTGAGATGTTCTTGGTCGTGAAGCAGTGATGTAGTTAAGACCATCACCTACAAGACCAAGACCTTGTAAATTTTTCAAGACCAGGACCGTCTTTGTCAAGATCAAAACCAAGACCAAGACCTTTGAGTTTTTTCAAAACCAAGACCAAAAAAATGGGACGAGTTTTAACAGTTTATCACTTATCGCTATTTTTCTATAACAACAAAAAAACGGGCAAAATATCTACAGTATATCAAAAAGAAATAAGAATATAGCACAGTCACACTCACACAAATGATTAGCAACACATTACACGCATAAAACATTACATAAGGCTAAAATTGCATTTTAAAAAAATTAACATAGATAATTTATGAGAGTAGAGTCGACGTCTGTGAGGGCTAAATATAATGTCCCTACGACTGAACGCCCTTTCCACTGGCGCGGACGAAGCTAGTATCGACAAAACAGTCATCGCTAGTTTGTGCAAATCTGGCTTGCACTTTCGGTTGTAATTCCAAAATAAGATAAACATCAAATAACAGCGCCTGCGCGGCATTGTCTTATCCAGACTGCTTTACATCACACCTTATAAGCTAATATCAAAGTAAATAAATAACACATACTTGAAACTTTGAAGAAAACTGTCAAGCAGCTCCTCTCCCATCATTCTGCTGTAATTTTCTTCCTACCTCACGTATCTCCCGCTGAGGAGCCAATTATCAGAGATTAAAATTTTTACCAAAAAGTTTTTTAGCTGTGAAGGATCACTTAAATTTTTACGAGATGCTTTATATTTCTTTCGGTCTTAAGACCTAACTAAAATGCAAGACCCAAGACCGCAAATGGTCAAGACCACGACCTTAAAAAATGGTCTTAAAACCGGTCTTAAGACCTTCATCACTGTTGTGAAGTAAAAGTTTGGTCCCAATTAGAAGGTTATATTCATAGTATTGGCAGCATTGTGTCAGTATATAAAGTAGCCGAGGGGGAGAGCGTGTCAGTCCTTTGTGTTAATCAAACCTATTACACTGAGTTTCCTTGAGATTGTAAATTTCTCGTTTGTTTTTATCGCTGATCACGATAAGAAGAAATAAAAGAGATCTAGGCTTCAGATATATCAAAAAAATCAAATCTTTATTAGAGCTGAGTTATAACCCTGAAGGGTGTCTTACGTGATGGGATCCGCTTGTAAGTGCCTGAGCGATGCAGCGTCAAAGAAACGTCGCAGCGGTGGTGAGCCGATGGCGACACTGCGTCCGATTTGACCGGCTCGGAAATCGAACCCCAGACCTACTGCATCGTCGGCGGTGTCTCTATAACCAACCTGCATATCGTCGCTGCGCTGACAAACACCAGTGACCGGCGTGACAGCGTTCTCACTGTGAAAGTGGAAAATTTAGCATCGCGTCCACTGCAGACCGCTTTTCACGTTTCTTTGCCATCAGACAGTGTTGCAGTCGGGATTAGGCCACCACGGCCCTCCCTTTTTTGGTAAAACCTATTTGCAATTTGCCCCTTCCCTAATTTTTTGCTTGCTACGCCTCAGTGATGTAGTTAAGACCATCACCTACAAGACCAAGACCTTGTAAATTTTTCAAGACCAAGACCGTCTTTGTCAAGACCAAGACCTTTGATTTTTTTCAAGACCAAGACCTTAAAAATGGCATGAGAATTAACGGGTTATCACTTATGGCTATTTTTCTATAACAACAAAAAAACGGGCAAAATATATACATAATATTGAAAGAAATAAAGCAGGGTTTCCCAAACTTTCTTGTGCGACGGACCCATTTTTGCAAGTTAACTACAACCCGAATCAAGTTTACCGCGGACCCGATCAAGTTTACCGCAGTTTACCGATCAAGTTTACCGCGGACCCCACTCTTAGGCTGCGTTAATTTTTCACCCAACAGCTATAATAGCATAAAATGCAACACGAAAATAAGTAAATTGTGCTTAATCGTAATTCCATATTACCAACACAAATGAACCACATGAATGGGACGGATGGGGTTGCTTCTCTCAGCTTTTGTTTCAAATATTTGTCCGTAAATTGTACATTTAAACCGAGCAATGGGTGTAGTGCGGTCGGTAACCTGCAATTCTTTGATCCTCAGGTTGAGGCTTTTTGTGGGGATAAACGAAGACCTTTTTCGGGAGAGGGAGAAACAAAGATCTTTTTAAATTTTTTGATTGACGTAGAGTTTTTGCTGCTTGCAGTGTGTTTTATATTTTGGGATATTGGTTAAAATGGCTCTTTAAGTGCAGTAGGTTGCCGACCCCTGGCGTACTTGTAAAATACATCAATATCGGTGCGCAAGGTCTGGGGTCCAATCCCCGGGCCAGTCAAATCAGACACAGCGTTGCCAACAGCAGTTTGCAATCATTTCGAGGGTTTTTGGGAAGTCGAAGCTGTATTGCACGGGCGCTAATAAAGTCACAGTCGCAGAAATGGGTTCCGCCACTCGTTACACGCTTCTGCGTACCACCGTAAGTATAATAAAGGTTTGATTTGATTTTACATTTACGCAATTGCAATGATAGTTATTATTTAGCTCTTCCAACAGGATGAAAAAGAAAGTAGGCCGTTAAAACTTGCATCTTGTATCTTATAAACCAGAGCCGGGGCCAGAGCAGTCGGCTTAGGGGGCCAAGGGTTTATCAGGGGGGGGGGCAAAATTTGAAATTAAGCACAAAAGCCGCTGTCTTAAAAAGTGTAAGCTTGTTAGTTGGGGGCCAAGCATATCGATTAGGGTACAGACCCTGTTATAAACTTACATCTTAATAAGCTTGCATCGGGATCTCTCTGATCTAGTCTATCATCTCTGCTCGTGCGTTCAACTTGCCATTGCAATTAGGCTATTATAACATTATAATTCAAAAACAATAAAGGCAAGAGTATCATAATCCATGACTAACTTAACTATAATATTTACTCAATAATCAAGAGATAGTAGAAGAAAAAAATATTCTGTAAGATTTTTAATCACTACAGGAATTAATTGGGTCTGTGTATGTCCTGCAAAAATTATTTGAAAATTTCTCTTTTTAATTTTTTTGCAATATTGTCACAGACTCCCTGCGCGGTCGTCGCGGACCCTAGTTTGGGAAACTCTGAAATAAAGAACAACACAATCACATTCACGCTGTTGCATACTTTTTCTAGCTGTGCAGAATCACTTAAATTTTTACTAGATGCTTTTTAGTTTTTTCGGTCTTAAGACCAAACTAAATGGTCAAGACCAAGACCGCAAATGGTCAAGACCAATACCTTAAAAAATGGTCTTAAGACCAAGACCGGTCTTAAGACCTTCATCACTGCTACGCCCGACTATCAGATAACAACGACGACCTCTCAACAGCAGCAGAGGCTGGCTGGGCTTTCCGCAATAGTGCGTAGCTTGTTGGGTCAATTGTCAAGTTGGTACAGTTTATTATTGTTTCTAAATCAGAGTTGGATAGTCGTTTGTTAATGTAGTCTTTAATTGAGCAAGGATCATCATCGAATCGCGTATTCTTCAGCAGTCCATATGCTTTGGTTATTGTGCAGGCACTTCCTTCCAAAAACTCTACGTTGGCTGCTAGAGTACGGTATTGATTTATTTTAACCAAGTCCGACACCAAACCTTCCACATTGATAGCGTTTTTTGCTCTGCTGACTAACAGGCCTGCACTTGTCCAATTGTTGACAATGGTACGAACAGCTGGAAGGTTCTCACAATACTGTAATATAAGGCAGCTCTAAGCCAAGTTGCCCATCTTGTAATTACAGGGTCAGAAGGAGATGGCAGACCAGCATCATGAAAATCTTTCTTGCGATCTTTGTTTTTGATTGTTGCTGCCTTGATCGTTGCTATTACTTCATCAATATTTTTAAAATGAGCACGCACACGCATAGCGCAGTTATGTAGTAAGTGCGCAACGCAGGTGACATGCGTCAAAGAAGGGTATGATTCCTTTAATGTCTTTCCAGCCGAAGACATGTACCGAGCAGCATCGGCCAAGAACAACGAAAAATTCTCGCGTTTTATTTCAAGTTGTCGCAATATGTCATCCACAGTGTGCAGAATAATACTGCTATTAACATTGCGACCGCTGTCAAGTGGATGGCAATTGACGAGAAATGTCTGATTTGG
Source organism: Trididemnum miniatum (assembly GCA_964006365.1). Classification (NCBI taxonomy): domain Eukaryota; kingdom Metazoa; phylum Chordata; class Ascidiacea; order Aplousobranchia; family Didemnidae; genus Trididemnum; species Trididemnum miniatum. The sequence continues at coordinate 27,117,236 of OZ023240.1, forward strand.
AGCATCTAAACTGCCCACAAGCACACTAATATACTTTTGTTCAGCAACCTCTGCTTCGTCCACAATCAAAAAAAAATTTATGTCACGAAGTAATTCTTGAATTTGTTCCTCTTTTTGGGATGCCAATTTAGCAACACATGCCCGGGCTGCAGTGTCCGAAGGCAATACTTTTCCCATTCTAGCAAACAGAGACTTTAAAGAAGGATGGTTCAGTTTATGAAGTGGGATATCTGCAGCTAAGAATGAAGAAATAACCTGTTCCTTGAAGTTTACTTGATCGAAACGAAAAAGGTTTGCTTACCTTGAGATTTGCTCTTCGTCTCCAATTTTCCTTGGTGTTGCTTACTTTTTCGGTGGCTTTCCACAAAAAACATTTTGTCGCATTTGACTAACACGTCGCAAAGGTTGCATCGCAAGTCGCCCGCAGGAGTTGGCGAAAACTCATCCGGATATTCCTGGCAAGTTTGCCTAACTTTCGCTATAGAAGATTTGGCTTGTTTTGGCATTCTTTGCTTTGCTAGCTACAACTTAAATGACCACGTGTAAAGAGCGCAAGGGTTTTATAGGATTAGAATAATTGTCTAACAATTATGTATTTATGCATCAACAATGACGTTTCATGCATAATAAGTGCTATTTCCTTCTCAATTACCGCACGCATTATTGTGACGATAGTGCAAATATTGCAACTATTTCAAAAGTTCAAAATCAAATAAAACTGCGCATAAAATTTTAATAGCAGCTCAAAAACTCAAAAAGTATTTAAAAAATATAAATTTGTTCGTTTTTGTAAGGAAATTTTTGATAAAGACAATTTTGACAAATTTTGACTTTATGCAAAATTTTGACTTTATTTTGACTTACCTGAAACAAACGTTAGTACACATTTGATCATGTAACAAGGTCCTGAAAAAATTTTGACTTTATTGACTTTAGCGGGCCCTAGTTATGATAGAGTATTTCCTCAAGCCGAATGTGAAAACAGCTTTTTTCAAAGCTATTTTGAAATTTTGTACCACCAATCAATTATTTAAATAAAAAATATTGGTAAATTCAATTTCTTTTTCGATAAGTTTTGCTTTTTACTAACGCAAAGTTTTTGGCAAAAATTGGATTAAGTATTTTATCGGTGGAAAATTAGAATTCAGAACTTTACGCCTTAACAATCAAAAATCGGGTTTTAATTGCTCCTTCTTGATTTAATTCTGATTTCCAAAGTTTCCATTTAAATTCTATTTATTATTTATCAGCGAATTCGCGTTAATTATGAGCTCACTGAGTGAAGCTTGAAAATAAAATCAAGACTTATTGAAGCGATAAATTAATCGAGGGAGTAATTACGTACTTGGGAAGCTAATTGGAAAACTTGGAATATAAGAGCAGAAACAGATGAAATGCAGTAAAAGAAGCATAGCGCAGGGGGGTTGTCAAAGGAAGTAGAGGGGAGGTCTGCAATGAATAGACAAAAGTTATGGATTTTAAATTGACCTAAAGTTAATTACAACAAAGAAGATCAAAATTTCATAAAACTAATTAAAACATGACAGTCTGTTTCAGCTCAAAAGCGTCATCAGAGTATGTTGTATTTAAAAGGAGCTTCAGTATTTAGGAGTAATATTTGTTGCATGATAACTTGTTTTTTTTTCCTAGTAAAAATCTGGTTATGCGTTTTTATCGAATTCGAGTTTTTTATTTATTATCAACTTTTTTTTAACAAAAATGCAAAAAAAAATTATCTTAAATTGTTTAATTTTGTTCGACCTGCGCAAGGATCGAACCCACGTTTTGTTATTGGTTTGCCGTCACCGCAATTATGTTTCTGTTAATCTATGCGTCAAAGAAGCTCTTATTTGTGACGCGACAACGCTCGCTGTTATGACAACAATCTCCTTGACTTAATCTCTTCAGCAAACAACGTCGTTGATTAATTAGTGTTGCCAAATATTTTGATATAGAATGAGTAGGGTTTTTAACTGATCAAAATTTTTTACATGATTTTTAAGTTTTCGTCCAAGATTTGACCGACAACGACGCCATAGTTTATTTACTTCGCGAAGTTTTTGAACAAAAAGGTAAAATCACACAGCAGCCCCCTTAATCGGATTATGACGTCACAAGAGCCCCTTAACAGGTGAGAAGCTGAATTGATGTGGGAAATTTTTTGGGTCGTCACAATTGGACGCGAGGTGTACAGAAGGCATTATGCTCGGTTTAAAAGCGATAAATGAAAGTTTTCAATGAAAGAAAAAGAGTGAACGTTTATTCGCCAGCAATAATTTTTTTCGGTCGCAGTTACACCGGCCTTGATAGAGAAAAACACCCGAACAGAAATCTGCAAAAAGTCGAAAGAAGTGGCGTTGAATTTGTTGCGAAGTCAGAGCTACGAATTTCCAACTCCATTTTCGTTCGAGTTTACTAGTCTAGTAAGATCGAGTTCTGCAAGAGTTTTTCATTTTTGATTTGCAAGTTCGGGTTCAGTTGTGTTTGCCAAGTTGGTGTCAAGTTCAAGCAATTCTTGTCAAACTTAGAGTAAGCTCGAAACTCAATCAATTTTTTTCGAGTTCAAGTTCAGGGATTTGTTTTTCGATTTCGGCAGTAAAGATCGCGCTCAGCGATTTCCAGTTCCCTTCCCTGATTACGATCAAGCAACACTTCTCAGCAGTGTTTTGTTTTGAGAATTAAACGATAGGGCAGTGGATCGACTCCACGTTAAAGCGGTTCGTAAAGAGGGACGTCAAGACAGAAAAAAAGAGCAACAAAACCAAATATATTTTTGAGCAAAAAAAGTGAAAACAAAAATATTCATAAACAAAAACTGGAAATCAAGTTTGGCGCTTAGCAGGACAATTACACGAGTTTCTTGATAATGTTGTTGTAGAGCCTCGGTTTATATAAAAATCAACAAATATTTACAGATTGTTTGTTTATAAAAGTTAATCGTGATCACGTGACATGGATTCATTGAACCATATCGATCGGTTCCAAGCGATTCAAATGTTTCACAATCTGCACTACGGAGGATTACCCTATCCGAACTACACGCATCCGCACTCGATGGCAGAAACACTGGCAGGTAAGTGTAGCGAGATATTTCACGGGATATCGGTTCGAAACCTACATCGAGTTCAACGCAGCCGATAATTTGTCGTAATCATTTTATAGATGGCAACACCTGTAATAAAACAAAGACATGTTCTTGAATGTCGGCTTGTTTGCAAAACACTTACAATGTTTGTCAACAAGCAAACAATTCCGATTTTAATGCTGATATTGTTTATTTAGCGGATTGTAAATAAATTCTTCGATGATTTCACAAAAAATTGGCCATGACGAGCTCGATGACGTCATAATGACGTCATGTGTTTAGAATTTATCCTTAAAAGCGGGCAAGTTCCCCGGAAACATCGACGCAGTCGCACAGCGTTCACCGCGATCCAACTGGAGGCGCTAGAGCGCACCTTCCGGGAGGGACAATACCCGGATGTGGAAACGCGCGAGAACTTGGCGATTTGTACGAATTTGGCGGAAGCAAGAATCCAGGTGAGGAAGCGCTTCGTGTTTTTTTCTACGTGAAAAAGCAAAAATCGCTCTGCATCAGGTTGGCTGCTAGTGGAAAGTAAGGGGAGCACGTTGCAACTAGCCAACTAGAATGTTGCACCGTATTCCATACAAATCAGCATTATGGACAAGATTTGGTTTATTGACGACGCTGAACTAAAAGTCAAAACTACTCACCTTTTAAATTAGATAAAACAGCAGCAAGGGTCGACTTAATGTTTCGCTATAAGGAAATTCTCGTCAGCTTTGCTGTGTAGGCTACAACCAGTCCGGGCTAGACTCATTTCAAAATGTAAAGACTCTTTGCTGCATTGCTCATCTTGAACATCTCGACTTCATTTCCTTCCTGGGTTCTTTGTTTCTCTCCCACGAGCACGAGACTACTCAGACACAAGGTCCAGTGAAAGAGTTCTAACTTCTAACCCAGGGAGATGGGCAAACTTTTCACACGAAGGGCCAGATTTGGAAAAACTGTTGAAGCCGCGGGCGGCACGCTGATTCGAAAACAAGGTGAAAACCTTTTTTTTTGGAGATCATGGTCCACGTACGAATGTGATCTCCAAAATAAAACGTTTTCACCTCGTTTTTCATATTAATTTTGCACCGTTCAGGCTTATTTTTTTGAAAATTACTTCCATCCATGATCTCTAAAGAAAAAAAAAAGTCTTCCGCTCAATTCACGGTGGGAGTTTAAGTTTGTGTAAGTGCCGGCGGGCCAGAATAAAAGAACAGGCAGGTCGGATTTAGCCCGCCGGTCCTTTTATTCTGGCCCGCCGGCACTTGAGACGTTGAGAACTTTGAGACATTTATCTTATTATGACACCACATCTGCGCAAAGTCATTGAGATGTGATGTCATAATAGGATTAATCTGCGCAATGTCTCAAAGGTCTCAGCGTTTAAGTTAGTGTGATTGCACCTTTAGCCTCTATATTCCGGTACTTAATTGTCCTTCTCAAGGTAAAAGATTTAAAATGAAAAATCAAGGCAGTAATACCCATAGGGATGATGATGTCACAAGGGTCCCATTAAAGTAATCGAAGACTAAACACGACGCTTGGTCCAAACATTATTCTCTCGGTAAGGAAAAAAAAAGACTGAAAAAATACCAAAACTCCATCGAAATTCCTGGTTTCAGGACCGTCAAGGGGATGCAGTCTTCAAAGCTTTTAACCAATATCCACGATAACCCAAAGACCACGAGTAAAATGTGGAGGAAAACTGCGAAACGACTTGTTAAGATCTTCTACGTCAAGCAGCCACCATTTGCTCAAAAGAAAGGGCACTACCTCGGTGCCCCCTTCCTCCCATGGCTACGTTAATTTCTCTGCATAAACAAACATACCCGATACAGCTGACGCCGATTGAACATTTGTTTTTGTTTCTTATGTTGCGAGCAGAGGCGCGGAGAGAAATTCTTAAAAGGAGAAAGGAGGGGATACACGGAGAAAGGAGGGGGTACATGAGCTACAAAAGCCAACAAAAGAGTCTGGAATATTTCAGTCACGTGGCAACATTTGCTCTTTTTTCCTAAATGACAAAGTCAAAAAGGGGAAGACACGGCACAATGATCCACTGCCCAAATACTCTCCTGGTTGCGAGTTTGCGTTCATCCGCCGATTTTGTTCGACGACATGGCGATAAAGTCTGTGTTGAGTTGTCGATCGATTGTGCAGCAATGACATCATGACATTGTGTAAAACGCACGCCATGACCGATTATGACATAACAATCAATTAAATTATTCGATAAAAATTGTACTTTTTGGAAGCTTTCAGGGAACCAAAGGTGAAAGATATAAGGGGGGGAGTTGTCAGGGCCGGAATTAGAGGCCATGTTTTCGTTCGACCTTAGTTACGATTTCTAGAAAAGGTTTTCACACGTCGCAAGGGGCAGGGGAACAGTGCCCCAGCATCCCTTGCCACACCACTCAGCTGTAAAAGTCAGAGATTAACGCTGAATATTTTGCAATGTTAACAAGATTGTTGAAGTTTTTTCAAAATTTTTCTTTTGGTTTTGCAATTTTAATTTTCTTTTAGCAAATATTTCATTGTGTGCTCGCTGTCACGTGATTAGAGAAAAGTTTCAAACATGACAAGGGTTGCCAGTTAAAAATAATAAAAAACATTTTTGTAACGGTTCGTTGACTCTGAGATGCATAACAAAGCTGGGGCTATTATTACGAAATAATCGGCTTAACTCGCGCGTTTACAACTAATCCGGTATCGAGTTACCGATATCGCGGGTTTGACGCAGATGCGAGTTGCTTGAAGTTTGTTCAATGCTAATCAGTTCAAGTGCTTGTTGCTCAAGTCTTTGTTCAAAACTGGTCTGAAATTGATTTTTCTTGAAAACTACAAAAGAATTCTCAAAAATAAAAGCGAAATTGCTTCGAAACCGCATCGTATCCAACCATTATTACGAAACACTGTTGAACGGATTTAAGTCGGATTAACGACGGATTCAACTAAAAACTCTTCTTTATTCTTTGCCTGGGAGTTACAAATCTCAAGGACACTTAGCGATTATTTTGTGTTCAAGAGCAGTTTCTTTTCCCTAATCCGCTGAAATGACTTTTAACTCCGCAACAATCCGTGAGAAAAGCAAACAAAAATGCAAAAAAATAAAGAAAGAAAATCTTTAATAAAATCGAAAACAATACCAATAACGCACTAAAACTTTTGCTTAATCAAACAAACACAAGTTAAAACCAAAATGAAAGTGAAATAAATTAGAATAAGCTTGTCCTGTATGTATCAGCCGGGTGGCGTAGTATACCCTATCGGCGCGAAAGATGTTGAGTTTGATTCCCAAATTTCCGGGGTCGGTCAAATCGACACAGTGTCGCCAACAACTCGCCACCGCTGCGGCGTTTCTTTGGAGGTGTGTTACCCAGGCGCTAAGCCGCGGAGATGGACCCGCTACTCGTTACTCGCTTCGGTTTCGGTGTAATACCGCGAGTATAATGAAAATTTGATGTTGTGATGTTATGCAATCTACCTGTTTATTCATTTTTTCATCGGTGGTCGAAGGCCTGGTACAAAATCGAGATTCTGAGGGTTAAAAACCTCCTCGATGCCGATTTCTAGTAAAAAAATAACCTTCTACAATTTGATACCAGGACATATTGTTTTTTTTTATTTACATTAAGTTTTGTTTAGGTTTGGTTCAAAAATCGAAGAGCGAAATATCGTAAGCAACAAAAACTAAACAAACAACAAAGTGAAGCAAAAACTATAAAACGAGGTAAGTATGTGAAAAATATTAAATACTGTATATTGTAATACACCAAAAAAATTCATTTTTAACTAAGATTAAACTAAGTTAAAAATGAAATTTTTTCAAAACGTGGAAAGAACTTTTAGATGCAGAACTGGTGGATTGCCGTTGTCGTTAACGACATCGCTATCGGGCCGGAGGTCTGGGGTTTGATTCTCGAGCCGGGCAGCGGCTCGCCACCGCTGCGATGTTTCTGTGTTGTCCAGGCGCTAAGCCTTGGAGATGGACCCCGCCACTCGTTTCACACTTCAGCGTAATATCGAGAGTATAAGGAAGATCTGAATTTGATTTTTGTGATTTTATTATGAAGAAGTTGTCATCAATATGAATGATTGTCTTTACAAGTTGATTTGGAAGAGGATAATTCTTACTACTAAAGGAAGGGAAGGAAGTTTTTAAATTACGATTTCTGATTAAAACGTTGTCACTTCTGATGAGCTTTATGCTCTTTCAATGCACCTGTGTTGTTCAATTGCAATTACTGATGTCGCTTTCAATGTTAACTTAAATGACACAAATAAACTTACTTACTTACTTCTGAATTCAACTAACTTAATACAGGACGGAAACAGCTTTAGAAGGAAAATTATGCAACAGTAATTCTCAAAACTGGCCGCTTCGACGGCATAAAATCAGCTTCCAGTTTTGTACTGCCTTGCTTACACTGATGATGATGTCAGCTGAATCTATGTTATCGAAACATCCAGGTTTGAGAATCACTGTTGCATTATTTTCCTTCTTGATTTTAATTCCACGAAGTGCTGGTCATCGTCACAGACATTTTTTCTATCAAACCAGAAAATGAAAATCGCACAAAATCTAAAAGTTGCACTGGAAGTGGCACCCCGTCAGAATCGAGTATTTCGATGGAAACTGCTTCACCCAGCACGAGTTCGACTCCCACCGATAACAAATCTTCTACCTGCTTGTGAGTAGCGTTTAACACACTTACATTTTTTTTGTCATGCGCTGTGTTACTTGCTGAGAATTAGCGGCGATTTTGAAAACTTAAGAAAGTGAATATTTACCCTGCCCAGTTTCCATATGTTCAATTTTCATTGGCTGTAGGCCAGCGGTTTTTGCAGAAACAAGACCTAGGAACCGCTGGCACAAAGCCCACGAAAATGGGACATGTTGACAGGGAAAATAGGTAGGAGCAAATATTCTTGCCTCCAGGATTCGATCCATTGTATGACTTTTAATTCCAAGAAACAATTTTTACAAATTATGAATTTCGAAAAAAGGAAGGAAATAGGAAGTGTTTTCAAAATAAAATCTTCATTATACTCGCGGTATTACGCCGAAGCGTGTAACGAGTGGCGGGATCCATCTCCGCGGCTTAGCGCCTGGGCTACACAGCTCCGAAGAAACGTCGCTACGTTGGTGAACCGATGGTGACACTGTGTGCGATTTGACCGGCCCTAATTGAACCCAAGGGGTACTGCGCCCATAGCGATGCCTTTAACCACTAAACCAATCGGTCGGTCACAGCTTGACGCTGACCAGTTTTGTTTGGTCAAAACCTTTTTATGTTTTAGATCCAATGACGTCATCCATGGAACAAAAACAACCGTAACAACGTCATCCAGTAGCAACCCTGAGATTGCTGGTAAATTGTTCGTATTCGTAAACACAGAAAATATGTGTTCCATGTTTCCTGTTCCCGTAACGGCAAACTTGTGCTATGCGTGTCGAAAAATAAAATAGCGCTGTTAGTGGCTGATCAAGTTCCTAACCAATATCACTAGACGGCAGCATAGTAAACTTTTTTGAAACTTTGTTAAATTGGAAAAGTTTTTTGACTATGCCATTTAGTTACCAAGCACAGATAATTATCGTGAAGCATCTTATCCAAGGACGCGACAATAAGGCTTGAGTGGGAATTGAACCATCAACCTTGCGATCATGGCCGTTGGTGTTCGAAACCCAGGAACAGCAGGAGCGTTTCGAATGCAAGAACACATCATCTTCAGTTAAATTGAAGAACGCAAGAATACATCATCTTCAGTGAAATTGGAGAAGTCAGAAGCAAAACTCAAGCGGAAAAATCGGAAACAAAGACGACTCCTAGGCGATTCCGGATTCGTCCTATGCATAGCGCGTTCTCGTGACAGGAGGATAAAAATGATGAAATCGATTCAGTTCAAGCACATTAATCGTGCAACTTCTACAGACTTTCCACCTTCCAAACTCATCGGAGACTCGAACCCAAATTCCTTTCTTTCTTCCAAACAAATCTACAATCCCCTGGAGCAATGCTACAGACTCCAACAAAATTTTCAAGTAAGTTTAGCGCGATGAAACATTCCAAGTTGCTGAAGGAGGAAACATAAAGCTGTAATGAAACTACTTTTGAAACTGGACGTTTTTACATTGTGGATTCAGCTGCCATCATCCGCAGTGTAAGCAAGGTAGAATGAAACTTACTTCTGATGATGACAATTAAATTTGCATAGTTGAATTGTCCAGTTTTAGAGTTACTGGGGGTTTATGTTGCTGTCCTCAGTAATTTGGAGAGGACGGGAGCTTTGATTGTCGAACTCAGGTTTAATTTGTAGAAATATTTATACTTTTTTCGAAAGTATCTTTTGAACAGCTGTAAATCAATATCAAAATCAAATCTTTATTATCTCCGCGATATTACACCGAAGCGTGTAACGAGTGGCGGGGTTCATTTCCACGACTTAGCGCCTGGATAACACAGCTCTGAAGAAACGTTGCAGCGGTGGCGAGCCGTTGACGACACTGTCTCCGATTTAACCTTGCCGGGAAACAAACTCCAGACATCCCGCTTTGATAGCGATGTCTAAAAGCCTCATAATTTTTTGTTGTTTCAGATGCAATCATTATCCCAACTCCTTCCTTCGGGACTTCCCTTATTTCCAATGCCCCTTCAATCCTGGAGGCTCCCAACCACGCCACCTTGTGAGTAAATAGGCTAATTGAGATAACGCTTTCAAGCTTGGAACGGTGATTATGACGTCATTCGGTTTGCTTGTGGATTAACGCGACCATTTTGACGCAGAACATTATTGCCGCGTCCATAGTTGGCCATTTTACGGAAGGCCTGCACGATAGACCAAGCCGCAGCCAAAAAGATAGTCAGAGGGATTCCTGAGCAGTCGAATAAGTCGAAACAGTACAGAAGATGACTAGTGACCTTCTCACATTAGTATTTCGACAAAAAAAATATTACGATTAATGAATTGAGTCTTTATAATAAAAAGAACACACAGCAATATAATGAAAGTCAAAATAAAAAGAACACAGATTTTAGGCTAAATCAAACGCAATCAGAAAAATCTGATTACGAGAGAGTTCGAACCGACGTATCACCAGCCCAATGGGTTGCGGTGAGTCTTCATTGCTAGATTCAAGTAGGCCCTGCATATGGATCTTGGTGGGTTAAATTCAAGGCGGTTATAGAGATCGCCTTGGTTAGGGTCAAGTTCAATACATTAAATAATACAAGTTCTTAATGTAGGTTTGAACAAGATCGACACGAGGCTAATGCACTTGCAGCAGCCTTAAGCTCTGATAACTCGGGAGAGCTCTTCTGGGGCAAAGCGAATAAATCAAACAAATCTACTATTTCAGCGTTTGTTGGTGGTGCAAAGGGGTTTAAAGCTATCACTGAAATGTGGCGCAGTCACTTCTCTACTTTATTGAATTCTGCCTCTAAATCTTCCGCTGATGACGAATTTTTGTTGAAGCAATTGCAGTGCGTTGCGTTATTTGATGATTTTTCTGCGTTTCAGTGCTCTGTTGATGTGATAAGTCCATTGCCATGTAAATTAAAATTGAATTGTGCTGCTGGCACTGACAACCAGGGCCGGATTTAGCAATGGGTAAATTGGGCAGTAGCCCCGGGCCCCGCACTTTGGGGGGCCCCGCGCATTTATTAATTTCTAGCTCTATAAGCAATTGAATTGAATTGAGATAGATTTACAAGCTTATCACCTACATTACTAGCAAACTTTGAACTGAGAAATCAAAATATTTCCCTACCGATACAGCAATAACTGGAACGAAAAAAAAATTAGAACAGACTTGCAATATTGCTAAAGAACTGTAATGTCACAGTACAAAGTGACTGGTATAATTGCATTTACGTTAATGGCAGCGACCGACCGTCAAAATTTTAAAAACTACTTGGCCTTCTGGCGTATATTTAGAAGCGTGCAGACTGCAGACCAATCTAAATCTGTTTAAATTTACAAGTTATTCAAAAATATTCAATAAATTTATGAGCGATTTCATTACAAGCTCTAACTAAAGTCGCTGGAAACTTGATGAGCTATAGGCAATAGGCCTAATGCATGATACTAGAAAATTGGACTTTTAAGTTCAAAGGATTTGGAGTGTCGGATCTTCGCACTTTTGTGCTTAGTTGCATATTTATCCTCCTATCACAAGAAAGCGATCAATGCGCTGTAACAAGCTCGCTTAGGAGTTGCCAGCCATCTGTCTATCACACTAAAATGGGGGAATTCCGCTGAGTGCCCTTCCCAACGGCACAACAAGCAAATTGCCGGCTTGTTCTTCACACTGTCGTTTTATTGCTGAACGTCAAGCAGGAAAGCTGTGAATACCAATTTTAAAGTCATTGGTTTGACCCGACTCGAAATCGAATCCAAGTCTACAGCTCCCGAGGCGGACGCTTTAACCACTCAGCCGTCTGAGCTGTTCAGCTAAGCCCAAAGTTATGTAAATTTTGGAATTACTGAAACTTGTTGGTACTTATAATTACAGCAATATTTCAAGATTAAGATAGTTGAGTTTCCGTGACCACTGCAGAGTGTTTCTCATGAAAGTGCTCACGACTGGAAGAATGCGTGACTTGGGTCAAAAATATGAGAATGGAGGTCAAACACGTAAAAGAAAAAAGGAAAGAGAGACAAAATTAAAAGAAGTACCGTAAAGAAGTTAAAAGCAAGTGCATGTAAGAAAATAAGTAGGTTCTTTTCTAATGCAAACGAGCAGTTAACTGATCCTACATCCATTCAATCTTTGAGCTATGGTAGTCAAGCCGTAGAAGCCAGCAGAGCATCTAGCCTTAGCACACCACTCTCTGAGTTGTTTATTATATTTTCTGTTGTTTTCGCCCCTGAAACAGTGCGAAAATTTTATCCCATGCTTAGTTTTTTAAAATTAATTTCAAAGTGAATTTTAAACAAAATTAAAACATTTGACTTTTTTAATAAATCAGTGCAGCAAATTGGACTCAACCTTTTTGGTCTACATTCATAGTCAAAATGAAAATTTGTTGTCAACATTAGGCTAATATATTTTTAGCACGACCCAAACCTGAGTTTGATAAATTAAATAAAATTACTGGTGGATTTTGATGTCAATAAACTTCAATATCTAAAAAGATATTAGATGGTTTCGCTTTTCATAATTTAGGGGCCCCGCACTCTTATCTGCCCCGGGCCCCGCAATCTCTTAATCCGCCCCTGCTGACAACACAACTGCTGAACATCTTTGTTATTGTGGTGATAGTATTAAGTTTTACTTAAGTGTCTTGTTTAATTTGTGTTTGCGTCATGGTTTTATTCTGCATGCTTGCATTGACTCTGTGTTGGTGCCAATAGTCAAGAACAAAAATATAAATGCCCAGGATATTAGTAACTACAGACCAATTGCCCTTGCTACGGTTATCTCTAAATTGTTTGAGCGTTTTATCTAGTATCACATTTCGTCCTTTATGCGAACTAGTTCAAATCAGTTTCGCTTTAAACCCAAACATAGTACGGATATAAGTGTTTTTTTGTTTAAGCAAACTGTCTCATCGTATCGTAATCAAAATACGCCTGTATTTTCTGCTTTTTTAGATGCTACTAAAGCTTTCGACAAAATTAATCACCAAATTTTATTCAAAAAACTAGTACTGCGAGGTGTGCCTATTTATTTCGTTCGGTTGTTATGGTACTGGTATAAATCACAAAGTATGCAAGTGTCTTGGGGTGGTCAAATGTCGTCTTCTTTTTCTGTCTCTAATGGTGTTCGACAAGGAGGTGTCCTTAATCCATTGCTGTTTGCAGTGTATATTGATGACCTATCTAGGCTGCTAAATAATGTCAGAGCTGGTTGCTATGTGGGTAATTCTTGCATAAATCATATTTGTTTGCCGATGATATTTGTTTGATGAGTCCTAGTTTGGCAGGACTACTGGATCTAATCGATGTTTGCAGTGCGCATGCAGAAGTTAATGATATTGTTTTTAATTGCACAAAGTCTTATGCTATGCTGTGTGCTCCGAGGCATTTTAGTTTATCCTGCATGCCTGTTCTTAGGCTTGGTAGTGATGCTACCATCAGTTTTGTAAATTCAGTAAGGTATTTAGGGGTACAACTTAACAGCAATTTGTTTGATGACGACGACATTCTTAGACAAGTACGATTTCTCTATGGTACTGGCAACAAATTGAAATATCGCTTTTCAAAATGCTCTTCCGTTGTTAAAAATACTTTGTTCCGTTCGTATTGTACAAGTTTTTATGCGAGTAACTTATGGTGTAATTATCGTTCTGATACTTTCAGAAAGTTGCGTGTTGCTTATAATGACTCGTATAGAATTTTGCATAATTTACCTCGTTACGTCAGTGCTCGGGAGTGCCAAGTTTCTGCCCATGTAACTACTTTCTCTGCTTTAATCAGAAAATCCTTGTTTTCATTTGTTTCTCGGTGCTTTCATTCTGAGAATAAGTTAATATCTGCGTTGATGACTTCTGATGTGTTTTTTCCGCTCTAGTTATTTTAGTCATTATCTCGATATGGTCTATATAGCAAATGACTATTGTTATCTGTTATGTGTGTGTAAATTTTTCTGTTTCTTTTTTTTTTTTTTGGGTATGATTTCGTTAGTATGGACCCTGAGGTCTGAAATAAATAAGTACTGTGATAAATATTACTTCACCTGGTTTATTCGCGAAATATTTATTTCAGTTTCTTTTCCTTCGACAACTCGCTACAACTTCACACCGAAACAAGATTTCTGACGTCAAATGTGACGTCAAACGAATGTTTCCATTCGTTCAAGTTCGAAATAGAAGCTTTATCGTCATGTTAGACTGTTATGATTCAACGATCCTCGTCGGAGTGAAATGATTTGAGCACCGACTTCCTCGTGGACACGACTTTTCTATTCGATGAACTTCCGAAGTTTGAAATTTTTGCGCGAGAATTTTCCAAATCTTTGATGACGCTCTCATCAGAAGGGTTGGGGCAGCGGCCAGGAGGGAACCGAGGCACTGTGTGGCACAGCGAAAAAATTGAAATAAACGGGGGTATGAACCATCAAAGCATCAAATAAACCTGGCGTGTTTCACTCATTCCACATTTGTTCCTCTTTCAATAAAAAGTACGGTCAATGAGGCGGAAATGCCACAATGCTCCCCTAACTACGCTTCTGGGCCTTCCCCTCTTTTGAAGAAGCGTAATCTGAAGCGTTAAAATATTTTTGTTCTAATGTAATTTCCACCCTACCCTAAGATTTTCACTGGATACGAACCTGGATACGAAGGGAGTGTTCGAGGGCAGTGGGGTCATGATTTCAACATTCAGACGTTGACACTAGGGAGAGCTCACTTGCTGCTAACACGCCGTGAATTTGCGTATTTTTGACATTGTTTATTCGATATCACGTGACAGTGGTGACGTTGTTGTTTTTGTTGTTGTATAAATAAATTGATCACGTTTAGCTGGTTTGTTTGCGCATTATCTCTAAATATTTAAGGGCGTTTTGTTTCCAAGGTTGTTCCCCTTATCCAACTGGTTGACGTGGTTGTGACGACATCGCTATCGGTACGGTAGGATTTGGGTTCGATTACCGGGCCGGTCAATTCAAACACAGTGTTGCCAACACAGCGATGTTTCTGCGGATCTGTGTTGTCCAGGCCTCGGAGATGGATCCCGCCACTCGTTACACGCATTCGACTTAGCGGTACCGCGCGCAAGTGACAGATCCTACGTCACGGGTTCGATTCGCGGCTGGAGCCGATCGCGTTTGACATAGGCTATTTACCAAGTGGCTGCTGACTCGAAGAGCGCAAGCTCACTTCGCAGTCTCCCTCAATTACCGTTGAATTTTCAGTTCAACATAATTTGAAAATAACCTCAGTTATATATTTATTTATTTTGATGTAAATATCGGCCTACCGCGGCTATAATGTGAATGTTTGAATTTTGATTTTAGGCCATCTTCGTCCCATATTGGCTGCACTACTACTACTACTACTACTACTCCGAAATATTTTTCATTTCTGCATGCAACCACCCAGCTTCTGTCAATATTGACAAATCAAGTGACTTGGTATTGGTAGGGAATGTTTTCCGAGTTCCGCCATCTTATCTGATGAATCATATTCCCATAACATGGCGTGATTATCATTGTACCAAGCCTACACCACACCCTCTGGCGTAGCGAGAAATTTTAAAGGGGGAGATAAATTACAAAAGCAATCGAAAGAGTCTGGCGTATTTCACTCACTTGGCAGTATTTGTTCTTTTTTACTAAATCGCTAAGTTAAGTAAACATTGTGGGTTGTGCCACCCCCCTAAATACGCTACATCACACCTCTTATGTTGGTACAATGCACTCACAGCATATATAAAGACAAAATGCATTAGGGACGGGTCCGAAAATTTCTCAAGGGGCTGAAAATAACAGAATGTTGATTATGCATTTTTGTACCGCTAGAAGTATCAAGGTGATAGTGTAAACCGGCCGGATATTTCAGTTGTTACGACATTGCTATTGGTGCGAGAGGTCTGGGGTTCAAAACCTGGGTCGGTCAAATTGGACAGTGTATCATCAACGGCTCACCAACGCTGCGATGTTTCTTCGGAGCGATGTTGCCCAGGCGCGAAACCGCGATGGACCCCGCCATTCGTTACACGATTCAGCGTAGTATCTCGAGTCAGAGCCGGCGCCAGAGCAGTCGACTTAGGGAGGGCAAGCGTTTATCAGGGGGATCCAAACTTTGAAATTTAGCACAAAAGCCGCTGTTTTCAATAGAGAAAGCTCGTTAATTGGGGGGCCAAGCATGTCGATTGTGGGGGCCAAGCCCCCCTAGGCGCCGGTCCAGCCTCGAGTATAATGAAGATTTGATTTTGATTTGAGTAAAAATTTAGGAGGAACTTGCCTTACCCCCTGGCTCCCTGGTGTCATTAATAATTCAAGAGTGTTGTTTAAGAAAAGGGTCCTCTTTCTCACCACTTAAAAAGCTATGCATGGCAACGCTGGAAATCCATAAAATTGCCCATAAACATTTCGTGTTTTCACCAAAAAAGCTTGTTCTCGTCTTGCATTGCAGCCGCGAAAACTAGAAAGTTTAAGGTAGGTTCGAACTCTGGTGGGAAACTCCCTTTTTCATTCCGTTGTATTGGCAAAGCAATTTATTATTTCCGTATATTTTTTGCAAACGCAAACACTACAATCAGTGATCAATATCACGCAGCCAGCCACTGCTGCATTCCTCACAGTGGTCTGATATTTGTTTGCATTAAGTCTGGCCATACGCAGACTATGAAGAGGTTACTGCAGTTCAGCAGTGAAGTAGTGCTGGTAGGTCGGGTTACTACCGGTCATTTCCAGTGGCGTGAGTACAGCCGTCATATAAAGCACTTGTTCTCGGGTTAAGTTATGTCAGATCGAAATACGTGCTCGGTGGAAGTAAGATTTTTGAAATCCTGAGAAAATGCCCCCTGTCACTACGCAAGAGAGATCATTTTACAACAGCGCACTAAAAAGCTCGTTACCCCAAGGAAAATCTTTAGACCGCCCCCCTTCCCCCCGCAGGAGGAGACCCCGACATAACTCACGAAGTTACCCGAAGCAGTCTCCAAAGAATCTTCGAAAAAAAACGACGGAAGGTGAGTTAGTGTTAAGGATAGTTTTTGTATTCTGATGTGTGAACTATTAAGCGTCAGCGTTATGGTGCAGATCGTTCGTGATGGGTTCGATTCACGGCTGCACTGTGAGGTGCGAAATTAGGCCTATTTTCTGTAAGCTTGCCTTCTGAAATGATGATTTTTGGCCGAATTTGAAACGGCTAAATAGACACTAGGCCTACCTACTATTATCTATTACTTGTTGTGCTTTTAACTCTTTCATCACTCTCCGTCCGTGAGCGGGTGTACGATGCGATTGATTAACTTTTTCACTGTTCCTGCAGATTCGTCCCTCATCACGTACGATAGAGACACGCTTCTATCTCTCCGCAATTGTCCGCTTTCGAATCAAGCTCCGCAGCTACCTTCGATTCCCGGAGTAACTGTTCCAAGGGAGAAAAAGAAAATGCCCGAAAGCCTCAAAATGAAACTATTAAAAAAAGGTAAGAACTATTTCTTGAATTTTTGTTGCGACTTTTAGATGTCTTTTAAAGTTTTTGTTTCGGTAGTGATGGCGTTTGTGATATACTCATTTCAACTTATCCTGTTGCGGTTGGAGTTAATTTAGCGTTTCGGTCAGAAAGAAGAAATAAGAATGCATTTAACAGATTATATAGTCCATTAGTCTGTAGTGTTTGTTTGCAGTGAATAGTATTGCTAGATGTAGTTAAAACTGTCTGACCCGACACCTCATTTTAATGCCAATTTCTGCTCCCGACCTGGGTGTTGCAAGTTTACAACCATGCCTCTTACTTGCATGCCATACCGTTAATCGTTTTGTTGCCTCTTTTCTTGTACCGTTGTTATGGTTCCTTCATATTATCGTATTCTTCATCGTGTTGACGGTGCAGAAATAAAAGGCACCTCTACAAAAAAATCGGTTAGGTTAATACACTCTCTTGTCGGAAACTAACCTCCTGTTGTTGCTTTGGCAGGAATTGAAATTATCGAGGGGGTAAAACCATCCAGTGATCAGCAGATCGCGGAACAAGCGAAATCAATGAAGAAGCTTTCCATAGACGATAAATGTTGTGACGTCACAATATGGCAGTCATGCATGAATCATCTGGTGTGAAGGTCGAAAGTCTGACGTGATCACGAATTAATGAAGCATGACGAGTAACCCGAGGTCGTTTCAGCGCACGATGAAACATCGGCCGACGTTTCGGCCAGTTCTCAATGGTCGAATCTTTCGCGTGACCAGAGACGTTTGCATTGTGACGAAATATTGAGATTATTGTTGCACATTTTTACACAATCACTGTAGCGATAACTTTCCGTTTTTCTTGGTATTTCCTGGAAATGTTTCCGTACAGATATGGGGAAGGTGTGGGGTTGACCGTCAGTACAGACGTTTCCCATTCCTTAACATCGTCCACCGCCCATAGCAAGCATTACCCAATTTTGCTTACAGGTCTGTTATTTATTTATTTAAAATCGTTATAATAGTTGTGGTTCAATGAAAGGCATGATTGGACTAAATGGCCATGCGGATTTTTCATTGATCTATCTTTTCGGTAATTTGTTTTGTTCTTGAATTTTTGTTCAGTTATTTTTATTAAAACTTGAAAACATGAACTGGTTGTGACTTGTCAGCAGAACCTCGGAAATTTGAATAAGAGCAGATTGTTTTGCTACGCACCTCACCACGATCTGTGAGGCAGTTTTTCTGAAATATTGTCGGCGGTCCTCCTCACTTTTATAAATTTTTACGTTAACTTCAAAGCAGTATATCTATCTAGCCGTACATTTATCTTCCCAGTATGAGAAAGGGATCTAAACATAGTTTTGTCAACTTAGCAAAAAAATTAGAAACTGTTATTCCTTCGTGAAAATTTGTCAACGCTGAATTTTGTCCAAGAACCACCCAGCCAAAAACTGAAGTCTCCCCAGAAACAGTCCACGATACGACAGGTACAAAGAAGATGCCTTGAACTTTCAACGAATGCAAGAAGTGCAGCTGCTCTCGACAATCAAACTGGGAAGCTTTTTGTTCGTCACAAGCGTTTTAAAGCTTAGTTTTAACTGAAAAGAATGAAACTTTGTTTCTATCGATTCTTTAGTTATTTTTTTAGAACGCTTTTCAATTCTTTTTTTTTGCTTTCCAGTTCTTTCTTTTTATGTTTTTTTTTTCTTTTAAGCCCTTAAAGTGCAGCTTAGGATTTTATATGCATCACGGAAGATGACCTAGTTGAGCAACGAACCCGCGACACCAGTTTTGGAGTCTGATGTATCAACCACTCGGCCATCCAGTTTGCTTTTTTGCTGTGATTATATAGCGTCACCTAGCGAGTAGAAAAAAATGTTGCGAGGCTTTACTAATACAAGTTTATCGACCTCAACCAGACCTGAAAGCAGATCTTTTGCTCCGAAGTCGCAACATGCGCAATGACACAGCAAGTAGAATAAATATGTACAATTATTACAGAAACAACGAAACACAAATCGAAAAATAACAAATTATTATGGTGTTGGCGGTTTGAGTAAAGACCAAGTAATTATGCGTTTATAAATTAAAAGCACTCAGAAATAAGTATGTCTTAAGAATAAGATCTCGCTTGAATCTAGCAAAATTTAATTCGTTTTTAGAGCAGTTGGTAATTTATTCCAAAGTTTAGGAGCGCAAATCGAAAATGCTCGATCACTAATTCTGAAATTGTTACGTTGCACTTTAAGGCGAATAAAACGAGTTGACTTAGAATCCAACTGTAACTAAAGATTTCAATTCTTCAGGGTTGGCAAATAGTGCTGGGTTAATGCATTTATACGCCAGTAAATATATCTTGTACAAAATTCTATACATTATCGGAAGCTAAAGGAGATCAATCAGAAGCTCAATACCATGATCATATTTTCTCTTGTTAACTTATAAACCAGTCTTGCAGATCAATTTTGCGCGTATTGCAATTTTTTTGTAAGAGAAGAGCTGATATCATAATACAAAGCATTACAATCATGGGTGCAAATCTAAGGGGGATGGGAGGATGTATCCCCCAATATTACGGCAGCATCCCCCCGAATATTTTCATGCCCACACAGCGAACATGATGACCTTTTTGTGGAGGGGGGGGCTTCACTTCATTTTGGGCAAGAAATTGGCCATCTAGGAAAGTGATGACCTTTTTTTTGACTTCACTTCATTTTGAGCAAATAACTGGTCATCTGCGGGGGTGTGTCGACTCATCACCCCAATCTCGAAAAGTGGCAGAAAATGGTCAACTTTGCTGAATCATACCTCCCAATGCTCAACATAGATTTGCACCCTTGATTACAATAGTCAAGCTTTGAAACAATAAGCGAGGACCCAGCAAACATGCATTTATTGGGCCAGTATCGGCGTAGAGTAGTTTCGTATAGTGTGTATCGGGATATGGTAATCTTGTATTGGGCCAATACAGTTCTGATACAGAAAAACGTATACGCAGAAAAAATGAACTTTTAGATATTTTGGGCTTAATGCAATATTATATGCTTGGCCTAAATATGGAATATTGGCCGACTTGGTTCCATACCTTGCCGATATTGGTCCTATACCTTGCCGATACGTGCAGCATTGACGTGGCTGGCGGAGTGTTAACGAAATGCAAAAAAATTAAAAAACAATAAAAATTTTTTCTCCATCTTCTACAAGTCAACAAATTCCTTTACGGGTCAATGAGAGGCTTTTTTAGTGATTGGCATGAATCATTTTTGTTTCTGCATTTAACTGCTCTTCTGTATCCAGGTCAACGTTGCATTGTTGAAACTTGAAATGCGGTAATTGCCTTTTTCAGCCGAACAGCTAACGTCTTCGTGACGTAACAATAGTCATTTTATACGACATTATCTATTTTCGAACATCTTACGAGGCAGGAGGTAACCATCTGTTACCTCCTGCCTCGCAAGAAGATGTTTTATGCATGCAATACTTTTGATGGATGCAAACACAGATGCAAACTTTAGTCACGTCCTGTGCCTACATTTATCTTTTTCTCAAAAACAGTAATCTCGGAGGAAATTTGATAAAGAATTCAAAAATGATGCAATTGCAAATTATTTGTCTTAGTTCATTGTTATTAGTGCAGTGCTTTCACCATTTATCGAAGATCACTAAATATTATTTTTTGTGTTTAATGTGTGTGTACTATATACTTGTACTGTCTTCGTAATGCTTTTCATATTATATGCATAATTAAAACCTAAATTTCGTCTTCACCGCTCTGATTTATCTGTCGAAATCGAGTAAAACTGCTCATTAATTAGCCCAGGTAACCGTTTGACTCGAAGACCTTGCGTCCCTTCACGGTTTCCTGTCGCTCTTACATGTGTTTTTTTAACGTTGCTCGTTATTTTGTTGTTTTTGACGTAATTAGTCTGATGAGATGACAAAATAAAAATATTCTGATTCTGATTATCCTGTTATAGGCGTTTCTCATTCAACTTGAGCAGTAACCACGCTATTCAAGTTGTATGATTATGCAGCATACAGGCTATAGAGTTTGGGGTTTATCCAGTGGCGTACGGTGAGCATTTTTTAGAGGTGTGCTCCTCTACAATATTTGCTGCCGCATGCAGCCATTTATTAAACAAATGAGTGGAAGTGCTCGAAAGTTTAATGCAAATACGCGAACCAACATCAAGCACCTTTTCATGCAGCCTAATTTTTGCTACTTAATGTATTTAATTTTGGTGTCGGCTTTTTAGCTTTTGCTATTTCCAATTTTTCGTCGTAATTTCTGCTACAAAACGGCTTTTCAATCATACTGTCAACACTTACTTCCATTCCACTAATTTAACCTACAACTTGAATTTGACCAACAGCTGTAAAATATATATATTGACCGCCATACTTTCAAAAATCACAAGCAATTTCTCGCAACCGCATCCTAATACGATGTAGAATACAATGGAAAAGGTCTGGCTTGCTTGTGTTGAACGATACCTGTTAAACCTGCCCTACGAGAGAGCCATTGCATCATTCCTCTGCGATGAAAAAAGCAATTTGCTGTGGCGTGATTGAGCATGTATTGTGACGTTGCGTCTGGGTTCAACTTTCAAATAGGACATTTTTTGCATTTATATCGTGTGGAAAGAGAAAAAGTCACTCTCCGCTACATAGTATGATTCAGAATGCAATGAAGAAGATCTGGCTCGCTTGTGTTCAACGATATCTGTTGAACCTACTATACAAAAGAATGTTTGCGTCATCGGTCAGCGTTGAAAAAAAAAGCAATTTGTCGTTCATCAAAGCAAAAAGAACTAAGATTGCGCTGATATTACAAAGATTAAAGACGAGAAAATCCAAATATTTTAGTTCAATGTAATTAACGTGTGCGTCTGAGATATCGCAGGGTGTGCGCGGAACACCTTGAATCTCTGGAGAATACGCCCCTGGGTTTATCCCTATTCACACTCTTCCAATCTTAAAATCATTGAGGAAATAATTAATTAAGGAAGCAATCAAGTGACGAGTTTCTGATAAGAATTTTTGCTTAATTGGCCTGATTTATTTCGATATTTTGATTCCTTTTTTTATATTTTGCTTTCTGTTTTTTTTTTTAATTTTTTTTTATCAAGTTGCGTTGACACTGTCACGGTGTCATGGCCATGCGGATGCTGTCTTTTTCTATTTTGTGTTCTTTGATCTTTTAGAATGTGTGTCATATGTCTTCCTTTTCTTGAGTTTTCGTTCTCTCAGACACTTTCGCTATGGGTTACTTTTGCATCTTCAAGAATAAAAGCATTGATTGATTGAACCACCGACGGAGATGTTTCATTGTCTAAGACTTATTTTCCGTCTGTTTTGTTGTTACGTCAATATGTAAAAGGCGTAATGTCATAATAAAACAATTAAAAAACTTGTGAAATCAACTGAGAAGTCTCAATCAGTGGTTACAATGAGATTGCAGAAAAGAAATTTCGCATCTACGCTGTACGTCCTCACCAAAGTGATGTAAACAAATTTCAAAACGTTGCCGGTCAAATAAGCGTATTTTTTTACTAAAGAATGGACCCCTGATTTTGTTTGGGATCGGGAATTAAACGGTAGGCACTAGAATAGACTAAGTTTTCTGGTCTGTAGGATAACATTTGTCGCGTGACTTGCTAAATTCCTTAAAACGTAATATTTGTTTTTCGGAAATTCAATCAGCTTGGGTGCAAATCCAGGAGGGAATGTGGGGATGTATTCCCCCCAATAATCTGGCAGCATGCCCCCTAATATATTTTATGGAAGTGGAAAATTCCCCATACGAGCCAAATTTATCCCCCCAGTATCGAAAAATGATCAATTTTGCTAAATCATCCTCTCAATATCCCAAAATGGCAATTTTGCTGAATCATCCCCCCAATGCTCAACACAGATTTGCACCCCTGTCAATCAAGCGTGATTTTGGTTAGTGCCTACCGAAAATTGGTACGGTACTGGTACAGGCTAACGTCAAAAAGACCTCCAACTGTCAAAGCATTGAAGTAAGTATGAACAGAAGAGACTAATAAAGTTTTTTTTTTTCACTCTATGAGTTCATTTTGCTTAGATCTGCTGGTCTGTTGGTGAGAAAAAGAAATCAGAAAAGAAGTAAAAAACAAGCAGTGTTTTACAGTTTTATACCAGAGCATTTCAAGAATCTCGGGTTTAATTAGTTTCAATCTAAATACATTTTAGGCTGACAGAAGTAGGTAGTCAATCACTATCGTCAACTAGCTCAAAGCTGATAGACTACCAATATCATTTGCTTAGGATACAGGTAGCTTGTTTGAATTGAGCTGTTTGGTATAACAGGCGGATATGTCAGTAATATCTCATGCGCCAGGATCGCTAGGCAGCTAGGGGTGCTAGTGAGTCATTGGTAGGAGTTAGGGTCAAACCCTGAACCATGGCTAAATTCAAACAAGCTCTGGATAATAGGCGGTATAGACTAGGCAATGTCAAGTTTGTCGACTGATATTGTAGGCCTACAGTAATTGTATGTAATTTGGTACATTGACGAAGGCTGATAGGCCTAGTTTGTTTTAGCAACTTCCTATCGTTTTAGTAACCAGTCATTGTAGTAGCATTGCTTGATCTCCATAGGTTGGTAAATTATGGATTGGTAGCCATATTAATTTTTTGAGCAATCTCATAGACTGTAGGCTAGATGAGATGTCAACTACAAGCTCATCTGCAAGATCTGAAGAACTTGATGACACAAAATATCAGGATTTATTCTACGATCAAGCGCCATTGCAGGTTGGGACTTCTTATAGTTTATAGGCTACTCAGATGGCTGAGTGATAAGAGCTGAGAACCCTTGCCTCTGCTTTGGAGCTGTAGACTTAAGATTGATTCTGAGTCAGATGTAGCCAATGACTGTAAAATTAGTACCGGTACCATATTCACAGCTTCCTTGCTTGATGTTCAGCATTTGACAGTTTAAGGGACAGGGTGGAAAACAAGCCGGCAAGTTTACTTGTGCAGATCAGCATTGGGAAAGGCACTTAGCTGCTTAGCAGTATTTTCCAAAACTATTCTGCTATAGACAGATAGTGTGATAAGCAAACAACCAGCAACTCCTAAGAAAGCTCGATAATAGCGCTTTGATTATTTTCTTGTGATAAGAGGATAAATACCGATATACAACTAAAATTTAAATACAATACAAATAAAACAATGTGATGTTATGCTAAATGCAGACTGCAGACATTCTCATCACAGTAACTTCATTTTCAGACTGGCAAAAATGCAAAGCCGTGGTGGAAGACGCAGTTCTTCATTGTTGAACCTGCTTTGTTCGGAACTTGGGAAGGAGTGTTCACGTCATGTATCATCAATATATTTGGAGTAGTTTTATTTCTGCGAACGGGATGGATGGTGGTGGGTGGTTCAGTTGTGTTATTGTGTATCAGTGTATGATGGGAATAGCAGGGTTGCAAACTCCTAAGCATCTGCTGCAAGTTCACTAAAGTTTTGTGAGCTGAGTTTAAGTTCTTGTGAATGTCCATTTTGCGAGTTCAAATTTGCGTTCAGTAATTTTTATTGAGTTTATGCAAAGTACCAGTACAAGTAGTTTTGATGGGATTCAGGATAAGTTCAAATAATTTCTATCGAATTTGGGCAAGTTCAACCATCAATCAACTTTTTTAAAGATTAAGTTTAAGTTAAAGTTTGAGTTCAGGATTTTCTGTTTTCAAGTTCCAGCCTTGTAAAAAGGACATAGTTTGTATCCCTGGGAATAGATTGGTTGAAATTTTGTTGAAAGAAATTGCAGTTTCCTGTAAGATAATAAGTTTTAAAAAAGTGAAAAGTTTTGGGCATTTATTTTCTTAGGATTGAAAACTGGAACTGTAAGTTTAGCTAAATTTCAATCAAATCGTTCATTATGTTGATGTAAGTATCTCAATTTGCAAACCGAGAATGAATGCATAAAGATGAATCTTTCGCTTTTTATTTGAAAACTTTGGGCAAATTTTTAATAAAATAAAGATTTGACCAAATTTGCATTTGCCAAAATTATAGAGGGAATGGTGCTTAAAGTATGAAAGAATTGCCGAGAAATTGTTGTTGCATTTCTTGCAAATTACACAATAATGTTTCAACAAACCTTTCTATATATACTAGATACAGTATGTACATTCATTGCGTTTTTTCTATAGCTTTTATCAAAAATCTTTCGAGCAACTCGTTTGTAATCCATATGCCTATATTCCTTTTTTTTGGAAATCTCTGTAGGTTAGGGCCTGAATATCACAGTTCTGAAGAAACGTGTTAGCGGTGGCGAGCCGTTGGTGGCAGTGTTTGATTTGACCAACCTAAAAATCAAATCCCAAACCTTCCACACCAATAGCAATGTGTTTAACCACTGCAAACTTTTTTTCGTGAAATACTGATTGATTTCTTCATTTTTATCCTTCAGTTATGAGAAAGCAGCAGAGGTGCTATACATAGGACGAATCCAGGCTCGTTTCTAAAAGAGTTGTCTTTGTTTCCGAGTTTTCCAGTTGAGTTTTGCTTCTGACTTCTTTAATTTCCGCTTGTTAGATTCCACCAAGCCGAGATAATTATCGTGAAGCATCTTATCCAAGGATGCAACAACGAGGCTTGGGTGGTAGTTGAACCATCAACGTTGTGATCATGGTCATTGTAAAAACGACTCCCCGGACCCCTCGACCATGCTGTCGACTTTAATACATTGCACTTTCCAGGGAAATGTTGGAATTGGATTGTCAATGTTGATTGTTGTCATCACTGTCACGGTATCACTACTTGCTGCACTTTCTGCAATCGGGATGTGTGAGCGTTTGCGAGCAATGGAAACTGGGGGGGTCTACTATCTAGTGTCTCGTGTGCTGGGGGGAAAGATAGGAGGCACTGTTGGGGTCATGTATGCGTTTGGACTGGTAAGCTCGTGTGAAAATGTTAGCAAAGTTATCACAAGTAGCAGCGTGGCTATAACTTAATTTTTTCTTGATTAATTATCAAGTTTTTAAATCTCTTCTTTTTTTTTATTTGCGTTTTGCTATTTTAATCACTAGTAGTGGTTATGCTCATGGAGTTTGTAGTATAGGTTATCGCATTAAATTGTTATTATACTCGCTGTAATATGCCAAAGCTTGTAACAAGTAGCGAGATCCATCTCTGTGGCTTAGCGCCTGGACAGCACCACTCCAAAGAAACGTCGCAGCGGTGGCAGGCCGTTGGCGACACTGTGTTCAATTTGATTGGCCCTGGAATCAAATCCAGACTCTCCACACAGTTGGCACTGCCCATGACCGCTAGGTCAAGCAGCCAGTTGTTACAGATTATATCACAAGTCTTTAATTCTATTTTCATGCCCACTTTCAGTGCGTTGTATCTGCCTTGTATTGCACCGGATTTGCGGAGTCTGTTACCGAAACTTTTGAATGGAATAACATTTGGGCTGTTAGAGGCGTTGCAATAGGAACACTGCTGTTGCTTCTAGCTATTAATTTGGCAGGTATATTTCTGTGTTGATCAGTTTTAAGAGTTTTATATGCTGGGCTCCTGCTAGGTTTGGGCATTCTAGAATTGTGAATTTTTCGAATCCGAATCCTTTAAGATTTGAATCCAAAAAGCCAAAATCAAAATAAATTATTTTGAATAGTTGGAACCGAAATGATAATTCTAATTAACTAAATGTTGCAAACGAAGCAGCTTAATCTTTTTTTTTCCTAGTTTTTTTTTTATGCAGATGTAAAAGTTGCTCTTTCCAGTGCAAATTTAACTGCACCTACTTTGAGATCTCGTCTGACTGGAAAAAATTTGGACATGCTTAGCATTTTGCGTTGCAACAAAAATAGGTTATAAATTTAAAATGGTGCATTTGTGTTGTTATTTTTGTTGAAATAAATGACGAAATGTGTAGCTTTATGTTTCCAAAATTTTGAAAAATTATGCTAGAATAGGTTTGGAAATTCTAGATTCGGGTTAATTATTCTAGAATATTCTAGAATACCGAATTATTCTGAAATGCCCATGTCTAGCTCCTACTGCAAGGCATTTTTATTCGAAATATACGCAAATTTTTGATTGTTTTGCGGCGTTTGATTGGCAAATGCACTGGTGTATGTGAATGCTGATTGTTGAAGCTTTTTTTGCACTGCTGTGATATTTAAATATCTTTGCATGAGATATGTGGGCGAACCTTGGATAGCTGAAACTTGAAATAGATCCGAGTTCCTATTTCCTTGTGTTATACTTTCAAGCTTATTCATCTTTTTGTCACGAAAAAGCAATCAAATCGCTATAACGACCTCGCTTAGGAGTTGCCGGCCATCTGTCTACCACACCAAGATGGGGAAATCCCCTTAGATGCTTTCCCAACGGCACACTAAGTAAACTTGCCGGCTTGTTCTCCGTACTGTTTCTGTAATGCTGAGCGTCAAGCGGGGAAGCCGTTAATGCAATTTTAAAGTGATTGGTTTGACCCGACTCGGAATCGAACCGGAGTCTACAGCTCTAGAGGCGGACGCTCTTACCATTCGTTCGTCTGAAGAGCTCAGATGAGCGAGTGGTAAGAGCGTAGGCTCTGGTTTAATTTCGAGGCGGGTTTGACAATGACTTTGAAATGACATAAAAATTCCTTCCCTGCTTAAAGCTCAGCATCAGAGGGGCAGCGTGGAAAACAAACAAATCGGAAAGTTTACTTGTTGTGCCGTTGGTAGAGGCACTTAGTGGGATTCCCCTTATCTTAGAGTAGTAGACAGATGGCCGGCAACTGCTAAGCGAGCTCGTTATAGCGCTTTGATCGCATTCTCGTGGTAGGAGGATAAAAATATCACTAAATACAAAAACAAGTTTTCTGATTCCCCGATCAACAGTGAGTGATTGCAGGAGTGAAGTGGGTGATCCGGCTCCAACTCCTCCTCCTATTCATTCTATTCATCTCCACTTGTGACTTCATTATCGGAACGTTTGTTCACACTGATGAAGGTGGGAAGATTGTTTGCTAGTAACTTTGTTTTGGTTGAATTCAGGGTTAAGCTTAGTCACCACGAATATCTACAAATTTGTGCATGCTCAATGTTCAGAATTGTAAAGACATCGCTATTGGTGCGAGGAGTCTTGAGTTCGAACCCCGGGTGCGTGAAATTGGACACAGTGTCGTTAACGGCTCGCCACCTCTGCCATGTTCTTCGGAGCTTTGGTCAGGCGCTAAGCCGCGGAGATGGATCCCGCTACTCGTTACACGCTTCAACGTAATACCGCGAGTGTAACCAAGATTTGATTTGTATGTTTATTTTATATATCTTGATTTAATTTGCAGTTTGTTGAAGTTGCTTTTCTTTCTAATGTCTTGATGTGTTATTTAATCGTTATTTGTAGCTGCTGGATTCGTTGGCTACTCGGCGGAGGTGATGTACAACAACTCATATGTGTCATTGCAAGAGGGAGAGACGTTTTTCACTGTGTTCGGAGTGTTCTTTCCCACAGCTACTGGAGTCATGGCTGGCATCAACATGACTGGAGATTTAAAAAATCCTCTCAAGAGCATTCCTGTTGGAACACTGTCTGCTATCTGCATCAGGTCGGTGGTGGTCGGATTCGTAGCGGCACCTATTTTGAATAAATCACAAAAAATCCTCGCAAATATTACGTCGAAGCATGTAGCGAGTAGCTGGGTCCATCTCCGTGGCTGAACGTCTACGCAACGCAGCTCCGAAGAGAGAAACTGTTGCGGTGGCGAGCCGTTGGCGACGCTGCGTCCGATGTAACCGATCCGAGAATAGAACCCAGATATCCTTCACCGGCAGGGATGTCTTTAGCCATTACGCTTTTTCGGCTACTTGCTTAATTTTTGTGACGATAAATTATGTTCTGTTCAAAAATTTTCAATAAAACGTATTTTTTTGACTTTTAGCTACTGTAACTTGTTTTGTTTCGTAGCTTCTTTCTCTACGTGGTGTTCGTCCTTCTCCTTGGAGCCACATGTTTAAGATGGGCGTTGCAAATGGATTTCTTGATCGCTGAGAAAGTAAGTTTCGTGCTGTGATACTCCGCTTGCCAGCTGGTTCCCCACCTTCTGGTCTAGTGCATATCTTTCGCATTGTTTTGCATAACCAGCATATTCATGTGCGGGAAGTTTGCAGATTCGAAATCAGAACACAAGAAATATGGGACGAAAGTAGGTGAAATAAAAACAGAGAAATTCTTAAAACTGGACGTTTCGACAACATAGATTCAGCATCATCAGTAGTAAGTTTTGCACTGCTTTGCTTACACTGCTGATGATGGCCGCTGAATCTATGTTGTCGAAACGTCCAGTTAAATTAGTGCGGCTTTATTTGTTCTCGTTAAGAGTAGAAACAGTCCTCTCCATCGCTTACTGAATTGTTTCATTTTGTTCGTCACCGCCTTGCATTTCAACTTTGATTTGTAATCGTGCCTTGAGTTCCAATGAACACATCCGGTAAACTAGAGCCTCAACCAATCATAATCTACATACTCCCAGATATTCAACCAACAGATCCCAAAAATCAATAAAATACCAAGGAGCTAAACTTTGGCACTCTCTGTCCGTTGAATTACGAAACCGGTCTTTCTCTAAATTTAAACGAAACTATAAACTAATTCTTAATAAATATCGATAACATTTTAATTAACCTTACAACATTTGCATTGCAATAAAATTCGATGCCGCATTTAAGCGACTCCTCTGGGTGGCTGCTCGACTTGAAGACCTTAATCGGTCACTTCGCAGTCTCCCTTCGAGTACTTTGTTTTGTTATTTTTTATTTTGAATGCAATTGTATTTGTAATCGTATGTTTCTACGCTCGATAAAAAAACTGAATCTGTCTTGTCTCTCTTGACATAGACTCGAATTTTTGTTTCAGGTTTCAGCGGTGGGAGTTTTGTGGTTACTTGGTGTCTATATGTCAAGCACTTCGTCGTGTAGCACAGGTGCGTACCGTCGTACCATGCTTGTGCATTGAGCGTTTAGCTAAAATGTAGATCTCTTGGACTTAATGAAATGAATGATTTTCACCATTCAATATCAGATCGTCATTATACTCGCGGTATTACTCCGAAACGTGTGGCGACTAGCGAGGGACGGGATTCAACTCCGCGACTTAAAGCGTCTGGCAACACAGCTCTGGAGAAGCATCGCAGCGGTGGCGAGCCGTTGGCGACACTCTGTCCAATTGAGTGACCCTGGAATCGAACCCAGACCTACCGCGCCGACAGCGTTGTCTTTGAGCACTGCGCTAAACGACCAGTTCGGTAGAAACTTTGATTTGTGGAATAAGAATCAATTCATCTGTGACTTGGTGAAATTGTGAGTTGTGACGCCGATCTTGTTCAGTCTTTTCATTGACAATATGGCGTTGCTTTACTTCTTCTATAATGTCAACACAGCTACAGTATGTTAGTTACCAGATTGGGCGTTTCTGTTTGTTTAGCGTTGGAAGGTTTTACTATTTCGATCGAAGCGAGCACATCCTGGTGTTAAAACAACAACGCACCGATCAATGATTCCAATTTACGAGTTATATCGACAAAATGCGTTTCGCTTTTGACCCAGAAACATAAGGCATGTTGTGAGGGAAACGTGATTGGCCGGTTGGCCTGTTAAACTCGTCGCTAACGGTACGTGAAGTCCAGAGTTCCATTCCTGGCCGGTCAAATCGACACAACGTTCCCAGCGGCTCGCTACTGTCGCGATGTTTCTGTGGAGCTTGGTTGTCCAAATGCTGCG
Source organism: Trididemnum miniatum (assembly GCA_964006365.1). Taxonomy (NCBI): domain Eukaryota; kingdom Metazoa; phylum Chordata; class Ascidiacea; order Aplousobranchia; family Didemnidae; genus Trididemnum; species Trididemnum miniatum. Next base: position 27,148,137 of record OZ023240.1, read on the forward strand.
TCGCGGAGCTGGATCCCGCTACTCGTTACACGTTTCGGCGTTGTCAGCGACATAACCTAGCGGTACCGCTCGCAGGTCACAGATCCTACATGACGGGTTCGATTCACGGCTGGAGCCGATCGCATTTGACACTTTTACCGGGTGGCGACTGACTCGAAGAGCGCAAGCTCACTTCGCAATCTCCCTCAATTACAGTTCAATTTTTAGTTCAATATAATTTGAAAATAACCTGTTAATGTTTAGCCTTTTTTTCCTAATTCGTCACATTTTTTCTCTCTTTTCCTGTGGATTTGTTTCAGCTCGCATTTTATTTTACATGGGGTAGTCTTGGACTATCCGTAGAACATACATAAAAAAAATTAGCCTAATCGATCACTTACTTCAGCCTGTGTGAATTAAAGTTCAAAAATGACGAATTAGGTAAAATTTAAAAATTCGTTGCGACTAATTCGGAATTCGTCAAGACGAATTACACAATTCGTACAAATATTGTAGTTTGCCATTTTTGTAGTTCTCAAAAGTCACGAGTTTACTCCTTTTGCAACTCAATTCCTTATTTTAATCTACTCCGTAAAAACAGCCAGAGAAAAGATGGTTTATTGCACAATAAAAATATTGAAAAGCAATGCTTGATCATGAAGCAATTTTTTCCCCAAAATACCGGTATTTTCCTACAGCCCTCAAAATATATTTTCTTCGGTCTCAAATTGGGTTAATTGTCGAAACAGGATTTCTAATTTCAGTCGCATGCTGTTTAAATAAAATGTTGTTGTTGGCCAGCTTGGAAAAAAATAGAAAACAGACAAAAAGAAACTGCCCCCATTTTCTTCATCTTTCTCTTTAATTCGTCGTCTCTCTTTTTTTCCTAAACGGATGAACTATTGCCACTATTTTTGAATTGATTGATAGCAGAATGCTCCCGCAAAAAATTAAAAAAAAGATTATGAATCGGTTGCGTAATATCACTTGCGGATCCGAAGTTCGCGCGACTAGTCTGAAAGTTTGTGGGACGAATTATAGGAAGCGTATACGAAAACGACGCGTAAGGGCGTTCGAAGAGATTTTTTGTCCTTTGTACGCATTCAATTAAAATAAAATTTGCAGGGACGGTGTAGTAATGAATGGCCATTGTAGCTAACTATCGTTTTGTTTAAATAAGACTTTCAAACAACCAATATTTTTTTAACAAACTGGAGTGACGAATTAGGGGGAACTTCGTTGCAGCGACGAATTAGAAAAATTACTTATTTATTAATGGCAAGTATGATGAAGATGTAAGAAACCTGACCCAAATGTTTGTTTACTTTCGTGATCTTTTGTGTTGGTTTTGAGTAATCATTTTGATGATGTTGGAGTTTACAGGTTGCAGATACTGCACCTTGATTTCACTACTTGTATGAATTACAGGATTGTATGGAGCGCCACGAGTTCTACAAAGTATCGCGAACGAAAACGTTCTTCCTATTCTCAAGTTCCTTGGGAGAGGGGTGAGTCAAATTGTTCTTCTTTTGATTTTCCAGTTCGTTGCGAATGCATTGGTTCAATTGTACCAGTCCTTGTGACGTAGTGGTTAAAGACATCGCTGTAGGTGCCGGAGGTTTAGGGTTTGCTTCCCGGGCCGGTCAAAGCGGACACAGCGTCGTCAACGGCTCGCCACCGCTGCGATGTTCTTCGGAGCTGTGCCGTGCAGACGCTAAGCAGCGGAGATGGATCCCGCCACTCGTTACACGCTTCGACGTAGTACTGCGAGTATAATGAAGATTTGATTGTTTTTAGTTTGGAGCGAACAAGACGCCAGTGATAGCGATCTGCATCGTCGGATTGATCGCTTTAGTTTTCATCCTGATCGGGAATCTCAACGTCATCTCTCCGGTGATCACGTGCAACTTCATGCTCGTATATTCCATCATAGATTACTCCCACTTCGCTTTATCCATGAGCTATGATCTACAAATCAAAAACTTTACAAAATTCAAGGCAAGACCACCGGTAGAGGGCGCATAGCGAACGCCTTACGTGATACCGCTTCGTATCTCAGCAATTTTCTAATTTTTTATAAGTTTATTTTTTGTCTAACAATTACTCTTCGTTGAACTCGCAGAAAACTAGCTGTTAATACTGCCTTATATCTCGTAAAAGGGGATGCCCCTATAACTGCATTAAGACTTAACCACATTCCCACGTTGAGTGGTGGAAAGCTCCCGAGCTTTCTGCATCATGGTCAATGTTCGATGTCATGAATGGAAGAGTGATTATGACGTCAAAAATCTGTTAGTGACGTAGAAAGCCGGCGAGCTTTTGACCCATTTAAACTGGACATGTGGACATCACAGCGAGGACACCACAACATGTGGACAGGGTGACTGCATTTCTTACTAGGAGCGATTAGCAGCTATGAGATAGAAAGACCGGAATTATCAAGTGATTGCGAAGACTAGGACCTCCGTCTATCGTTCGACGGGAATGTTGAGATATTAAGAAACAAATGGACAAATTTTTGCAGACTCCTCAAAGCCAGCGGAAGAGCACGAAGTTAATTGGCTCGCAGCAGAACGGTTACGGAGGTTTGTGGGAGCGCGGTACCATGGATGAATTCACCAAAGATCTTGATCATCTATTCAAACATTCAAGTGTAAGATGGATAGTACATTGATTGTAGCAATGAAATCATGCTCCGGTGGCGCACTGGTCATCGCAATTGCTGCAAGAGGTCTTGGTTCGATTCCCGGGCCGGTCAAATCGGACTCAGTGTCGCCACCGCTGCGACGTTTCTTCGGCGCTGTGTTGTCTAGGCACTAAGTGGCGGAGATGGATCCTGTCACACGCTTCGGCGTAATACCGCGAGTATAATGAAGATTTGATTTTGCAGAATAACAAACCGGCAATTCGAAGGAAGTCCAAGAAAGTTGTGAACAATAAAACAGGTAAGGGTCATCTCGTTATCATCTTTGTGATGATGATTTATCGTCGATTTTTACTTCAGGCAAAGAATGCCTGGAAGAAAGCTTCGCTCTGCAATCGGGAAATATGGTGAGTTATTACCGGAAATGTTTGTCATAATGACCGGAAACGAGGTTGGTGTATGAATTTTGTGCGTCCTCTTGTCATGGTGAAAGATGATTCTCTTCTTTCTCGCGTGTTCATGCGATCTTAGGAAACAACTTTTCTTATTTAACTTTGCGCTTTAGATCAACTCAAATGACGTCTCTGAACCGATCATTGATGACGTAGCACTACGTCACGACAAGGTGATCAACGTAGAAGATACCCCCCCGTCTGAGGGTGACCGCGAAGATCCAACTATACGAGAGGTATGCGGCCTTGCTGTGCGAGAGGTATGCGGCCTTGCTGTGAGAGAGGTATGCGGCCTTGCTGTAGGAGAGGTATGCGGCCTTGCTGTGTTTAATCGGAGATCTTTAGAATGTTTCGTTGTATTTCGGAATCCATATTCACTAGTTTGTGTTTTCAGCATTCAACTGATGACGAAGTTAAATCGTCGTCACACGTCACCGGTGATGACGTCAAGCTCATCGATAATGAAGTCAATGATGACGTAAGTCCGCTGACGTTTAGCTGTTTTACTTACGTGGGTAAGCATCTTGGTAACAATCAGATCATTTTCAAACTAACTGCGGAAAATACATGAGAACTTGTAGATTCATCCTCTGTGATCACTGTGTGATATCTGCGAGATAAAAAAATCAAACCTTGATTATACTCGCGGTATTACGCCGAAGTGTGTAACGAGTGGCGGGGTTCGTCTCCTCGGCTTGCACCTGGGCAACCAAAAGACGTCGCTGCGGTGACCAGCTGTTAGCGACACCTTGCACGACGTGACCTGCCCTGGAATCGAACTCAGTACCCGAGAGATTGCTGCAGTAAACTTTCACTCGTTTGGAATGGTCGCGAATCGTGTATGACACGGCAGTAGCGAATCAAGTTTTTATAAAATTCAGGTATCTGAAGAAAGTCAGTCTTTGAACGAGGTCGATGAAATATTGCAACAACCAAAATCATGTTATTCACCATTCTGCAACAGATGGTTGTCGCTGTTCGGTGTAAGTTGATCGTGGTCAGTAATGTTGTGAATAAATAATATCAAATCTTCATTATCCTCGCGGTGTTACACCGAAGCGTGTAACGAGTGGTGGGGTCCATATCCGCGAAGCGTGTAACGAGTGGTGGGGTCCATATCCGCGAAGCGTGTAACGAGTGGTGGGGTCCATCTCCGCGAAGCGTGTAACGAGTGGTGGGGTCCATATCCGCGAAGCGTGTAACGAGTGGTGGGGTCCATCTCCGCGAAGCGTGTAACGAGTGGTGGGGTCCATCTCCGCGAAGCGTGTAACGAGTGGTGGGGTCCATCTCCGCGAAGCGTGTAACGAGTGGTGGGGTCCATCTCCGCGAAGCGTGTAACGAGTGGTGGGGTCCATCTCCGCGAAGCGTGTAACGAGTGGTGGGGTCCATCTCCGCGAAGCGTGTAACGAGTGGTGGGGTCCATCTCCGCGACTCAGCGCCTGGACATCGGACAACACAGCTTTGAAGAAGCATCGCAGCGGTGGCGAACCGTTCGTGACGCAGTGTCCGATTTTACCGGCCCGGGAATCGAACCCCAGACCTGCCGCACCGATAGCGTGCGCGTAACAATTGAGCTACTGTCCGGTTGAGAATTATTTAAAATTTCAATTGGATATGCGGACGAAGGTTATGCTCTCGGCTTAGAGAAACTGAAGTGTTTTGTGCAGCATCATTTGTTCACTTAAGATGTTAAAAAATCAGTGAATTCAAAAGTGACAGTAAAAATTCTAAATGTGTTTGGTTGACCAAAAACAAGCGTTCAAAGTTTATGCTGATGACGTATAGGAGGTGCTCGTCCCCAATTTGCTTTCACCGATCAAAAATCAAAGCTTTTTTCTGACACTTTACAGTATTATCACTAAGGAGAAAAACATCTGACCTTTGATCAGTTAAAGAAAATTCAGTGGAGGAACATTGCAGCTGTAATTCTTTGCACGCTTCAATGCGTAAATAAAATCTCAGTTCGTCATCAGCTGAAACTTTGAGCGCCTGTTTTTGGTGAACTGAGTGCATTTAAAGTATTTACTGTCAATTTTGAATTATCGTATTCTTTAGCATCTTAAGTGAAAAAGTGATTCTGCAGTTCAATTCTCCTTTAGGTGACTCGCCCCACGTTTCATTATTTGACGTGGAGTTATTGAACGATGTGGTGAGCTTGCGTTCGTCGATTTGCTGGTCGACTGTATTTTATTTTTATTTGCATATTTCATCCTCCCATCACGAAAAACCGTTCAACGCGCTATGCAAGCGCGCTTAGGAGTTGCCAGCCATCTCCGTACCACACCAAGATGAAGGAATCCCGCTAAATGGCTTTCCCAACGGCTTAATAAGTAAACTTGGCGACTTGTTCTCCGCACTGTCCCTTTATGCTGAGCGTCTAGCAGGGAAGCTGTAAATATCAATTTTAAAGTCATTGGTTTGACTCGACTCTAAATCAAACCCAAGTCTACGGTTCCTGAGGCGGACGCTTCACTACTCGGCCATCTGAGATTTGAACCATGTTCGTGTAGTTTCTTCATATGCTCTGTGTGTAGTCGTTTCTCACAATCGTGGTTATGTTTCTCATCAATTGGATCTACGCTCTCGCCAACATCACCGCATTCCTCCTCATTTTCCTCTACACATCTCTGGCCAGTCCTGGCCTGCCTCCCGGACTCGCTGTATCCTTTTCCTTCATCGGTTGGATGAAAGAAAGCGCCAAGAACTTGTGCAGGTTACTGACATGCTTTGGAATACTTCTTTCAATTCGCAGCAACACAGGGATTCGAACTCGCTCTTTGTTACCAAACTTGAGCTTGATCTCGAAAGAAGTTACTGAGTTTTGAATTTATTCTAAACTAGAAGAAATCCCCTGAACTTAGCTGAATTACTGAACTTGGACTTGATTTTTGAAATCATATTGAACTGAAAAATTCAACGAAGAAGACTGCGAAGTGAGCTTGCGCTCTCCTGGTCAGCATCCACCCGGTAAATATGATAAATGCGATCGGCTCCAGCCGTGAATCGAACCCGTCACGTAGGACCAGTAACCTGCGCACGGTATCTAGGTCATAGTACAGTTAGTGGCGGTTTCGTTTCTACTGTTGACCAAGTGGTTGCTGCATTGGACTCCGGTGAGCTGGTTTCGCGATATCGATTCTCGGCTAGGTCATCCTCCTTGAAGCTTATACTTCACTGACGTAAAAGCCTAAGCTGCGATGATGTGGCAAATAATTTTTTGTTGTAGACACAAGGAGAAGCTTCCGGAGCAGTACATCATCACTCCTGTGGTCAGTTCATCCGGATCAGTTGTATCCACAATCCTTACTAAGGATAATGAGGATTTTGCGTCCCGGAGTCGATTCCATCAATCCGCAGTGGGCGACTATGATTACGCGTCCCTGGTCGCGGATAGTAGATCGGAAGGAATGGAGACGAACACTCCGGCATCGAAATCGGACGAATTTGCATCCGACGAGAGCAGATAAATGATTTTCAGCAGTTCATGTTCTAGAGGTGGTATGGATCGCTAGAAGATCAGCTAACGAGCCGTTATCCGGTATTTTTACCGCTCTTCCAACTGCTCAGTTTTATATTTTGTTTCTTACTGGGCCGCTTACAATTTTTGAAATATCTTTTCATAACAAATGATTTTGTGAATAGCAAGAATGAGCTTTGGGCCGGGCTTTGTTTTGGGATGAGCTGGCGGATCGACTGGGCTTACTGGGCGAGAGGTTGCGGGCTATGGTCGGTCCTGGTTGCTAAAAGACGGCCCATGCCATCTCTAATCGTGTTAAATACACAATGTGGATCATTGCGACCTAATCAAAAAAAAAAGAAAATCGGTCACCAAATGAAATTAAAAATTAAAAGACCCCAACAGGCTGTTTCTCCGTGAGGCTCTTCAGGGAGGACGCTAGAAACTAGAAATAGAAAAATCGTATTCAAATAGAATTTTACCATTTATAGTTTTTAGCGTCCCTTCTGAAGAGCCTCACGGCGAAACAGCCTGTTGGGAGTTTTTGATTTCATTTGGTGGGCGATTTTCTGTTTATGCTCTGGCGTGCGCCATTGAGTTCTCTGTTTGGTGCAACGGTCAAACCACGTTTGGACCTAATCAAAAATATTTTCACAATGTTTTTCGAAATTTTTGTGTTAAATCAAAACTTCCGATGTTTTAACGGATGATCCCAGTGTTTGTGTCAATGTTGCAATGATATTCAACTTCTGTATTTTATTAACCTTTTGCATGACCTATGACCTTTTACACTCATGACGTTTGCACTCTTCATATACTTTTGCAGCTTTTGTAAGTTTCTGTGTTGCAGATCGTGTCTTTTGCTACACTTTGCACATTTTTTTATTCCTCTGTAACTCTATGGTGCGAGTCTGTGTTATGACGTCAGTTACGCGCTAATTATAACGTCATAAACTTGTGCTATTTCCATCCCATTTTAATTATTTAATTGCAGTTCATGATTGGCTGTGTAGTGAATAACCGAGCTGTTTCCGACTTAAAGACCTCGTCAATATTTTAGTTGCCATAGAACAGGACAGCGCTGTTTCGAGTTTTTAGTCCTCATCAGTCGCACCTTGGTTACGGTGCATTCATTCTCTTTCAGTAACAATCATTCTTAAGTATATATACATCAGAGCCGGCGGCAGAACAGTTGACTAAGGGGGCCAAACGTTTATCAGGAGGGAGCCAAAGTTTGAAATTAACCACAAAAGCCGCTGTCCTCAAAAGAGAAAACTTGTTGAATGGGGGGGCCAAGCATATCGATTGGGGGGCCTGGCCCCCCCGCCAAAGCGCCAGGCCTCGTATCTAAGATAATTTAACGTTTGTGGTATGCAACAGAAGCTTGCTGACATCCCATTCAGCAGGACATCGTCGTTTTCCAGCTGTTGATGTAATTCGCTGATTTCATAAATTTGTTTTTTTTTTTACATGTTTTGATTTTGAATTCGATCTTAATGGTGTGTTGTTACGTCACTGTTCAATCTTCAACAGTAATCTTGAATCCGAATTCTTCGTTGTGTCGTGCAATACTTGTTCGCTTAAATCATTGTGAATATAAGATAATTACCAATTATTGCTGGCTGTTTCGGTTTGTGATCGTCATCTTCAGGATGTAGTAGCAGTGTGTTTGTAATTTCCGTGTCGTCATAACGATGAAGAATCCGATAAAGGAAATATAACAACGGTACAAGAGGCAAGAAAACGATTATCGTCATAACGTGCAGGTAAGGAGAAGAGGAGTTGAAAAAAAACAAGCATAGGCTTGGTAGCAACACCGAAAAAATATGGGTCCGGCATTTTTACTCTGCACAAATATTCAGGCTTTGCTAAAAAAAATTGATGTCTTCATGAAAAATGTAGCTGTGATTCAAGCTGTCTGGATCGGACGGTTGGCGTAGAAGACATCACTAAGAACGCGGTAGGTTTGGAGTACGCATTCCAGTATCCAGGCCGCATATTTCGGAATAATTGCATAGAAAATTTCCACTTTGCTCTCCAGCGATAAGATTAGAAAGAGCATTTGCAAGAAGAGAATGATAGAGCTCGACCGAAATGACTATAAGAAGAAAAATTGCAAACCGAATCGGCAACTGCGTCGTGTCGTGGTGTTGTGATTGTTACGCTAAGCTGCTACTCCTAGAGACTAGGATCGACGCTGCTCTGAGTTTTTATTTTATTCTCAACAAACTTGTTTTTTTACGTGTACAACTTGGTTTGTTACGTGTACTGTAATTCGGAATCGGGTAGAGTGGTGGTAATAAAATAAACAAAAACACATTACTCGCAGTAGGCTTATATACTCGCGCAACTGCTCTAGCCAATCACATCGCCGGAGAGCCAAGTGGAAATTTTTGTGCAACCATTCCGAAATTATGCTCCAGTTCCAGAGTTCCAAGCCGGTTAAATCGAACGCGGTGCCGCTACCGTTGCGATGTTTCTGTAGAGATGGACCCCTCCACTTGTTTACACGCTTCGACGTAATACGTCGAGTATAATAATCGTTGGATTTTTTTTCAAGCTAGCATGCGCATTGCTTGGCACGATGAACGGCGAACTTGGCAAGGCGGCGAACTCACTACTATTTTTATCGAGTTCGCTCAAAATTTGCCCAGTTATAATTTCTTCATTTTTTAATTTTGCGAGTTCAGATTTGAGTTCAATAATTTTACCGAGTTTAACATAATCTAAGTTCAAACATTTTCTGTTGAATTGGGCACAAATTCAAAACTCATCAAGTTTGTTAAAGTTTGAAGTCAGGGGTTTTTGTTTTCGTGTTCGGCAAAAAAAGCCCCTAGTTCGAATCCCTCGTCCTAAGCCTGGATTACTTCAATTCGCCAAAACTTCACAAGATTCCCAGTTGTTTTGCACCGTCAGGTAGCGCTGGAGATAACATGTTGTGATCAGCCTGGGGCGATCGGTGCCAGGTGGCAAAGTGTTACGAAGACCGGTGAACGCGGTGTAGTAGGCAACAAAGTTGCATTGCTAAGTTCTTATTTGTTTATACAGCAGATAAACGTGGAGGTTCGATTCTATGTGGAATCCTGAAGCTGAACAGCATTATTAAGACGACGGACAAAGCTTGAACCAGTGTTGTCGTTTTATCAAAAGTAAAACAAGTCAGTCAGCTGTTATTGAAGTTTCTGGTTTGTGAAAATATAGAAAGATATTTGTCAACAAGACGTTTTGTTATCATTAATATTTAGAAATTACTTATAAAAGCAAAATAAGATCAGAAATAATGAGATTAAACCATGAGGCTTGTGTACTGACCTCTATCCAGTCTAGCTAGTATGATAAGATAGTGGTTCAAGCTTCTAAATCAATGTAAAGAATTTTAGTTGAAATGAACTTTAATAGTATAACCCTCCAAGACCTTAGGCTAGATCAAAACATAATCAGAAAAATCTGATTATGAGTGGGATTCGAACCCACGTCCACACCGACCAGGCGACCAGTGACCAGTGGTGTAAAAAGTATTTTGAAACTGTACTTAAGTAAGAGTATTGTTACTGACGGCAAAACTACTCGAAGTAAAGTAGAAAGTATTGACTAAAAAAAAGCACTTAAGTAAAAGTAAAAAAGTAGTCATTTAAAAACTACTCAAGTAAAAGTACTCGTATAGCGTTTTCAAACGTGAGTGTCAACTACACACTTGCCGATGCGGTGATGATGGACTTGCTTTGAAGGTGGCAAAATGGTGAAATAAAAGAAATTATTACCGCCCAAATGGCCGATTGGATAGAGCGTCTGCTTCTGGAACGGTATACTCGGGGTTCGATTCAGAGTTGGGTTAAACCAATGACTTAAGAATTGGTATTTATAGCTTCCCTGCATGACGTTTAGCTTCAAAGGCGACAGCGTAATTCTTATCGCATGGAGTGAAGTTTCCATGGCGATGACGAGACCGAGTGTTATGGAGTTGAATAATCGAAAATTGGAATGTAAATACAGATTTTAGGCGCAACGAGGGATTTCAAGGCGAGACTGTAACTCAAATGCCTCAATAGTAAACTACTTCTACTTTTCTAAAATAAAAACTACCCAAGTAAAGTTACTTTATACTAAAAGTACTTAAGTAAACGTAAAAGTAGCCAAAAAAAAACTACTCAAAAAAGTACTCGTTACCGAAAAAAACTACTCAAGTAATCTACTCAAGTAAAAGTATTTCGTTACTTTACACCACTGCCAGTGACGTGTCCCTCGACCAATGGTTGGGGCGAATCTTCATTGTTATATTCATGTAGAGTTGAATGTTAACTGGTAGGTTTGATTCACGTTCAATTCATTAATTAAAGTTCTTTTAGATGAGAATCACTAATATTTTTGTGATCGCGAGTTCGATCTTCCATGTTCACTGTGAACTATTTTCCTCTCTTGGACACTTGAAAGATTTGTTCCAAGCTGATCAAAAATTATTGAGGTCTCTGAAAAAATTTATCGAAGATGACACGGAGAAGAAAATGGAAGAAGAAAAATTGGATGAAATTAAAAAGTAAGTTTCCAAATGGACCAGGTCGTTAATGTGAGTTCAAATCAAATCGTCATTATACTCGCGATATTACGCCGAAGCGTGTAACGAGTGGTGGGGTCGCGCCGGGACAACAGCTCCGAAGAAATATCGCAGCGGTGGCGAGCCGATGTCATCACGATGTTCGATTTTACCAGCCCGGGAATTGAACCCCAGACCTCCGCAGCGATAGCGCTGCGCCTAACAGCTGAGTTGACCGTCGTTATGAGTTGATTCAAGTCGGTTTTCTCTAATGATTTTCTAATGATTGTGTAAAACTTGGACCTATAATGTTGAGAAAATCTTCATGAATTAAAAGCGAGTTTGATTCCCATGTAGGTGCACACAATTTCGAACTTAACTTTCAGCACTGCGGAACGACATGACTAGTGAAACTTCGAGAAATCAAGAAATTATTATTTTGATTTGTTAATTTTTGCCATATCATTTCCCTGAGGCGTTTTGATGAAAAAGTCTTCAATGAATTAGCTGAAGGCGTCGGTTTCGGTAATCAAACGTCGTGGGTTAGGTTCTCACTCAGATCTTCTATGATTCGCAACTTCTGTATAACTTAAGCGACAATTATGTAACGCATAAAAAATAAAAAGAAGTGATTATTCAAGTTCATTGTAAAATTAAGGTGAAATATTTGAAATATTTTTTGTAAGATGGCAACTCTGTCGTTTACCACAAATTCAATCTTATTCCCAGCGTTTGTAATTTTTTCCATTTGTTGAACTCAACTTTAATAAAACTTCTGCTGGTATCGCCAGTGCATTTCTGAGACGAAGCAACGAAGGCTTTATGAAAATTTACTCAGGCAGTTCAGTGAATCTATGCGGATAAGAAAGTGATTTAAGTTTGTAAATCATAAAGCTGTGACTCCGCTAAAGACTTGCCGCAACCTTTGGGCTGGTGACCAGTCACTGGTCGGTGCGGGCGCGGGTTCGAATCCCACTCGAAATCAAAATATTTTTTGGGTACGTTTGATTCAGCCCAGGATCTGAGTGGATTAGATTCCGTTAATTTATTAAATGAAATTCTTTCTAGCCAGTGTATTTGTAACCATCCCATCACTATAAAACCAAGGATGATTCTAACTTAATGTCTCCGCAGTTTCATACTAATGATGGAAGTTTTAACCGAAACGCTTAAAAAAAGTATTGCTAATATACTGGCTACAATCATTTATTAAAGTTGAGTTTCAAAACCAATCTTAATGCTTTTAGTATTGTTGAAATTATCAGCCGTATATTTTGGTGCAGCTTTATTTCGGACGTAGACGAAACGTTTGTCCATGTGGGTAAAAACATTGAAGAACATCTGAGCCATCCCATTCACCAATATTTCCTCATCAAGCGACTGGCCGCCGACTGGCCCCGCATTGTTGAAATGATTCCAACTGATGCTCATCCAGGTAAAAACACGATAGTAATTCGTTGCATGGAATTTAACAACTCAGATTCGTCAGTGGATAGAGCGCCCTCCTCTGGAGCTATTGGCTTGAGTTTGATTCCGAGTCAGGTCAAATCAATCACTTTAAAATTGGTATTCACAACTTCCTTGCTTGACGCTCAGCATTAAAGGAACAGTGAGGAGAACAAGCCGGCAAGCTGACTTGTTATGTCCTTGGGGAAGGCACTTAGTAAGATTCACCCATCTCAGAGTGGTAGACAGATGGCTGGCAGCTTCTAAGCCAGCTCGTTATAGCGCTTTCATTTCTTTCTTGTAATGGGAAGATAAATGTGAAACTGAAGTAAAAATAAAAAGGCTTTTCTACCAGCAGTTTTTCTTGCCTCTTGCCAATAATCGCGTTTGTTTTTTCGTTTTGCAAAAAATTATGAAAATATCCGGAAAATTGCCGGCAACTCACATCTAATAATATTTTTTTCACCCTGAAACGGCATAAATCTACTGCATCAGTGTCTTACTTTTATGTTTTTACTTGCTTGATGTTTAATGGCTGTCAGCGCAGTTGTTTGGACAGGTTACATCGGGCGCAGTGTTGCCAACGGCTCGCCACCGCTGAAACATTTCTTCGGAGCTTCGTTGCTCGAGCGCTAAGCCGCGGAGATGGACACCGCCACTGGTCCCAAGTTTCGCTGCAATATCGCGAGTATAATCAAGATTGCAGCGTATTGTTTAAGTGCTTTTTGCATTTATAAAATTTTCAAACTTCTATATTTCAGATCTTCAAAAAAGTTTTTTGAAAGAGCGAAAGCGATTCCCTGGTGAGGATGATCTACATGGTTCGATGGAAGGTCTACTGAGGCTTCAAGAAACTTATCAGCTTGATACAATGAAGTTGTCTGGGGGGAATGTGAAAGGTGGGATCGATTCTCCATACGGGTGGCAATGCACAAAAAAGGGTTGAAAAAAACTACTTGGAGAACTGCGCGCTGTTTGAAAGTTTTTGTTTCATATTTTATGTTTTTAAGTGAAAAATGAAACTAACATTGTTTAAAGTTTAGCTCAAGAAATAGAAGTCTAAAAAGTTTTGAATGTTTTGCATTTAGTTGCATTATCCTCTTATCACGAGAAAGCAATCCAAGCGCTGTAACAAGCTCGTTTAGAAGCTGCCAGCTATCTGTCCACCTCTCTAAGATGAAGGAATCCCGCTAAGTGCCTTTTCGAACGTCGAACAGCTCAGATGGCCGAGTGGTTAGAGCGTCAGCCTCGGGAGCTGTGAACTTAGGTTTCATTCCAAGTCGGGTCAAACCAATCACTTCAAAATTGGTATTTACAGCTTTCCTGCTTGAGGCTCAGCATTAAAAGGGACAACTTCCTTGCTTGACGGCAAGTTTACTTGTTGTGCCGTTGGGAAAGGTACTTAGCGGGATTCCCCCATCTTGGTGCAGTAGACAGATGACTGGCAACTCCTGAGCGAGCTCGTATGGCGCATTGATCGCTTTCTTGTGATTGGAGGATAAATATGCAACTAAATACAAAAAAAATACGTCACAACAAGTAAACTTGGCGGTTTGTTCTCCACACTGTCCCTTTAATGCTGAGCGTTGCGCAGGGAAGCTGTGAATACCAAATTTAAGTCATTGGTTTGATACGACTCGGAATCAAACTCAAGGTCCAGAGGCAAAAGCTCTTACCACTCGGCCATCTGAGCTATTTATCTTGACAATGGATTGAGTTTTATTTCAGGATTTCAAGCTCATCGATCGTTGGGATTGGAAGACTGTTTTCAGATCGGAATGAAAGCTTTCACGAAATCCGCTTTTCGTTTTTGTTCGGAATGGATGCAAGCAGCATTAGAAATTAAAAATCCGCAGTACTCCGGCCCGTTTACAAGATTTGATGTTCTTGATTACCTCTCATATTGCTCCAACCAAGTAATCATTTGAAAAAAGATAAAAAAGCAAATCTTCATTACATTCGCGATATTACGCCGAAGCGTGCAGCGAGCAGCGGGATTCATCTTCTCGGCTTAGCGCCTGGATTGCACAGCTCCGAAGAAACATCGCAGCGGTAACCCTGCATCCGAGTTACCGGCCCGGGAATCAAACCCCAGACCTTCCTGGGCGATAGCGACGTCTTTTACTACTCCGCCAACCAGCCTGGATAATTGTTTGAAACTTTAATGACGTTTAGAATTTTCTGATTAAAATATTATTTCATTTTTAAAGGCGGAACTAAACATATTTGGGGGGGGCAAGAATTGAAAAATTGCTTGTTTCATTGGAAAGCTTGAGCCCTTTAATCGCTCTCCTGAACCAAACCAAGAATTTTATTATTTTTTGTTATTTTCAGGAAGGAAAATACGAGCGGGCTCTGAACGTTTCCCTCGAAATGTTAAAGATTGATCCAAAAAATGAACGGATTCAGGGAAACATCAAACAGTTCAGGTGCGGAGTGGGGTCGAATGATAGAATCTCGTCTTTATTTTATTCGCTCAATAACTAATGAAATCAGGGACGGATGTAGACAATGATAGGCTCTAAGGCAGTAGTTTTCAAACTTTATGTTTTCACGCCTCCCTTACAGATATTCAGCCATATGACGCCTCCCCCGATTTTATAAAATAATAAAAGCGCAAAAAAAATTTTAACACAAACCATGAAACGTATGTATATAGGCCCATCTGACAATTTATAGCAAGGAGCGATATGTATATAACTTATCTGACAATTTATAGCTTTCACAGCAAAAGAGAAGTAAATCTTTTTTGCTGATTTTATGATCTCAGTATCTCCCTATATTATATTCTAATTTTGATGACATTTACTACATTGTTTTTTGATTATTTCTCCATTACTTTGTGATTAAATAAGATAAATAACTGCACTCGATAGGGCCGCTGGACTTACCAATTGCATTTTCGAGCGTTAGGCAATTACAGCGAGACTTTGGATATAACTGGCTTAGATTTCTTGTTTGCGAGCTAATAATTTTAAATTGATTTTGCAACTAACGCTTCGGTTAATCAAGCAAATAGTTGTTATTTCTACGCAATTAAACGGATTATGCTACAAGCTTTTTAGACGAGTATTTTTAAATGATTGTGGTTAACATTCGCGCCTCCTCTAAGAATAGTCCGCGCCTCTCTGGGGAGGCGCGCCTCCCAGTTTGAAAAACGCTTCTCTAAAGCATTTCAATCTCACGTTCACCGCTGGTGATCAATGATTGGATCATCTCGAAATTTATAAAGCTCTTTATGGTCGATCCTCGAAAAAAATGTCTTCGGTGATCGAGTCGAGCTCTTTGTTCGTGACGAGGTTCCTTGTTTCTCCAAAACCAATTGGTAACTGGCCCTGATGAGACCTAACAAGCTCGAAACTGGGGCTGAGAGGTTATTTGTGTAGTTATCCTTAGAAAGTTGAAGCGAGGAAGAAAATAATCAAATATTTGATTTTACAAGCGGTTGGTGAGGTGGCTAATGACATTGCTATCAGGGCGGGAGGTCTGGGTTCGATTCCTGGGCCGGTCTAATCAGACACAGTGTCACCTACGGCTGGTCACCGCGGCGATGTTTCTTCGGAGCTGTGTTGTCCAGAAGTTAAACCGCGGAGATGGATCCCGCCACTCCTTACACGCTTCGATGAAATACCGCGAGTGTAATGAAGGTTTGAATTTCAGAACTTGGTTGAATCTAACAAATGAGCTTAATGTCGAAGATGAATTGATGAACATGACATTCGACCAATCAGAACGCGTTGCCGACTCTCATGCGTCACACATGGCAGCGTACAAACGCCTGTGTAGAATGGAAAAAAACATCGTGGTGAGTTTGCAGCCAGAGACACAGGTTCGATACTCAAGCATCAAAACCAAATCTTCATGATATTCTCGCATTACTACTCCGAAGCATAGTACGAGCGGCGAGCTCCATCATCGCCGCTTAGAACGTGGACAGTACAGCTCCGAAGAAGCATGGCAGCGGTGGCGCTTTGACGCCTACTGGAATCAAACTCCATACCTCCGCACCGATAGCACTGTCTTGAACCACTATGGCAACCGGTCAAACAATCCTCGATCAGCTCTGAGCCAGTGATCTTTAACTTTTTGTTCCGACCGTGCTCGGCCTGGCCACCTCGTCAGCGTCATGGCGTAGCGGTACCGCTACACATCCTATTCGTGACGGGTTCGATTCACGGCTGGAGTCATTTGGCATACCGGTACATACCGATTGGTTGCTGACTCAAAAAGCGCAAGCTCACTTCGCAATCTTTCTCAATTAGGCCTACTGTTGAATTTTTATTACAATATAATTTGAAAATATTCTCAGTTATGATTTTTAACCGGTTTAAAATTTCAGCCGGACAGAATCGAGCGACAACTTCGTTGTTCTTTTTGGACCAATCACAATCATCCACGTCTTATGTTCAAACCAATCAAAATGGAGGAACTCTGGCATTCCCCTCATCTCGTGCGCTTTTATGATGTCATCAGTGATGACGAAATTAATACAATTAAAAAAATCGCAAAACCAAAAGTAAGAAGTGTTATTTTGAACTTTAATTCTTTTTTCCCAACACATTTCCATTTTTTAACCCCCATCCAGGGGCGGATCCAGAAAATTTTGGTGGGGGGATGCAGTTTTAAATTAGGTTGTATGTTAACTGAATGCAAAGGTGTTAAATTCGAAAAAGAGCGTAAATAAGCCCTTCTTAGAAAATGTGTCCATGTGAGGAGAGTATATTCAAAACTTTTTAGCACGAAATTTTAACATTTTTTAAGCGCACTTTATCTGGCAAAGTTGAATTTGAAGCAAATAGGGAAACAAAAATGATTGTAGAGGGTCCGGGGGCATGCTCCCCCAGAAAATTTTTGAAAATTTACGTACTGTAATGGGCATTTTAACGCTTTTCGAACAATTTGTAACGCCAATTTTGTTCTTTTGCTTCTAATTAGTCCTTCACCAAATATATTGCATTTTGTTCGCCCATTTTTGATTTATGCGCGGCTAAAAGATCTGTTTGCCCTAAATGCGATTTTAATCCGATTTGTTGTCGTACGAAATTTTATCCACTTTTTGACGTAAGAACTTGGTGGAAATATCTCCACACAACTGAAACCCCTACAGTTTTGCTTTTTATCGGTTATTTTGTAAAGCACCTCACGATTGTTTTCTAAAATGCCGTGCAAAGTGACGTAGTTTTACGTTATAAACTTCGAACTGTTTCGTGGCCTACGTCACCTTACGTACGAAAAGTCGCATCGTATTCTGCGTAAACACACCTTAAGGCGTAAGAATTATTGTTGAATCGAAGAGGTTTGAAATTATGGAAAAATTTTATCCATCAAAATTATTGTTGAATTTGGCTGGTGGGGGGGTGCATTCCCCAGATCCCCGCTAGATCTGTAACTGCCCCCATCGTTCTCCCCTAGTTCCCTCCCCCTCGTAATTGTTTTCTATTTATCTGTGAAGCGCTCTATAGCTTAGATGCCAGAGTGGTGAAGCGTCTGTCTCTGGAGCTGTACACTCGGATTCGATTCCAAGTCGGGTCAAACCAATGAATTTAAAATTGGTATTTACAGTTTCCTGCTTGACTCTCAGCAAGGGACAGCTTCCCTGCTTGACGGCAAGTTTACTTGTTGTGCCGTAGGAAAAGTCACTTAGCTGTATTTCTCCATCGTAATAGACAGATGGCCGGCAACTCGTAAGCGAGCTCATTGTAACGATGTGATCGTTTTCCCGTGACAAAAAGATAATATGCAACTAAATACAAACAAATAAAACGTTTGTGTAACAATCAAGGCGATTTTGCTTTTAACACTGGCTGATGACGTCATAATTAGTTAGACCGAGCAACAGTGCATAACCGCGACACTGGCGCGATGGTTCCCGCATATTATCGCGTCAGCAAAAGTGCTTGGTTGAGAGGTCACCACCATTCGACCGTGACACGGGTCAACCGGAGAATTGCGGATATCACCGGGTTATCCATGAAGACTGCTGAGGATTTTCAGGTAAAAATAGTTCGAAACATCAAAAAATCAAATCTCCATTATACTCGTGGCATCGCACCGAAGCGTGTAACGAGTGACGGGATCAATCTACGCGGCTTAGTGCCTGGACAACACGGACCTGGGAATCGAACCCCATACACCCCGCACCAATAGCGATGTCTCACTGCACCGTCCCGCCGGTCGAAAGTTGTTCGAAAACGTGTCTTCTCGACGAGCAACGGAATCGAACTCGTAGATATCTTGTTTTGATTGCGATATTTTACAGCAACATCGAGGAAGCAATGTTTGCAATTATTTTCAACAAAACCGCTTTTCTCGACGAGCAACGGAATCGAACTCGTAGATATCTTGTTTTGAATCGTTTATGACAACACAATGTCTTCTTCTAAATTTCACAATTTAATTGGCTTGGTCGTTGCTGCAGAGTAAGTTTACCGAGACGGGTGAAGGCACGAGCTGTTTTTTTGCAACCCGGACAACCCATGGCCCGCAACCTCTTGTCCAGGATAACCATTAACCAGTGCTCGAGTTGTAAAAATCATTTGTGGGAGGATGACGCAATCTATTCATGCAGAGCTAAAGGAGGGATGGTGATTATTTACAGCTAATGGTTTACGTTAAAATGTTTTATTGGGGGATGGTGTTGTTTTACGAGGGGACAGCATCCCCCCGCATGCCCTTTCAATTCGAGTGCTGCCAGTAACTACAACCAACCCACCAACTCATCCCAAAATAAAGACCGGCCCAACAGCCGTTTCTTTTTTTACTTTTTTCGAAAAGTCTTACACTATCTAGTTGCGATAACGTGATTTCATGAAAACTTTGCCCAAAAAAAAAGAATTTTTTTGTATATTTCCAGGTGGCGAATTACGGGATCGGTGGTCAGTACGAACCTCACTGCGACTTCACTAGAGTAAGTGTTGTGGTTCTCCACATGCTTGCTGATGAGTAAGAACGGTTTAAAACCGGATTGAACTGCTAAAATATGATGAGAACTTTTGTAGGTGTAAACGCCTGCGTATTTGGGTAAACTGCCTACGATTTATCGACTGTGTTTCCCACCAGCTTTACGTCGTCACTGCTAACGACACGGACAGGGGCGTAGTTAGGGGGGGGGAACAAAGGGGGCAAGTGCCCCCCCCCCGAAATATATTCAGTTACCACTAGCTTACAAACAAAGATGCTAATGCTATAACGTAAGTCTACTAACAACGCAAGTAGGGGCGGTTTAAGACCACTCGGGGGCGCCCGTATGCAGGGTTGGCGAGTCGGAGTCAAGGTTTTTCTTGGGAGTCGGAGTCGAAAAAATATGCTCAACTTTGACTCCCAATCTTTCGCAGGAATGAATGCTTTTTATGCCATTAACAAATTATCAAAGTATACTGTTGGCCTAAGTAAATGTAGGCCCGCTAGTGTTTTACAAATCAGTTGAGGTGAGCTAGCTTTTCTAACCAGCAAATGTAGTAAACAGTTGTCTTCTTTTTAGCCAGGGTTGGCGAGTCGGGGTTGTGGGAGTCGAGGTTATTCTTGGGAGTCGGAGTCGAAAAATTATGCTTGCCAGAGTCGAAAGTCGGAGTCGAACAGACAAAAAAAATGGAGTCGGAGTTGGAGCCGAACTAAAAAAATTCCTGAGAGTGAGAGTCGGAGTCAGAGTCGTATCGATTTTGCTACGACTCACCAACCCTTCCCGTGTGTCCTTTTTCGACAAACAAACTACGCTAAAATGATTGTTTTTCTTGTAAAAAACCTACAAATTCGTGGCGGTTTTAGGCGGTTATAGCCTCCAGCGGCTAGAGGCTTCGCCCCCAGACCCCCGGTTCTGCCCCTCCCCCCTTTGCCGAATCCTGGGTGCGCCACTGGGCAACCCTATGAAC
This sequence comes from Trididemnum miniatum, assembly GCA_964006365.1. Taxonomy (NCBI): domain Eukaryota; kingdom Metazoa; phylum Chordata; class Ascidiacea; order Aplousobranchia; family Didemnidae; genus Trididemnum; species Trididemnum miniatum. The sequence continues at coordinate 27,168,514 of OZ023240.1, forward strand.
TTTTGCCCCCCCGAAATTTTTGCCTGGCTACGCTACTGGACACGGAGGTATTGGGTTCAATTCCTGAGCAGGTCAAAGCGGAAACAGTGTCGCCAACGACTCGCCACTTCTGCGATGTTTTTTCGGACCTGTTCTATGCAGGCGCTAAACTGTCGAGATGGATCCTGCCACTGGTTACACGCTTCGACGTGATACCGCGAGTATAATGAAGATTTGATTTTTTATTTTTTGTTTCTGTCAGTGGTTTATTTTTTTTTAGGTTAAAGACTTTGGTGATTTTGATCCCAGAATCGGGAACAGGATTGCGACATTTTTGATTTATGTGAGTATGCGATACGAAACCTTATCCAAGGGGGGTGGAGGGTTCGGAAATATGCTATAAAGTCCTCAAAACCGTGACACCCGCGCTCAGAAAACATGTTTTTGGAAAAAAACATCTTATCAGGGTCGGATTTCCAATGGGCTTTGCAGGTTGAACCTGGAGCCTCGGAGAACTGAAGGGCCTCGGAGAAATGAGGGGCCTCGTCAGGAACCCAACAGTTCGACGAGATTACGGAAGGCGCCTCAACTCTAACCCTCAGTGTTCTTATTGCAGCTCAGTGACGTAGCGTACGGGGGGAATACCGTCTTTTTACGTCCAAAAATCGCAGTTCAGCCAATCAGAGGCAGCGCTGTTTTCTGGTTCAATCTTTTTCCTTCAGGGGCCGGAGATCTACGCACGATGCATGCGGCCTGCCCGGTCGTAGTGGGAATAAAATGGGGTAAGTAGTGAGTGGTTTGTTAAATTGAGAGGTTCAGCTCAAACATTTAGGTCGTGCGTTCGTCACAGGGTATTTTGTTGACAATATCGCCAGCGATATAACTTATACAACGACATGGCCAAGTGGCGCTCGCGTATTATAGATCCTATTGGCTACGTCGTGGCGATTTCGATTCACGGCTAAAGCCAATCGCATTTGTCGGGTATACTGGATGGCTGTTGACTAGAAGAGCGCACGCTCACTCTCCAGCTTTCCTCAGTTATTACTAGGGCGATTTTTTATGACCTGTAAAATCGAAAAATATGATTTTATTTTTCGATACATATAACTTTATATGACTTTATTTTTAAAACAGCGAATTTATGCTGTTTTTCGTGATTAACATCTCATATGTAAGTCTAAACATGCACTTTAAACAAGAACATACTCAAAAGAACGAAGAATTCACTTGAAAATCAGCAAAAAAAATTCAAACGTGCATCTTACAACCAATAAGATATTCAACTGTTGAACACAATTTTATGATAGAATGCGACGTGTGCATCGGCAAAATTTCGGTTTTCATGAATCATGGACTTTAACATCGAAAATGACCATTCTACTACAAATGCTGATGTAGGCTAGCTGGTATGTTAACAAATTGTCATGCAATGCTGAGGAAATATCTGGTCTACTCGTCTCCGCAATGGTTTTTGCGCAACTTTTTTCCAAACTGATAATAAAAAAGTCGCTTCAAATGCTTCGTGAAAGTCGGCATGAAAATTGGAAATGCTCATTGCCCCTCTTAGCATAAAGTTATCAATTTTAAAGTCTACAGGAGGTTTATCTACGGTGGTACAGGGGTTTAACAATTTGTATTTCATAACAAAAATCAATGGTCATATTCAATGACCTAAAAAAGAAAATATGACTTTTTATGACTTTATAGCTCGTAGTAGACCTCGTTGTCAGCGACATGGCCTAGCGGTACCGCGCGCAGGTGACAGATCCTACGTGACGGGTTCGATTCGAGCCGATCGCATTTGACATATATACCGGGTGGCTGCTGACTCGAAGAGCGCAAGCTCACTTCGCAGTCTCCCTCAATTACTGTTGAATTTTCAGTTCAATATAATTTGAAAATAACCCTCAGTTATTTCATTATTTCATATTTCATTTCATTTCATTTCATTTATAGGCCTATCAACGTAGTTTTTTCGCGATTATCGGTTTCATAAGTTTTTGCGCTACTAAAAAAAATATAACTTTAATGACTTTTACCCCCCCTAGTTATCACTTATTACTACTACAGCTTATGTAGTTTGGTTAGTATCCAACAGTGGTGTAAAAAGTAGTCCAGAAATCTAGTTAAGTAAAAGTATTGTTACTGATGGCGGAAACTACTTGAAGTAGGATAGAAAGTAGGGGAGGTAAAAAGTAATTTAGTGGGCTAAAAGTAAAAAGCACCAGTAATTTGAAACTACTGAAGTAAAAAGTAACGTTTACAAAACCAAGGCCATAAGCTGAGCTTTGGCAAAAGATAATTAGCTCACTTCCAAACTTGACATACATTTTACCGATGTTTAAGTACATTTAGAATAATTAGCACATTTATTTGACGAAAATAAAAAAGTGAAGTGTGTCATGATCTGCAAAATGCAACCTCAGTGTCCATGCCAAACACAAACAACAAAAAACCACTTAATATCACGAAATTGTAAAACTTATGTAATGCAATAAAACAATACCTAATGCTAATCTTGCCAATTTCATTATCAAGCATGATTATTTATTATTTGCGTGATACATTGCTTAATATTAACTACTTATCATTTTTAAAGCCACTTAAGTAGCGTTACTTTCTGATTGAACTACGTAAGTACAAGTAGTCGAAATTTCAATCACTTAAGCAAGTACTAGTTACCAAGCAATAATACTTAAGTAGTCTACTTAAGTAAAATTACTTCGTTACTTTGCACCACTGGACTATCCAATGCATAGTAAATATTTGCGAAAAAAATAAAATCGTTGGTCAACTTTGATAATCCTTCAAAGGGTATATACGTTGTGATCCAATCTTTAAGGTAAATTTTTTATATTTTAATTTTCAACTTTTTAAATCATAAAAAGCGACACATCTCAGAAAATTTGGGGGGGGCGCGGGACCCTTTTCCCAATGGCACGACGCCACTGTTTAGTGTTTACGGATGAATATGGAGTTAATTATTTACTGTAGACCTAGGCAGGCAATCCTTGTTCGCTAATCGCTACCCTAATACTAATCAAACTGCCTTCTGCACGGCATTATACAAGAAAATCCCACGATTTTGTCACCGTATGGTATGCTCGAACAATATACACATAGAACAACAAACACAACGAAAAAGTCCCTATTCTTTTAAAATAATTTTTAATTGAACATTCTTTCCTTTTGCTCCCACATTTGATTGCCTTTTTGCGATACAGTCTTGCTTTTTCTGCGTACTTACACTAAAACATTTGATCCCGCTGCGCTGTTATGATGCAATAATGCTTAACAAGCGCTTTTTGTAGAGATGTCGAAATTCAAATGGCGCAAAAAGTAGTCATAAATGAAAAAGTGGTAACGATGAGGGAGCTTTTGAAACAAAGTTTACGGTATTTTATTAGAATGTTTTGATTATTCTTCAGATTAAGCTTCGTCAAAAAGGGGGGGGGCAGTGCCCCGGTGCCCCCCCCCCCCCCCCCCCGGCTACGCCACTGGCACCAAATTTGAAACACATCGCAGTTTTAATCAGTATCTTCTGAGTAGGCAGTAAGTTCAATATACTTTTTTGTTTTCAGTGGCCAACAAATGGATCCATGAAATCGGGCAAGAATTTCGTCGAAGCTGCAAGATCTCAAAACGAGCGGATAACAAAATATTTTGAAAATTTTGCTTTGCCCATGCATATTAGCTTTGGAATGAATGATAAATGGTAGTTTTACGGGCAGAGCTGACGTCTTAAATCAAAAGCAATCCAAGCAATTACCTAGGCAATAGCTTACACAGACGACTGGACGGGGCCAGGAGTGATCCAGGACTGCTTAATGGACGTACTTGGATGCACTGTCCGCGACGCACAAAAAGTCGTTGACAACTAAGTCGCAGACATTTTGTACAAGTCAAATGAATTCAGGACTCTTTGGCTGAAGCGCCTCTGTGGTTATTTGAGACGTGCTATATTAGCTTGAAAACAGTGGTGTAAAAAGTATTTTGAAAGTGTACTTAAGTAAAAGTATTGTTACTGACGGCAAAACTACTCGAAGTAAAGTAGAAAGTATTGACTAAAAAAAGCACTTAAGTAAAAGTAAAAAAGTAGTCATTTAAAAACTACTCAAGTAAAAGTATAACGTTATTAATCGTTAAAGTTTCAACTGCACACTTGCTGATGATGACTTGCGTTGAAGGTGGCAAAATAGTAAACCAAAAGAAATTATTACCGCCCACATGGCTGAGTGGATAAAGCGTCTGTTTCTGGAACAGTAGACTCGGGATTCGATTCAGAGTGGGGATAAACCAATGACTTAAAATTGTATTTATTTGCATTAGTGGCATATTTATCCTCCTATCACGAGAAAGCGATCAAAGCGCTATAACGAACTCGCTTGGAAGTTGCCAGCCACCTGTCTGCCACACCAAGATGGGGTAATCCCGCTAAGTGCACTTCCCAACGGCACAACAACTAAACTTGCCGGCTTGTTCTCCACACTGTCCCTGTAATGCTGAACGTCAAACAGGAAAGCTGTAAATACCAATTTTAAAGTCATTGGTTTGACCCGACTCGAAATCAAACCCGAGTCTACAGCTCCCGAGGCGGACACTCTTACCACTCGGGCATCAGAGGTGTAAAAGTAGGTATTTGTGGCTTTCCTGCATGACGCTTAGCATCAAACGCGACAGCTTGAAGAACAAGCCGGCAAGTTTATTTGTTGTGCCGTTCGGAACCACGCTTAGCGAGATTTCCCCATCTCGGAGTGGCAGACAGGTGGCTCGAAACTCCTAAGCGAGCTCGTTACAGCGCCTTTATCGCAAAGAAGGATAAACTTATGAATAAATAAGCATTAAATCAGAAGCGGAGACCTGTTTAATTCTCCTATCACTTCAATTTTAGTTTTGCAATTTGCTTTTTTTCATAATTAAGGTTAAAAGAGAAATTCGATAGTCAGTAGTTTTGCTGCTAGACCTGCAGGCTTATGGAATTGGAATGAATATATTATTAAGAACATATTAAGGATTTTCTGTAACTTGCGGTCATGCGGTTACCCCAGCAAACACACCACGGGTTTTCCACGTGGCCGTTTGGTGGAATTTAGGTGGAAAAAAAACGTGGAAAAAGTCACGTTTTAAACATGTGGAAGTTACGTGATTCAAATCAAATAAGAAGAGTTAACAACCAGGTTTCGATTTAAAAAAAGCTGCTTATGTACAGAGCGATAAATTTGCACTGCTAAACTAATAAAATTCGGGAAAAAATATTGTCTTTATTATTTGCAACTTTTGTTACGTGGTAAAATGGTGGAAACCATGTGGTAAAAGTCACCACTCAAATCTGGATAAAAATAGTAATTTTTAAAAAATGTTAAAACAGTTTCAAACCTAAATATCTATTCTAGAACAATTATTAAAAAATATGAACATTCTGCAAAAATTAGGTAACGTGGATATCACATGGATTTCACGAAAAAAATTTGGTGGAATTTACGTTGCTGCGAAACGTAGCGAGGTAATGTTGTAGCCACGTGTTTTCAACGATATTTTTTAAAAACATCGTAAAGTGACAAAATGTACCAATTGCATTATATTTTTGCTTTACTGTGCAGAATAATAGCTAAAGGGCTGCTTACAATCCGTAGCAGAATAATGGTGGAAATTTGGTGGTGAGTGCAACGTGGCATGGTATGGTTTTGTCCACGTTAATTTCATGTTATAATGTTGGTAAAATTGAAACGTGGCAGAGTAATGTTACAACCACGTGTAATCCACATTATGATTTCGGTACCCTAAAAAAGATGAAAAACAATTCAATTGCAATATTTATATTTACCTACTAAACGTACTATGCAGCATGGTAACAATTTTTCTTTTAACCATGCGGTTTTAAATTTTTGTGGATATTTGTTGGTGAGTGCAATGTAGTGTGGTAACGTTTTCTCCACGTCGATTCCACATTGTAATTTTGGTGGAATTAAGGTGGCAGTGAAACGTGGTGAGATGATGTAGTAACCACGTGTAATCCACATTATGATTTTGGTATTTTTAAAAAGATACAAAAACTTGAATCACGATATTTTTAGGTATCTATTGACTGTACTCAGCTGCACGTCAACAATTTTTACTTCTAAAAATGTTTTTATAAATTTTGGTAGGTATTTATTGGTGGTGAGTGCAATGTAGTGTGGTAACGTTTTCTCCACGTCGATTCCACGTCGTAATTTTGGTGGAATTAAGGTGGCAGTGAAACGTGGTAAAATGATATGGTAACCACATGTAATCCACCTTATAGTTTCGATATTTTGAAAAGATACAAAAACTTGAATCGCAATATTTTTAGGATTCTATAGTGATTGTACTCTGCAGCATGGCAATCAATTTTACTTCTAAAAATTTTTTTTTAAACTTTGGTGGATATTTGGTGGTGAGTGCAATATGGTGTGGTAACATTTTCTCCACGTTGATTCCACGTTGTAGTTTTGGTGGAATTAAGGTGGCAGTGAAACGTGGTGAGACGATGTTATAACCACGTGTAATCCACATCACAACATTGGCAGCTTTGTGAATTGATATGAAAGTCCAATTTCAATATTAATTGATGTGCCTTGGTTATTTTTTTAAGCATGCATGGTAACAAATTTTACTTCTATTAATTTTTTTAAATTTTGGTGAATATTTGGTGGTGAGTGAAATGTGGTGTGGTAACGTTTTCTCCACGTCGATTCCACATTGTAATTTTGGTGGAATTAAAGTGGCAGTGAAACGTGGTGTAATGATATTGTAACCACGTGTAATCCACATTATGATTTTGGTATTTTTAAAAAGATACAAAAACTTGAATCACGATATTTTTAGATATATCTATTGATTGTACTCAGCAGCATGTCAATAATTTTACTTCTAATATTTTTTTTTTTCAATTTTGGTGGTAGTGATAAGTGCAATACGATGCTATATAACTTCATATCATAGCTGCGAGGATAATACACGTTACTGATTTAGGAAAAGAAAGGTTTTTGATCGAAATCAAAAATGTGAAGCTTTCTCGAAATCGGAAGTTCAGGTCTATTTTATGGTTTTAGTTTGAATCGAAATCTCTTATTTTCTGTTAAAGTTAAATTTTAAATTTCTGATTTTCGGTTTGGAGACAGAGTGGATTCAATTGAGCTTGAGATTTAATAGTTATGGAATATAATAATATATTTTGAAAGTTGAAAGGCGATAATGATCATAATAAAGTTTTTTTTCAACACTCCAAGACTACGTGCAATATTCACGACAGCTTCGAAAATTTATGCTGATAGTGTTTTAAAGTGCAAAGTTGTTTCACTTCATTTATTTTACAGCAGCAAAAGCAAAAACGTAAAAAAAACGACGTAAAATTGGTTTTCAAAAAAGGGGCAAAATTTGAAGGATATTTTGTACTCAATTTGGTAATAAAAGTAATATGCAGTATGGTAAACAGCGTTCGTAGTCTTCTGAAGTCTATTTTATTTGCACTTTGCGAAGAGACGGGTGGTCATAAACAGAGAAGAGTGACCTAACGAACGTATATTATTTTTCTCAATATCGATATGCTTAATTCAACCGGTTCTTTTATTTAATGGTTTAAATGCTGCGCTACTACGCAGCTACAACAGTGATAACTGATTCTAGTAATTTGCTGACTGCATTACAGTTGTTGAGCAGAGGTCTCGATCTTTGGTTATAAGTATTTACCGCAAGGTGGCGTGGGATGACTGAACAGTTGGTAGAACTTTCAACGCATAGCGCATATAGCCCTTTTACAGAACTATCGCAACACTGCATTGCAATTGATTTTGTCATAATCACAAACTAACTTAACGTGTTTTCGTGTAAAACTCTGAAAAAAAAAAAACGGAAGATCTTTTATCTGCTACCTTAAAAGTTTCAAGTGGCCATGTATGCATAAAACGTGATATACTTAACCTTATACTAATCAACTTAATCTCATAAATGTATTTTCTAGAATAAAACAATCAGTCACCAATACTTGAAATATCATAAAAAAACCAACGAGCTTTTTCGCCACTTAAGTTCTTTAGGGGCAGTTAAAATTCAAATTTCTTTACGATAGTTGCAATAAATCACGCTTGGTTGCAATTATGTGCAATTGACGATATCACAAAAAAGACGGACAAGATACGAATTACACAGTAACCTACAACAAAATTTGGGTTTTAAAAAGTTAAAGCAACTTTAACGGCTTTACCCATAGACGCCTGAAATAGAAGGACTGCTAACTGCCAATCATGCAATATAAACAATTAAAATCAATGCAATATCTAAGGTGTAAACTGAAAATTATCGCCGAAATGAAACAAAGTTTACTTTTGCGAAAATTGTTTTGCGAGAAGCTGCAGCTGCAGCCGCTGCAGGACCCCGCCAGATTTTACAAGTTGTTTGATTGACAGCTTGTTTTTGTACCTGCGTTGCTCTAATAACACCAAAAGAGAAAAGTTTTTTTGGTAAAAGTCGCAGACTTGCGCCAGCACAACGCCAGGTGAAAGCATTCGTCCAATTGAGTGACATCTTGTTTTTAATAATTTTGAATAAATTTGAAGTTGTGATTGTGAACACTTTGAAGTTTTCCGCGAAGCAATAGAATGTAGTGCGAACTCTGTCACCGTTTGTGCACACGACACTTACCGGCTTACCGCGTAGTTTCCAGGCTGCGTCACCTTCTACGATTTAGCAATACTGTGACGCAGTGCCACTGCAACTCTGCAAGTAACGCTATTGTTGTTGCTTAATTGTTTTTTTTTTTCCTTTTTTTACTTATAGATCAAAATTTATTATTCTGTTAAACTAATCCAGGTATGGAAAGTATGGAAGATGGCATTCCATTCCATTCTTAAAATCTTCCATTCCTTTCCATACCTGAAGTCTTCCATATTCCATACCAAAATTCCTCTTCCATTCCATTCCATTACATGCCCTGCCGGTAGGCAGTTCATAATTTTGTTGCAGTCAAACTCAGCATTGACTGAACGCTAGTTTGCTATTAGGACAGTACAGGGAAAATATTTCACCTAGGCTATAGCATAGCTGATATCACAATCAGTATTGTACTGTACAGCTGCAATACATACAAAACCACAACCTCGTACAGGTTTGTACCGGTTGGTCCAATGAAAGCCACTAGTCTATATAGGCCCTAAGCTTAAAATATTTTCTATGAAATTCCAACTAATCGTTCACTCTTCATCCTATGCTTGCACTAACTCGATGTGCACAATTGAAATATCAAGCAGATATGTTTAATTAACCTCTCTGCAGCAATTTTCCAACCAACGTCTCATAAAAGCTTTGCTTTTCACTAAGCGAAGTCTGATAGCTTGTCCACCGTAGCAACAACTTTTCGCCACTAGGGGCGCCGGAAAAAGGTCAATTAATTCTGACATAGCCATGATAGCCTATTTCGGAAAAATTTTCGCGCACTTTTTCCAACATACAGTATTTCAAAATAAATTTTTTTTTTGGTTATCATTTTCACTCATTTGACTTTCATTTTCATCCTGATTGGAGTTATGGAAGCAATCGATTCCACGAAAAAAACAAGAAGAATAACCACTGTGAAAAGCATTGCTTTTAGCTTTTCAATTTCGAAAGGGAAGAGTGATTCAGATGAGCATATTCAAGAGGCAGAGAATTAATCCAGTTTTGAATTTCAGGGGACAAATTGCATTATAATTTAAAAGAACTCCAGTGCGTGTTGGTTTTCTCCAGACTGATGATTTTAAACTGCCTTCTTTTATTGCGATTTCTGTGTCCGAAAATGCAAGCGATTTTGTGGATTTTTCAACAGTAAAAACAAGATTGTAGTGTTGGTTTTCAAAAGATTTAGAAGTTCAAAACAATCTTGTTCATTTTCAAAAATTGCTAAAATATTTCCACCTATCTCAAATAAAAAGCTGGAGAAGATTTTGGTTTGTTGTTCAAGCGGATAGTTTCTAAGTGTGCGAGGATTTTGTTAGCCGTCGTAATTTTGATCATTCATTTTTCATTGCTTTTGTGAAGCGTTAGAAGATAGTATATTCCCCGCTGCTTTGCTTTTCGCTGGTAATAATTCGCCCTGCGTAGGCTTTTCGTTTCCGAATCACGCTCTGAAGAAGGACGGACAGTCGACGTGTCCAAAAACGTTCAGCATATTATTTTTCGTGAAACCAGTGTGATAATACCTATCCACAAGAAAGGAGACAAGAGAAAATGCACCAATTATAGGGGCATCTCTCTCATCAGTGTCCCGGGTAAGGTCTATGCCAAATGCCTTGAAAAGAAATGCCGTGAAATAGTCGAGCCTAAACTAATGGATGCTCAGTGTGGCTTTTGTCCTGGCCGAAGCACAATGGACCAGATCTTTGCCTTGCAGCAAATCTTTGAGAAGTCGTGGGAATATGCTAAAGAGGTCCATGCATGTTTTGTTGATCTTGAAAAAGCATAAAAAGCATATGATCGCATTCCTAGAGACAAGCTTTGGGCGGTGTTGTTACAGTATGGCATTGATGGCCAGTTACTAACTGCTATTAAGTCGCTGTACATGCATTCTGAGGTCTGTGTTCGTGTTAACAGCGCAATGACGAAACGTTTTAAAGTAAGTGTGGGACTACGACAAGGCTGCTCGCTTTCACCTATTCTATTCCTTATTTATATGGATAGAATAGTTAAGAAAAGTGAGTCTTGTGGCGGAGTAAAGATCGGTGAATGCACTGTACAACGTCTGTTATTTGCAGATGATCTTGCACTACTCGACTCTACCCAAAATAGTCTCCAGCAAGCTCTTGACAGGTTTTCGGATGCATGCTCTGTTGCTGGAATGAAAATCAGTACAACAAAAACAGAAACCATGTGCCTGTCCAGACAACCAAAGCAGTGCTCTCTCCAGATTGATGGAGTACTACTAAAACAGTCAGAGAAATTCAAGTACCTCGGCGTCTCATTCACAAGTGATGGCAGACAAAATAGCGAATTGGATATCCGCATCGGCAAAGCTAGTGCAGTAATGCGCCAGCTCCACCGATCTGTGGTACTGAAACGGGAGCTTTGCACCAAGGCAAAGCTATCCATTTTCAGATCAGTCTATGTTCCTATTCTGACTTATGGCCATGAGTGTTGGATCATGAATGAGAAAGTGAGATCTCGAGTTCAAGCAGCCCAAATGGGATTCTTGCAAAGAATTAGCGGTTTGACCTTGTTGGACAAGGTTAAAAGTGCAGATATTCGTGAATCTCTAAACATCGAATTGCTGCTTCTCCGACTAGAAAGATCGCAACTGCGTTGGTATGGACATGTGACACGAATGTCCCAGGAAAGAACAGCCAAAAAGCTGCTCTGTTCAACACCGATTGGTCGAAGGCCTAGAGGCCGTCCCAGAACTCGATGGCGAGATTGCGTAGAAGATCTTAGTCGGTCTCGCCTTGGCATCCCAGCAGAGCATCTATCCTTTGTTGCAGAGGATCGAGATGCTTGGAGGCTCCAACTCGAGCTGCTGCCCCCGCGACCCCCCAACGATAAGCGGGTCTTGAAAAAGTAAGTAAGTAAATTTTGTAAATAATGAAAAAAATACGGTTCAATCATAAAATGGTTCAATGTTCTAAAATTATTAGCTGTAGCAACCATACGAATATTGAAAATTTCCTCTCTACCAAAGTTATACAATCGATAATTCGTCATCAATTCTGCAATTTCAACTATAGTTACAGTAGAAACAACTGTTAAAGCAGTGTTCCCAACGTAAGGCATAACAAAAATTTGGTGGGGCGTGGGAGTTTTAAAACACCATAAACCATCTTTGCTGGGAATACAAAATAAAAATGCACTTGTTCACAACCAAAGTTATTAGTGTATATATTAATTTGGTTTGCTTGTTTACAGTGTTGGATACGACTTGAGTCCAGATTTTGAAGACTCGGACTCGTAAGTTTTACCTGGGACTTGGACTTGAGTCCTTTTTTTCGGCGACTACTCAACTAGCAAAAAAAATGCGAGTTATGGTGAGGTTTTTCTGTCTATGGCAAATTCAATATTACTGTAGTATAGCATAGAAACATCCCTTTTTGTGCTTTTAACGTAAGTGCTATAAGTTTTCTTATCTACTAAATTTTATATTCCGTCATTTTCAGCGTTTCTCGCTTGTTGTTTCCAGCAGGCGAGCAGGAGCTGCGAAGGTGTTACTATTTAAGAAAGTCGCAATCAATCCACATTCTCGTCTGCCATTATACGTTAACTCAAAATAAAGGCATGACGCAATGCACAGGAGGTCTCATCACGCGTCGACATCGATCTCGCATGAATGGAAAGCTCCTTTCCCATTTAGTAGTCTTGAAATCCAATTATTCTTTTGTGTAAATAAGGGTAAAACGAATAAATTACCGGTAGCTAAAACTAAACGCTTTTTTTGTAACTTTTTACCTTCATTTTTTTTTCTTGGTTGTTTTAGGCCTAGTCAAGGGCGTGGTCAGGGGGAGAGGAACGGGGGCCATGCCCCCCCCAAATCTATCCGGGAGAAAAACAAGGTTCTTAGCAGTTACGACAAATATTTGCTATTGCGTGATTGTTTTCTTTCTGGACTTCCAATAAATGGGCTTACAATGGAGAAATACAATTCTAATTACAATTGTTCTGCGCTTTATTTCACACAGCTATGTGAGACATTGCCTTATTTCGCTGATATGTTTCTACAGGTAGATCTTTGTCTGAAACGGTACTAACCAATCATGTACGCCTGTAATTCATTAATAAGTCGCCGGTCGCGGTTCTTTGAAATTGCACTTTCACTCCCATTTATTGCAAATATAGGCTACTAGATCAGTGCAGTAGGTCACGTCTATTACTAGATTCATGTGCACCTCCAAAAATCAAAATAAATGGTAATAAAAATAATAACTCGATGAAGAAAGAGAGTTGTGGGTAAGTCGATCTTCGATGAAGTAAAATGTCGTGAAAATATATCAGGTTAGATTCAAAAGAAGAAAATTATAGATTATTTGTCATAGGTTCACGCAATGGCGGGCACGAATCCATGCCCCCCCCCCCCCCCCCCCCGCCATGGCGTTGTTGTGGTGTCGTGGATTATGAATTATACTGTAAAACACATCTACACGTTATCCAATCAAATGCACCAATTTGTCGGCAACTGATGAGAACCTTTGTAAAAGCCGTATTTATTATTGCATTGAGCCAGTGTGGCACCTAAGAATTGCATTGGACCAGTTGGGCACCCTAGGAGAAGTGCACAATCTGGGATCTGGGGGCGGCGGAGCTCCCAGTGCCCGGAGACTAAGAATACCAGCGTACCGGTAGTTGATAAACTTCCTATTCTCGACAACAATAGCAGACAACATCAAATAGGTATTTTGTGGTTGTTTTTAATCGTTAACAGCAAGCGAAATAACACCGAATAGCGAAGACGCAATTACCAAGTGTTTCATGAAGTTTTTCCTGTTCTTATTTTGTCTCTGTTCAAGCCACGCTGCAAGCATGCACGTTGTAACAATAACAAAAGTAATGATCAAAGTGGTTGTCGCTTTGCGCGATTTACATTAACTTTCGCAATCGTGGCGGGAAACGATTAGCACCACAATTCAGTTCGCAAAACAAACACGTGGCTGCTGTGGACTAAAAGTGCAGTCAGCACTTTCTCACGCTTTCGGGGCGAACTGAATTTGTACATCGCCACATCGGATGTTTTGATAGAAAGAATTTTTTTTAAATCGTTTATTAAAAAAATGTAAGCCGCCCCCGTAAGTAAGCCGCCCTCCAATGTAAGCCGCACAAATGATGAAAAAATATTTATAAGCCGCGGCTTACAATCGAGTAAATACGGTAATTGCTAATCTGCCACACAAAAGTTGGTGTTTGGATCTTTACTCCCTTAGTCTGTGTTCGTCTCACTCTATGCTCGTGTTATGAGAAGCCCAAAACACAAGAGCAAAATTTTTAGTTGCGAAGCATTTACAGTCATCTCACACAGGAGACGCAAATCTTCTTGGGTAATTTCAGCTGCTTTAAGTGAAACTGCACAGTTTAGAAGCTTTGTGTGACAGAGATAAAAGTGCGGCAACACTTTGAATGTCATGCTGTAAGTGCTTTCCTGCTAAATAACTTGATGCAAAAGCTATGAAAGGTCGTTTTGAATACGGTTATTTTTGTCGCAAAAATACTGATACTTATGCAATATCGACATTCTGCAGACTTTTTATGCTGTGAGGTGTGATGCACAGAGTGCTCGCAAATTATAGGCTCTGTTAACTCTCGACATCTTTTTGATAAACTGCAATTTTGATCATTATTGGTGCACTGTAAATAATATTGGACTGACAAAATAGATTTTTGATAAGAATGTTATCGTGCGATTTAAGCAACATCATATTTTTTAATATTTTAATGTAGTTAAACATTTTTTATAGAAGAAATCTATACTGATCGCCGCCGTAGCAGTTTTACTCAAAACTGTATCTACCTTGTCCAACTCCTCGTATCAGGAACCATCTGTTGGTAAGTTATTGTTTGTGTTTTATATATTTGTTGTACTTTTCCTCTTATCGTGCGTGAGAAGGTGATGGAAGCGCTATAAAAAGCTTGTTTACGAGAGTAGTTGCCTAGGTCTGATATACCATGCAGTGACTAGAGCGTGTGCCTATGGTGCGGTAGACTTAGGGTTCAAATCTGAATCGGGTTAAACCAGCGGCTCAAAAATAACTCTAATGGGACAAAGTGCATATTAAGCCGACTAGTTCACTGGTTGTGCGGTTGAAAAGATGCTTAACGCTACATTTGGGGTTGACGCAGTCGAAGTCACGCCATTATCTAACTTGTCGCTTTTTTTAGCGATGGCTTAGTTTTGTCTCAAGGCTAAAACAGTGCACTTGAGAAAAAACGAAAAAAAGTATTTAATTGCAAATTTACCGCAAAATATTTCTCATTTAATATTTATAAAAGTAGTAGAAATTTCAAGAACAACAGTCAAATTTAGTGACATTTGTTCTTACTTAGCTTCAAGTACCCCTTCAGGGAGCCGAGAACCAATATGGCTGACCACGGGCAATGAATCAGATCTTGAAAATGACGCCACCGTAGGTATGATTCTTAAAAACACATAGTGCTAGAAACTTTAACAGCTTTCCTTGAAGGCATATGGCTGAAATAATGAGGGTGTTTATTGAATTTAGCTTAGCCTAGATTTTGCATTGTTGATTGTTGTTTCTGAACATGATTAGGTAGGCACGTATACATAATATTTACAAATTACGTTTTTGGTAAGGAATAAAATGGAAGTACTTACCCAGAAGTAAGAAACCGTTGTCGCGTTTTTTGCGTTGCTGATTTGGAGTTTTCTCAGCATATTCCAAAAAAGTTTTATCATCAAAATTGCACATCGAAGGAACTGTTAGTTTGTAACTTTAATTACTAAAATTCATTTAACAAAAAAGATGACCCGACCCCCCTACATACAACTGTGTATTCAATTTAGGATTGTGCTTTTTTATCAATGGAGCTTCTTGAATTTTAAAGAGGAAAATTAAAACTAGAGAACTTTATAAATTTTAGTTCTTTCAGTTTTAATCTGCCTACTCGATTACTGCTGATGATGATAACTGAAGTCATGTTACCAAAACGTTCAGTGACGAACTTTACTCTGGCTTTAATTTTCATCTTCAAAGATATTTTTATCCCATATTTACTGTATTCTTGAATGTTGGTTTTGTATTCAGTGTTGTACGCCCTAATCACTTTAAAATTGTCATTCTTCACGTGTCGGCGTGTTGTCATACCAATGTATAACATATTCGCGTCACACGAATAATATGTCATACATTCGAATGTGTCATACATTGGTATGACAACACGCCATTTGAGTACTAGAATACAAGAGAACTTCCAACTCAAAAGAAAATCAGCAATACAGGGTCACATAGATAAACTTGCCAAGTCTGTAACCAAATTAATGCGAAGAATGACAATTTTAAAGTGACTAGGGCGTGCAACACTGAATACAAAACCAACATTCAAGAAACTTTATTGATAAAAAAAAAAACACAATTCTAAACTAAATAAACAGTTGTATGTAGGGGGGTCATCTTTTCTGTTAAATGTATTTTAGTAAGTATATTCAAACTGGTGTTAATTTTGATGTTGATTCGTATTTTAGTTTGGGTAATGCTGTTGTACATTTTTACCCTGTACACATGTCCAGTTTATTAATTTTCGATGTCATAATTAAAAAAAAGTGATTATAACATCAAAAATTTAATTGTGATGCAAAAAGCCCGTGGGCCTAAATTAAGTCCACTTAAACTGGACGAGTGGACAGGGCATTTGTGTAGGCCTATTAATAGGTTACGTCATTTCACTTGTAATAGTATTCTTCTATGAAGTAGTTGTACGAAATAATGTGGTAATTGTTAGTAATAGTGAAAGCATGCCATATTTTTTAAATACTGTCATTTGGAAACTTTGTACTTGTAAATCCAATTTTTTTTCTCTGAAGAGGATCAAAAGTTATGGTCAAAGACGTTTAGATTTTTCAAAAAAATGTTATCGATATTAAGTCTTTAATGTAAAATCGGTAAAATGGAATAGCTCTAAACAATTTTGAAAATTGTCCCTAAGACCAAGTGAATGTATGAATCTATAGGCTACGAACTAAAGTTGATTTTTGATCTATTGCAGATCCTCAAAATATGATGAAAATAATTCGTCAGCTAAAAAACGATATGAAAACCCTTCATCGCAGCAACGCAACAATTATTGAAAATCAACGGCAACAGCTTAATGTACTTACACAGCTGTTGAATGATGGTGGAGGAGTCGTGAACGACGAAGAACTTCTCTCTGAACCATTATGCGATGTAAAGGAATTGGAACAGTTTTGTTCTAATTTAACCGAGCGTACTGCTCAAAAGAAGCTGGTGAGTAGTTCTTACACATTACTCTTTAGACTGTGAAAGCATTTTATTGTGCTAATACAGCGTCACTTCGCTATACCTGAGTACCGGTATGTCCGATGCACACCTGACGGTTCCGTGCAAGGGTCACAGATCCTTCGTAACGGATTTGGCGGCTGCAAACAAATACATTTATTTTGTCATGTACTTTGGATGACTGCTGGTTCAGAAACGCAAGTTTATTTCGTAATCTCCCCCACTACACTTAATAATTTTTTTATTTAAGGCTTTAAAATAAGCTTAGTTAATTAAATGATCAATTAAATTTTGACTCTATTTAGAAAATATTGAGTAAAAGCAAAGCTCACCCTCCTCTAGCAAAGTGTTCAATCACTATCAGCTAGAGTTTATATTATTGTATAAAATAAAATCACTACTTTCATAAACCACTACAGCCTGTATCGCCGTTGTCAGCTCTTCAAGTGGTATCGGTGCATCTAAACACGAACGTACTTGTTAATCTATGGCTTTACCGGAAATTCATTCTCATTGGCTGCGGCTTCGTTTTGCACCGATGCAGCTTCCGGGTTGCACAGCTGACAGTTCCCCGTAGTGTTGTACAGCAGCAGATTTTTTACCCGCAATTTCGAGCAAAAATATTTAAAAGAACATGTATTATGGGAATAAATGCCGAAAACACTAACTCAAATAACCTTTACAAGCTCTTGAATATCGTTTCTTATATTTCGACCAGTTTTAGCACAGGTTTTTACTTTATTTATATTTTACGTTCATGTTTAGATACACCTATATCACCTGAAGGGCCGACAACGGCGAAATAGGCTTAGTGGTTTATGGAAGTAGTGATTTTATTTTATGTTATAGATATTATCGAGGTAAAAAAAATTTTCTAGTGTTTTTGTTGTCTGTAGATTGGCCTTCTAAGCAGCCTCGGCGGAAGAGGAATGGGGGATATGGTCCGCAATATGATGCGAAAAATAGGCACCAATGTTTTGTGGGCACAATTTAGCCTAAAAGGAAAAAGGGGCAAAAGAAGCTTCAAAGAAACTACTTTGTTGCCTTATATTGTAAGTAAAGTAAGATCGTAAGATCAGCTGCTTGTCTTCACAATAATTACATGTGTGCAACTGTACATACTCATACAGTCCTAATGCTTATGTCCTTAAAAATAAATTTACGTCCTTGACTGGTTTCTTCTACAGTAAATAATGGATCATCCCTTGGACTTTGTTTTTTGATTTTGCTTTATTTTTTCATTTTGTATTTTCTTCATTCTATATCTATACTTAGTCTTATTCGATATCCAATTACGAACACCTAAGTTAGCAATGAGAACACTAATCTCAAACGTTTTCCGTGAAATCTAACTTTACTTTAGATCTGGGATGCTTTATGCTAATAATTCATTGCATTTTCGCAGAGGCTACGCAAACAAACATTAAAGAAGCCAAGGTAGCAGATATCGAGTTGGCTGTCGCGGATGCTTAAAATATGCGCCGAAAAACTAAGTGAGTACATGATCATTGAGTCACATTTCGTAGGCTATCTGCAAATATTTTCTAACTTCTATTTTATGTTATATACTAGAGAAATGAAGAAAATGAATTACTCTTTAACAAAAATTAATTTTGAAACATTATCGGTAAAATTTTGCACCAAACTAGAAATGTATGGTGATAACTTAATTTAATTGAAGCTGGGTATCGCTGAGCCCACCTCCCATGCACAGCTTGACCTAACGAAATTAGATAACAGAGGCTCTAGCGCTATCGTTATTCCAAAAATCGAAGAAACGAAATTCTTTCTTTCAGATCCTATAATGATTAGGTTTTGCATTGACAATTTAAATTTGTGTACATCACTAGTGTCTATTAGTTCAGGGTTTCGAAACACAGTTATCGCTTTGCGATATACAGCGGTAGGTATGATTACCAATTTATGAGCATTTGAATTAACTCGATGCGGATTCGATTTAGAGTCTACCGCTCCAGCGGAAACGCTCCGTCGTTCCATCCGCTCTGAGTCATTTGGTTAGTTTCTCATCGTTGTGATCTGGCCTAACCTTGGTTTTAATGTTATGTAGAACTACAACATGGTTTAAAACTTGAAAGCGTTCTATATCATTGCATGAACATCCTTCTTGTTTTTTAGAAAGCTGAGTTAGAACGCTCCACCAGCCAAAAAGAAGTACTGGTGAATGAAGATGAAATTGACAGTGAAGAGGATCAGCACGTTTGAAAATTTGTATTTTTTGTGATGTGTGTCTTTTACCGAGTGTTTTCTTTTCACACGCAATGTATTTTGAGAGCTAGCCGTGTTTTCTAATATATTCATTTCATTTTAAACCGAATGTATTTTGACAGCTTTACCGTATAGAACATCTAAGCAATTCATCGCATTGTCATATACGGCATTAATGCTGTAATCAACGTTTTTGTGTGATGGAGAAGCTTAATAGTATTTTGGTTGAAAAGACGCAGATTGACTGTAAAAACTAAGGGAACAAGTAGGCCTAATATTGTGTCGTACGAATAAAGTAGTATTTTTGTGATCAACTAGTGTGACGTCTTTGTGAAAAATGCCTGGATGGAATGTAAAAATGAAGGAACATTTTTATAAACTTTTGTCCAAGAAGGTTGAAACCATTATTTTTTGCAAGAAACCAATATTGTAACTACTTGCACTTATTGCTACCTTACTCTTTCATTCATGATGATCCAACACTGTAAGGCCTATATCGGAATAGGAACGTAAACTAATCTGACAAGAGTAAATTTGCCATATGATGCAAAGTAATGCTTTGCAATGCAAAGCATCACTGCACTTGCTTTAACAACATTAAGGATATCATCATTCGCTATTTTAAGTGCATCACTTGAAACAGACACATCAATTTAACCATTCATTAACATGAATTTTTCAAGGCTTAATGAAAGCTAAAAATTTGATTTATGATGCTTTGGAGGAGGAAGAACTAAAGCCGCACACGTTCATCCATTTTTTGAGCTGACTTATCTCATGGCATTTGTTTATCAATGCACTGAACATAGATTTCAGCGGCTCAGTGAAAAGGTTGATGGGCAAGACGCCTAGTAAAGTGTGTTTTTCCTCTTGCTTTAGTTTTTATGAAATGTCACCAAACCGGTCCGTCGTTTTGCCAGCGCGTAGCAGTCTTTTACGACAGTCGATGAACATGAGTTACCCAACGCATGCCGTTTCCGCTTATCTTTAACGCCAAAAATTGGGTACATTTCCTCACTAGGAACTTTTCGCCTTCGAAAATTATTAGCTTGCAATACATTGAGTTGTGGCCTAAATCGGTTGACGAGATTAAGTTATGACGAAAATGGGACAATTTGACAGAAAAAATCGGACTTAAAAGAAAAACGGGAGAAAAAACTAACGCAGAAATGAAGGAACCATCCCTTACCGCACAAAACAATCGAAAGCGGAAAAAGTCAGGCCAAGAGTCAGTTTTTTTAACGCAAGGACCAGAGCCAGGAGAGAGGACATATGGTACTGTGACCCCCTCCCTGCGTGCGCCTATGCCAAAAGTGTGTGATTACAACTTACAGTACTGTGGAGCACTAGAGTCAATTTCTAAATTTGACACCTCAACGAGCACCAAAAAAACTTTTACATAACAGAAAAAGCCTTTTACGTGATGCCTTTTCTTGTCAAAAAGTTACTTGGTTTTCAAAAAAAACTTTGTCGATAGTTGTATGTAGATATAAGGCAGAGTTTTTCAACCTTTTTCGAATCACAGAACACTTTTTGTATTGCAAAAGTCTCGCGACACACCCAAGAAAAAATTAAACACGTTTTAAGACTTAAAATTATTTACTCGTTTCCACTTATTTTCTCGTTTCAGTTATTTCTTGCAATAAATAAGAATTTCAAATGAATTGCTGCGGAAATTCTACATGAATTCCAAATAATATTATAATAAATTGTAAATGAATTCCGGTTGAAAATCATTAGAGATAAGGATAGATACAAAATTTTTGCTTACATAAAAAATGGAGAAGTGATAACTGGGTAGTCTGCAGTCTCTTTTGCCCTCACTATGAGCCGTATCTGAAAGTGTTCATTTAAGCATTAGAAATAGTAGCAATTAACGAACGAATGATTATTAACAAAAGTATTCTTTTCTTTAATTCCCACCTATGTTCTCACGTAACAGTGCGAAAATAATAAAAAACGGGACATCTGAGAAAAAGTCGGGACGCTCAAAATTAGATGAAAATACGAGACTATCCCGTTCAAAACGGGACGTCTGGTCACGCTATAGACCTAAAAACCATCCAGATTTTCCGGTGCGCCCGAGATTGAAATTAAAATGTTATGGTTAAAAACGCTTGTATCATCAGCACAATGAAAATCGAAACCCTAGCTGCTACAATGTTAAGTAGTTACAACGTTTGTTTTTGTATATGACTAATTGACCATCTGAGCAGCCGCAATGGGGCAAAATTTTCATTTCTAGGTTAATTCTGACTCCAAAAAAATGATTCCAACATACTGCTTAATGATACGGAACTTACTCATTCAATTAGGGTCTCTTAAAATTGGACAGCAGAGAGCCATGTTTTAAAACAATTAAAAAAAAGACTGCCCCATATCACGACAGTCATTTTTTCCACACTTCAAACATTGAGTAGGCCTAACAAAGAATTTGTTTTTCTAATCAATTTTTTGAGATCGCAAAGACGAGCTAAAACCTAAACGTCCACGTTTGACAGAAGATCATTTTAAGTATCTACAGAGAAAAAGCGTAACAGAGACACTAAAACTATCTACAGAGAAAAAGAGAAAAAAACATTTTAGAAGGTCAGAGTGATGGCGCGAGCCGCTGAAGAGAAAAAGGACATTTTAGAAGGTTCAGAGTGATGACCCAAGCCACCGCTATTTAAGTCAACATTTAAATCAAAGCGCAGCTGTTCGTACACTCAGAAAAACTGGCTCTAATTCTCGATGAATTGAGATGACTGTAAAACAGATGCAGTGGTGTATAGCCTAGTAGATTGAACAAATGCGGTGATAGAAACAGAACATTAGCAATTTCAGTTTATTTTTTGATTATGTGAAGGACAAGTTTTATCCATTATTATTTATGGAAAGAAGCATACAGCAGTAAAGTTTGCCGAGTTAACTTTGGTTACGAGTTTAATCGATCTTCAGTTATGTTCTCGTATCGACATTAAAGCAATGATTGTAAACTTGACAATATCGGACAAATTTTCAATATTCGCAATAGCATATTGGCAGATTCGTGCAAGGTGCATGATAATATTACATTTTGGAAAAAAACTTGAATAAATGATCGGCAGTACAGAACTGAAGTACAGCTTTGAAAAAAACTGTTTACAAGAACCATTCTTTCACAACTTTTTTGTTAGCTTTGAAAAAAGCTGTTTAGTTCAATAAGCATTTCGTGTTGCACTCTTCAGTGGGTAATCGTGTCAATGGAAAAACATTTGCTGGCCACCGTTATACATTTTCAAAAATGATCGAGTCTTTCGCAGTAAAAAATGTGCCACATTCCATCTACTCAAGTAACACAAACTTTTTCAAAAATTTTAAAATCCTTCTGAACTGTTGTTTCATTTAATTTGAAGTCAAATTTGCTTTTTATTTGTAAAAATAAGAATAGATTCAATCGAAATTATAACGTTTTGTTGAGTTGTTGTACTGCGATGTAGCAACAGCTTGGAATTTGATTATTTCTGTAGTCAAGTCTTTTTGTTATTCGACTAAATGTCAAATGCCACTAATTTTGTTTTTATTTGATAAATAGATGGACGGTTGCTGGAATTAGATGATACATATCTTAAAAAAAAATATTGAGTGTAGCAACAAAGTTTGTTTTTGAGATAAATAATGATTCGATAAGACTTTAAATATTCGATGAAGAATTCATAGAATGGGTAGATGCGAATGTGGAAGAAATGCCATCTAAGAAGAAGCTGAGAGTAATTGTGGGTGGTAACTGGTAAGTGATGCTATTTATTGAAATTGATGTAAAATGAATTAATCACTAAAAATAAAGCAATGCAGATTTGAAAAGAATTATACAGATATTGTTATCGAAAATTTTTTAAACTTGTTGCTACAATATCTTCATGTACGATGCCTGTGGAAACACACATATAAAGTAGAGCAAAAATTTGTTTTTAAGTGCCGTCTTTCTTAAATATTCTGATCTATAATGTGGTTAAGCTGTAGTGTCAGCCGTCAGTATGGACATTGGACAGTTGCTATTGTGGCATCGTAGCATAGCGATGTCAACGACCAATCGGGAACGTTACAATTCCCCTTAATGTAACCTGTGTCAAAACGGCTCCATGGAAAATAATTTACCGTAATTAAATAGATGGTCTTGCAAAGGATCATTTCGTTTCCGGATAAATCTTATTTATTTTGTTCCAGTATAATTTGTCTCATAAAACTTCTAGTTGAAGCCTTTGCAGTATAAGCGTTTTTGAACTGTTCTAGTCATTGTAGTTTGAGTACCCAAGCTTCAAGAAATATAGTAATGAAAATGAGTGACATGAGAAGCAAGTTTTAAATTTTATTAACAGAGAAAAATATTCGTTTTCGGCCTTCGTCTTGAATGTTAGGCCTACAGTTAATGTTGGTTACGGTATAATTAATGCTAATGTTAGGCACCAAGAAATTGGAATTTAAATTTTAATCATACTTGTTAATTGTATTAAGCAATCAAAGCACAATTACGTAGCAATAACAGTGCTTTTATTGTTTTAGTTGTCAGATATCAACGGAGTACCGCGTGATGACCATGGCTCCGCTCAAGAAGTTTCCGTTCTTTGGGGATTGAGATGCAAATGACCTAATCGTAAGTATTGGTATTCATACATTGCGTTAAACCAGTAGTTTAGGATGAGAAGCTGAAAATTTTTGGCGGTAAAATATTCAGAAATTCTATCTGTCAGTGATAGTCTTAATTATGGGAGGGAGCGAGGCAGAGCTTTAGGGAGGTTCCATTTTTAAAATCTCAAAAAAATTGATATATCTGTAAAATAATATAAATAAATTTGTGATACAATAGAGTCCTACGTAAATGAAGCGCACGTCACGATAATGTAAATCTACAAGATTAAAGGGAAATTACCGCAGCTTGTCATTCAGAAACGAGTAGGGTGTGTGGTGGCTTGAGGAGTGGCTTTGTCATATGGCTTTTTGCCAGGGGCTTTACGTCTTTGGTAGCCCTGCGTCCTGGAGTGTAAGTTTTTTCGAGATCTGAGATCCGAAAAAAACCTGCTCTGAGATCCGAAAAAAATCCAAAAAATTTGAGATCCTGGAAGTAAAGACTTTTTTTTCTAAGAGCTATTGTTTACGGTCTATAAGCGTAAAGGAAGAAATTTTAAGATGGCTGGAGGAATCTTCTTGAAAGAATTTCATACCCGAAAAATTTTTCATGATCTTAGAAAAAAAGGCCTACACTTCCAATAACTCAAAATGTTTTTATGATTTTACTTTGTAGTTTGTAGCTATATATTTTTAAATTTGTCCAAAAAAAACTCTTACGTTTTCCGAAATAATCTTTAGATTGCCCGAATCATTATCAAAACTGTTCAGATTCAACAAATTTGTCAAACAAGTTATGATTGTTCCCCTGCCCCTCAACGTCTTACGCCAGAGATTTGCACCAATTAGTGTGAGTGAATAAATACACACCATGAAAGCGTAAATTTATTTTTTGGCGTTTGCTTTTGTTTTAAAAAAATTAACGCGTAATTGTTGCGAGGAGGGCCCGATTGATGGAGGACGCTCGCCTGTTCCTAAAAAGCCACCACTGCTACCCGTACCCAGTCAAAGTTTGAAAATCGTAGTTTTATGCACAAGATTTAAGGTTAAAAG
This sequence comes from Trididemnum miniatum, assembly GCA_964006365.1. NCBI lineage: Eukaryota > Metazoa > Chordata > Ascidiacea > Aplousobranchia > Didemnidae > Trididemnum > Trididemnum miniatum. Next base: position 27,193,296 of record OZ023240.1, read on the forward strand.
TACCATAACCTTCTGTAATTTTCATGTAAATGAGCTTTGGTGACACCTAGCGGAAATTTCAAAAGCGCAAATAAAGCAGCTTCATTGAAATCACTTCAGTGACGCTTAGCGGCAAGTGTTAAATGTTTTTGTGTCGTTCACTTTTACAAAGCCCTGGTACTGACAAGCACAGGTTTTATTGCTTACAACTTGTTGTGCAAACCAAATCCTTACTCACTCTAGCTCGAAAGTTTAAATAGCGAATAGGTTTAGGTGTACAAGCTCTTCGATATAAAAAAAACGGGTGAAAGTGAATAATTTTAATTAACTTCAAAATTGTATTTAGTTAAAATAATAAATTACAGCGCTTGTATAACTTCTCAAGTTTACTCGGAGGTACTTCAGCTTCAGCATACGAGCTGCTACAGGTTTACAAAACCTACCTTCCAAATGCAAACTAAACGCTGTGACTAGTAGGCCAAGTAAATGCATGAATCTGTTGGCTACAATGAAAATAAATTTTTATTATTTAGATCTTCAACAAATCATGAGAAAAATGCCCCATTTGGAAGACGAAATAAAATTTTTCTCTTCTATCGCAGTATGAGATACTTAGCTTAATCTTAATTTACCAGCTGCTTAATTTACTGACACACCCGATTTGGGTTCCTAAAACACCTTGAAAAACCATGATGTATGTCATAACTTTTTTAAGCACAAAACGGTTTCTTGCAACTTTGACCAATTCAAAAACATGAATTTAATCTATCTAGCATTGTTAAAGCCAATTTATTAGCTCACTCTTGTTTTTACAAAATGCTAAATTTTTTTAGATTGAGACTGTTCCTAAGTCAGATCTAGCAATTAATTTTGTGTTCTATTTGCATGCAAGTCTGAAGTCCTGTCTGTTCTACCAACTTTTTAAGCGCTGAAGCAGTTGAATGTACCATGCTTCTGATTTCTGGTTGTAAACGAAAAAACCGGTAACTTCAACTGAATTATAAGAAAAAGAGATGTTGGCGACAGAAATTTGTGGTTTCAAGCTTAATAGTCATTTTGATTGTTTCTCATCGTTGTGATCTGGCATAAACAATGCTATAATGTTATGTAAAACTGCAAAAGCGTTTGAAGTGTTCTAGTTGCATCAACATCACGCTTGCTTTTTTTTTTAAAAACTGAGTAAGCACGTCCGACGATTGCAAAATGCAGTAACTGAAGACATTAAAAAGAGTGATGAAGATTGTTGAAGATTTGTATCGTGTGTGACGCAAGATTAGCCTAGGCAATTCTGTTGTTTTTTGTGCTGTGAGTTTTTTCAATATATTCATTTCCTGCAAAACCGAATGCATGTTGACAAATTAGCCATGTAGATTATTTGGGCATTTCAATTACAACCACAAAACGTGTCTTTTAGATTTTACCTTTTATCTACGTCTTTCCCACCGAAACACCACGTTTTTTATAACGACAATACCACTTTTACACCACATTTAATTGTCACCTACTGTGGTATAAAAGTAGTATTCTCGTTATAAAAAAGTAGTGTTTTGGTGGGAAAGACGTAAATAAAACGTAAAATCTAAAAAACACGTTTGGTGGTTGTAACGTGGTAGACACGTTGCCTACAGACATAGCGTGTTGGTGGAAAAAACGTGGAAAGTAGGTGACATTGAAATGTGGTATAAAAGTGGTATCCTCGTCATCAAAAAACGTGGTGTATTGGTGGAAAACGCGTGGAAAAATCGTGGAAATTTTATGTGGTATAAACGTGAATTTCACCTTAATTTTGCAACGTGGTTAAAAAGTGGAATACTCGTGGCTAGTACGTGGATTAACCACGAGTATTCTACGTGTCGGCGAGTCGACAAAATCACCTGGAAAACACGTGACTTAACCACGTGTATACCACAACAGCGTTACGTGGTAAAAACGTGGTAGGAACGTGTTTGTGTTTGCTGGGACGGTCATGCAGTAATTACAGGCAACAGCAAGGTTGGCAGTACGGTACGTTACGTTCAAAATTTACGTACCCGTACTTCAAAATTTTAACCGTACCGTACTAACGTAACGTACTTCGAATACATTTAACAAGCGTACCGTACCACGTACCGTACCAATGAATGGTACGCTTAAAACGTACCGTACCTTAAAACGTACCGTACCTAAAATTACGTACCGTACCGTACCTTAAAACGTACCGTACCTAAAAATTACGTACCGTACCTACCTACCGCCATTCTTGGATGCACGCCAAATTAGCTAAGTGCTATTGCAATGCCTATAAATAGGTTAAAGTTTGCAATATGCGACCTGATCGGAAATTGAACCCTATACAAGTTTTCTAGCTACAATACGAACGTGGTGTCCTCGAAACTACCAAGTCGCCAGCGATGTTCTACCGTATGAATAGAATAGAACATATCGCATCCTACCTTGACTAGCGCGGTTATCATCAGTCTGGAAAAGCAATGTCCCAGTCAGGAACGGATCTAGGGGGGGGGATGCATTCCCCCCACCTGCCAACAATGCTTTGGATAAATAAAATTTTTCCATAATTTCGAACCTCTTCATTACAATAAGCCTTAGTCTTAGTCGCCTTAAGCACGCATAATCAAAACTGTGCGTAGAATACAAAATGCATTGTATTTGGTGAAGCACTCAAAAGTAGGGACCAAAAATATGAACAACCTTTGTCTGAAAATTGTACAAAAAGCGCTAAAATGGCCATTGCAGTATGCAAATTTTTGAAAATTTTCCGGGGGAGCATGTCCCCGGTCCCCCCTAGAGTTGTTTTTGTTACTTAAGTTGCTTAAAATTAACTCTGCGGGAAAAAAAACTACGCTTGAAAAAGTGACGAAATTTGGTGCCCTTCCCTGAAATAGATTTTGAATACGCCCCTGATACAAAACATTTTCAGAGGGCTTATGTACGGCCGTTTTCGAATCTAAACGTCTTAGTATTTAGTTAACATTCAACTTAATATAAAATCACACCCCCCTCTAAAAAAATTTTTGGACCCGCCCCTGATCCCAGTCACACTGATCGATACAATCCGTGTGGGCGATCGGAACCGCAGCTAGCTCCTACGTTTTGTAGAAGCTGAGTAAACATTGGCCGAATTTTTCTTTTTTTTAATTGCTTTCCAAATACTGTAGGTTACGACAGAAAATAATGCTGCTCGGTGACAGTAGAACGTTATGAACAAGTCCAAACTTGTCCACTGAAATGCGCATTGCGTAAAATTTCTCTTATAAGCGTATTGGTAGTCTACACTCAGCACCCTACCGAGCCCTGTTTCAAGGAAGCCAGGACTACTAAAGGGACGCCAAAAGACCAAAAGAGACTTCTCCAATGACTTACCGGTAGCATCTTTTGTTGTGCTCATGAATCCTCTCTCAATGGAAATTCACGGTGGATGCATACCATGTATAATCGCGACCTGTTATTGTGAATTTGTAATGCCGCATATTAATATTCTAAATGAAAAATACTCTGTTTGTGCTAGGCCCCAGAGGAGTTCTCTGTCCACTGACTGCTGGCCATAACTATTTGTATATAACATAAAAGTTTTGCAAGAGCATTAACCTTTTTTTGTCACAACCTTTTTTTTATAATTACCAATTAATTTTCAGGGACAATCTAATTGTAACATTTAAAAATTGTATAATTGCATGCTTACGTGTTTTAATTCCTGCTTTGTGTTTCAATAACCTCGTCGGTTACTTTTATTTTTTTTTTTTACAAGTCCGTAGTTTCAAGATTACCGCCAGGACCAGTGTTGCCAACTTATTATGACAAAAATCCGCTAAATGAGACTTCAAAATCCGCTAAACGTATGGTTGAAATCCGCTAAAAAATCCGCTAACGTTTAAATTCACTAAAAGTGCTGAATTTATTCTGTTGGTCACCAAATATTTTAAAACACTCACGACGAAGAGCATACCAGCAAGAATTTTTTTACTCTTGCTGTACAGATAGAAAAAAAAATTGCAAGAACTTTTAAACGTGAAAAGCATAAACTAATAGGCAATATTGAATCATGATTGAACCAACATACTTGTAGAAACCACTGTAACCATAAACACAACAATTCTCAAGAGTGCATCAACTCTGAAGTCGGTAAACGCCGTTACAATTCTCACAGGTTTAAAAAAGCCTACCAACATTTTCGCAGAAATCCGCTAAAAAATCCGCTGTACGCCAAATGTAAAAATTTTCCGCTAAACAGAAGCAAAATCCGCCAAATCTAGCGGATTTTCCGCCAAGTTGGCAACACTGGCCAGGACTGATGGTGTACTACACCTTATCAATTCTGTAATTCTGTATCGCTGTGAATATAATTCATCATTCAGTGTTTTTGTCCCATCGGTTTTTGATCTTCTGTACTTCAGGTGGCAGCGACCTAAATGAGCTTTGCTCCCTTCGCCTTCTCCTATGTGCATATTTCCGAAGCTACAGAGTGTAATGTTACCGTTTACTTATGTTTGTTTTTGGAAATGTTGTACGTCAATAAAATCTTTGTTCTTCTTGTTCACAAAATTTTTCAATACCAAGTTACGTACCGTACCACATGGTACGGTACGTAAGGTACGTTTAGTACGCATATTTATAACACGTACCAACGTACCGTACCCGTACCTTAGCAATAATTACGTACCGTACTAGCGTACCGTACTTTTTGCCGAAAAATGGAGCGTACCGTACCGTACTTGCGTACCGTACCGTACCGTACTGCCATCCCTGGGCAACAGTGACATTGGATGTGACGCAACTTTGCAAAGCAAGATTTTAGGTGCAACGCGGGATTTCAAGTGAGACTATTAACTCAAGGACAACTTTGTACTTTTCTAAAATAAAAACTACTCAAGTAGTGTTACTTCATACTAAAAGTACTTAAGTAAACGTAAAAGTAGCCCAAAAAAATCTTCTCAAAAAAGTATTCGTTACCGAAAAAAACTACTCATGTAATCTACTTAAGTAAAAGTATTTCGTTACTTTACACCACTGTAGGCTACACTACACTTCACGTTGAACCAAATCAAATCTCGAATTTTAAAAATGTGGAACCGTAGTAGGCCCATAGGTCAGCGCTCTACAGCGATATGTATGGAATGTGTTAATTGTCATCCTTTTGATTTAATAAAAAAGTTTTTTCATCTTGTTTCTTTAATGTTTTGTTTATTGCAATATCTTTTTTTGTCTTAGCCGCAAATAACTGATTTCTTTTTTCTTTTTTAATTAGCAATTAAGATATCAGAAGTGATTTCTAATTCAGAGAGCCGTTTCGCTTCCTGACTCCGGTTATTTTTTGCGGGCAAACAGTTTTTGCAGAGTGAATTTGTTGTTGTTTTTCAAGTTGGTGTAATTACTGAATAGTAAAGAAAATTATGCACAAGAAGCTCTTTTGTCTCGCGAAAATGTCTGACACACCAGCGGTAACTGAATTGATGTATTTGTATTTTGTTGCATAAGCTATTGATCCTCCTATCACGAGAAAGCGATCAATGCGCTTACCAGAATTTAACAACCGCCGGTCCGTATTAACTTTTCTTCCGGTCTGCCGAAAGAAATTCCAATATTATACCTTAATCCGAAAATGGGCTTTTTATTATGACTTTGTTGAATAAGTCAAAAGAACGATCGTTCGTATGTGAAGCGCTTCTGGCGCCCGGGCGTTGTTTCATCAAGTTTTCTATTGATATATAAGTCATTAATTGTTGCAAGATTTTAAGTTTGTGGTACGTAAGATGCTGATTGCCACAACTTTATGCGGCTCGCCGGCTCTTACATAAATATAAACATCTTTCGTGTTTTGTTTTTGCTCTTCACTTAGCCTATACCGGTATATTCAGTGGATAATAGGACATCTGAAGACGTGTAGACCTTTTTTTGCCCTTCTAATCACTGCTGTCCTCATGTTGGCAGTTGTTTAGGATATGGAATACAATTCATGTAATATCGCGGCCCGCCAAGGACTTCATTTTCGCCAATTCGCACATATTGCCCGCCGACTAGAAAAGTTTCCCATCCCTGTTTTAGCACTTGGTTTTAACATGGCATTTTTGGCTGGTCTTTAAGGTCCACCGGTCCACAAAATTTATTTTGAAATTTTGCCGGTCCGTAACCTAAAAAAGTTGAGAACCACTGCGCTATACGAGCCTGCTTAGGAGTTGCCAGCCATCTGTCTACCACACCAAGATGGGGCATCCCGCTTTAAGTGCCGTTCTCAACGGCACAACAACTAAACTTGCCGGCTTGATTTCTACACTGTCCCTTTAATACTGAACGTCAAGCAGAAAGCTGTGAATACCAATTTTAAAGTCATTGGTTCAACCCGACTCGGAATCGAACCCATGTCTACAGCTTCCGAGGCGGACGCTATCACCACTCAGCCATTTGAGCTGATATCACCACTCGGCCATTTAGCTGATGAGATCTTAAAGTTGAAACCTCACCTGCTCCAACTATATTTGTTAAACTCTCTTTATGGTTGCAGTAGACTTGGCAATCGTAGCTCTTTCGCTGTTATCCAAAGTGTGCTCTTATTTGCGCTTAAAATACACTCAAACACACAGCTAATACAAAAATACTCCTTACACAAATTTTATATAATAGAGTTACTTGGTCATGCTTCGATGAATTGTAGCGTAGCGCGAATTTGCGTTTCATTTTTGTGCCGGTTTGCGCGTTGTAGCGCTAGAGTTGTGAAGCATTTGGAAGTTAGACTATTTGTCCGTTTCTCTGTCCGCATGTGACATGCCCAAGCAAAGTGGGCCAAAATCCCACAAACTTTCTGCATCATAATCAAATTTTTGATGTCATGATTAAAAAATGGGACATGTGCAGCTTGTGGAGAAGGTGGTACCGGTACCGGTATGGGGTTAAATCTAGTGTTAGGTTTATTTAGGACTTAGGATTAGGTTCGGTTAGGGTTAAATTTAGTTATGGTTAGGTTCAGTTAGGGCTAGATTTGGTTAGGGTCAGGTTATTGGTTAGGTTAAGGTCATAGGTTACATTAGGTTGGCAGACAAAATTGTTTGCAGATGCAGGATGATACTGCACTGCACATGATACTGTATTGGTAATCTGTTAGCACTGTCTGATGTATGTGAAAAAAGGCTAAACAAACAAGGAAGTGGCTAAAGTTACGTGACCGTAACATTTGCCTCGTCAGTTTATTTTATTACTTCGTCACGCTCTTGTATAATCCGGGAAGCGTGAAGGGATAATAAAATAAACCAAAGAGACAAATGTTACGGTCACGTAACCTTAACCTCTGCCAACAAACAAATCAACATGGAAATTGATAAAATCGACCAGTAGATGAAACTAAACAAGCTATCACTTAATTATACAAAAACTAAATTTATGATGTATATTTATACCTAATTTTAAAAAGAACCCTTACAAATTTAGGATTGAAATAGGAAACCATGTTTTACAACAAGTAGACCAAATAAAAGGGTCCTACTAAACACCACAAAGGATAACAAAGGACCTTAAATTGATGTTGGCCTACTAAACATCACAACGTACGACAAAGGACCCTAACCCTAGTCCTAACCTAACCTGCTAACCCTAACAGCCTAACAGCTAACCTAACCCTAATTTAAATTTCTTTGTCGTTCTTTGTTATGATATGATTCCAAGTCCTTTGTCGTTCTTTGCGGTGTTTAGCTGTTCAGTAGGACTTCAAATTAAATATTTTGGTGTAAATTTTGATGAAAAACTAACTGGGAAGATTCATATTCGCTGTTTGGTTGCCAGAGGATTCGCCACATGGAAGATTCGCCACAGAAGATTCGCCACAAAGAAGATTCGCCACACAACGGGTGAGACATGCAAATGTGACCGAGAATATGAGCATAAGCGTCGCACAAACGTTTGCAACAGTGCTGATGTGGAAGATTCGCCTCGCAATGATGATAGGTTGGGGTGGGGGGGTTGGGTCGGAAGGGTTGGGGTTAAAGAGTTGAGGTTGGGGTCAGGGGTTTGGGGTCGGGGGGGTTAAGAACCCCCAACCCCAATCCCCTGACCTTACCCCTCCCCCCAACCCCCAACCACACCCCCGACCTCAACCCCCCTAACCCCAATAACCCCCCCAACCTATCACCTGATCATCGTTGTGAGGCGAATCTTCCACATCGGCACTGTTGCAAATGTTTGTCCGACGCTTACGCTCAAATTATCGGTCACATTTGTTGTGTGGCGAATCTTCTTTGTGGTGAATCTTCCATGTGGCGAATCCTCAGGCAACCTTCATATTCAATACCAGTACATTTGTAACAGGCTCTCCAGTATCGGTATATCTTGGGCATTATTAAAGTTGAGAAATTATGTTGGTATTGATACACTGATACATTTAAAAGCTGTGTACTATATATAGCTTGATATATTCATACCTCCAGTATTCCATCTTTACCTGGGGACATGCATCAAAAACTGCCTTGGAACCACTAGAAAAGCTTTAAAAGCAAATAGTTACAATTATGACGAGTAGCCTAGTCCTTTTAGAGCTCATACAGCACCTCTCTACAAACAATTAAATATCCTGAAACTAAATGATATTTGTAAACTTGAAATAGCAAAAAATAATGTTTCACTCCAATAAAACATCAAATATAGAAACCACTAAGCACTCACAGATAACAACGATCAAACAACTGCACCATCACTACACCAGACTTTCCTCACGAAGCAATTACTTTCTCCCACTGTCCCACGTACAAGAACAGAAACAGGCAAACAATCACTTTTATTGGACCAAAAGTTTGGCAAGAAATCCCTGCACACTTTAAAGAGACAGATATATATATCCCTACAAGTGATTTTTCAAACAATTACTGATAATGTATTGATATGTATAGTAGTTGCTTTGTTATGACCTTGACCATTGCTGACATATGCCACAGCTTACACATCATATATTCACAACACCAGACATATATATGTGTATATATCGTATAGACAATACCATATATATATATATTTAGATATTGTAAGTACTGTTATGTTACATTATAGTGTTAATACCTAAATACTGGAAGTGTGTTTTGTGTTAATTATGGTTTTGTGTAACATAATAGTGTGTATTATAATCTGTATATACTAGAAAGAACATGCACGACCAGGCAACTGGAAGGAACCCTAGGTCATGGAGTCACAGGTACCTGATAACGTGCTATGCAATCATGCATGAACATTCCGGAACATCTATCTGTGGCTTGATCGACAAATACTACAAGAAAAAACATAAAGAACACAAAAGCAACTTAGGCCTAGTCATAAAAAAGTACGTAAATCTAGTAGAGACGATGAAAAGGACCAGAAGTAGCCTACATTAGTCACTTAATTACATTCAATAAAATCTAACTATAGTTAAAGTGGTTTTGTACTAAGTGAAATTTGAACTCACTTTTGGATTTAGCGTAAGTAAAGTCTTGAATCGATTTAGGTATAAGCCACTGTTCCAAATTTTAACACCTTGAAATTTAAAGGAGCATTGCAATTTAACAGTTCTGTGTGGAAGAAGCTGCATTAAACTTGCAGAGGCTCCTCGAGTAAAATATTAAGATTGACGAGAAAAGTAAGAAAAAATACTGGAGAATGGAGAAGGTAGTTGATTGCAATGATATCGATAGGCTACATAAATTTAGCAACTTCGAACCGCTAAAGATTATTCAATCAATCACGTTTGTTTGTTGCAGTAAACTGATCACATTTACACAGAAAAAAATATATTCACCACAACTATTCCATACTTTTGATAAACATCAGCCACTGAAGCATTCCATAAACGACCTTCAATTATTCGCATTGCTCTATTTTGTGAAATTTGGAGCTTGTTAATTGATATTTTGTTAGTTGGGCCCCAGGTTGAAATTCCAGACATGTATTGCTGCTAGTATTTACGGTATTTGCTTACTGTATCAATTTTGGTGCATTTGAGCTTACTAATAGTCTAGTTTATTTGTTCAGATCATATTAACATTATACTCTAAATGGTTAAATCAGAAATCTTACTGAAGTAAGTTTGCAGAATGAAACTTGTTGACTCAGTTTTAAGCAGTTTTTGTGTTGTGAAAGTTTTTCGTGACAATAGTGATCAAGTGAATCGAATCGATTTTGCTCCCAATGGAGAAACACTGGTTACATCGGGAAATGATGATTCAATTGTGATATACGATTGTGCACATGAAGGCAAGTAAGTATACGTATACCAGTCAACTTCAGAGGTCCAATGTGCAGATGGACATGTTTTGTGTAATAAATCTTTCCTTGTCGTTCTCCATGAATCATGTGCATGAAATGCTACCAGTAGCATATTTAGAGAGGGGCGTTGTGCCATGCCCCCCTTGTTGACTTTTCTATGCAGTAAAAAAGAATATATAAATGTTGCCAGTACTGATAGTAGGTGACTGAAATATGCCAGATTCTTGTATATCATAGCTTTAGTAGTTTTATGCCACTAAAGGCTCTACTACCAATTCCGGTATGTCAAACACTGTAACACCAATGTTTTGTTGAGTCGCATTGATGTCAAAGTGAGGCCACACCCAGCTGAGCTGTTGCTATTTAAATAAATTACCGGTAATTTTTCTCAGCGATTTTGTAAACCATTTATAGCTGTGTTGTGTTTGCACTTAGTCGAGAACAGCAAACTCAGCCCATGTTTCAGTACCGATATGCCATGCAAGTACTGAAGGGAAAATCAAATTATTTGTTCTGTTTAGACCAAAGCGCACTTTGTACAGCAAAAAATATGGAGTTGTAAATATCCAGTTCACTCACGCTGGTGACACTGTTATTTATGGTTCCAATAAAGTAGATGGTGAGTTTGCTTCATGTTTCTCGTAAACTTTAAGTGCAACAACTTTTTTTATGTGTGTCATTAAAAGATGTGTTTGCATGCATCTTCTACAGCTTTTCTCTATCTAACAGGCTTGTTTGAATAGTAGCAGCAGTGTCTTTTATTTCCGCACAGTCAACACAAAAGATTACGATAAGAGTAAGGAAATATAACGCGGTACAAGAAAGGGAAGAAGCAACAAAACGATTAACGCTATGGCATGCAGGTAGGAGGAGAGGAGTTAGGTAGGTAGGAATTGAAATAGACTTAAAGTACACTGAGGACTATTGGAACTGCTTCCACAAAGACAACCCTTAGAAGACCTGACAGGCAAAGAAACCTACCAAAAGAAATCCTGCCCAGTCAGACCACAGGCTTAAAAATAATCAGTACAATAAAGAGTCCAATCGTTTGAGAGCCCGTGAGCTAAACCGTTTCGGGTAGCATGTGATCTCCAAGGTGGCAAGAGCCAAAGGAAGGGAGCCTAAGTTATTTTAAGAAATAAAAAATAAATATATAGCTAAATGACAATAATAATTACGAAATAATGGCTCCTGGAGAATTTAGACACTGATGGTTCTTGCCATCTCAATCAACGTAAGCTTAAAAAAAACAGAAAGTAAGCCTATAAATCAATTTCCAAGACCAAGTGCAGAGACGATAAAAGGGGACAGAAGACCAACTCAGATTTGCACGTTTGCTGCTGAGGAGCGCTGAGACGATCTAAGGTAAAACTCTAGGAGAGGATAGACCAATTCAGGATTGCACGCTTGCTGCTGAGGAGCGCTGAAGTACTATACAGAGGTAAGACCTCAAAACAAAGAAGAGAGCAGTTAACTGTTCGAGGCATGTGATAAAGAAAGACGGGAGGCGTTTCAATAACTAAAAGGAAATATGTACTTTGACAGTTGGGGTGAAGCGGTTACAGTCAGAGGTACAACAATGGCCAGGTCGCAAGTTAATTGGCACTCGAGAAGGGTTGCTTCAATTTTCGTTTAAAAAGCGCCAAGAGGCCGGGATTTTCTAATGGGAAGGGGAATAGAATTCCATATTGTTGGTCCAATGAACCTGATTGATTGTTGACTAACAGTATTACGGCAGAAGGAAGGGATTGAAGCGGCTATTTCTTCGAATAATAATTGAAGAGGTTTTGGATTGGAAATTATGATCAAAGGCTGGTGGAAGGGAGTGGTTGTGATATTTAAACATAAAGATCGCCACCTCATGTTTGAAAATATCCTCTATAGCAGGGGTGTCCAATCAGTGAGATGCCAAGAGCCACATTTGTTTCCGTGTTTTAGCAAAGAGCCATGTTATACATAAGCGCCTACGATTGCATTAACCTCACCATACTTCTTTTTGATACGCAGTTACACATACTTTTGCTTGGCTAGAGTAGTAGTATGCCGGCCGGTTTAGTTGGTAATGACACCGCTATCGGTGGGGGCGGTCTGGGACTCGTTGCCTGGGCCTGTCACAGCGGACACAGTGTCGCCACCGCTGCGATGTTTCTTCGGACTTCGAAGCTGTGTTGCCCAGGCGCAAAACCGCGAAGTTGGGCCCCGCCACTCTCTGCATACCTCGTCGAAATTCTCTCAACAAAATGATTATCATGTGATAATGCACCTTATGCGTTATCAAACGCAACATGATTGTAGAACTATGATGCTGATAGAAGAAACAAACCATATGAAAAGGAGCCGCAGGTTGGCCACCCCTGCTCTATAGTCAACAAACCATGTTTCTTCATCAGTGGCAAAACGTTTTCTTTACTTGAAAGATTAAAGGTCATTGGTTTAATAATATGTTAATTGTGGCCTTGGTCTTTTGACAGTTTAGATGGCCGAATGGTAAGAGCGTCCGCCTCTGGAGCTGTGCACTCTGGTTTGATTCTGAGTTGGGTCAGGCCAATGACTTTAAAATTGGTATTCACAGCCTCCCTGCTTGACGCTCAGCATTGAAGGGACAATGTGAAACACGAGCCAGCAAGTTTATTTGTTGTGCCGTTGGGGAAGCCACTTAGCGGGATTCCCCCATCTTGGTGTGGTAGACAGGTGGCAGGCAACTCCTAAGCGAGCTCATGATAGCGCTTTAATTGCTTTCTCGTGGTAGGAGGATAAAGATGCTGGTAAATACAAATACTATCAGCCGAGAGTGGTAGACAGATGGCCGGGAACTCCGGAGAAAAGCTTCAGGAGGAAAAATAAAGTCGCAATGATTCTTAACAACGTCATTCAGTTCTTCAAAGTCACTGTAATTCAGTTTTACGAATTACTGTGAGTTTATTTTTTCTGAAGTTTTTTTCGTCCCTTAATTTATTGTATTCCGATGTTTTATTTTTGTGTAAATAAGTATGATACCGGTAAAACAGGTTGGAACTTGATGTTATTTCAAATAAAATTTATTCAAAGTGTGTGTTGTCTGGCATGTTGAAATAAATAATGTTTAGAACATTGGTGGCTTTGTATTTTGATCTATTCATTTGATTTTAGATGCCATTCGTTATCAGTCACTTGATGACAACAGATACATTCGTTACTACGCTGGTCACAAGCATTTAGTGACTTGTCTGCAAATGTCACCCAAGAATGATACTTTTCTTTCGGCTTCGTTAGACAAAACGATTCGATTTTGGGATTTACGCTCACCAAACTGCCAAGGTTTGGTTAATACCAGCCATTCACCCATTGCTGCGTTTGATCCGGAAGGTCTCATATTTGCCACTGGAAATAATTCCGAAATCATCCAGCTCTACGATCTACGATCCTTTGATAAAGTTAGTGTTTGTAAGATAATTTTTTATGGTTGAATGAAGCAAGTGCTATATCTTGCTGATGTGGGTTGCTAACTCGCCCAACTCGCTGATGTGGGTTGCAAACTCGTTCAACTCGCTGATATGGGTTGCAAGCTCGCCCAACTCGCTGATGTTGGTTGCAAACTCGCCCAACTCGTTGATCTTGGTTGCAAACTCGCCCAACTCGTTGATCTTGGTTGCAAACTCGCCCAACTCGTTGATGTGGGCTGCAAACTCGCTCAATTCGCTGATGTGGGTTGCAAGCTCGCCCAACTCGCTGATGTTGGTTGCAAACTCGCCCAACTCGTTGATCTTGGTTGCAAACTCGCCCAACTCGTTGATGTGGGCTGCAAACTCGCCCAATTCGCTGATGTGGGTTGCAAGCTCGCCCAACTCGCTGATGTGTGTTGCAAGCTCGCCCAACTTGCTGATGTGGGCTGCAAACTCGCTCCTTTTGTCGAATTCAAACTTGAACTCAAAAAACGAAAATCTCTTAACTCGAAAAAAGTTGATTAAGTTTCGAACTTATTTTAAACTTGACAAAATTGCTTGAGCTTAGCATAGACTTTCCAGGCTTGCAAATTTTTATCGAACTTGAGCTTGGACTTGATTGAAACTACTTGCGAGATTACAATCACCGACTTTGTTACCCCATAATGCCTTTCTGATTGCTATTACCGTAAAACCTCTATTTGTGCGTCACTTCTAATTGAACGCCCCTACAAAGGAAGGGTTGAAAAATAGCTCTAGAGCCACCTCTGATTGAACGCCGTTTTGACATTCATTATGCGAATTTAGTAATCAAAGGTTTCCTTTACAAAATAATTGCTGTTTGGTAATTTACCGGTGTATCAACCCCAGCACAAAAAGAATGGATATATTGGTAACAGAAGGTGACTGCTCTTTCAATCCACGTTGCAGTCTCAGTGCTTTCGGTTTTTTGAAGCATCATGCCATTCATTGATCACGCACCAAACACGAATTAAATTTTTTTGTTTAGATGTTAACTGTTAGATGTTTTTTGTTTTCATTAATTAAATTTATTTTCCCGAAATTCTGACCAGCTGGTCGAAAAATAGAGCGCCACCTTCTAATTGAACACCAGGTGTAATAGATCACCACTATACAGAGGGGGTTGGAAAATGGCGCTCAAATAGAGGTTTTACGGTAACTTTGCTTATTTATTTTCATTCACTCATCTGGTGTATGGAGAGGTTGTAGCACGTCCGGGTTGAAATCCTTCGTAGCAAACTCTCACCCTCAGTGGCACAGCTGATGTTAACTAATCGCTTCATCATTTGTATGTTGTGTCAGGGCCCGTTCATAACTTTCCGACTGCAGCGAGATCCAAGCCACGAATGGACAGAGCTCAAGTTCAGTCCTGATGGCAAAACTATTCTCATATCAACAAATGGAAGCGATCTAAAGTAATGATTGATTGATTTCTTCATTTTGTCTTCTTGTCTCGAGAAAGCGACAAAGGCGCTATACAATACATAGGACGAATCCAGACTCGCTGAGAATAGTACCGAGTTTTTCGCTGAGTTTTGCTTCTGACTGCATTGATTTGCTGCTTGTTAAATTCCTCCAAGCAGAGGTAATTATCGTGAAGCATCTCATCCAAGGACGCGATAATTAGGCTTGGGTGGGAATTAAACCGTCAACCTTGTGATCATGGCCGTTGTACAACGTCGTGTTTAAACCATTTGGTTACGCTGATATTACCTTCTTGTTAATTAAGCTAGAGTGCGTTCAGAATCGCAAGCTTTGGCAGCGCATCGAAAATCGCTTAGTCACGGGACATACGCGAATAAATTTGACAGGCTGAAGCTAGGGTCGTTGATTTGAAGCTCGGTAGAGTGAAGTTAAAAAAACCTTGGTGCGGTGCAGATTTTGTCATTCATTCGCTCAAAGTTGCGCGCTGCAGAAACGCTGAAGCAAAATCTTTTTGATTGTCTCGTCCACATTCTTGTTGTAGCTAACGCTATGTGATTATTACATGACAATTCGCTTGTTTTTGAAATCTATTAGCGACATGACCTAGCGGTACCGCGCGCAGGTGACAGATCCTACGTGACGAGTTCGATTCGCGGCTGGAGCCGATCGCATTGGACGTATCTAACGGGTGGCTGCTGACTCGAAGAGCGCAAGCTCACTTTGCAGTCTCCCTCAATCACTGTTGAATTTTCAGTTCAATATAATTTGAAAATAACCTCATTTATTTATTTATATATTAACGTGTAGTGCATAGTGCAAACCTGCGTAGGTTCTGTGGCTCAGAGTTGTTGTTTAGTTGCATATTTATTATCCTATGACGAGAAACCAATCAAAGTGCTATAACGAGCTCGATTAGGAGTTTCCGGTCATCTGTCCACCACTCCGAATTGGGGCAATCCAGTTAAGTGCTTTTCCCAACGGCACTACAAGTAAACTTGCCGGCTTTTCTCCACCCTGTCCCTTTCAATGCTGAGCGTGAAGCAGGGAAACTGAATACCAATTTTCAAGTCATTACCACTCGGCCACCTCAGCTGTTAAGTAAGCAAGTTGCTGCCCGTGTGCGAGGCTGACTCCTCGTCCACTGCTCATTGTATCAATATTTTAAACAGACTCATCGACGCGTTTCATGGACAGCCTCTGCATTGTTTTTCCGGTTATTTGAACTCGAAGAAACTTTGGTTAGAAGCATGTTTCACTCCGGATGCACAATTCGTGTTGTCAGGTAAGTGATCTTGCGAGTTAATTACGTTGGATTTGCGATTGAAAAGTTTGTCATCCGATGTTGCTTGAAATGAACCGATTCTCGTAAGAATCATGTTGGCAATGAAGTGACTATGGGTTTAGTTTAATTTCGTATTTATCCTCCTATCACAAGAAAGCGAACAAAGCGCTGCAATGAGCTCACTTGCGAGTTGCCAGTTACCTGTCTACCGCACCAAGATGGGGGAATCCCGGTAAGTACCTTTCCCAACGGCACAGCGAGCAAACTTGCCGGCTTGTTCTCCACACTGTTTCTTTAATGCTGAGCGTCAAACGGAAGCTGTGAGTACCAAATTTAAGTCATTGGTTTGACCCGACTCGGAATCAAACCTGTGTCTATAGCTCCTGAGACGAACGCTCTTACCATTAGGCCGTCTAAACCTAATTATGATCCGTGTCCAGACGTTATCAAGTCAACGTTGGTGATGCAGAAATATTAACTTTGGCGACCATTAGCGGGAGGCCTTGTGCCGTATCCTATTTCCCCAGCGTCCGGTTCGACTGTTCAAAAATCAAACCTCAGATCTCCCGAACCGATGAAGTGGCCGGTGTAGCATACAATTTTACAAGTTATTTTTGCCTTGACTTGATTAATTTTCCTCAAAAGCCTTTGTAATGCATGCAGAAATAAGCAAAATGATTTTTTGGCGTATTGGTTAGCGACATGGCTATCGGCGCGATAGGTCTTAAGTTTGATTCCTGGCCCGATCAATCCGACTCGGTCGCCAACAGCTCGTCACCGCTGCGATGTTTCTTCCTATCTGCGTAGTCCAGGCCGCTGTTGTCCTAAAGCGCAAAATTTGAGAAAAGTGGGAAATTTTGGGCAAGATTTTCCAATTTTTTTTTTTTGCCAACTGCAATGTTGGTTTTTGGCCGAGTGTGAACGAAAGTGTTCGTGGTACAAGTGTGAACGAAAGTGTTTGTGGTACGGTGTGAACGAAAGTGTTCGTGGTACGAGTGTGAACGAAAGTGTTCGTGGTACGAGTGTGAACGAAAGTGTTCGTGGTACGAGTGTGAACAAAAGTGTTCGTGGTATGAAACAAATGTTTCATATTCTGGAAACTCAACTTTGAGGCAAAAATTGAATCAAACTTTTTTTGACCCCCAAAATCTTTGGGCAAATTTTTTATTGAAATATATAGGCCTATTTGAACAAATTTGCACGGACTAAAAACTTGAAGGGAACAAGTTGCGGAGATGGACCCCGCCACTCGTTACAAGCGACGACGTGGTACCACGAGGAATATGAGGATTTGATGTCTTCATTCAGAAAGAGATGTGTCTATTCCTAATGAGTGCAGTTGTTGATTGTTTTAGGTTCGCAAGATGGTCGTATTCATGTTTACAAAGCGGAGAGTGGAGTTAAAGTTGCGGAGTTGGAGGGAAAACTGGATGCGCCAGTCACTCGACTCGGATTCAATTCAAAATTAATGATGTTCGCTTCAGCTTCGTCCAATATGGCATTCTGGCTTCCCACAATGGAAGAATAATCCACTGACTTGATCAATTTTTCAACACCGTGTACCAATCTTCGCGGCTGCTATTTAGTTTTACTCTTAACTTTGCCTCTTGCCAATCTTCATGCTGCTAATATAAAGTGCTCTCTGTTTAGTGTTATTATTTATTTTTGATACTTTTTTATATTTTTGTTTTCTATTATGTTATGCGTGTTTGCCAAATCGTGTTGTTTCATACATCGTCGTGTGCTGCTAGATGTGTTATTAAAAATAGCGACGAAAGTTGTGGTTTTGAGCGAGCTGTGTGATTGTTCTCAAGCTGAGAGATGACAATTAATCCTTGATTTGGTTGAGAGCACTGTGCTGTGCATGGCTAGAGATGTAAAAAAAACGTTGTTTTTTTTTCGCTTGTTTTTTCCGTTTTTTTTTTTGTCTTTGCAGTTGACAAAAACAGTTTGTTCTTAAAATAAAACGAGGCAATCAGCTTCAAATCGCACGACTAACATGACGGAGTATCGCACATGTCATTGTACAGGGTGTCCTTAAATTATCGCTACAATTTCAAAAATTCGCCTCAGTCTTACTTTTTAAGATATGTTCAATCGGTTTGTTTTATGGTGAAGGAAATGCTTCAAGTTTACGTAGATGATTTAGTATACTTCTACGTGTGCACCATCAGTCGCACGAAGAATATTCAATTTCTAGCCATGTTCTTGCTAACATATCCACAGTAACTGTATCAGGTGCTTCAATTATTCGTTGTTGCAAATCACTAACGTCTCTGACTTTGGTTCGGCAAACGATATCCTTTGCATAACCCCACAGGAAAAAATCCAATGGTGTGGGGAACGTGGCGGCCATGGAATGGGACCATCACGTCCAATCCATCTTTCTGGAAATGTGTCATTCAACAATTGACGAACTGCCAGACCCCAATGAGGGGGTGCACCGTTCTGCTGAAAAAGAACTTGTGGTTAATACTGTTCAAACTGTGGTGACACATATTTTGTCAAATGATCGAGGTAAATTTGAACTGTAATTGAATTCTGAGCGAAAACGGACCAGTAATTTTATCATGCATGAGTCCACACCACACATTTAGTTTAGGGCAGTCTCGTTCAAGCTCGTACGTTTCATGCGGATTCTGCGAGTTCCATATTCTTGAGTTGTGTCTGTTTATTAATCCAGAAACGTGAAACATTGACTCGTCACTGAAACAAACGCGTTTCAAAAATCCTGGGTCTGAATCTAATCTGTCTAACATCGTCACTGCACATTCTTTTCGTCGTGGCTTATCTTCTGGCTTAAGGGCTTGCAGTAACGGCACTTTACTGCAGCCTATATTCATAAAGTTGCAAATTTCTGTACAAAACTTTGTGAATAGTGGAGCATGGGGTCTGCAATTGGGTAGAAGCCTGCGAATAGTCTTACTCTAGGGCTTCTGGTTTATGCCACTCGCACAAATTCAATTTTTTCTGATATTTTAGGTCGGCCAGCTTCTTTTCTCTGTAACACACTACCAGTCTCCACAAACTTTTCGTGCCATGCTCGAATGGTAGATCGTGCTGGTGGCTTGCGCCGGTACGATTAAGCCGATAAAGCAATCAATCAATCTGTTTGTTTATTTATTCACCAAGTGATACAGAACGTGCAGCAACAGCAAAATTAAAACGTGAAAACGCAATTTGCAGTGTAGATGTGTTCACTCTAATTATGTCATTGGTTCACTTGGCCAGGAGACAGCGAATAGACCGTGCGGTCATCGAGTCTACTGCCACCTGCTGAACAAAACAACATCAGAAGTAATCGCTACAACTATTTAAGAAAGAACAAACGAAAAATAAATAAAATCACCGAAAAGCCTTTGTCTGATGAACAATATTAATTCCATCGTGTATTTTACTTTTGAATTTCAAGGGGATTTAAAAAAAAAATCTCTGAACAGAACAGAAGTTTATTTCGTTGCTCATAACGAACGACACAACAAATATTCTTAGTTTACCACAGAAGAGTAAATTTGCAACAGGCAGCTGTGAAAAGACCAGTAGTCTTCGAGTCAAACAGCAGCCTTACATAAATAAGTTTACGAGAAAAACAAAAACTAAAAGTATTTAAATGTTTAATGTAACAGGGAAAAGAAGCGGACTAGAAGCTTTAATATTTATAGACACTAGGATTGAACGTATTTCTCCAAGAGTAAGCTTTTGTAAGTACTTTTGAACCTCCTATGTGACAAATGCCTAAGAGTTTCAGGAAGTGAATTCCATAGTTTTGCGCCTTTGTATTTTATGGACTTTTAAGTTCTGGTTGTAGTAAAACGCAAAAGAAGCAAGTGATCTTTGGAGGAGTTTCGTGTGGAGTACGAATAGGAATTGCATGAGTAAGTAAAGTAATTGCAAAAACGTATCGGTAGTTTATTATTAGGGTGACCAGACGTCCCGTTTTGAACGGGACAGTCCCGTATTTTCACCCGATTTTGAGCGTCCCGACTTTTTCTCAGATGTTCCGTTTTTTATTATTTTCGCATTTAGCGTGAGAACATGATTATGTGAGAATTAAAAAATAGAATACTTTTTTAAAATAGCAAAAACTTCATATTTCCTGATGTCGTTGGATTTAGATCCTAAAACGTCTTCGTTGAAAAGCTATTGCAGCTTTTTAACACGTCCGCTACTACCTGTTGCGGACGTAAGCGTGTTGGAGAGACGAAGAGTAGCGAGAAAAAAACTCCTTGGTGGAACCGAGAAGTTAAAGAGGCTATTCAAGCAAAAAAAAGTGGCCTTTAAGGCCTGGCTTTTAAGTAAGTCATCAGTTGAACTTCGTTCGCAGTATTCGGAAGCACGTAAGGTGGCAGCCATAAAAGTTGAACTGTCTAAAAGGGCGTGGAAGGAATTCGGAGAAAGGTTAGACGATGATTTGAAAATAGCAAACAAAGTATTCCGGCAGACCATTCGCCGTTTGCGTGAAGAAAGATCTCAATTCTCAAGGTTGAATGGCGGTTTCTTTCTTCATCGAAGGTTGAATGGCGTCACTCTGAAAGATCCAGATGCTGTTTTGAATCGGTGGAGAGAATACTTTAGTGATCTTTTAAACTCAGTTGATGCTACATCGACACATATTCATAAGGAAGAGGTTGGGGAAGATATTCAGATCACCGAAGCAGATGTAAATGCAGTTATCAAATCATTGAAAACTGGAAAAGCACCTGGTGAGGATGATCAGACCTAAAATTAAAAGCAATGAACAATGTATGGTGTTCGTTGGTTGACTCGTGTTTGTAAGGTGGCATGTACTGTAGGACTGGCCAAGCACCACAGCAATGGCAAACCAGTGTGATGATACCTATCCACAAGAAAGGAGACAATAGAAAATGCACCAATTATAGGGATATACGGTTTCGCTTTTGGCATGCATTCAACAATCGGGTCCGTCAAGATAATAGAATAAAATAAGAATGTTGGTTCTGTTGGTGTTAGGTACATTACATAAATATGCTACCAGAGTGGCCGTGCGGACTGTGACGCATGTTGATGCGAGTCGCGTGCGCCAGAATGCGGTTCGAAACCTGGGAGTGCTAAATACTACTCGGTCGGCAGCGTAGCCGAGTGGTTCGGAAAGTCGTTTTTACGACGGCCATGATCGCAAGGTTGATGACTCAATTCCTAGGGTATATTGGTGCATAATTTTAGATTTGAATTTGGAAGTTACTCAATACACATAGTTTCCAAGACAAAACATGTTTCTAATATTTACTGATGAGAATGTTTTTGAGTAGCTTAGAGAATAGGTATTTTGAATGCAACCTGTGGGCCGCGGCCCAACTGTGGACCTTTTAGCAATTTTTCGTGGGCCGCGGGCTGTTTGGTTTTACAAAGTCTTTGTGGGCCGCAAGCTAGCTGCAAATAATGCTTTGCGCGTAAAACAATCCAATTCTTTTTCTCCCGGCGGTCCATGGATACACCGGCCGGTTAGCTCAGTCGTTAAGCGCATGCCATCGGTAGGGGAGGTCTGGGTTCGATTCCCAAGCTGGTCAAATCGGCAAAGTGTCGCCAACAGCTCGCCACTGTTGCGAAATTTCTTCGGAGCTGTGTTGCCCCGGAGCTTCGGAGCTGTCACTCGTTACTCGCTTCGGCATAATACCGCGAGTATAATGAAGATTTGATTTTTTGATTTTGATACAAGGCTGCAAAACCCGTAGTAGCATGCACAAAAACGGGTGCCGTGTGTCTGTATATCTTTCATGCAATGCTCGCTTTGTTTTTTCAGTTCTATCGATGCGAGCGAGTGAGTAGAAAAAAAGCAGGCGCTTTGCATTTTCTTTGCTTAACAACGCATCGTTTTTTCAGTTTGTAGTCGTGTACAATCTATTCGTTTTGTAGTCGTGGTTTTAAATGTAGTGGGCCTTCAATGGCTATTGCCTACTGAAAGGGTGATCTGGGCCGCGTTAAAAAAAGGTTGCCGACCATTGCGATAAGGTATTGTGATCGAAAATTTTGTTGATTGTCGCTACACAGCAGTGGCGTATTCTCAGGGTGTTCAAGGTGTTCAGTGAACACCCTGACAATTCCAAAAAAATACTTTTTTCTAACTTTTTATAATCTTTTTTATTTTTTGTAATTTTTGTAATAAACTTTTTCGTTCAAAAAGTGAATTTTACTACTTTCCCCTTTAAAATAATCTAATATTTGCGATTACCATAAAAATTGATTTTTTTTAGGATGACGTCAACCAGGGTGTTCACCAAACCCACCAAACCTAGGTGAACATCTTGACTATAATAAACAATTCAAAAAACTGAAAAAAGAAAAAAGCGATCAGCAGCATCCTAATGCACAGGTCTACGTCGTTCAAGGTGTTTACTTTGAAAAGTAAAGTGAACACCTTGAGTGACGTCATGTTATCATGTAGCTTCATTGCCTGGTTGAAGCATGGGGAATTGGGGATTGCCGAAGTTTGGCAATGGCCACTGGTTTTGCTCGGCTAGTCTGCAAAGTTAATTCTGCTTGGCTTACAGGCTTAGAAAGTGAGAGAATGAAATCGAAATCTTGCTGGGCAGTAGACGTTGTGCTTATGAGCTAAAGGCTGATGAGCAAAGCAGAAAAGTGTAGAACTGGTATAAGAATTGAAACTAGACCAAAATATAGGAAGTGTCTATTTTGCGGTTAGCGGTAAGATACTGATTGGGTAATATTTTAAAAACCGGGTGTGGAAATGGATGCAAGCCTATCAACAGTAATGCGTATGATGTGTACACACCGGTTAACCTACAAACCTAAATTTTTTGGCCAGTCAGTGTTTTGGCGTTATTGGCAAAATAGACACTGCCTAGTGCCAAAAATATACGGAGCTTGTTTGAATTAAGCTGAAGTTAGAATTTGGGGGGTTAGGGTTCGGGGTTAAGGTCAGGCCCTAACTCCTACAAGTAACTCACTAGCGGTCCTTGTGCTTAGTAGTAGTAGTACTTAGTATGTTTTATTCGACGACCATCGAAGTACATAGCCTAAAAACAATGCATATCACGACATACGATCGAAAAAAGGTAACAGCGACAGAACGTTAACCGTTAAAGCATGCAATATACAACCCTACAATGAATTTAAAAACTAAAAAACGCATGATTGCTGCACCAAATTTTTTTTTTTTTTTGTCATAATCTGCCTGTTATAAGGTGCGGCTTGCTTCAAACAAGCTCCAAAAATAGTTGGTAAGAGTTACCGGTACCGTAGTCAGCAAAACATGGTCTACAGCATAGGACTGTAGGACCTACCCTAGTCAGCTTTAATATCATTTTTATAGGCAACCAGAGTACTGGTACAGTTGATTGATTGTTTCTTCATTTTTATCCTCCAGTTCTACGGCTATTAGCCTAGATACGATGATGAAAATAAGCAAATTGGAAACCTTGTCACTTGGTGTGGCAAATGGCAATAGCAGGCTAGTATGATTCAATAAGAGACTTGAAGCTATAAATTCTTCACTTGTGGCAAACAATATTTTCATGTAAGCAATCAGAATTGATACTTTTTTTTTCTTTTAAGGCATGGGCTATTTTGCCGCATATGGCAGGAGGTAGGGTCTAGTATCAGCCCCCAGGTTTGGTTAGGGATAAATTTAGTTAGGGTTCGGTTCAGTTACAACCGTAACCCTAACCCGAATCTAATCCTAACCAAACCTAACCCTAACCAAACTCGGGGGCTGATACTAGACGTTACCCTGCGGCAAGACAAACCTAAATGTCATTTTGCCCTATAACGCCACATAGGCCTATGATCAGACGATGAAACAAAATTGTAAAAGTGTTCTTAATCCAAAGCCTTAATCCTAAATGCAAACCCCAATTCTAAACCCAAATAGTCTAAAGAATTGAAAGTGGGTATTTTTACAGTGTTTCAGGTCGTAACATATTTTGTCTCATTGATTTGTTTTATTACTTCCTCACGCTCTGGTACAATTGGGAAGAGCTCGAGGGATAATACAAAAAGCAAAGAGCTTATTTGTACGAGCCCATAAAAAATAGCCCCTGCCAAAAAAATTTACTTGCAAAAAAAAAGAATAAATTTTATTGTGCACCAAACTAACAACTGAATAGATAAGCTTCCTCAATGGCCTTAGCTATATCTACAGTAGGCCTATAATCTTCTTCGTTCTCAAGCTTAGGGTTTTCAATGACAGTGATATTTTGAATTTTATATAGTTTTAGTTTAGAATTGCTATTGTCAAAGTAGTTTGTTTGGGCATGCGTTGAATGTTTTGTATAATGTTGTTTGCGACAGGGCCGGGTGATTTTTTTACAGCAATATTTATGCAACCCAAGATTTAAAACCTGATAGTAAAATTGAAATAAATGTATATACAGCAATATTCAAACACATATGTAAGGAGTGGTGGGATTAATATTTTTTTCTCAGGCGGTTCCATAACCAAAATTATATTTTCAGCCGGTTCTGTTTCAACTAATGGCACAAGTATAAACAGTAATGCTGGCCGGTTCACTGATCTAGTAAAATTTTGTGAGAAGATTCTATAGAACTAGTTGAATCCCACCACTGCATGTAAGTATGAGTTGCAACGATGCTTAGTCTTGCGTTTTATCATTTTCAAATTTTTTGTATCTGCTTGTTACAAAGTTTGTCACTATTTTGCTTCTCCTGTACCATTTTTAATGTCTTCCTGTATTTAATATCTTACTGTATTTCTTGTTGCATTGACGCTTTTGACGGTGTGGAAAAACTGTATAAGGCACTGCTACTACTAACTTGATTTGTTGTTAATTGCAGAATACTATTTTGATAAAGCATTTTACATGTGTGAGTTCTTAATTCGGAAAATGGAAACTTTAATTTTTTCATTGTTAGAAAACACTTTTTTAAATCGTTCATTTGATGAAAAACAAGAAATTGCCAAAAGAGGAAAGTGATACGAAAAACCTTGCTAATGTCTGCACGTAGTGGAACAAAAGCAGTTACACACAAAATTTCTAGCTCTTAAGTTTGATGAGATACTTTGGCCCACAGATTTTGTTCTATGCGATTTGGAATAGGTTTCTTGGATCATGCTCATTGGACTGATGGTATGCAATGGCAGAAGAAGTCTAAGAAGCATGTTAATATATATTGATGCATTTTATATTTTGGATGTGTTCTGTGAGAGTGAATGCAGCTTTAGATAGTCAAAGGTTGGAAAGAGATTTGTAGTATCTATGAGAATGTAATGAGAAAATATAAAAGTTTTTACAACTTTAATCCATGCAACTTGTTTTTTAAGCAGCGCAAGAGCTGCCTTTTAAAAGACATAATAAATCACCATCATCCTTTCAATCGAATTAATTATATTGAGCTTCTTGAATACTGGTACACAAAAATATGATACAGTTTTAAATGCTGATCTTCAAGCAGCTACAACATTCATAGAAACTTCTATCAGCTTAAATAATTTAATGAAAGCTTTACAGATATTATGCTAGATGCAATTGCAAAAAAAATATTGTATCTATGGGCCTACTACTCCAACCATTGAATGACGAGCTTTTCATTTATTTTTTGAAAAACGATGTCTTAGTACAAAACGATTTGTGTTTGGTTTGATTACTGTTTAGTATATGCTTGCTTTCACTCATTAATGGCATAAAAATCAAAGGTGGTTACTAGTTGCCCCACAATTTGCAGTTGTATCCACATAATATAAATCTTCATTAGTGATAGTCAATGGGGCTGCCAGCATTGCAGCGACAAACGGAGGGTCTGGGGGGCTTCGCCCCCCAGGGTATGACAGGTATTTTTAAAGAGTGAACACCCAGCCAAAACGGTCACCCTGCGCCACTGAGTGGGAAATATATATTTATCAAGTAGTGGAAGTGGGTAATGAAGGAAAAAAGGTTAAGAACTCCTGCACTACGCTAAGCGGTTGGTAAAAGGCAAGTTTGAATTTGAATTTTCACTTGCTTTGCGCTATCATCAGAGCTACTAAAAAACGCAAGGGGTATAGTAAATAGCATAAAATTACTGCAAAAAAACGATCCTGCCGTAAATCTGCAATGTTGGGTGAATTTCGTCAAACCTTTAACACAAACAGCCAATGGATGAACTAAGGACGTTGAATTAAAGACTTAAACTTACTTAACGTTACAAAACCGCTCAACATTTAAAAGCAGAAGCACATCCATTACAATGCTACTGGTACCTTGAAACGTCGTTTTTTGAACGTAGAAAACAAAGTTTCTATAAAAATTCTCTCCCCCTGCCGTTTGATTTCGAGAAAAAAATTGGCACCTATGTCGGCTGTTCATTGCGTTCGTTTTTTTTCATTTCGAACAAAAAAAATGAACGTGCAAGTTATAGGACAGAAAACAGGCTTTTAAACGTAAATTATTTGCATGGTCTTCACGGGAGAAAACGGTGGTGGTCATCGAAATTATACGGTCTCGGTTTGATGCCGATTGATTACTGCCTACTGCTACACCATTGAAGTGGCTTTCCTGATGACAAAAAAACTTCTAAACTAAATGTAAAATCCACTTGATATAAAAAATTACCAACGCAGCCTAAGTAAAAACTAAAAAAGCAATGTCCTTCCTGGCCTACTGGCGGGAAGTCCTGACGACTTCCTCATGTTGGGTCGGAGACTAGTATCAGCTCTCCATCGCCAACAGTGCAAAGCACTATCCAGTCAAGCGAACCGTAGAGCGGGAGAGGGCTGTTTCGGGCTATTAGCCCTCATCAGCCGCCCTCAGGTAAGATACATTCATCTTCCAGAATGAATGATTTTGCCAGGATCACTCATCCCCTCGGATAAATATATCTTAAAGAATCTAACCTTTGTGGTATGCATCCACTCGTGTGGTTACGTCACCGCGCTGGTCAAATCCTTTACGTGGCCAGGGTGAAGAGCAATAACTAAAAAAGCAATGTCCTTCCTGGCCTACTGGCGGGAAGTCATGCCGACTTCCTCTTGTTGGCCACGTAAAGGATTTGACCAGCGCGATGACGTAACCACACGAGTGGATACGTACCTCAAGGGTTAGATTCTTTAAGATGTATTTATCCGAGGGGATGAGTGATCCTGGCAAAATCATTCCTTCTGAAAGATGAATGAATTTTACCTGAGGGCGGCTGATGAGGACTAATAGCCCGAAACAGCGCTCTCCCGCTCTACGGTTCGCTTGACTGGATAGTGCTTTGCACTGTTGGCGATGGAGAGCTGATACTAGTCTCCGACCCAACAAGAGGAAGTCGTCAGGACTTCCCGCCAGTAGGCCAGGAAGGACATTGTTTTTTTAGTTATTGCTCTTCACTCTGGCCACGTAAAGGATTTGACCAGCGCGGTGACGTAACCACACGAGTGGATGCGTATCACAAGAGTTAGATTTTTTAAGATATATTTATCCGAGGGGGTGAGTGATCCTGGCAAGATCATTCATTCTGAAAGATAAATGTATCTTACCTGAGAGCGGCTGATGAGGGCTAATAGCCCGAAACAGCGCTCTCCCGCCCAACGTAACGCAGCTTAAGGTTTGGACTTGGTTCTACTTTTTGTACAGAGTCCAAACAAAATTAAAGTTTTCAAACTTGCACCAAATCTTTTCACATAGATCGAACAGGTAAATTTTATTTTCACCGAGTCTACCCCACGCAATTTTTCTGAACTTCGAAAATATCCGGTATCCGGCCGGATACCGAAGTACTATCCGGCCGGATACCGGATACTTCAAAAAGCGCCGGATACCAGAGCTGTCCGGAGTCGCAACTTTGTGGGTCCAAATCCGATTCTGATCCGAAACCACTACTCCTGTATCCTGATCCAGGTCCTGTGATGTTACAAAAAGTGGAATCTTGGTCCTGATCCTGATCCAAAAAAATCATCCTTAAAAAGAATGATACCACCAAGGTTGGCAGTACGGTACTTTACGTTCAAAATTTACGTACCCGTACTTCAAAATTTTAACCGTACCATACTAATGTAACGTACTTCGAATAAATTTAACAAGCGTACCGTACCAATGAATGGTACGCTTAAAACGTACCGTACCTAAAAATTACGTACCGTACCTACCTACCTACCGCCATTCTTGGATGCTCGCCAAATTAGCTAAGTGCTATTGCAATGCTTATAAATAGGTTAAAGTTTGCAATATGCGACTTGATCGGAAATTGAACCCTACACAAGTTTTCCAGCTACAATACGAACACTTGTGGTGTCCTCGTAACTACCAAGTCGCCAGCGATGTTCTACCGTATGAATAGAATAAGGGTACAGGAAGCTATTAAGGCCCATTAACTTTCAAATGCGCATAACTCCGCAAGTGATGAATATTATACAAATTTTGTTTGATCGTTCAAATGTGTGCATCTGAGACTTCATTTCATCCAATTTTTAGCTATGTCACTATCATGAATTTTGTATAATTAACAAAATAAAAAAATAAAAATTCGGGCTTTATTACCTTCATAGGAAGGTAATAAGGCCCATCATAAAACAGTTGATACTGATCCAGTAAATGTTTAGTTACGCTCCACAAGCACATCGGCATTATATTTTAATAGAATAAGAAGCCACTGTGTTCTTAATATGACGAAATTCTCTTCATAAAACCTACCGTACCCAAGAGAATTGAAGTAGGTGGTGTTCAATTCTCCTAACTGACCAACTAAACAAACAAACTCCTTATTTAGCCTACACTCGAGTGTAATTAGACACTTTCTTTTATTAACAGATTTAAGAATATGTTTAAGGATTATGCTGCCAGAATCAATAACTGGACATTTATCCAACTGTCTACTACACACCAAACCAAAATTTAAATGCTGTCCGCTGTTTTAGTGTGTAGGGAGGTTTGTTCTGTCTATGCTGTTGTACTGATACCTACCAGTAGGTTGCCTAAGCCTTTCTCAACCGTAAAACGTAAACTTGATCTTTTTTTCCTGCACAACTGATTCTACCTGTTTTAAATGACGTATTTTGATGCTTTACAAGCAGGCAACTCAGCCAAAAATGTCAATGAAAAGGCTAGTTTTTAACATTTTCAAAATTTAAGTTTGCCCCATCATGCGGCGAAACAACAGTTTATTTTCGAGAAAAAACTTTATTTTAATTAAAAATCTTAAAGGTAATCGCCAAATGCAATACGCTAAACAGCAAATCTTTCTATCACAGATTCAGCATCTAAGTATTTTCGCACGTGTGAATAAAAAAAAATGGGCCTTATTAGCAGCATTATGCAAATTTCAATATGTTATTATCAATCACCTTCACAAAAGAAAAAAATAACAAAAGTATATGAACACTCCATTAAAAGCATTACTCTTGCCGACTGTATCGAAAAATTGTAAGAAAAAAACATGAAATTAGAGATATTGATCGTCAAAGCCATTGTAAAATTAGAACAACATGAGTTTTTAGTCCCCCCAAATTTTAAGTTTCTGTGGTTAACTTGTTTTACCAGATACAACAATCAATTTATTCATACAAACTTGCCTTCATAACAGCTTCAAAAAAACGCGTCAAAGTTGATCGTATTATGCTTGTGTTAGAAGATATCGCCAGTGGGCCTTATTACCTGCAGGGCCTTATTTGCTGCAGGTACCTTAGAATATATCGCATCCTACCTTGACTAACGCGGTTATGATCAGTCTGGAAAAGTAATGTCCCAGTCAGGAGCGGATCCAAGGGTGGGGTGGGTGGGGGGGATGCATCCCCCCCACCTGCCAACAATGCTTTGGATAAATAAAATTTTTCCATAATTTCGAACCTCTTCATTACAATAAGCCTTAGTCGCCTTAAGCACGCATAATCAAAACTCTGCGTAGCCTACAAAATGCATTGTATTTGGTGAGGCACTCAAAGGCAGGGGCCAAAAATATGAACAACCTTTGCCTGAAAATTGTACAAAAAGCGCTAAAATGGCCATTGCAGTACGCAAATTTTTGAAAATTTTCCGGGGGAGCATGTCCCCGGTCCCCACTAGAGTTCTTTTTGTTACTTAAGTTGCTTAAAGTTAACTCTGCCGGAAAAAAAACTACGCTTGAAAAAGTGACAAAATTTGGTGCCCTTCCCTGAAAAAGATTTTGAATACGCCCCTGATACAAAACATTTTCAGAGGGCTTATGTACGGCCGTTTTCGAATCTAAACGTCTTAGTATTTAGTTAACAGTCAACTTAATATAAAATCACACCCCCCTTTAAAAAAATTTTTGGATCCGCCCCTGATCCCAGTCACACTGATCGATACAATTCATGAGGGCGATCGGAACCGCAGCTAGCTCCTACGTTTTGTAAAAGCTGAGTAAACATTAGCCGAATTTTTCTTTTTTTTAATTGCTTTCCAAATAGTGTAGGTTACGACAGAAAATAATGCTTCTCGGTGACAGTAGAACGTTATGAACAAGTCCAAACTTGTCCACTGAAATGCGCATTGTGTAAAATTTCTCTTATAAGCCTATCGGTAGTCTGCACTCTGCACCCTACCGAGCCCTGTTTCAAGGAAGCCAGGACTACTAAAGGGACGTCAGAAGACCAAAAGAGACTTCTCCAATGACTTACCGGTAGCACTTTTGTTGTGCTCATGAATCCTCTCTCAATTTAAATTCACGGCGGATGTATACCATGCATAATTGCGACCTGTTATTGTGAATTTGTAATGCCGCATATTAATATTCTAAATGAAAAATACTCTGTTTGTGCTAGGCCCCAGAGGAGTTCTCTATCCACTTACTGCTGGCCATAACTATTTGTATATAACTTAAAAGTTTTGCAAGAGCAGTAACCTTTTTTTGTCACAACCTTTTTTTTATAATTACCAATTAGTTTTCAGGGACAATCTAATTGTAACATTTAAAAATTGTATAATTGCATGCTTACGTGTTTTAATTCCTGCTTTGTGCCTCAAAAACCTCGTCGGTTACTTTTATTTTTTTTGCAAGTCCGTAGTTTCAAGATTACCGCCAGGACTGATGGTGTACTACACGTTATCAATTCTGTATCGCTGTGAATATGATTAATCATTCAGTGTTTTTGTCCCATCGGTTCTTGATCTTCTGTACTTCAGGTGGCAGCGACCTAAATGAACTTTGCTCCCTCGGCCTTCTCCTATGTGCACATTTCCGAAGCTACAGAGTGTAATGTTACCGTTTACTTATGTTTGTTTTTGGAAATGTTGTACGTCAATAAAAGCTTTGTTCTTCTTGTTCACAAAATTTCACAATACCAAGTTACGTACCGTACCACATGGTACGGTACGTAAGGTACGTTTAGTACGCATATTTATAACACGTACCAACGTACCGTACCCGTACCTTAGCAATAATTACGTACCGTACAAGCGTACCGTACTTTTTGCCGAAAAATGGAGCGTACCGTACCGTACTTGCGTACCGTACCGTACTGCCATCCTTGGATACCACTGCATTATAATATTGCGAGCATTTCAAAGTATATGCACAGTAACGTACGCACTTCAGCTAAGTGCATGATATTTAGAGACAAATATCCACATTCGAGCAAACATAGATATAGTAGCATGATTAAGTTAATAATCATGTTCCTTTAAACAAAAATCATAGGTAACTTGGGGCTACTCATCTTATAAGATTCAGTTGTAGGTCTTGGTTCAAAATGATCATTTTTCAAAAATGATGTCGAGTCTTGATTGTCCATACAAAACAACACCTTAGAAAAATACTAATTCATACAGTCAAGATATTACTAGTGCCTATTGACCTGTTTTAGCGAAAATAAAAAAGGGATTATAGTGAAAATAAAAAGATAAAATTACTGTTAAAACACTACACTTCTATCCTATAGCACCTTCAAGCATTATTATACTATCATCACAGTATCAACTTATGCAATATACATACTGAACATGTTACATTCATTTTATACCGTGCAAAAAAACTTGGTCTATAGCAAAGAAATAACAAATACCCTATTAGCTATAATACGTTTTTGGCAATACTACGAGTATCGTTTTGACAGTAAACATAAACTTGCGGCAAGCTCGGACAAAGGTTAAGTATTTTAAATTACTCTACAGCCCTAAAAAAATAAGTCCATTATGATAAGCAGGCCTGCAACAAAAGGAGGTGCGATGCAGAAATGATAACATTGGTACACTCTGTGTATCGTAGGAAGTTTGTCAGCCGGACGAAAGTCCGTAATTGTTTGGAAAAGAGTCCAAAACTTGATCAAAATTTCAATTACAGTCCAATTCACATCAACTGAACGTTGTTCCAGTCCCGATTCATTCAATACAGATTCAACATTTTTCCACTGCTCATTAAACGTCTTAAGCATCAGCAGTGAAGAATTCCATCTTGTTTCATTACTTTGCTTCAATGAAACAGGCAATTTATTATTCAAACCAGTTCTATTAAAATATACCACAATGCTTTTCTCAGTGACATACAATCATATCAGAGCTGCTTTCATTGATTTTTTCAACAGTTTTGTTCATTGAGTTTAATTGCAACGTGTGACTCGACCGATATATCGGTCGAGCTCTATTTAAAACTATTGCCACCATATGACATGCACATCAGAGGTGTACAACGGAGCCGGATCCGGATTTTAAAAACAGGATAATCCGGCTGTTGCTTCGGATTCGGAGCCGGATCCGGATTGTGATTTTTTGCTTTTTCCGGATCCGGATCAGGATCCGGATTTAATTTTGGATGATAACAAATTCTTTAAAGTTGCTGTTTGCTGGTTTATGGTTGCAGATTTTTCCCTTTCCTGACGTCTTTGCTCCTTTAATCTTTACATTATTTTGTATGCTATTAATCAGCGGAGCGAAACCATTCGTAGTTCGCACTTAAAACGTTCTGAATTTTGTAAACTGAAATCACTGGTCGGTTTGAGATGGTGGGGAACAAAGAACTTGATACTCTACTGAAGAATGAAAAATTGTATGAAAAAGATTGTGTTCGACATAAAAGCAATGTCTGGAAATCTTTTTCCTTGCTCTACTATAAAGATTCCAATAGGTACGCTGAGTATGTTAGGTGCAAAATTTGTTCTTCTTATCTTAAACATCACAAAGCGAATAGTGGGACATCACATTTGCGAATGCATCTAAAAGCTTGTGAAAACCCTAGCAGCTCAAAATCCTCTGATACTGCCAATTCTAAACAAGCAAGTATAACTGAATTTGTTAAACACAAAGCGGACCCTCCCAAACAAGCTGTGAAACAAATGCAAAATGCTGCGGTTAATTTTGTATCCTGGGATATTAGACCTTTAGCCTCTGTTGAAGGAAAAGGCATGGTGGAATTAGTTCAGACTGCCATCGCTATCGGAGCCAAGTATGGCAACATGTCTGCTGAAAAATTACTGCCCAGTAGAAATACTGTTAAAAGGAAATTGGACCAAAAAGCAGCCTTACTAAAAACAAGTATTGTTGGCGATGTGCTAACTGCCATACAGCAAAATGGATTTGTTGCAATTACCACAGATTTGTGGAGTGATCTGAAAATGAGGAACTTCATAAGTTTAACAGTGCATTTTGTTAAAAATCAAAAACTGGAAAAGTTTGTTTTGGCTGTTTACCAATTTGAAGAAGATCAAAAAACTGCCTATAACTTAAGGCAGAGGCTAAGGTTACGTGACCGTAACATTTGTCTCTTTGGTTTATTTTATTATCCCTTCACGCTTCCCTGATTGTGCGAGAGCGTGACGAAGTAATAAAATAAACTAAAGAGGCAAATGTTACGGTCACGTAACTTTAGCCACTTCCATAACTTAAAGCAAAGCATTGTCTCAACTTTAACAGATCTTGGCATATCTTCAGATGTGATTCAAAAAAATTTGTATTTTGTGACAGATCAAGGTAGCAACATTAAAGCAGCATTAAGCAACTATCACCGAGAACCATGTGCTTGCCATATGATTGCTACTGTATTGCGACATACATTACAGTTAGACCAATTAAGCTCCCAGATTCTTCCTATGCAAAACGATGATGACCTTATGGAACATTTGAAAGTCTTGAAAAAAAATGTAGTGGCTGCTAAAAGTTTGGCTACATATTTCAAAAAATCTGGTTTAAATAATAAGCTGAGCAGTTCATTAAAACAATCTAATGACACACGATGGAACTCGGTTTTAACTTTGGTGCAATCCATACTTAAGACATACGATGAAATTGAAAAGATCCTCTCTGATATTGGACAAGAAAGAAGGTTGGCAGATATTGATATCACTCTGTTGGGTAACCTTGAACAGTTTTTGCAACCATTTTTTGATGCAACCAAAGCTCTGGAGGGGGATAATTTTCCAACAATACACCATGTTTACCAGTGGTACATTAAGCTTGAAAGGTTTACAACTGTGAGATACACTGATTCCTGTTTTGTCAAGTTTTTGAAAAAAAGAGCATCTTGTGCTCTTAATGAAAAGTTTCAAATTACTCCAACCCACAAACTAGCTTTGTTTGTAAACCCAAAATTTAAAAGCATGCGTGCTCTCAAGGAAGATGAAAAAAATGAAATTCTGTGCATTGCCAAACAGTACCTTGTGGAGCTGTTTCCTACTTGTGCAACTGCCTCAGAACAAGGAGCAGTGGATAGTAGCCCTCCTAGTGAAAACTTGTTACTGGATCATGCATATGGTATGCCTGCTGGCCAAAAAAA
This sequence comes from Trididemnum miniatum, assembly GCA_964006365.1. Lineage (NCBI taxonomy): Eukaryota > Metazoa > Chordata > Ascidiacea > Aplousobranchia > Didemnidae > Trididemnum > Trididemnum miniatum. The sequence continues at coordinate 27,228,252 of OZ023240.1, forward strand.
ACGAAAAACAAGCAACATTGATGATGAATTTTTGGATTGGCAAGATAGCTACTGTGACACTGCCAATTGCAAGGTTGATGAAATCACTGAATATGTTGAAGCAGTGTTTGATGATGAGTTGACAAGCAGGTTTTGTGCATCTGATGGAAAATTCAACATTTTAGAGTTTTGGTCATCATCAACAATTAAAGCAAAATTTCCATCACTCAGCAAACTTGCTCTTGGGATTCTCAGTATTCCAGCATCCAGTGCTAGTAGTGAAAGGGTATTTAGTGTTTGTGGGACCACTATTTCAAAACGTAGATCACAACTAAGTGCTTCAACTGTTGACGCACTAATGGTTGTAAATTCTTGCCATGAGTAAATGTTATTAATGCAATGACATGAAACTAGTTTTATGCTCTTTTTTGTTTTTCATGCTATTCAGTGTTTATTCATTTCACATTTTTGTTTTTCACAATTTAGTGAACTAGTGGCTTATCTACTGTTGCAAGTTTGTAAATAGTGTTTCACTGGTTTTTATTTATCACACACTGTTCTTTTTTGTTTTTCATGCTATTCAGTGTTTATTCATTTCACATTTTTTGTTTTTCACAATTTAGTAAACTAGTGGCTTATCTACTGTTGCAAGTTTGTAAATAGTGTTTCACTGATTTCTTATTTATCACAGCTTACCTTTTATATTTTCAGGGTGTTTATTTTCTTTTTTCAGGTTTTATTATTTTTAAAGTTAAATTAATTTAAGAATAAAAATGTAATGATTAAGTTTACTGACAAGTTCTTAAAAGCTTTGCCATTGTAAAAAAAGGTTTGTTTTGACTAACATCTGGTGACTGATTAATGTCTAATGGATTTATGAGATAAGACTGGGGCATGGAAAGGTAATGGTGCAGTACTTCAATTTTCCACAGATCTTGTGATAATTTGTATATAATACCAATTCAGGATTCGGAGCCGGATTCTGTTTCCTGAATTTTTTAGGATTCGGAGTCGGATTCGGATTTTAGCGCTTCGGAGTCGGATTAGGATTCGGATTGAAATTTTTAGACTCCGGACACCTCTGATGCACATGGCAGTCTGTGATAACCAGTTAAAGCAACCTTAAAATTACTGGCATTGTCCGTCACAAAGTAGCATGTTTTTGTTATGACAGACAAAGGCAATTCAAAAATAGCACAAAGTTCTTCGATGGTTTATTTTATATATTTTCTCCAGTTTTTTTACCATCAGTATAATGGTGCCCTACTAAAACGTGTTTCTTCAATGTGCTGGTTCCCTTTGATATGTAATAGACAGTCAGAGTAATGAAATAGCGACGTATAAGATCAGTCCACATGTCTGTGGTCATTCCAACAATGAAATTATTTACCAATGCTTGCCTTACCTCCTCAACAATGCTTTTTTTGGTGGCACTCGCAAGTTTGTCGGCTCGTTTCTTTATAGTGTTTCTTGCAGGAAGCACTGTTGCAGCATCAACTTTGCCATGCTTAGCTCCAACACTAATTAAAGCATTAACTAGTTTAAGTAAATTTCTCCCTCAATAGCTGAAAATGGCCTCAAATCTTCTGCCATAAATGTAACAGCAGCATTTGCAATCTCTTCTTAGCAAGATGTCGAAATTGGTTTCATATTGGAAACGAAGCTGGTCATAGTTGCTTGCGTCAAAGGCCTACTATAAGAAGTGCAAGGTTGAATATGATTTACCTTTTTCTTGCTTGGGCATCGGTCAATCTGTCGCTGCAGGTGGATTGCAATCACTGCATAGAACATATCCTGTGTACTGCTCCTCATGAAAAACTTGCAAAAATATTTTCCAAACAGAAGAATGAGCTGCAGAGTGTTTTTTTAGAAGCTTCTTTTCTTTTAAAAGTTTTTTTATCTGCTAGTCATTATATTTTTTTGGCTTGGCCATTGTCAGACTGTTGCTTTATCAGTATACCGGTATTCTCAGTTCTGCAAAATTAACAACTATGTAGTCTACTTTATCCATGGCATATCTGAACCATCTGAATATAAGCTTTACACAGAATATGCTTCTCCTGTTGTTATCTTAATCTCCCACTCAGTTATTGCATCAAACAATATCTATCCCCTGATCATTTTGTTGCTTATAGGCTTTTTCTAGTGCTGTCTGATTAACCATCTTACCAGTATTATTTAGTTTTATTGTTGCAATGATGGTGAGTTAGAGTCAGGGTTATTAAGAGTTTATAACCTAACTCCAACCATAGTTGGAACCTGAGAACACATGGAACAAGGCGGCTTAATTTAAAAGAGCCCTGATTGGAGTTACACTACGTCCATGACTCAAAGCTTTTACCTGTAGCCTTTCAGTTTACTGTACCACGGGCAGGGTTTAATCTGGCACAACTAGGGATTGACAGCACCATTATCAAAACTACTGCACAAGCGCTCACGAAACGAACCAAATCAAGCACAAGCCGACACCTGTCAGCCAACGAGTCAAGAGGTCCAAGAAATTTTGTCAATTTGAAATCATTGGAGCGGAGCAGAATTTTTTGCAAAATATTTCTGTTTTTTCAAAAGTTTAAATTGTTAGGATCAAGTCCACCGTGGATCAAGTCACTTTGCTCACGCAAAGCATTGAGAATGCATTCGAAGCGAAAAAGAAGGCCGGTGCCGTCTTTATCGACCTGACAGCTGCCTATGACACTGTCTGGCACCGTGGCCTCACCTGCAAGCTGTTGCGGCTTCTGCCGGACAAGCACATGGTTCGTATGATTATGGAGCTGATCCGCAACAGAAGCTTCACCCTTACAACTGGCGACAGCAAGCCTAGCAGGATACGACGCCTGAGAAATGGCGTCCCCCAGGGATCGGTCCTGGCCCCCCTCCTTTTCAACATCTATACATATGATATCCCCTCCATAACCTCCAAGAAGTTCGCCTATGCCGACGACCTGGCGATACTTCATACATCTGGAGAATGGAAGGAGTTGGAAAGGACTCTAAGCCAGGACATGACTACACTCTCGGAATATCTCCAGACCTGGCGATTGAAGCTTAACCACACTAAAACGGTGACGGCGGCCTTTCACCTCCACAATCGAGAGGCTAAGCGTGAGCTTAAGGTCTGTAACATCGGTAAGACCTTACCTTTCTGTCCAGTTCCCACTTATCTTGGGGTCAAACTGGACAGATCGCTCACATATCGTCCTCACCTGGAAGCATTGCGCAAGAAGTTAAGTGCTTGCGTCTCACTGTTGAGGCGACTTGCCGGAACAGGTTGGGGTGCTAGCGCTAAGACATTACGCACAGCTGCCCTGTCTCTGGTCTACTCGACTGCCGAGTACTGCGCACCAGTCTGGTGCCGCAGCGTGCACATACGGCTTATCGACAGTGTAATAAATGACGCCTTGCGCATTGTCACTGGGTGCCTGCGTCCCACTCCATCGGTCTACCTTCCGGTTCTTTCAGGCATCCAGCCAGCTGAGCTTCGCCGCCAAGGAGCGACACTCTCCCTAGCCAACCGCAGCTCCCTGGACCCTGACCACATTTTACATAGCCAGTTTCATGAGTCACAGGACGTATGTAGGGAGAGATTGAAATCTAGACGCTCATTTGTACCTGCTGCTCGGAAATTACTAGACAGTCTTTCTGAGATGGACGTCCGTGCAGCCGAGTGGACGAACACGAAATGGGACATGGAGTACTCTGCCAACGCATTGTCACTCCACGCTTTCATTCCCAAGGCTAGCTCCAGACCCTTGTGTATGGGTCTGCCGAGGGCAGCCTGGGTCAAGCTCAACCGTCTGCGTTCTGGTGTTGAACGTTTCTGTTCGTCCATGTACAAATGGGGTCTCGCTCCTCTAGCGAATTGTGAGTGTGGTGCCAGTGAACAAACCGCAGATCACATCATCTCACAGTGTCCCATACATCGAGCACCCCGAGGTATGTTTGGTCTAAAGGTTTTGGATGACGAAACAAGATGCTGGCTGAAGTCCCTTACAGTCAGCATCTGACCCAAGCAGTTTGGTGGCCAGGGTGGTAAAAGGATAAACCCTCGGCCTTGGTCCTTTCATCTGCCTTGGAAGAGATGCCCCGCCAAACGACGACGACGAAAAGTTTAAATTGAAATTTTTTCGCGTTATTGTTGCTGCCAGTGCCACAACTAGTTACGGTTCTGATCCTGCTTAAGTAAAAAAATTAGCTAGACTATAATGATCCAGACCTGTATCCGAAATTTTTCCAAAATTCTGCCGGAGTCGACTCTTGGAATCCTGATCCTGGGCAGCTCTGCCGGATATCGGATAATAATAATATATCCGCACATCCCCAGTGTTTTCTATTCAGTATTTATGGAATAGTACCAAGTACGGTACAGCATATGGTACCGGTACTATTCCATGCCATACTATTCCATAATTAGAGAAACCGATTTTTTTCTAGTCTACTTCAGCTTTTACTGTTTGTGGATAGCCTGATAAGAGTACCGGTATTCATCTGCTGTGTGTGTAATAGACCATCACTAGACTAAAGACCACCTGTAGCAGTGTAGGCGATAATGCCTCTCAGGGCATTTCATCTGGAAACTATTTGCAATCACAAGTGACTCGATCAGTAGACAGATAGCCTAGATAAATGAAGAAATGATTTTAAATGCTGAAGGCATTGCAATACCGGTACCTACTCTGAACTAGTTTATCAAATCTAGACTAGGCTATCAAGCGTAGATACCTACAGACCAACTTCTTTAAATACCGCAGTTTAAGCAATAGTTCTCGATATGGACTTGCAGTGGTGAAGCAAGAGATTTTCAAAGGGGAGGGCATAATTTCCACACTTTTTCGAGTGTATTTTTTTGGCAGAACTGTTCAGTTTAATTTATTTTTTGCCAAGCAACACAACCTGACAATGCAGTCGCTTAGCAAGGAGGCAGCGAAAAGACACAAATGTATCTAGTCAGCTGCCACCTTACCAGGAACAGCAAAACAATTTAAAGCACAATAGAAGTAAGCAAATGCAAAACAAAAACGAATTAGTCCTATAGTCTATGTACAAAAAAACAAACTGCATAATGATACAATACCCATACAGTGTTTTGGAATATCATTTTAAAGACAAATCAAATTTGTGATACACTGCTTAAACTAGAGCATAGTTGTGGCTAATGAACAATACTGCTTTTTAATGCATGCTTATTAAGTATTTTTGATACACTTTTAAATTTGCTCAAGGCGACAATTTTAAACAACTTTACAATGTTAAATGAAATTTACGATACAAGGCAATGATAAAATTTTCGATACACTACTTAAACTAGAGCATAGCTGTGGCTAATGAACAATTCTGATATCGATACAGTACTTAATAGCCTACCTGCTTATCAAATAATTTTGATACACTTTTTAAAATTTGTTCTTAGGCAGCAATTTTAAACAAATTTGCAATTTTAAATCAAATTTACGATATATACAAGGCAAGGGTCCTACTAAAACCTGCAGGAGCACTAGGATCTCAAGGACCGCAAGGATCACAAGAAACACAAGGAGCGCAAGGAACTCAAACCTAACCGACCTAACCCAAACTGAACCGAACCCTAATGGAAACTAATCCGAACCTAACCCCAACTAAACCTGACCTCCATTAAACGTAACTCTCATCGAATCTATCCCTAATGTGCTCCATGCGTTCCTAATTGCACCACTAGTGGTCCTTGTGATCCTTGTGCTCCATGTGATCCTTGTGCTCCTCGATCCTTGTGCACCTGCAGGTTTTAGCAATGCCACAAGGCAATGATGAAATTTACGATGCAGTACTTAAACTAGAACTAACTTAAAGGTGATTGAAAAACAAGAAAGGCTCTAGGAGGGTCCCAGGGGAATGCTCCCCCAGAAAAAGTTTAAAAATTTACATGCTGCAATGGCTATTTTCGTGCTTTTTGAATAATTCTCAAGCAAATTTTGTTTAGCATACATTATTTGACCCTAATTCTGAGTGCTTTGCCAAATATGATGCATTATTTTTGTTCGCACATTTTCGATTTCGCGTGCTTAAGGTGTAAGACTTATCGCTGTCAAAGAGGTTCAAAATTACAGAAAAATCATATACATTAAAAACATTTTTGAACATGGCTGGTCGGAGGATGCATACTCCGGTTGCCAGTAACTTCGCCACATGGTAACTTCGCCACAGTAACTTCGCCACATGGTAACTTCGCCACACTTTCATACATCAAAAATTTACATTGCCTACACCGAAACAAGACTTTAAATTCCCGGTTGCCGTAAAAAATTTTATCGGGCTTTTCGAGTTACTTGGTAACTTCGCCACATAAGCGAAACTGTGGGGTAAGATGTGGGGAGAGAGGTGTGGGAGAGTGCATGGGGTGAATAAGGAAGTGCGTTGGGGTGTAGGGGGAGGTCAGGGGAGCTGTGGGAAGAGATATGGGGGGTGTGGGGGGAGATGTAGGGAAATGTGTTGGGGTGTGGGGGGAGGTAAGGAAAGATGTGTGGAGAGTGGAGAAGTGTGGGGTGGGTGTGGTGTATGGGGTGAGTGGGGAAGTGTGTTGGCGTGTGGGGAAAGGATGTGGAGAGAGGAATGGGGAAGATGTAGGGAAATGTGTTGAGGTGTGGGGCCCCAACACACTTTTAATTCCCCACATCTCCCTATCCTCACCTTTCCCTACATCTCCCCTTACCTACCCCATCACACTTTCCTACACCTCCTTTCATACCTCTTCCCACATCCCTCCTTCCTCCCCCCACACCCCAACACATTTTCCTACTATCCCCACACATCTCCCTTCACCTTCTCAAAGTGTGGCGAAGTTACCATGCGACGAAGTTTCTGTGGCGAAGTTACTGTGGCGAAGTTACCATGTGGCGAAGTTACTGGCAACCCTCCTCATCTTACACCCCTAGATCCACCCCTGGCTATAAGCTACAGAAACCATCAAAGAGTCTGGCATGTTTCAGTCACTTGGCACCATTAGTTTTGTTTTTTTTTATTAAAAGGTCGAGTCAAAAGGGGGCCATGGCCCAATGCCCCCCTCCTAAATTCGCTCCCGCTAATGTGGCTATGAGAATAACCATTGCGATATTTGTCTTTGCGATTTTTAAGAGTGCTACCACTTGGAGCAGACTTTAAGACTTCCCTCTGCTCATATGGTGAATTTTAATGGGTTTTAGACCTGCAGTTCTTAGTTCTGTCCTGCATCATAAACAATTTTCAATGTCATTGTTAAAAAAGAAAGTGTCTATTTTGCCATTAACGGCAACATTTATCTGAATTTTGATGCTATTGCATCTTCTTTGGTGTCCTTTGTTCACTAATTCTGTAGCCTATTTCATTAGGTAGTGTCTAGAGCACCAGCCCAGTTTCCATAAAACGCTGCTGAACCAGACTACTTTGGGGTCAAATGTAGAATAAGCTATCAAAGCGAGCAGTCATTATATTACACGCTTGCTTCGCTCGCTCGGCGATCAGCCGCTTGCTTCGACGGCTTATTCTAGATTTGACCCCTTCTTTGTTATGATGTCGCTGTGACGTGTGAGCGGTTTCCCACACTGCATCGAACTGCTTGTTTGTTTCTATAAAAGGCTGCTGGTGCCACTTCCATTAATTTATTTATTTTTTTGATGCTTTCTTACTGTTGCATTTATTTACTTATATTAATTTGTTTGTTTGTTTTTTTCTACTTACCTGTTTCAGTGTTTTGTCTAGTGTCTACCAAGTGCCCCTTTGATAAGTGGCCTGACACCCTCAGCCTCATCTTGAGGAGTTGACAAGTTAGTTACTTGTTAAAATTATTATTGCTAAAGCCTACAGATGTGGATAGGGTGTTTGTGTTTGCTGGCAGTTTATTACGATATATCTACCAATTTAGGCCAGTCATTACTTGAAAAAGTTACAGAGCTAGTCTTTGAATTTCTGAGCAATATCGAACTATGCAGTAATTTTTCCTGGTCTGACAGTCGCCTTGTTTGCTGGCACCCACATACCCAATTTTTGTGGGCTTTGGGCCTATGGTTCTTAATTCTAGTTTCTGCATCATAATCAATTGCTTCGTGCTATATTCATGCAGAAACTAGAAGCGAGAAGTACCGGTACAGGTCTTAGGCCCACAGAAATTGGACATAAAGACGGGGTAGAGTTGCTGGTAGGATACTTGACCCTATAATCCCTATTCCAGTATTATTCCCACAGTACCTAATTCAGGTGCACCAGTGTAGCCAGGGGGGATTAGGGGGACCAGTCCCCCCTTTTTCAGAGTACAAATTAAAAAAAAATTATTAAACAATGGAATTCCTGTTTAAAATACTGTTTAACTTGAGCATGAGCATTAAATAAATCACCAGAAAAGCGGGGTGGAGAGAATAATTAGTTGAATGATCAATTGAATCAAATTTTTGTAAATAAACATGGGTTGTAATGAGGATATTGCCGCTGTGTTAACAACCTTCCATATTATATTGCCATTACGTTGAACTGACAGTCCTCAACACTTTACACAACCGAAAGCAACAAATGATCAATCGCTGTCATATTCTTTCTGCTTAAAATGCGTAGGCCTATTAGCGCAGTAATAAACAGCCGGCAATCAACAAAAATTTTTATTGACTGAAAACAAAAGGATGTAAACCATTTGTTTTTCTATTCCAAAAAAGGAAGTGGTACGCAATAGAGACTTTTTCTCAAAAGAATTATTTTTTGTAAGTTGAGAAAACAAAGCTTAATTAGGCCTATCCCTCATTCTCAGGTCTTTATTCAAAAATTCTGTTTGAATAAGGAACTGAGGATGATATATTTTCCCCATCAGCTAGGAGATCACTTTTTTTTGAAGAAAAAAGTTTAATCCATAGATAAAGCAAGCAATCATCAGCTGCGCTAACTCTGTCAGTCTAGTTCTTAGCTCAAGACTTCAAAACTATGCGAGAATTTGTTTCACGGGGTGCGATTGATAGCTGCATTTTGAGAGCACTGCTGGAGTAAGTTGACGTCAGCGATAAAAGCCATGTATGCGTAGCACCTGCACTGCGACTGCGAGAAACGCAGCATGGGGCAGTAAGTGGTATCAGCACAGTTGTACGCGTGCAGAAAAGTGGCGAGTAAAAAAGCAGGCAATTTTTGGCTATTTCCCGGAGAAGTCAAAGTCAAGAGAGAAGTTATAAAAAAAGTTGTATATATACCTTTATTAAAACTTGAGCATTAGCCAGATCCATTGTTGCAGAGGCATAAAAAACTTTTGAATTAGCCTACTTATAGCGCAACAATAGAATAAAATCACTTACTCTTCAATATGAACTAATAAGCCTGACTAAAACCTTAGTACCAATAATTCAATGGAAACAATTGACCCCCCCTTTTTGTGTCTGGCTGCGCCGGTGTTCAGGTGTGCAGTGTTTTTTGTTTTGTTGAGCTTAATTTTGCTAGACTTGACTTTCACTTGGTAACTTTTTGCATAATAAACAAGTCTATCCATTTCTTTTGTTTCAACTCCCAACATCAATTGATCATAGACTAATAGAATAATCAGGTAACTGGAAATGACATTTAACAGTGTTTGCTACTGAAGCTGTACACTCTTGTTTGATTTGTGCGATGAGTCAAACCAGTGACTTTAAAATTGCTCTTCATAGCTTTCCTTCGTGATGCTCAGCATTAGAGGGAAAGTGTGGAAAACAAGCTTTCAAGTTTACTTGTTGGGCCATTGGGAAAGGCATTTATCAGAATTCTCCTATGTTAGAGAGGTAGATAGATGGCCGGAAACGCCCAAGCCAGCTCATTATAGGGCTTTGATTCTCTCTTGTTGTATATAGGAAATTTAATGTGCAACCAAATACAAATACGTCAGTTGCTGCTAGTAGGTGATGAGATAATGATTTATATGTACTTACCAAAACTTGTATTTTACATACATACCTGGTTTCCTTCAATTGGCAAGTACTGAGTGATTTCGTGAATCATTTAATGCGTTTATTATTTTGTTATTAACTGTGTGTATTTTCTACTATCTTTTACTTTTAGATTCTGCATTGATAAGATGATTATTTAATGTTGGTAAATGGTGATTTTAATTAGCTGAGTGGTTTTTGTGTAAAAGTTACGAGAACATGGCATACTACCACCGCATCACTCCGGAACTGACCGTGAATGACGTTGAAAATTTTTTTTCAATGAAAATTGACAAGAAAGTTGTAGCACGGAAGCAATTACCTGGAGGTGTTTACAAAGGACAATGTTATGATCCTGATCCGGAGCAAAGCAAGAACTACTGTCAGACGTCCACGCTCAGAAGCAATTTCGAACTTCTGGATGAAGCAGAAGAAGTTGAAGATGAAGAAGATGAAACGACAGTCGTTGACCCATTCGATTCACTCGTTAGTGGAGATATGAGTATGCTTGAAGTAGCATCTACAGTCAACCCCATCATGCCTTTTGAAGAAAATGAGTCGACAGAAGCGAGAAAATTGAATGTTTACGATCATTATAACTTCAACCATTCCTACAACAGCGATCTTCCCATCAACAGCCACATGGTGGAAATTCTTGAAAACATTCGAGCTTACCCGGTCACTATAATTCAAGGTGAAACTGGGAGCGGAAAAACAACACAAGTCCCACAATTTTTGTTGGATGAAGCTGCCAATGAAAAGAAATATTGTAATATCGTCGTTACACAACCTCGAAAGATCGCGGCGATGAGCATCGCTAGAAGAGTTTGTGAGGAAAGAAATTGGGAGCTTGGTTATGTGGTTGGCTATCATGTCGGTCTCGATAAAAAAACATCAGATGATACTCGCATTACTTACATGACAACAGGAGTTTTATTGAGGCAATTAATCAAGGAGAAGAACATGCACAGATACACCCATGTTATTCTCGATGAAGTTCACGAGAGAGATCAAGATACAGACTTTGCTATGTTACTTGTTCGAAAGCTTTTGTGGTCAAATTCAAAGCAGGTGAAGGTGATCCTCATGTCCGCCACGCTCGAAAGTGAAGTTTTTGCGGAATATTTTGGTTACCCAGTCTGCGGCAGTATTGTACCTCCACCCAAGCTCACAGTCGGAGGCAGAATGTTTGCTGTGGAGAAGAATTACATTGAATCACTCGAAGGTCTTGGGGAGTTACCTATGTTTACGACTAGCAATCCAGAAATCTCTATCGAAGTTTATGAAATTGCTGCAAAACTCGTCATATATTTAGATGATTTGGAGCGCAAAGAAAAAGAAGAAAATGAAAAAAAAGAACCTTTAAACACAAACTTTCGAGGCTCGGTACTGGTATTTTTACCAGGTTTGTTCCAAATCCGTGAGATGGAAGACAGATTGGAATATTACAAAGTTGGCAAAAAACTCTCAGTTGTTCCATTGCATTCCAGTATTACTCTAGATGAACAGTATTTGGTTTTTCGAAATCCGAAACCTGGTTATCGAAAAGTGATATTGTCAACCAATATTGCTGAGAGCTCCATCACTGTCCCAGATATCAAATATGTTATCGATTTTTGCTTGACGAAGTCAATGGTCTGTGATTTGGACACAAATTATCAAAGTCTGCGTCTGCAGTGGGCGTCCAGGGCCAGTGGAGAGCAGCGAGCTGGCCGGGCAGGGCGGGTATCGAACGGAAAAGTTTATCGTTTGGTGACCAGGGATTTTTGGGAGAATGAACTTGACGCTTATGCTGTGCCGGAGATGCAGCGATGTTCGTTGGAAAGTGTGATATTAAAAGTTAAAATGCTGGATTTAGGAGACCCAAGATCAGTCCTCTCCCTAGCCCTCTCCCCTCCGGATCTACACAACATTGAAAGAACAGTATTACTCCTCAAGGAAATCGGAGCTTTGTCGACGACCATCAATAAAAAACGCTTCGACGGCCATCTTACATTTGTGGGTACAGTATTGGCTTCTCTACCCATTGATATGCATCTGGGCAAACTAGTCATGCTCGGTTATAGTTTTGGATGTTTCAGTGACTGCGTCATCATCGCCGCTGCTTTGTCCAAGCCTTCCTTCTTTGCTACTCCTTACATGAAATCATTGGAAGCGTACAAAAAGAAATTGTATTGGGCTCAAGGTTCGTTTAGTGATTGCATTGCCATGTTAAATGCATACAAGGCATGGCACAAACGCAGTCAAACACAAACTTTCTTGCGCACTAGAGATGAAAAAAAATGGTGCTCCGATAACTATTTACAATATCGAAGAATTCGAGAAGTTTTTCACCAAGTTGAAGAGTTAAGAAGCCGCTTGGGTCATTTCAATCTTTATTCTGATGATGCTGATTATTGGAGCGAAACACAAAGCGAAGAAGAGCGAGAATTCATCCTCAAACTTGCAATCGCAGGAGCCGGATATCCGAACTATTTTCTTCAGACTGTTTCGGATGAGGGAACTTGTGTGAAAGAAATGTCCCAGCTGGACCCGTCCCGGACCGTTATGTTTCAGGGCTTGCCTTATGGGAAAGCGTTCTTGTACAAAGACGCTTTGTTGAAGTTGACTCAGCCTTGTGGCAAGCAGAAGGCGATTTATTACGATGGATCAAAAGCTTTGATTGAGTTTGAAGGCAGCGAAGGCATTGACACTGGTAATGTGTTGCCTGCTGTGTACATCGCAAGTAAAATTCGAACTCGGAATAAGAAACATGAAATCAAACAGACTTATGAAGAAGCTGTTGACGAGTCAGACCCTCCCCGTAAGAAGCCAACATTCCTGTTCGAGTCTTTGACATCAGATGAGCTGAGAGTTGAAGTGCCGCGCCCCGGGGACCAGATTATGTTTCCCATTCAAATTACTTACGTAGTGTCTGTTACTTGTGTATGGGGAAATAAACTGATGCCTCCTAACGTCCAGCGTTTGACCCAGTTGTCGGAGACGATTCGAAATCACCCCAGTACCAGAGTCCCACCGGAGCTTGTCACTGTTGGCCAGCTTGTCCTGGCCCCGTTCCACGATGGTAATGCGGTGGATTACTACCGAGCTCTTATCACAAGAGCCCAGCCCAGCATTGAAGTTTGGTTTGTCGACTTTGGAAATTCTCTTTCCGATTTGACCGTTGAGGAACTCCGCTATTTACCCGATTCGATCCGTGATATTCCATACCAAGCTATTAAGTTCCGACTTCGAGGTCTGCGTCGAAATGAAAGTATTCCATGTCATAAAAGCAAGAATTATCTACAATCTGTGCTGGAGTCGTTTAATTACATCGTCAACGCTCAAGTCTATTCCGTTGTGTCGGAGGTTGTTTGCGCTGACCTCTACACCCAGAGCACTTACATCAACGAAGATCTTGTGCAGAGACGATATTGCCAACCTGTGGAAGAAGGGAGAGTGTCAGAAATATCGCATTCCAGTTGGCTTCTGGCTCACCAACATGCAGTGAAAAACTCGACTCTTTTCGCTAAAAACTTTGAAAGTCCTTGGCAGAAAATTAATTCGACACCTGAATCGACAGTCCGTGGCTCACGGATTCCTGCCTCATCAGGACTGGCTGTATACGTGTTTTCGCCACGGAGTAGTTACGAGGAAACGTTTACGTCGTGTGTCAACATTGGGCGATTGCGTAATGTGTCCGTGGATCCGAACAGTATTAACTCGGTGTGTATGAACCAGAACCCAAGCGAAGGATTTCGAACGATGATGGTTGCAAGCGAGGTTGGTATCAACCAGACTGGTGCGACCATGCTGGGCCGAAACACCACTCTCATGCCAAACATCAGTGGACTCTACCAACTTGTTTGTTTATTATTTGCACCTATCGTCGAATTTCGCATCAACGATGATCAGACCTGCCTCACTGGTGCGATATGTGGCTTGGGTGCAGCCAAGACAAAGACTGGCTTGTTGTCTGTTCTTCCTGACCATGATCTTGAGATTCAATTTGACGTGGAGTTGTCCCAGAAGGATGTGTCCGACATTAACTGCATCCGGATGGAAATAAATTTAATGGTGGGCAGCGAAGGGGAGAAGGCGGCCTGGGGTTCTGGGGCTGTGTATCGAATGCAGAAACACACAAGACAGCGTTTGCTTAATTTATTCATGGAACAGCAGCGCCCTCGTCTAGAACCATCACCTTGTAAGCGACCGTATACTTGGGGGCTGATGCCGCAGATTCTCACCGTAGACTCTGGCGTAGTTGATCCGTCGGCTAACCTCAAACATTTTTACCGTTTGCACGACGGAGCAATATTGCGAAATAAAGACGACACGCGTGGGTTTGTGTAGATACTGAGCAATGAACTGCTGATTGGGTATGCTTCTTACATTTAGTGAATGAGTAAATGGAAATTCGGTAGAGAGATGCTTTTTATAAGGCGCGGTGCACCTAGTGCTAGTAACACTACTGGATTTAGCATCAGATTACTCTGCTCAAAACTCGAGACATTTTCGGATCAAACCTTGAAATTGTTGCAGATCCTGAAGAGGGCGCAATGTATCGCCGAAAAGGTTCCAGTTTTGAGTAAAGTAGTATGTTACACCCAGTAGGGTTACTTGCTCTAGGTGCATTGTGGGGTTACTTGTTCTAGGTGCATCGTGATTTAAATCAGCAAATGTTGTAAACTTGGTTGATAGCACATTAATTTTTATATATCATGTTGATGCTTCATTTTGTCAATTTGTGAAACACTGGTTAACTTGTCAAAGTTGTTTGTTTCCACGTATCACAGCCTATGCTTCGCTGAAGCGCCAGGCCGGACGTTTCAGCTCACTTCCTGTGCCATTGTCAACGCAATAAGCTGAGCTCGGTCTTATGTTAGACTTACCTCAGCATAGCAATAAGACCCAGCTTATCGTAGTGGCACCAGAAATGCCCGCCCAGGTGTTTTAGCTGTGTCTTGCATGTGATGCTTGTTATTAAATCGTCATACTTGTGAATTGTTTCGCCAGTCACTTGCGTGACGGCTCACTACCCACGTCATGTTGATGATGCTCATATTTGCAACGGAGTGATGACATGATGACGTAACAATTTTCGCTGTTTTTGTTTGAACCCTTTTTTCAATTTGTAAGCGTTGTTGTTTCTATTACAACTTACTGCAAATTTGTGTTTTGACTTCATGAGTATTTCGTTTTTCACTCGGCAGTTTGCGTATTATCACGCTCTCTTCGTTTCCCTTTTTAAATTTGTGTAAAAGTTTTGGTTGACTTTGAAAAAAGCTCTTTTATTGACCTCTTAATTGAAAAAAATTGTTGCTTAAAATAAACGTTTCGTCAGTTTTCTTACTGTCATCTTCAGCAATTCATTGCTTTCGTCATTATATTCGCTCATTGAACACTGCTGATGATTGTTGATTTTGCCGAAATGTTTCGTAATCATTTGCTGCGTCATGTTTTCCACTTGAATATCTTGGTAGAATGGTGATATTTTGCGTAAAATTTGCAAGTTTTGTTGAAAGGTTTTGTTTTCCAGCGAGCAGATAAGCAATCAGTTAAATTTTTGATAAATTTTGTTTTGGGAAAGATTAAACAACAAGAACTGACGTATTTCATTTTGATCTGCTTTCGTTTTCACTTTTACCATTCTGTCTGCTTACGCCGTCATTGTGACGTAATAATGTACAAATGTGACGTAGTAATGTCCAGATGTGACTTGATAATGCGCAGATGCTGAAACTTTGCATTCCCTGCACTGCTTTTACGTGATTTTCTTTCAATTTACTTGTTTCTGTTTCAGAATATTTAGGTCGTGATGAGTGATGACGCTGTGTTAGATTTTGGCGCGGAATATGAACCGAAATCAAAAAAGAATGTCGTCCACCCGGTGGCGTGCTTCTTTCATCTCGCGTTCCGCGTAGCGGCCATTGTTGTGTACATCCTGTGTGGGATGACCAGTGCAGGATTCGTCCTCACTTTCATCATCATTCTCCTCCTGCTCTCGCTTGATTTTTGGATCGTGAAGAACATCAGCGGAAGGTTGTTGGTGGGATTGAGGTGGTGGAATAAAATCTCAGAAAATGGGGAGAGTACGTGGATTTATGAGTCCCGCAAACCCAGTGCACTGAAGCGACACCCGGTGTTGAGGTCAGAGTCCATGTAAGTATCCCCTATTTTTTACAAATTTTGTTTAAACCAATTATATGCAAACTTCAATTCATCACAAAACATCTAAAAGTAATTTGACGCATCGCACTTTGACGCCGTATCAATTTGACGCACAAACATCAAGCTTCTCTCAAAACAGTAGCTAATTTTAAACAGCTCAGATGGCCGAGTAGTTTAGAGCGTCCGTCTCTTGAGCTGTAGACTGGGGTTTGATTCCGAGTGGAGTCAAACCAATGACTTTAAAAATGGTATTCACAGCTTCCCTGCTTGACGCTCAGCATTAAAGGGACAGTTTGGAGTACTAGCCGGCAAGTGTACTTGTTGTGCCGTTGGAAAAGGCACTTAGCGGGATTACCCCATCTTGGTGTGGTAGACAAATGGCTGGCAACTCCTAAGCGAGCTCGTATAGCGCATTGATCGATTTCTCGTGATAGGAGGATAAATATGCAACTAAATAAAAAAAAACATACTAGTTTCTTACTAAATCTTGTAGAAAAAATTTGCTTCAAAAAATTCGTGGAAATAGTTTCAATTTGTTTTTCTGAATTTTCTTGGACTAAATTTTTTGACAAGTGGCGGAATTATGACTAAACTTTCAAATATCGTGGACAGTTAATGGTCGATGCTCTGGTGGAATGGCTAGGCATCAACTTGATCATCTACGAGCAGGAGTGGTCCTGTAAGGTCATTAAGTGTGAGATACAGTAGCCTACCCTGCCACTTGTCGAATTTTTGCGGGCTTTGAACCCGCGGTTCTCCGCTGTAGTTTCTGCATTATTGTCACATCATGATTAAAAAAAGTGGTTAGGACATCGGAAAATTGAAGATGTGAACAACGTAATTGCGTAGCTTAGGGGCGCACCCAGAAAATTTCAAAGGGGGAGGTTCTAAAAAAAACTCGATCCCGCACTCAGGAGCGGATCCAGAAAATTTTGGGGTGAGAGGATGAAATTTTAAATTAGGTTGAGTGTTAGCTAAATACAAAGACGTTAGACCCAAAAAAAGCTGAAGAAGCCCTTTGAAAATGTTTTCATGTTCGCAACGTATTCAGGAAATTTTTTAAGTCGGAGGCACCCAAATTTTCCATATTTTCAAGCGTGTTTTTTTTGGCTGAATCATTTTAAAGTATATTGAGAATAAAAAATGCTCTAGGGGGGTCCGTGGGCATGCTCCCCCGGAAAATTTTTGAAAAATTTACATACTGCAGTGGCCATTTTAGTACTTTTTGAACACTTTTCAGGCAAATTTTGATTATTATAAATTTTTTGCCCCTAAATCTGAGTGTTTCATCTGCTATGATGCATTTTGTTCATACATTTTCAATTATGCGTGCTTAGGGCGTAACAGCGTAAAACTTATTGTTATCAAAAAGGTTCGAAATTATGGAAAAATTGTATTCATCAAAAAACATGTTTGAAAATGGCTGGTGTGGGGGGTGCATCCCCACTGGATTCGCCCATGCCCGCACACACTGATAACAATGTCTCTTACCACTACACCAACTAGTCGCTTTGACTTTCGTATGATGCCGGGCAAATTCTGTCAAAGCTGTTTTGAAATAACAGTACGAACTGCACTTGCAGAGTTTGGACACTTCACTTTACAGTTTAAAATCAAGGGTTTGGTTTCAAAAGGGGGGGTCGACCCCCCAACCCCCCTGGGTGCGTCACTGGTGTAGCTTGTAGGACACGGATACTTGCTTGTGTTATGTTTTTCGTGATTTCAGGATCTTTTGGCTTGGCTTGACGTTGAGCCCAGTGGTGTGGTTCCTCCTTATTTTTTCTTCTCTCCTCACCTTCAGCTTCCGGTGGTTGGTTATCGTAATCGTGGCGCTGACATTAAACGGTGCCAATTTGTTCGGTTACATCCGGTGCAAGTTCAAAAGCAGGAAGCAGATCGGGAACATCGCAACTAAGTTTATCGGATCGCAGATATTTAAATCCATGCAAAAATCGGACGAAACTGAACCGAAATCGTCAGATGTCATGTAGGTGATTCGCCTGATCCGGGGTTTGAAGCTTGGGCGTGGGATGATTTAGTGCTTCCCTATCAGCTCCGTACCCCCAGCCTCTGGATTTCATGTTTACCTACGAAGTCGCAGTTTTGTTTATCGAAAATTTCATTGAAAGATTGTTTATTTAAATTGTAGCGTTGTTTTTTTAGTGATTCAAATTGATAGTTTTTAAATTGAGAATGGCCAAGACCATGAAATAAAGATTTTTATCAGGATATGATTTTTCCGAGATTACAAAATGGAAAGCTTGTTGACTAATATCGCTCTTGATGTTGTAAGCAGCCAAATTTTGAAAGAATCATATCGTGATAAACGAAAGTCTTATTTCATGCTCTTAGCCATTCTCGAATTAAAAATATAGTTTATTTATCTTCCAAAGTTTTATAAATTTTATGTTCTCCCCACAGTAAATTTTCTAGTATTTCGTGGGCATGTAATCCGGAAGAGGTGGAATGCGTTAGATTTTGTTCATCAGCTGTGCAACGCATCGCAGTTGTACGACAGATATTACGAGTAAGCCGGGATGCGGCTTAAGTCTAAGCCGTTTGACAAATCCGCCAGTTTTTTTATTCTGTCCAAACAATAGTTCCGGAAAACGTGAAATAGAGCAAGTGAGAGCAGGCCTGTGCAGTTGATAGTGGCGATGCCGGTAGGAGGAGGCATTCTGACATACCCCCATTGGACTTCACTTTTTTGTAAAAGAACAAAATACGTTGCTAATTTGCTGAAATACGCCAGACACTTATGATTGCTTATGTAGCTTGTACCCCCCTATTAAAATTTCGCGCTGCGTCACTAGCAGTGGAACTGTGATGCTAGGGTGTCTCGTTTTTACAGTTTTTTTCGCAAACTTAGTTTATGCGATTTACAGGGTGCAAATTAGCACAGAATCCCATTGCAAAAAAATTTTTGAAAAATATTGAGTTCTTCATGCCCGGGAACGACTTTGAAATATTTTGGGAGGGTAAATGACGTAACTCGAAAAGTACTCGTGCTACACGGCTGAATTTGATGTCAAACGATTCGGAAGACATAGTTTTCTATCTGTTTGTGATACATTTCGATGCTCTATCTCGATCAGAAAACGACTTATTTGAAAAAATAGAATTAATGATTTGTGGATAAAAAAAGATAAAAAAGTTCTAATACACATTCATGAATCATAAGTCGTTTTCTGATTGAGATAGAGCATCAGAATGCATTACAGACAGATAGGAAACCATGTCTTCCGAATCGTTTGACATCAAATTCAGCCGCGTGGCATGTGTACTTTTCGAGTTACGTCATTTGGCCCCCCAAAATATTTCAAAGTCTCCCCAGGCATGAAGAACTCAATATTTTTCAAAAATTTTTTTGCAATGGGATTCTGAGCCGATTTGCACCCTTTTCGAGTACGTCATTTGGCCCCCCAAAATATTTCAAAGTCTCCCCAGGCATGAAGAACTCAATATTTTTCAAAGATTTTTTTGCAATGGGATTCTGAGCCGATTTGCACCCTGTAAATCGTATAAACTAAGAGCTTGTGAAAAAAAGTGTAGAAACGGGACACCCTACTGTGACGCCACAGAAGAATGCAATTCGTGAATATGACAAGTCGCGTCAACTTCAACCAAACCTGATGGATTGACAAACAGAAGCAACATTGATTTTATCTGTTTTCCAAACTCTGTAGTACAATATGTTCTGTTTGGTTGTTCTTACGCGATAGTGCGATGTTGTGTGACCGACTATGATGATATTTTTGGTGATTTGAGAAATAAAAGATTTTGAAATGCTGATTATTGTTTGACATCAAATCTTCTATATGCTCGCCGTATTACGCCCAAGCGTGTAACGAGTGGCGAGTCCATCTATGCGGCTTAGCGTCTGGACAACACAACTTCAAAGAAACATCGCAGCGGTGCAGAGCCGTTGGCGACACTGTGACCGATGCAATCAGCCCGGGAATCGGGCACTGGACCGCCCGTACCGTTAGCGGTGATTTTGAGCACTCCGCCAAATACTGATAATTTTGCAAGTACGCTGTATTTGCAAACCATGGTGAAGTGCTTTTGCATCGAAGCTAAGTCAATGCCTGTCTACCTATACTCGACTACCTAATTTTTTTGTTTATATTAATTTGACATTGAACTTGAGTGCGACAACGCGGCAAAAACTCCGCGATATCAAGGAATTGTACAATTTTTAGCGAACAATGAGCTTGCTTAACGCAGGCTAGCCAATTTTATTTCGCCATAATGATATAATCGCAGCTAGCCAGTATAGTTTGATGATAGCCGCATTGCGGTGTATCGGTAAACGCACCTGAAGCCTGAGACATAGCCGGTTAAAGGGGAGGCTATAACCCTGGGTCCCCATGATGGACGGGCCCATAAAAGGTTTTAAATTGTATCTAAAAAAGAACGCTGCTGACGATGAAATCAGGGGCTTCCCAAGTGTTACACATACCTGATTGGGCCCCAACACTTCAAGCATTCTGAACTCGCTTCTTTTATTCCTGGAGACAGTTTTCTGCCCCAAAGAGGGCGATATTCATGGTATGCACGGGCGTTGAACCGGGACTACCAACTCGCTATTTTTTTCTCGATCTCGAAATAAGTTTGCAGAGTTATGACTTTATCCTGAACTTGACAAAAATTGCTTGAACTTGGCCTGAACCCGAAAAAAACTTCTTGAACTTAGCATACGAGTCATTTGCCACTTGATGTTCACGTGAGAAATGCAATCGGCTCCAGCCGGGATTCGAACCCGTGATGAGGATCTGTAACCTATGTGCGGTACGGCAAGTCAGGGCTGGATGTGCCTATAGGCTTTGCAGTCTATGTTTATTTGATTACAAACAAACCTTTTAAAGCAAATTAAATCAAAAACGAGTGCGTTGACGGCTTTGTTATTAACAAACATGTTGTCCAGAAAAAAAGAAGTTGAATCAAGTCAAACCTTCATCATACTCGCGATATTACGTCGAAGCGTGTAACGAGCGACGAGGCTTAGCCGCTGAGTAACACAACTCAGAAGAAACGTCGCAGCGGAGGCGAGTCGTTGACAACACTGTGTCCGAATTGACCGGCCCGGGAATCGAACCACAGACCTCTCACACCAACAGCAAAATTAGCAATGTGCTTAACAACTATGTGGTGATGATTGTAACCGAGTACCTGCGTTGTTTTGATAGCAGAAACTGACAACTTATGAAGTGCTCTTACTGTATGTCGAACTTGCACAGTCTGCTTATATTATGTACATTGAACTGGTTAAATATAAAAATGAGAATTCTGTCAATATTTGTGATATGCTTCCTGGTCATAATTGGCAAGGTAAGTTGGAAATTATGGAATTTTAATACGATTGGTTTGAGATTCGATTGCACAAGACTGAAGTTCGAAATCATGACGTTAGCAAAGGCGTAGCGAGAAATTTTTGAAGGGTAGGGATGGTATAAGCTGCAAAAACTATTAAAAGAGTCCGGCATATTTGTACCATTAAGCAACATTATGTCGTTTTTATTAAAAGGCAAAATGAAAAGAGGGGGGACATCGCACCAATACCCCCCTAAATTATTCTACACGACGTTAGCACAGTTGAGACAAACGACAACGAAACACACAAGTGATACCAAAGACGTAACTAGCGAAAAGTTGGCCAGATTGGAAATGTTATGGCAAGCTATCAGTGGCAGAAATTTTCATTGGGGGGGTGAAATACTAATCCGGATTTTTACTTCAATGCTTTCACTTGAGACTCGGTCGCGCAAAGAGATTTATAGTTTTGTAAGTGAAGAGCGTTAGCTGCAGCACATCAATAAAATTAATATTGCCGCCTGTCGCCAGTCCTAAGGTTACCGGTATCGGGAAATGTTTCTGGTCAGTAGTAACAATTATTGCTTCAGCAACGAGAATAGAACGAATAATGGTAACAGAAATAACTGGCCTAGTCCACAGTTTAGTTCTCCTCACACTAAAACCTCGTGTCTTGGACTTTGAATTAATATTTTTACTAATTAAATCAGGAGAAAGAAGTTTCAACATTTTTTAGGGAACTGGACCTCCAGGATTGGTTTAACATTACGGATAAAAAATTACGTACGTAAATTCACAGACACGCTCTCCGTTTTATAAGAATTTTAGTGTGCTGTATATAGAGGGCACGGGCTGGCCTTTTTACAACGCGGATCGCCCATGGCCCAGAACTTTCAGCCCAGTAACCCAACCAACCCGGCAACTCATCCCAAAAGTAAAGCTCGGCCCACCCAAGCTTATTCTTCTTATGAACATTTGATCACATTCAGCCTACTGCATTTCATGGGATTTCAAAAATTGCTAGCGGCCCGGTAAGAAACGAAAGATAAAACTGGGCCGTCAGCAGAGCAGTAGAAGAACCGGTTAACGGTTCGTTAACGGGAACTTTGCGGCCCATGCCGTCTCTAAAGTGTCGAGTCTGTGGACTATTTAGATGCGTTTAACTTTAACAGAAAGCGGAGAGCTGTCGATCCCTACAGATCCGGATCCAGGCTTTAGTTCGGGAATGGATGAAAAGCGGAAATGAAAAAACGGATCAACCTGAGCAAGCCGATGCGGATTTATTGAAACAATTTGAAATTCCCTACCGAGAACACAAGAATTTGAAGAAAGCATTGTTCGATTTTCCATTGTTTGAGTCACTTGCAACTTACACAGACCATGGGGGTTGTTACGAGGAAGGTAACAGGGGTTGTCATTGGCCGATTCAGTGTGTAAGGGGTTCAATTCCCCCAAAGTTTTTTCACTTTTGCCTCGTAATAAATTGGTATTTCGATACAGTGGCATAGCGAGAAATTTAAGAGAAGGAGGGGGTAAACAAGAAAAGCCATCAAAAGAGTCTACCTTTCAGTAAAAAAAAAGAACAAATGTGACTAAGTGACTGAAATACGCCAAAGTGAAAAAGGGGAGGCCCACCGTATACAATGACCCCCCTTTAAATGTGCTACTACTTAGATTCTTCTTAAAAGTACAAAAGGGAAGGATAAGTATTTTTTTGGTCCTAGCTCTTCCCTAAAAAGTTTCGGTTCCACCAATCGTTGTTTTGAATGAAAGGATGGAAAAACTAGTCCACCAAAAACATATAAAACAAGTGAAAAGTGCCTTTTAAACATACTAAACTTTAACTAAATTTTTCTAATCTCATTGCACAATGCGGCGTACCTGTGTCAAACCACCCAAATTTTTACCAAGACAGGTACAAAACGATTGACCTGAGTTCGATTCCATGTGCCTGCTTACTGCGCTGATGTAAAAAACATCAAATATTTTTGTGTCTGAGCAATAATTCTATGCAAGCTATATAGTGAACCATTTCTATTAAGATGACTAATTGATGAACATATTTGGTACCATTAAGCGGGACAGCGCTGTTTTGGTCTATTAGCCCTCATCAGCCACACTCAAGTAAGAATTAAATTTATTTTTAAGAATGATTGAGACCCGGTTAGTTTTCACCCCTACGCATATATATATCCAAGAAAAATTTAAAGTTTGTGGTACGTCACAGTCGGGTCAAACTTACCCGTGTGGTCAGGAACATCAGTAAAGATGACTTCCCAATTCAGCAGTCCAGGAAAGAACAACGTTGTTTTACTGATAACAAATTTGCAAATGAAAACCCAAATACAAATAAAATGCTTTTTTAATTTTTCTTGTTTCTCTTAGGTTCGGCTCATCTGTACCAAGGAGGGGTTAGTACGACCGAAACAGGAATGACTTGCTCAAAATGGTCAACTTTTACGAATTGGCTGGACATACGTGTTCGAAAATCAAAGGAAAATATTAAAAAACAAAAAGAAGGAAATTTTCCACCACTAGAAAGTGATATAGAGAAATCCGTAATGGACGGCGCGAACGTATCGCGCAAGGATATGGAAGAAAAAGGTGTGATTAATCTCTGCTTGGGGGGGGTCTGTTTGGGAGGGTTGTCGACCCTCTGTACGCATGCCATTTATGAATGATAGATCATGGTCAAATGTATATGCAGCAAGCCATACACAGCAGCTGCAGACGCGTTTCGAATTTCGACCTCAATAAATCTCATTAGTGAGCTCACGTTTTTGTTTTTTAGGTCTCATTGACCACAATTTCTGCCGCGATCCAGACAACACCGGGATCCCATGGTGCTTTGTTTCCACCCCATTATTTCCTGAGGGGATTTTATGGGAACCGTGCGCCGTGCCCAAGTGTGTGAGTGATGTCATCATTGTTGAATTTGTGCAATAGGAGTGCTGACGTCAATGCAGACGTCTATTTTTGTAAAACTGTTTTCTTTTTGTCATTCCGCAAAAATTCTTCTAATCCTTTGACGCAAAGATCATTCTCTAGATTTAATGTAAAATATCTTACAATATTTTACATCATCCATGTTGCGTCATCACGTGAAATGTTTTATGACGTAACAGCGAAGCTTGAGAGGGAATTAAATCCGAGATGTGTGTTTTCAACCACCGCCAACAGAGCAACAACTATTTTTCATAATTAAATCCTGTGTTTTGTCATAATTTTAGACTCAGTGCTGGCGGATGCGGCAGCGAGCGAGGAAATTCTTTCACATCCCGATTCTATTGTCGACGTCATGGGTCCCGAGCTGCACCAGCGATGGGGCGTTTGCGGCCACGCAGGTAGGTTGTCCCTCCATGGTGTTGTGGCCTCTTAAGATCTAAAAATCAACCAAGTTCAATGCAGAACCAAAATTTAGTGCATGAATTGAATGAAGCTTCTACTGTTGCAGCAGCTGTAGACTCTGCTTTGATTCCGAGTCGGGTTAAACCAATGACTTTAACATCGTTATTCACAGCTTCCGTGCTTGACGCTCAGCGTTAAAGTGACAGTGAGGAGAGCAAGCCGGTAAGTTTACTTGTTGTGCCGTTGGAAAAGGCACTTATCAGCGGGATTCCTACTGGTTGGTGTAGTAGAAACATGACCGGCAACTCCTAAGCGAGCTCGTTATAGCGAACTCTGCCCTATGACACCGCAGAACCGGTTCTTCAAGGATTTCGATCAACTTTTGTCGTTTGCAGTGCTGGGATTCTTACTGCTGGTGCTCCGATCGAAACGGCGTCATCATTAAAGGAACTTTATCAAGAAAGAAAGATGGAAAACCTTATTGTGGTGAGGGACGTGTTGGAAATAACTTGTCATCTGTTTTGTTACTATTGGCTTGCGAGATCGTGGGTTCGATTCTCGGGCCGGTTAAATCAGACGCTGTGTCGTCAGCGGCTCACCACCGCTGCGATGTTTCTTCGGAGCTGTGTTGTCGAGACGCTAAGCCGCGAAGATGGATCCCGTTACTCGTTACACGCTTGGGCGTAATATCGCAAGAATAATGAAGATACAATTTTGTCAGAATTGTGTTCAATTATTTCAAGAGTTAGAAAGTTTAGTAAAAACATTGAACAACCTTTGCTTAGGTGTCAACTTTCAATCCTCTGTCCCGATATTCCGAGCCACGAGAAGCAGTGACCCTCAACCCCCCCGGAGTTTGGAAGTAAAAATAAACTTGAGGAAAAATAAAAAGACGAACAAGAAAGCTGGAGATAAAAAAGAAAAGAAGACTGGAAAAGTTGACAAAGCTCGCAAATTAGCGCCAGAAATTCCTCAACGAAAAACAAAAAAATTGAAATCGAAAAAAAAACAATCTCTGCAAGTAATGAGATTTAAAAAACTTCTTCAAAATTTGAAGAAAAAACAAAATTTTACCAAAATGAAACAAAACTTGACAAAAGGAGTAGCGAAAGAAGAAAATCTCCACCACACAACAAACTGTTCCTACGAAGAAGGGGATAATTACGTCATCAATCACAAAGGAAAGAAGTATACTTGTCACATGACCTTTCTTGTCACACACGTGATGCGATGTACTCGGGTTACTTTAGGTCACCAATCGCATGCAAAAGGTCCCGGGTTCGAGTCTAACTTCGTCGAACAATGTTTTGTGGAAAAAAAGCGGCAAGTCGACAGATGGCGCTGTTCGCGGCGATTAAACGCCACCCAATGGCACAATTTTTCGTTTAAGCGCATTAATAGTTCAATTACGTCACTGAAAAACTTGACGTCATACGCTGGAATGAGTTTTCTGTGCAATCGGAAAAAGTTAAAGAATAATGATCACGTAATGAGGTGAGTATATTCAAGCTGTTTGATGCGTTTTAACGCGTTTCGCAATGAAAAGTGTTGTCGGCCGATAGATAACTGCTTTTGGACCATTGGGCTTTATATGGTTTTTGACGACTTGGACGGCATATGAGCGAGTTTTATCCGATATATGTTTTGTTTTTTTCTCTACTTTATTTTTTTGTGTCAACAATTCACTCACTTTCTTTCCACTCCGCAATGTTGGAGCAGATTTTTCGATGTAGATCGGCAAGTGACTGATGTATCACGTGACATCCATCAATGCACGAAAGTTAGACCAGTGGTTTTCAACCGTCTATAGTTTATGACTCCGTTCTAAAAACTCTCAACACCGGTGGCCCCTGCTCTACAATAAAAATTTTTTTAGTACCGGTATTGCATCCGTAGAAGCTACAGATGTCCGCTGGTCTTAAATGGGTAATAAATGTGGCTCTTGTGGCCCTTTGGTCAATGTCCCGCGACCTCTAAAGGTACCAAGGTCCCATGCCGAGACCCCTTTCGTCGAAGATGTTTGCAACGCGAATTACATTGATTGTTGGTTCAGGTGCAAGGCCGTAGGAAGGTTGCTCACCTACATCTTCACCAAATCTCAATCCGGGAGGATGTGGCGTTGCACGGTTTCGTACCGGAACGGCATCCTCAAGAATCAGATCTGCGTGGAAGTTGAAAAAAAAAAGAAATAAAAATCAAAAAATTTGTAAAAAGAAGCTGAAAGAAAAAAGAAAAACAATCTTGAAAAGCATAAAAAACTTAAAAAAGAAGCTCAAAGAAAAAAGGAAAAAAGTCACTGAAAATTTTGAAAAAAGAAGTTAAAAGAAAAACGAAAAACGTTCTTAAAAAATATTGTTTATTTAGAATAGTGAGCTAGTCAAGCAGAACGTTGGATTTTTGTGATAAAATATTATAAATTATTTGCAATTACAATCAATAATATTCTTGGAACTATCTTCAAAGTTTCGATGATGAGCACATATATCACTGCTTACCAATCAGACGTTCAGATCGGAATTCTCAGACGTGTGTTCGAATCCAGGTAGGTAGAAATTTCCAGAAAGATGACTCTAATGACACTTCTGCAGTGGAATTGTTTTCGGGTCCTAGGTATTACCCGGGGTCAGAGGGGTTACCCTTTCTTGCACAAAATGTTTAATGAGGAACACTTTTAATCGGTTACAATTCCAATCATTTTACAGCTCAGATGGCCGAGTGGTATAGAGCGTCTGTCTCTTGAGCTGTAGACGCGGGTTTGATTCCGGGTCGGGTCAAACCAATGACTTTAGAATTGGTATTCACAGCTTCCCTGCTGGACGCTCAGCATTAAAGGGACAGTGTGGAGAACAAGTTTAGTTGTTGTGCCGTTGGGAAAGGCACTTAGCGGGATTCCCCCATCTTGGTGTGGTAGACAGAAGGCTGGTCACTCCTAAGCGAGCTCGTATAGCGCATTGATCGCTTTCTCGTGATAGGAGAATAAATATGCAACTAACTAACTAATAAAAAAATGTAATGGCAACCCTTTTCGAACCATGACGTAACACAATCGATAAAGATGCTTTCAGTTCCTCATTTGTGCAAACATTGATCAATAGCTTAGGAAGGAAAAGTAAAGCTACTGCAATTCTTACTTTGGACATTTCAACAACATAGATTCAGCTATCATCTTCAGCGGTGTGAGCAAGTCAGTACTAAACTGATGATGGCAGTTGAACCTATGTTGTCAAAATGTTCAGCTTAAAGCATTACTGCGGTTTATTTTTTAAGCTACAGTATTTTTGACCTATATTTATCGTCAATTCTTCGGATTGTTTTTAAACAACAAAGTCACCTTCAAGTTTTATTATTTTTAACCAAAACAATTGCAATTATTTTGTTTACATTGGTTATTTCAAAACATGCGTAAATAAGATTGTTGTGTGTTACATTGTGACATAGACGTTGATAACGCAACGACAATATAGTTGCATCACCCCAACATTTTGTAGATTGGTCCGCCCGGCCCTAGCACCGAACCCAGGGCAAAATTTTCTGTGTGATTTTTGGCAAAACTTGATGATTTATATAAAATGACAAATTTACAAAGATAAAAGAATTTAAACGGTCGGTGAGAGGAGACATTTCCATTGATGCATCTGGTCATAAGTTTGATTCCCGGGCTGGTCAAATCGGACAAAATATCGCCAACGGCTCGCCACCGCCATGATGTTTCTCCGGAGCTGTGTTGTCCAGGCGCCCGGTCGTGGAGATGGACCCCCCCACTGATAACATCGCCCGGTCGTGGAGATGGACCCCCCCCACTCATAACATCGCCCGGTCGTGGAGATGGACCCCCCCACTCATAACATCGCCCGGTCGTGGAGATGGACCCCCCCACTCATAACATCGCCCGGTCGTGGAGATGGATCCTTCCACTCCTAACATTCTTCGGCGTAATACCGCGGGGGATTTGATGATCTCACGATTATGTTAAAAATTGGCGCTTTTCTGCAGGGAGTCGAACCGTTTGATTTTTCCGGTTCAGGTTCGGTTTGGGTTCGAGAGCGGTTTCAAATTTCGGTTCAATTTCGGTTAAGGTTCAGATAAATTAAAACGGTTCGGTTTGGGTTCGCTCCAGTAAAAAATATTTCAAAACCGGTTTATAAAGTTCCGGTTCAGATTCACAGTAAAAAATGGTCTAGTTTGTAACGAACTAGACGCACGTCGGGGTCACGAATGTAACGAGCAGTGCAACAATATATCTGACTCCAACGTTACGTTTACTTTAACCAAAATAAAACCTTACTCGAACGGTACCTTACTCAAATAGAATCACGTTAATCACAACAATAACAAATAACTTAACAGATAACATTGAAACATCTGCTTGCTATTACAGGAAGGGTTGGAGATCATAAGTTACGGAGGTATTATGGACCATGTTAACTGTTCGGCCTTCAGTTTATGACTGAGAGGGCGTACTCATGAAATATCAGTTATGGATTTGAACCCGCAATGCAGGCGGAAAGAAACAGTGAGAATTATGCAAGAGGAAGCTAGTTATGACTGCAAAACAAAATTCTGTGTGAGAAATATTATATTATGTTATTGAAGTCACTACAAATTCTAGTAACACAATTTCAAAAATGAAACGTACAACGCAATTTTTCTTTGTATTGACAGGCCAATATAATGCATAATTTTAACTTGCAGTAAGGCCAGTAGGGACTTGCCGAGTCGAGTCCGAGTACTCGGACGAGTCCGAGTATTAATTGATAATCGACCGAGCATTAAAGCATTATCATTTTGACCTTTTTTTTTGCTCTGCACCCGATTTTGAGTTCATATCTTGACGTCGCAGAATAGATACTCGGCCGAGTAATGTCGTGAATACTCGTTACTCGGTGAGTCCGAGTAATTTTCCTTGAGGCACATATCTAAAAGCCTATTAACGGTAAAAGACTTCTTCACCATGCATAGATTACTTACATAAGTGACTATTATTTTGAATTCAAACCAGCTTCCAAGTAACGCGTGTGACGTCACGGAGCGAACCGCTTTTTTCAATCGATTCGGGTTCGGTTAAGGTTCGCAAGTACTCAAATTATTCAGTTCAGTTCCGGTTCGCTCTTTCGATTTTGAAAAATACGGTTCGGTTTCTGTTAAGGTTCGATAAAAATAGCTTGAAACCGGTTTATAAAACTCCGGTTCGGGTTCGGTTCGACTCCCTGCTTTTCTTTTTAACCGGCTGATAAATTTAAAATGTTTTTAACACTTGTACGATCTGGATGTATCCACCCTTCGAAGTGTTTGATCGAATCCGATCGTTTCGTATCGAATCCGATCATTTCGTGGCCTCCTTCTCAATTTTCAAATATTTTTGAGCTATATTTCCATTTATAGAGCGAGCAGTCAAGCGTAACGAACTTATTGCAACGTCACAAACAGACATGAAAAATATTATCGCATGATTTTTGTTTGATTTTTTCTATTATGACGTTACAAATTTGTCTACAAACGGCGGTGATGACAGAATTTTTAGCGACATTTCGTTTCCACGTCCGATTGTTCTAAATCGCCTGAAGCGAAAAAGTTTTAAAGAAAACTTTGCGAATCAGATTAAATAGGAGTGTCTAGAACACCGGCGGCCTTTTTTTTGAAATTCTTCTTTGTGCACACCAAGCCCAAAGTTACAGTTTTTTAGGTCTCTAATCCTATCCCCAATCTACCCACCCCTAACTGTACTCTAATACCTCTAATTTTTACGTTTCATGTTACTGCTGATGACGTCATACTAAACACTAACGTCATGTAAAGAAACAAAGAAGCAGTCCGTTGCAGCAGCAGCGTTTTGATAATGGAAACCGAGCCGGTGTTCTTCTAGAGAATCTAGACACTACCAATATGATGAATGAGCGAAGAAAACAGGGAAGGCGCAAAAAGTTGAGCATTGAGGGCAGGGGGCGTAGGCAGGAAAAATTTAGCGGGGGATGGGTGCAAAACACAATGGGCAAAAGTTACAAATACTCAGGTGTCGGCGGAGTGACGCAGTGGTATGGAGCATCGTTTATACGACGACCATGATCGCAAGGTTAATGGTTCAACTTCCAGCTTAGGCGCGTTGTTGCGTCCTTGGATAAGATGCTTCACGATGATTATCTGTGCTAGGTGGAATCTAGCAAGCAGCAAATTAAAGAAGTCAGAGGGAAAATTCAAACGAAAAACTCGGAAATAATGGCAACTCGTAAACGAGACTGGATTCGTCCTAAGCATAGCGCCTCCGCCGTTTTCTTGTGATAGGAGGATAAACATGAAGAAATCAAATCAACATGGCAATGTTTTTATGCTTTCGTTAACTCATGGTTTCGATTAGGCTTTGTCAAAAAGGAAGAGGTTGTGCCCTCCCCCCCCCTTCCCCACCTTTTTACGGAGTGATATGAATGCATTGATGATGTTGGGGAACTATTGTGACCTATAGCTTTCCAATAATACCAGCTTACCAGTTGCTAATAACATTGGGAAATACCTTTGTTGTTATTTAGATAAGGTATTACAACTTACAGTAGCTGGAAGCAGTCGACATTTTCGTTTGTTGAAAATGGGGGATAGTTTTATCGCAACAGACACTGGGCAGTAACAGCAGAGCCAGCAATTGAAGATAAAATGCAGCAATGATCGTTATGTTAACGCTGTTATGAAATACATTGCTATTGGTGTGGGAGGTCTAGGGTTTGATTCCCAAGCTGGTCAAATCGGACGCAGTGTTGTCAACGGCTCGCCAGTCGCCACCGCAGCGATGTTTCTTCGAAGCTGCGCCAGTATAATGAAGGTTTGCTAGTTTTAATGATCGCCATTTTTGCTGACATTATGCGGATAGACAACTATTCACTCCCAGAATTTCTGGATTTAAATTTTATTCATCCGCGGTTTCGTAATAGTTTGTTTTCAAGTCCATCAAGTTGCGACAAAAAAGCAGAAGAAACCAAAGAAGCCAAAAAACGTTGTCGTTGTCAACACAAGCATACTGTTCACAAACAATGAATTTTGTTTACAAACAAGTCGCGAGCTTTAATTAACTTAATTCAAAAGCAACATGTCAAAGCGTGGGTAATCGCCCAAGTCGCGAAAATCTTCGCAAATTTCGTTTTTCTTGTGAACCGAGAAAGTTTAGCATCGTGAAAAATAATCCTACTTGCTTGCTAACAATGAAGTTCTCGAAGTTACGGGTCGTAACTCGTCACAATACAACCAGCTACATTCTTAAACTTGACGCGCGAATCGAAATTCTTCAAGTAATGTGGTCAGTGAAGCGAAACATCGCTTCTCAGTTTGCAGTGCCTGCTTAGAAGTGACGTCACCCAAACTAGTTTCATTCTTGTAGCAGTTGTGAACGCAGTGAGTTTCAAACCAAGAACTTTCGATCGGTAACTACGTTTTCTTTGAGTCGAGGTCACCCAGAAGTTGCGAGGATTTTATCAAACTTTTAGTTGTCGCGGCAGAAACTGATTTTTTTTACAGCAGACTAAGTTGTAAATGTAGCGGTGGTTTACCGCAGTAATTCGCAACTTTTTGAAACAAAGAAAAAGAACATGAGATGATGAGCATAAAATGAAATTGACACTGATTTAAGCAGAAATCGAAGCGCCCCGATACCATATGAATAATTATTGTCTATGAACATGAAAATGATTTTACTTTTTCTTCACTGAATTGTCCTCAAAACTATGTTTTGAATTTTTTTGATTTTACGCAAAAATGTGCTTGCTGTTTAGATGCACGAGGTGGGTTTCGATACCACGAGTAATGATCGCGGGAGATGGAGCAGCCACCGCTGCGAGTTATTTCTTTTTCTTACCAGAAAGATAATGATCAAAACATAAGTTTTACTGCGCAGCAAGAAACCTCGCCTCGTCATTTCGAGGTTCTTTGCAATTGAAGTGTGTTTTTCGTGCCCAAGCTGGAACAAAGCAGACGTGTTTCAAAAATACAGTTGCGCAAGCGAGGTGGAGTTGAATGAGGCTGTAGGGGTCGTACTGGGCCCAGTGGATAACTACGGCAGAACACTCCCTTTTTTTGACGAAGCCCAATCTGAAGTGGGGCCGAAAACTTTGGTATAGAAAACCGTAATGGTTGGCCTATTGTGGTTTGCTCCCCCCACGTAAATTTTCTTCTGGCTACGCCCCTGTTTTGGTCCCATTGGGGCCCCATTTCTACCAGCTCTCTTACTTTTCTCCCCATTTCTAGTGTTTATCGCTTTGAGTGGCTCAAACGCAGATAAGTCAACATATGACGTCATTGAGTGATGAGTAAACTAACACAGCGAAAAGTTTCGAAGCAGAAGAGAAAATAGTGAGTTGGGTGTGTAGCTGCTTGCTGCTGTGAGTTGGCTGAGTAGCTGCTTGCTGCTGTGAGTTGGCTGTGTAGCTGCTTGCTGCTGTGAGTTGGCTGTGTAGCTGCTTGCTGCTGTGTAACTGGAGTAGAACAAGAATTCCTGTTTTTTTTGTGTTTTTATATTTGCCGCAGGAAAATTAAAAGCTTGTTTTGTTAAGTCGAAGCGGATGTTTGTTTTATTTAGTTTAAACTGGTACTGCTGTTATTCTTGCTAAACGCTCAGCAATTAAGTGTAGCGCGGAGGGTGAAATAAACAGAGAATAAAAACGTCAGTGAATTCTTCACAAAATTTAGTCCTGGCGCTATAGAAAGGTGAAGTAGAAAGGTGAAAAAATCATTGAAATTGTAATTTCAAACCGAAAAATCATCATTTTTATCAAAGATTAAAACTAGAGTGGGTGTTGTTCCCCTACTATCCTTGTCCACTCAACCTTGGCCGCCTTGGCGTACTGATAAGATGGGGTTCTGCGCTATCGCGCTTTGAAGGTGGATATTTTGGATGTTTTACGTCACTCACACTTGCCATGAATGAAAAACCAGATGTGTTACACTTTCGGCCTCACCGTCGCCCCCCTCCAGGGGCAATCATTCATTCAATTGTAGATAATCGCGGTGGTTTCGTTGAAGGCGTTTCATATTGTTTCCTAATAAACGACTAAACCCACCCATGCGTGAAATTAGCTGCAGTTTTTTAATACTAATTACGTCATTATTGCTTTTCAAAGGACATGAACGTCACAATTACGAAAAAATTCGCTTGTTTTGTCACAATTTGATCAAAAAATTGGATTTGATTTTTGAAATTATTTATAGATTAACAGTGTTGCCAAATATGGAATTTAAAATGCGAGCACGTTAATTAGACGGAAACGCGATTTGGTCGTTCGTTTCGCTGACGGCGGTTCGCTATGTTAATTGCGTAGCACCTGCATGGTAAAATCGCTGAAGATATCATTTCATTCTTGTTAATTAAGTTAAGTCGTGTCTGCAGTAATATCAGTGGCTATCACCAGATCGGTTTCCATCGTCAAAACGCTGCTGCACCAGACTGCTTCGGTAATTTAAAACGTAAAAACTAGAGGTATTAGAGTACAGTTGGGGGGAGATTGGGGATAGGGTGAGCGACAGTTAATGTAACTTTGGGGTTGGTGTATACAAAGAGCAATTTCAAAAGAAAAAGCTTGTCGGTGTTTTAGACACTGCCATTACTTTATTTTTGAAAGTTTTTCATTTAAATTTAAATGGAACAGTTCATGGTTATGCTAAGCTCTAAATATGAGATTGGTTGAACTTTATACGTTTTGTCTATTACAAGACGACGACTACGAGGGCCTTATGGGGCGAAACAGTTTTCGCTGTTTTGGTAAAATCGAGAAAGCTTTACTCGCTTCTCCTGAGCTTCCCATCGCGCTGTGTCGTTATCAGTCATGGTCTGGATACAAACGTGCTTCGCTTCAATTATTTCGCAACAATTGCACGCCACTACGCGGTTATTGATGATTGACGTCATAACCATATAAATATTTTTCAAAACAAAGTTTAGTAAATAGATGAGGAGCAGAATGACTACAGAGTCATGCAAGGGTAGGGCCGACCGGAGCGATCTAGTGCTAGTTTTTCACCTAATGTGTCGTAACTGCAAAAGGCCTACCAGAGAGGAGCAGGTGCCGCTGGAACCCATGCTGATTTAGAGGCCCATCAATAACAAAATTGCAAGGTAGATTATAACGTTTGCGTAGACCTTTAACTTTCGCATGGGCCCATGATAGTTTGGGCAATATAGGTCCTTGAACAGGATTGAACAAAATGGACCCTGAGTAGCGTTATTTTTGCAATTTGGTGTGCAAAGTGACAAAGATTTTCTATTCGCCTACTGTGTCTACTGCATGGAACTCAGCAGCGTATGTAGAAGAGTGTAACGCAGTTGTTTAACATACTCTACAGTATACCAGGGACGTAGCAGAACAAAATGTTTGGGAGGTAGGTGACAATCAGCTAAAAAATTAAACTGTAGAGCCTGGGTTCGAATCTTCATCTGTTCCATCGATTTTAAGCCATCAGCGTGCATGTTGGCAAGATCAACGTCGAATGAAATTTTGAAAAAGCGCTGCTAGCATCAGCGAAGTTCGCGATACGTGAAAAATCTTTTATTGATTATGACGTCAGTTTCAGGAAGATTTAAAAGTAAATAAGGACACGCTTCAGTGGACGCACGCACGTAATTTCTATCTTTATGTTTACTTAAGCTTTTACGGCTTAGCAGCCGCACCTATAATACAGGGACTACTGCTGGACGTTGTAGCAGCGAAGGAAGAAGAAATTATGCAAATTTCTAGTGAAACACCTGGTTTCCTACCGTTTTTGTCCGATTTTCATCAACTACGTCGAGTTAATTTTACTTAATCGCGCGGTAATTTCATGTTTTCCAATTTTGTCGATCAATGTAAATGCGATTCTGCTGATTTACTAAAATCAATCTTCATTATACTCGCGGTATTACACCGGAGCGTGTAGCGAGTGACAGGATACATCTCCGCGACTTAGCGCCTGGACAACACTGCTTCGAAGAAACATTGCAGGGGTGGCGAGCTGTTGGCGACACTGTGTCCAATTTGACCGGCCCGGGAAGCGAATACAAGACTTCCTGCGTCGATACTGTATAATGTTATTATTTATCTTCAATCGTCTGGTTTAAAATGTTGGTTCTATGGCCCATATCCCCTCAGCCTCGCATAATTGCGCGTAATGCGCGATTGTTGATTGTTTTTCCCTGTTGTCATAGGTTGGCAGGATTATCGACGAATTGATATATTCATCGCAAGCAAAGACACTTTCCATTATTACGCAACGGAGCGTGCTATGACATCGTTGGCCTTGAAAGATATATTTTCTATATTTTTTACTTTTGAATCGATGAAAAGAACGCGTTGCTATATTAAAAGAACTGTTTTTGTGAAAATGTAAAAGCGCCTCAGGTGCTGCCGCATTGGAAAAGTGAAGAAATATCGCGTTTTACAACGGTTCAATGGAGTCTCATAATTGTCTGTGGAGCGCGAAAAGACAATTAAATCACGCTATTTGTAGTAGACTCGATGCGAGTGTAGCATGAGTTGCAGTGTAGCTGAGTAGTTAGAATCCAGTACCACACATTTTGTAAGATGTAATGTGTGATTTGGAACAGTTGCAGAATATTTAGTTTCTTTTTTTGAGTTGCTACGAAAAGTGAAAGAAAAGTGTGAAGCCTGCGCACTTACTGTGTGAATTTGTGGGTGTTGGTGTCAGTAGATTGCTGGTAGTTTGTGCTATTGCTAGTACTGTATTGTGGAAACACGAAGTAGTGACACATTTCCAATCAACGTCGGATTCACACGATTTTGGGTTGGAGTTATGGACCGTGCAAAAATCATTCAATTGTTTGTAATGTTATTGTTGCCGCTTGGTAGCGCTGCAAAGCGTGGACCAAGTCCTCTTCTTTTTTGAGAAAGCCTAACGTGAAGCATGCGGAAAACACTCTCATAAGAAAATGTAATAATTGTGGTGTATATTGCAATTTGCTCCTCTGAGTTTTCGTGGTTAGTGGTTACGCCCTTGTTGTCGCTACTTGATCGGGTCTTTTCGGATGAAAATTCGGATTTCTTCGGAGTTTTATTGTTAGCAGATGAACAAATCTTACCAGCTTGTGGACAACTTATAAACGTTGTTGTTTTATGGTTTGCAAGATTTGTGATGACTGAGTGGATGAACGAGTGGTACATTTATAGGATGTTTGCGTTCTTGGGTTCGCTTCATGTAACAAATTACTTCTGACAAATTGTAGCTCAAATGGCTGAATGGTAAGAGGATTTGGGTTAGATTCCCAGGCGAATAGAAGACAAAAGCCTCTTCTTGATGATGCAAAGCAAGGTATATATGTCCACTGCAGCGAAGATGATATAGATTTCCTGCAGAGTGGATTTTGGAAAGTTTAGTCTAGTTTTTGTACGTAGAGACATATCTATGACTATTGTTTTCACGAGAAAACGATGAAAGCGCTATGACGAGTTCGTTTAGAAGTTGCCGGCCATCTCTCCATCAATCAAAGAGGGGGGAATCCCGCCATGTGCCTTTCCCAGCGGCACGACATGTAAACTCACTGGTTTGTACTCGATCCACTCTGTCCCTTTAACGCTGAGCGCCAAGTAGGGAAGCTGTGAATGTTACTTACGACGTCATTGGTTTGACTCGACTCGAAATGACACCCGAATCTGCAACCCACGAGGCGGCCATTTCAGCTGTTTTATGAAATTCAAAAGCCTACGAGCTAAATGCTCGCCTAATTTATTAACAAATGCTAATTATTGAAGTTAGGTTTCAATTTTAAAGTGTAGAAAATAAATTAATTTTCAAAACAGTAACAAAAAAAGAGATTAAGCTAAGCAGACTTGTACCGAAGTCTATCCAGTCTGTTTTTTTTTTTTTTTTTGGTTGCATATTCGTCCTCCCATCACCAGAAAGCAATCATGGCGCTTAGGAGTTGCCAGCCATCTGTCTACCACGCCAAGATGGGGGAATCCCGCTAAGTGCTTTTCCAACGGCACAACAAGTAAACTTGCCGGCTTGTGCTTCACACTGTCCCTTTAATGTTGAGCGTAGAGCAGGGAAGCTGTGAAAACCAATTTTAAAGTCATTGGTTTGACCTGACTTGGAATCAAACCCAAGTCTATTGCTCCGGAGGCAGACGCTTTTACCTCTCGGCCATCTGAGCTGTCTCTCGGCCATATGAGCTGTTTGTGAGTCATGAGAGTGATTCAAGCTTATAATCAATATACGCAATTATTGAATTGGACTTGAATCTTACCAACTAGGATTTGATTTGGCCCAAATCTCACTGGGTTTTTTGTTCTTGTATTTGTTGCGTATTTATCCTCCTATCGCGAGAAATCGATCAAAGCGCTATACGAGCTCGCTTAGGAGTTGCCGGCCATCTGTCTACCACACCAAGATGGGGGAATCCCGCTAAGTGCCTTTCCCAACGGCACAACAAGTAAACTTGCCGGCTTGTTCTTCACACTGTCCCTTTAGTGCTGAGCGTCCAGCAGGGAAGCTGTGAACACCAATTTTAAAGTCATTGGTTTGACCCGACTCGGAATCAAACCCAAGTCTACAGCTCCCGAGGCGGACGCTCTTACCATTCAGCCATCTGAGTTGTTATCATGTTATGCCATCAAGTTCAATCATTCATTGTAATTTAATAACCAACCGTGAAGAAAATGTAGGAAAAGTGAAACATGGAGCAAACGCGGTTGAGATCAAACTCACGCTTCTAACCCTCTTTCATTTTCGTATAAACTTGCCGCTGAAATGACTTTGACTAAAATTGCGAAACGAAACTGACAGTCATGTAACGTCACAGCCTCACAGGGCCGTTGAGAGTGGCCTAAGGATACCTTTGGTACCGGGCCCGGAATTTTTGAGGAGCCCGAAATTTTGAGAATCCTGCGCGTAAAAAAATTCGTGAAAAGTTTATAAGGGCAACTCTTGACTGGTTGAAGGCAAAGTCACCCCTCGCACCACCTACCGGTAATACCACTCACTCACAACTAGGGTGCTACCCCTTTCCCCCAGTCAGCGCCACAACTACAGTACCAAAAACCAAAAAAGTCTTAATTGTGTAACGACTCCATAATGCGGTGTGGTAGTCTGTTCTGGAGTATCGCTGCTGTTGTTTTTAGATGTGTTATTGCTCTCTTAACATGACCGTTAACTTGTTTTAATATGCATCGAAAAAGGCCTGAGGGGGGCGTGCGCATAGGAGCCCCTCCTGCGTACGCTACTGATCATGTCGATGTCTGAATGGAGCTCAAAAAAGAAAAAACCTCGAGAGTGGAAATAATTTTTATCAAATTATGCAAACCGCTCGTTACTCTTACCTGTATTTGGAATAATAATTAATCTTATTCCGGTACCACTATGATTTGATCAGTTATAGCCAGAGACGTCGTGCCATTAATGGCCCGGGGGGGCGGGTCCCTAATTTTTTTGCGATATTTTTTATAATTTAAAAAATTGAAAATTAAAAAAATGAAAAATTTAGCCAGTGCCATTTCGTTTTCTTCCTAACCGCTCTCCCTTTCATATACTGCAAATTCCATTTTTTGTTTATTAATTTTTGCTTCAATCAATCGCTTCGACTTAGGAGTAAAGTCAGTTTCTTGATCGATAGTTAGAATTTAGAAAACATTTTGCATGCGTAGTTAAAGATTATGGAACATACCAACACGTCATCCAATCAAATATGCCAAAACTAATGGTTACAGCCTCCTTTTAGACCTATTTATTTTCGCCAAGCTTCTGCTTTTAAACATATGATACTAAAATACTTTTGTATTTTGTGACACACTAGCGTAGCGAGGATTTTGCTATGGGAGGGATTGAGAATGACGACACATTTGACCATTCGTTGTATACAGGAGTGGATCCAGAAAGTTTTGGTGGGGGGGATGTAATTTTGAATTAGGTTGAATGTACGCTAAGTGCAAAGACGTTTAGACTCGGAAACGGGCGTAAATAAGCCTTTTGAAAATGTTTCATGTCAGGGGCGTATTTAGAAATTTTTTCAAGAAGGGAGCACCAAATTTCGTCATTTTTTCAAGCGCAGTTTTTTTTGGCAGAGTTAATTTGAAGCAGCTTGAGTGGGTTTTCAAAAAACGACTCTAGGGGGTCCGGGGGTATGCTCCCCCGAAAAAATTTAAAAATTTGTGATCTGTGATGGCCATTTCAGCGCTTTTTGAACAATTTTTTTGGGAAAGTTTGTCATTATTTGGCCCCTAACTTTGAGTGCTTCACCAATGATGCATTTTGTTCGCACAGTTTCGATTATGCGTGCTTAAGGTGACTAAGGCATATTGTTAAGAAGAGGTTCAAAATTATGGAAAAATGTTATTCATCCAAAACATTGTTGAAAATGGCTGATGGAGGGGATGCATACGCAGCTTACCTCACATCCCCCCGGGTCGCAAAGTAACAAAAGGTGGCCTCAAATTTAAGAGATATGTTTTAAGCTACAGTAAAAATACCAAAGGCAGTTAAGGCACGATTGTTGTGAGGAAGTCAAAGGAATGCTTTCTGGTGGAACTGGTAAAACGAAATTCAAATGTTAGCGATTTAGTTCTTTTTTGAGCTACAGTACGTAGATCATTTTTGCTTGAAATCGTGTAGCCTTTTTTCTACGGAAGGTCTGCGAGGAGCCGAGGGCAGTTGCGTGTACAGCAGCGGCACTGCCCTGCTAATAATATTGCGTCATTGCTTTATAAGCATAACGGCAAAGAACAAAAGTCAGGAAACAACGCTACGTAATTCGTGTTGTTATGACAATTACAAAACTACATAATCATGACAAAGTATCTAGCACTTCGAAATATATATCAGAAAAAGAAGTAAGTAAGACGTCATTTGAGGCTCAGTGAGGGAGTTGCAACCTCCACCTCCCTCCCCTCCCCCCCGGTGGCTACGCCACTGGTCTAACACTATAACAGTGAATGCACTTACTTCAGGGACCGGTATGTTCTTTTTCGATAAGAAAGTGTGCTGTAACGAGTGTTTTATGTGAAAACCGTAAAAATCCGTTGTTGGCTAGGGGCTGTGCCCCCAGACCCCCTTAGCTTTTGGCAGCTGAGGGATTCGCCCCAAAACCCGACCATGCCTTACTTGCTAAATCGTGGGGGCCTCACTGATAGCGCATAATGTCTATAATCAAGAAGCGGGCGGAGACATCGAAATAAATTTTGATTTCTTGCTCAAAAATTTGGGGTATCGCAACATATTTAGGTATCTTTTCCTAGCTTCTCTTTTTTCGTGATGTTACTTAACGCTAAATAGGCTACGGCTTTTACAAAGGTTGCAATCAGTATATCTGTTTAAATTGTCACTCTGGCCCCTCCAAACTTTTTGGTTGCACGACGCTTCTGGTTATAGTTCATGTTTTTGCAGACCAACAGTGCATGCGGGTCACTAAAGGTGTAAGATATTGCTGTGCTGAGGGTTTCCAGTAGCTAAATGGTAGGTCTATCATGATATTTCAACTAGGATAGCTAAACAGTAAGCACTACCTAGTCAAGAGTTTTAATGGCCATTTTTCGGTTGTTGTATTTGTATTTACTATAGTTGCATACTTATTTTAATCGGTTTCGATGTAAGAAAGTGCCTCTCTTTATCATTTTGGCGGAGCATCCTTTTTTCACTTTACGAGGAGCCCGAATTTAATTTTGGTACCGGGCCCGGGCTTGGCTTTCAACGGTTTTGTCAGGTGAGGTTCGACCTGAAGAATTGAAGTCGCTGAACAAAGAAACCAAAATCAAATCTTCATTATACCCGCGGTATTACGCCTAAGTGAGAAACGAGTGACCGGGTTCATCTCCACGGCCTAGCGCCTGGGCAACGGTGGCGAACCGTTAACGACAATGTGTCCGATTTGAGCGGCCTGAGAATTGAACCCGAAGATCCCTTCGTCGATAGCGATGTCTTTAACCACTAAGCCACCGTGCGGTTAGGATTTAATTATTGAAACCAATTTTTTCAGACGTAGTAAGTTATTGAGTTTTGTTGTTTTTTTGACAAGTGGTTTGTCATGAGTGAGGAAAGCAGTTACAACAGCCGTCGTCGTGACAACCGTCACCATCGCGACGACCGTTACCATCGTGGTGATCGTCACCATCGCGACGATTCCCGCCATTACGATTATCGAAGAACACGTGACCGCGACAGCAGAGATAGTTACCGAAACGACTCGCATCAACGACGAGTTCCAGGACTCGTGTCAGATCCAGACTCACATTTGGGAGACGTTGACAAAGCAATTCAGCGTGGACAACGAGAAACTGTGTCCAGAGTCCACAGCGGGAGGGCCAATTATTACAAACCAGCCCGAGACCCTTCGCCTGCCGTCGATTATCAGCCCCCAATATCGACGGTTACTCAGCCATATTACCGATCTCCCTATAAAACCGAATCCAAGAAATCGCGACGATACTTCTACAATCCGAGTTTTCTTTCGGTGCTTCCAGGTGTAATCGGTTTTGCAGTTATTCTATCAGCGATCATTCTTCCGACGTGGCTGACTGTCGTGAAACAGAACAGCGATGGATTCAGGGTAAGTGGAAAACGAACTATGCGTGAATCAATCATCGTAATTTATGACTTTCAAGCTTTATGATGGAGCAATCTGCATCGTCTTTTTTATCTGTCCGCTTATGTTAGTGTAATTATGACGTCATAATGTTATGAATCTAACATCATGATTGTAACATCATAATGATCATAAATGCAACGTCATCACGTTCATCATCGTAACGTCATAATGTAATAATGCCTCAATTGCAGCATTGTAATGTCATACTTGTGACGTTATAATTGTTTCAGATTGTCAACCAAGGCTTGTTTCAAATCTGCGCACTCATCATCAGATCAGGCGATCCAGAATTCACTGAATGTACTTCACTGGAAGCGAACGCAGAAGCTGGTTCAGGTAGGTATAGCCCGGAATCAAACTCGGGGGGCTATTGCAGGATGCTCGTCAGGCAGTTTTGAGCTCACAAAGTGCTCTTTAAGAAATTTTTTCTTGTTTCTGCACTTTTCGGCATTACAGGATGTTCCGAGCTGGTAAATCGCTCGTCAAATAGCGAGAAAATATTATGCTATTGATTCGATATTATCCTGATTATTTATGTTACACATTATGTTAGTAATCAGCAGAGGTTAAATTGAAGTTTCTTGGAGAACGAAATCGCGGCAAGTCGCTCGCTAACGCAAACTTATATCGAACTTGCTTAATATAAGTGAGCACCTACAATAAGTTTGAGCGTAGTTGTTAATTTTTCAACAACCTGTTGATGAAAGGAGCCGAGGTGAGC
Source organism: Trididemnum miniatum (assembly GCA_964006365.1). Classification (NCBI taxonomy): domain Eukaryota; kingdom Metazoa; phylum Chordata; class Ascidiacea; order Aplousobranchia; family Didemnidae; genus Trididemnum; species Trididemnum miniatum. The sequence goes on from OZ023240.1 coordinate 27,271,177, forward strand.
GACGGTTGAAAAGATCTGTAACAGTTCGAACTCGACTTTTATGCTACTAGAGAAGCGCTACGTTTCTTGTGGTGTTTATTCTTGCCTCTGTAGTTTTACTCTGATGATGGTATAAGCTATAAGCGAAACGTTTGTAAAATGATCTGGCTGTAATGGTTTAGTTCCAAAACTCATGTTAATGCTCCTTCGTTCATCACCATCATCATCATCGTCCAGTTTTATTCCGGTTTTTCCTCGTGTCCGAAGGTGGCCGGATGCACCTCATTCCTTCAGCAATCGCTCTCACTCCCTCTCTCTTTAAATAATTTCGAAGCTTCTCTCTGAAGGACGATCAACTTAAGTCTAATTTTCCAATTGGTTGGTTTAATACACGAACGTTTCCATTTATTTTTCAGCAATTTCTCCCCTCGAGCAAGCCACACGCGGTCTCATCATAATCTCTCTTGTAATTGGTCTGATCTCGACCATCGCTTCTGTCGTGTTTGGAATACGTAGAACTGAAAGGAAAAAGGGGCCGTTCATCACTGCCGGCCTTTATGCATTTGCAGGTGAGGGGGAGGGGCAAATAAGCTCCTGTATTTGCTTTCAGGGGCGCACCCAGTGGAAAATTTGAGGGGAAGCAAAATTGTAAATCTTTATTCACCAATATACAAGACACAAAAGTTACAAAAAATTTGAAATTCTCTGGTCCAAAAATTTGGAATAATACACTTGACGAACTGAAAGTGTTACCATTTAATGAATTTAAATTAAAATATAAAAAACACCTATAAAAATACTTCTGGTCACCAATTTTAATTCCTCGCTGACTTATTAAAATTTTTTTACTGGTGTTTACCTTTTAAATATCAATATTTTCCATTAAAATATTGACCATATAGCTAAAATTAACATTGAAACTGCCAGTATTTTGCTACAGCTAGCTGTAGACTTATTAACCGCAACGTAGCTTCCTGTTACAATCCAAGTAACCAAGTTTTTTTTATATTTCATTTGCGTTGTAGTATATGTTTCTCGCTATTTCTGTGGAATTCAATTGTCGTAACAAAAAATGTCGCATTGTCGAAATATAATGAGGTGGACCAAAAATTATAATGATAAAAAAATAAAACGATAAAAATGTGTTGAGAACACTTCTTAAAACTTTTCGTCAAAAAGGGGGAATACCTCGGTGGCCTCCCCCTAGCTACCCCCTAATTGTTTTCATAAAACTATTTCAGTCACGGCTGTAAATGAGGAGCTTCTTGTATTTAGTGACGTAGGCCTAATATCGCTGGTCCACCTGACTGAATAGAAATAAGGAAGCGGGAAAGCATCCGTCGCTTTCAAACTCAACAAAATTGCGTTCCGTAAACACCACGCATGTTGACGTAATAAACGAATGAAGGAATCCACGAAATACTTTTGTAGACAAGAGTCTGCGAAGGGCCTTGGAAGTCTTCGAGTCTGCAGCCTTCTGATTGGAAAAAATCAAAAGAAGAACGAACAAAAAACATTATTTACACAAACACACACGGGAAAAAGAACAGGGCACCAGCTCTATCAGGCCGAAAAGATGTAAAACAAGACCAGCCGCTCTGGATTAAAAAGTCTCCATAAAACAACCCAGTTATGCCTTTCACCTCGTTAGATCAATGACGTCAGTCGTAAATAGTAAGCTAACATTGCAATGACGTCAGATGATAAATCAAGTATAACGTCATGTGATTGAATAGTTTTGCATGACTGATTGCTAGCTAAAAAGAAGTCTATTCGCGTTTTCGCGCTTGATGAAGTTTACATACTCAGTCGCGAAATGCTGTGGATCATGGGGTGGGGGCGAAGACGTAGCCTAACCAGGGGGGAACAGGGGCACTGCCTCCCCGTTTTTACGACGTACACAAATCCGAAGTATGCTTAAATCATCCCCGTAAAACATTGTAAATTTTGGTTTTCTTAATCTCCCCTAAATTTTTTGCTGGCCAACCCCTAGATGAGGGGAATTGCAGGCCTACCCCTGGGTGAGGGGGAGTTGCAGGACTCGAAACAACACAAGAAATCGAACTTGTGACTTAGGAGTGGTTTTCTGGAATTTGATCAAAACTTTCACGTTAATTATAGAACGGTTTTCGAGCGGTAATCGAACGCACACCTTTCATCTAGATATATTTGAACAAAATTTATATTTAGGAATTTGCGGAGTTGCCGGAGTTGGATGCTTCTCCGCTTTTTTTGTACAATCCGTGTCCGCTGAGAGCTCCAGCCAACAAACCCTCCCCGGTACATCTTTCTACCTGGCATGGTTCGGAGTCGGAATGTTGATATTGGCTTCTATTACCGCGCTCATGGGACACTTCGCAAAAGCAAAGAAGTGACGTCATGGTTGCTACCGCAATGTTACCGATTTATTTCTTCAATTTGATTGTTTTTTTATTGCACTGCTTTGCATAAAGCACCAGGTGGTTGAAGCCGGAACCAATGAAGGCAGAAATTGCAGAGTTCGCTGCTTCGACGAACAATTTCAAACATTTGTGAAACCTGGAATATCACCGGCTAAAAATTTATGAATGCATTAAATGTGGGTCGAAAATAGCTTAAGGAGGAAAGCAAAGGCACAGGAAATGTTAAAACTGGACGTTTCGACAACATAGATTCAGCTGTCATCATCAGCAGTCTTTCATTTTTGAACTGCCTAGCTTGCACTGCTGATGATGGCAGCTGAATCTATGTTGTCGAAACGTCCAGTTTTAGACTTAAAATTTAAATAAAAGCTGAAATGATGACGCCGATCAGTTCGCCAACGTCGATCACTGCGAGACCACATTCACAATCAACCCGTACTGCTTGGAAAATTTTTGGGGTTTCAAATTCACGCTTTCAACAGAAACGAAGTAACTAACTTGTTTAAGTTGTTACCCGTTAACAGCGCCTATATTTCACTTTAAAATTTTTTATTGTATTAATTTGTCTTTTCATTTTACATGACCGTACAAACGATCTATTTGACCGTAGAAGTCGTTTTTACTTTTCATTTATTTTTGAGTTTGTGATTTTTGTGTCAAGTTTCCTCAATCCGTCAGCGCTTCACTAAAGCAATGACCACCCAGTCCACATGTCCTATCTTCTTGTGCTCCCGGCTGCCGATTCTTGGTTCTAGTTTCTGCCTCGTATTCAATTTCTTGATGTCATAATCACTTTTTGGTCGAAGTTTTTGGTTTTTGTTTCTTTCGTTTTATTGCAAATCGAATCGGATGTAATATTGTTATCGCGATACCATTGTGTAATATAGAAACAAATAATTGGATCGTTGGACTAGACACTTTACAAAATCAGGTTGTTAGTCTGCTTCATTCTATTTCAAATCAAAGAATTTGAAAACCAAGTCTTCATTATACTCGCGATATTACGCCGAAGCGTGTAACGAGTGGCGGGATCTATCTCCGCGACTTAACGCCTGGGCAACACAGCTCCGAAAAAATATAAAGCGGTGGCCAGCCGTTGGCGACACTCCTAGATTTGACTGACCCGGGAATCAAACTCCAGACCTCCTTCACCGATTGCGATGTGTTGAACAAACGGGCTAATCGTCGGATCACTTAAACCACGATGTGTCTTTCCTGCAATTAGCTGAGTGTTTACCGAGGTTAATCAGGACCTGATGAGACCAATTGCGACAAAACAGTTGAATATCTTGACGTTGAAATCAATATTTTTCTTTGTTTATCGTGTGTAAATATCACAAGTTAATTGTTTCGTTGATTTCTAACTTGGAAATAAATCATTGAATGCTCATTATTATTATTATTAGAAGTAGTATTGGCATATTTATCCTCCTATCACGAGAAAGCGACGAAGCGCTGTACGAGCTCGCTAAGAAGCTGCCGGTCATCTGTCTACCACACTAAGATGGGGAATCCCGTTAAGTGCCTTTCCCAACGGTACAACTAGTAAACTTGCCGGCTTTTTCCACATTGCCCATTAAATGGTGAGCGTCAAGCAGAGAAGCTGTGAACACCATTTTTAAAGTCATTGGTTTGACCCGACTCGGAATCGAACCCCAAGTCTACCGATCCAGAAGCAGACGCTCCATACCACTCGGCCATCTGATCGGTAATCATGATTGCACACTCCTGAATCCCCTGTTGTCCAGTTGCACACCCTCATCCTCATGATTGCACACTCCTGAATCCCCTGTTGTCCAGTTGCACACCCCGAATGCCTTGTTGTGCAGTTGCACACTCCTGAGTTCTCTGTTGTGCAGTTGCACACTCCTGAATTTCCTGCTGTGCAGTTGCATACTCCTGAATTCCCTGCGGTGCAGTTGCACACTCCTGAATTTTCTGTTGCGCAGTTGCACACTCCTAAATCCCCTGTTGTCCAGTTGCATACTCCTGAATCCCCTGTTGTGCAGTTGCATTTTCCTGAATCCCCTGTTGTCCAGTTGCACACCCCGAATGCCTTGTTGTGCAGTTGCACACTCCTGAGTTCTCTGTTGTGCAGTTGCACACTCCTGAATCCTCTGTTGTGCAGTTGCATACTCCTGAATTTCCTGTTGTGCAGTTGCATTCTCCTGAATTCCCTGTTGTCCAGTTGCACACCCCCAATGCCTTGTTGTGCAATTGCACACTCCTGAGTTCTCTGTTGTGCAGTTGCACACTCCTGAATTTCCTGCTGTGCAGTTGCATACTCCTGAATTCCCTGCGGTGCAGTTGCACACTCCTGAGTTCTCTGTTGTGCAGTTGCACACTCCTGAATTTCCTGCTGTGCAGTTGCATACTCCTGAATTCCCTGCGGTGCAGTTGCACACTCCTGAGTTCTCTGTTGTGTAGTTGCACACTCCTGAATCCCCTGTTGTGCAGTTGCATACTCCTGAATTTCCTGTTGTGCAGTTGCATTCTCCTGAATTCGCTGTTGTGCAGTTGCACACTAGGGTGATGACTACGAAAAAGAATTAACCTGATGTGGAATGGGATGAACTTTTTTATATATAAAACGAAAATGGGGTTGATTTTCAATTTTGTTAAAACATACCCCCCACCAAATGACTTTTTTGCTCCTCATTTTTCGTTTTTTTGGCCATCTTTTGCCTGCTGTAAGTTATCGCAGCAAATGATGCACTGATAAGTTTATGGGGACAATGCTCCTGGCTATTTGAGAAAATTGTTCAAAACGGACATCAGGGCCGGAGATATAAGCAATTTGGTGTTCAAATATCAAACATCGTCCTTTAGTGGAGGAATTGAATATTAACTGTTTCAGAGAGTACTGGAGCGATACTAATTACTGCGGAGTGGACAGCTGATCAAAAAAATGCTCAATAATAAAGTTAGAGCGTATCATATTTACTTCAGCACATCAGTTAAAAATTATAAGCCCGACAGCCTGTTTCACCCGGTAGGTTTCGTCAGGGATATTTTATTTATATAGAAACTAATCTAAAAACACCCAATTGTTTTGGGCTTATATATTTGTTTAAATCGCAGCGGTATTCCGTGGTTAAAGATGTCTTTTCATAAATTTGAAACATCTGCGGAGAGGTCCAAAAATTTGCCGAAATCTAGGTTCAACAAATGCCATCCACTGCCTGCAATAAGAGTTTTATGCAAATGAGTTCGGCTATCACAATAAACCAAATTTTAAGTCGACAGCTAGTGTTGTTGGGAGATGCAAAGGAAAAGCTAAAAAATCTCGTCAGCCTTACTTTGCTCAGCCAATCCAGGCTAGAGTCATTCCAGACTGTAAGGACTCTTTGTCACATCGTCAACCTAAACTTCTCAATTTTATTTCTTTTCTAGGGGGTTACCTCCTGTTAGTAGGAGACCAGCCAGAAACAAAAACTTCCAGTGAAAAAGCCTGTAAGGTCTAACCCACAACTAAGTTACCGGTAGCTTCACGTTTCGGTACAGGCTTATAGGATAACCGAATCATTTGCAGCTGCATACGCGCTTCGACCCAGCTATGGTCTCATCAGTGCAGCATAGCAACCCCCATCCCTTTAAAAAAAATTCCTCACTTTCAAAAGAACTACAAAAAAACAACATAAAAAGTGATAAAAAGAACATAAAAAGCAAAAACAACATAAAAAGTGATTCTTCTCAAGGTAAAACATTTAAAATAAAAAAAATACTAATACAGGTAGCCTATGGGTTAAGATATCACAAGGGTCCTCCCAAAAAATTGGAAAGGCTAGAAATGATCGCTTAGTCCCAACATTATTCTCCCGGTCAGTTAAAAAAATTAAAAAATGCCAAAACTCCATCGAAATTTCTGTTTACACGATCCAGCAAGACTAAGAGGACACAATCTTCAGAACTTGCAAAACAAAACTCCAATGTCATCATGATGGACGTGTTGTTCAGTAGAAAGTCCTGTATCGTGCACGTCTTTGATTTGCATTTGCCAAGCCACCCAACAACAAAAACCATCAATGTGTCTGGGTTAAAATAGGTGGGCTACAACAATCGATTACTTTATAATAAAGAATAAACAACTTTCGTCTTTTCACGGTCACTTGCTAAGACAGCCATGGTTAAGAAGCCCTGATGGCATGAAGGATCTACTACTACGAATTGATTCTTCAATGGAATATTAGAGCGCTGTCTTTTAATGGAATGAAAAATAGCACTGCCCCCATAGGCTACAGGTGAAAACCTTCTACCGCACAGCAAGCTATCTTAATAGCAAGTTTCTAGTGTTTTGATCGTTATTAGTTTCTTTTTTGGGCAAGTTTTTGTATCCGAGATTTTGAATGCACAAGTTGTCTGTTATCTTTCAGTAGATTTGGTAGTCGCTATCGTGATGTGTGTTTCTATTAATGCGGGCGAAATGAAAACATTTGAGAAGTCACACATGTACAGTAGAAAGCATATTCATTAAAAACTAAAAAATGCTGTTGTTGCGATCTAGTGACAGAAATAACCTCTTATCAGAGTGCATAAACGAACTCTTCATCGCTAAAAATGGGTAACCACCATTAAAAATTATTGAAATCGCTCTAGTACTATCTGAAACAGTTAATATTCGATTTCTCCACTAAAGGGCAATGTTTGATATTTGAACACCAAATTGCTTATATCTCCGGCCCTGATGTCCGTTTTGAACAATATTTTTTAAAAGCTCTGAAATGACGAGGAGCATCGTCCCCATAAACTTATCAGTACACAATTTGCTGCAATAACTTAAAAATGGCCAAAAAACGAAAAATGAGGAGCAAAAAAGTCATTTGACGGGGGGTATGTTTTAACAAAATTAAAAATCAACCCCATTTTCGTTTTATATATAAAAAAGTTCATCCCATTCCACATCAGGAGTTTTGCAATTCCCAAAAAACTTTTTTAGTCATCAGCTTTTCGCACACTACTGAATCCCCTGTTGTGCAGTTGCACACTCCTGATTCCCCTGTTGTGCTGTTGCACACTCCTGAATCTCCTTTTGTGCAGTTGCACACTCCTGAATCCCCTGTTGTCCAGTTGCATACTTTTGCATTCCCTGCTGTGCAGTTGCACATTTCTGCATTCCCTGTTGTGCAGTTGCACATTCCTGAATCCCCTGTTGTGCAGTAGCACACTCCTGAATCCCCTGTTGTTGTGCAGTTGCACACTCCTAAATTCCCTGTTGTGCGGTTGGTTATATTATAATTTTGCCGAGTAGGTCTAGGAAGTTGCGTTCACGAAAACATTTTTGTTCAAAAACTGGTTCGTTTTTGCTGAATTATGCACCACGTGATATGCTGTTTCTGCAATCTAGTTTTGATCACCAGCTCTGGACTCAGTTGAACTCAACAGTCGAGTTTGCAGGGGATGGTAGCTAAAAAGGGCGGGGGGGGGGGGCAAAATGGTAATGGAGCGGTGGGGAGGTAGTAGTATCATTGTGGCCGTCCTCTTAATGTCATAATCAGGTCTTTATTTTGCAAGAGGTTTATTTCAATCTTGAGATAAATCTGATCAACGCCAGAATTCACCAAATCGCTCATTGTGACGTCACACAAAGTCATTTCAATCACTTCGATTTGCATTCGGTAACATTCGCTACGTCATAAGAGAAGTCGCCGTAAGCCTCTTGTTGATCGAGAATTCCCGAATCGTCTTTCAAACTAATCGCGTCGATCTCAGCGCTGACTTGGTCTACCAGACTCGAAAGCACTTCCTTCACATCGGACTCGATTTCCCGATCAATAATTTCGGAAGATTTCGTTGACTCTCGATTACTTCCGAAAGATCCGGACTGGTCTTCCATTCTTAAAGCCTCGATATCTCGAATAATTGCCTCTCTTTCTTCCTGAAATTGCAAATCGATTTTTCAATCTGAGCAGAACCGACGACACACGTAACAACCAAATGTTTATTTCACTCGCGGTGTGACATCGAAGCGTGTAAAGAGTAGCGGGATCCATCTCCGCGGCTTAGCGCCTAGGCAACTCAGCTCTAAAGAAACATCGCAGCTGTAGCAACACTGTGTACGAATTGACCGGCCCGGGAATCGAATCCCAGACCTCCCTGGCCGCTAGCAATGTGTTTATCCACTACGTCATCCGCGGTGACTTGCAAAACTGAACCGATTTTACAAACTGCAGTACAATGTACAAACTATTAAAAACTTGGTGGAAAGCACGTTTGGTTCTGAGGAGAGACGAGCTCGGCTTGTAGCAGCATGGAAAATGAAGTCAAAGCTGGAAACAGGAAGAGCAGTTTCTGGCGCAACAATTTTTTGTGGGGTTCCATGAAACAAATAAACATTTATTGTGAAAAATAAACTGCCAACATCCGGGTAAATTCGTGCTTTGCTGTCATAGTTGTTAATTACCAGTCGTTTTTTCTGTCTGAATAAAAAATGTTTTTTCTGTCTGGATAAAAAACAAACGTCAAGTGGCTTTTTATCGTGTAAAACAGGTCAAGTGACGTCACAACACAACAAAGCAACGTCCAATATCACTCCTCAGTTCCTTTAGACAGCTTTATAAAGTTGTTTTTGCGCGAATGCGTCGTTCTTTTTTCGCTTTTTTTTGTTTAATTTTTTGAGACATCTAATTGCGACTCCGGTTTTTATATTTCAAAGATTATGGAAGATGACCGAGCTGAGCACAGAACCCGTGAATCCAGTTCCGGAGCCCAATACGTCAGCCACTCGGCCCAACTTCTTGTGGTTTTTCATTTTTTTATTGCCACATGAATGCGGCTTAGACTTTATATTAGCGTATTATTATGTAGCATGAAAGTTGACCTAGTTGCTGAGCATTGAACCCTTTAAATCAATGTTTTAATATCATCCGCATCACGTGGGAAGTTGTTGCACACTAATCTTGAAAATTTATCACATATCTGCGAATGCATTGAAATGATTTGTATCTTCCTGTTAACTGCTTGTTTTGTTTGTTTTTTGTTGTGTTGTTTTTTTCTTTTTCTCAAAGCGTTACTATATTCTTATTATTATTTTGTCCGCTGTGAATAAAATTTTGTGATAATGCTGTATCATAATGCTACTTGTCGGGAAGCACCTTGACTTGAAAACCTGATGTTTCTTTGATGCTTTGTGGTCTGTATTTTAATAACCGAGAATAGCATGTTTATTGTGATTTATTGTTTTTAGAAATGCAGGTGAAATAAACTATTCCTATTATTACTACATTTTAATAACTGATTTAGCGCCACCTTGTGCTCGGAAAATTGACTTCCATAACTCATTATGACGTCAATAGACTTTCGAATTTGCGCGTTGCACGCTCTTTGCTTCTGGATCGCTTGTTCGAGCTGAGACGAGGCTTTGTTGAGCATGGCGCGCAGCTGAAAAAATGACGTCATTCCTGGAGTATTTGCAAATAATGCAAAGTGACTAAAAAATCGGATACACTAGCAAGTCACGTGACAACTCCGACGCTTTCTGGTGACCAAAAAAAAATGAAGAAGCAGAAATCGAAGGTTCGATTTCTATCTCTTCAATCAGTTTAAGTCAAATTTTTATTAAATACAACAAGTGCAACAAAAAGCTTCTTATCTACTGAAATTGTAATGAAGTTTCAAGTTCCTAAAACTGGACGCTTCGACAACATAAGATTGAATTGTCATCATCAGCAGTGTAAGCAAATCAGTACAAAACTAAGAGAATCAGAACTTACAATTCTGCCTATACAAGTTGCAGCATATTTATTGAGCGTAAAAAAATGAAGACGAGAAACAACGAATTACCTCAACCGCCGACCACTTGAGCGGTTTGAGTTCGTCCAGAGGTTCAGCCTGTCCATCGATGTCGCCTTTGCTCAGATCAACTAAAGGGAAATCCATCCTTCGCCTGCAAGTTCGTTGGTGATTGAATTGATCGAAAAACACATCTCAGAACCTCATCAAATCAAATTTTCACTATGCTCGCGCTATTACGCTGAAGCGTGTAACGAGTGGCGGATTTATCTCCGCTGCTTAGTGCCAGGACAACACAGCTTCGAAAAAAGAACATCGCAGCGGTGACTAGCCGTTGCCGACACTATGTCCAATTTGAGCGGCAGGGGAATCGAAAACCAGACCTCCTACTCCATCTGCGATGTCCTTCACCACTAAGCTTTGCGATACTTTAACACTAGCTCACTTTAATCACTGCGTAACGAGTGGCTTGAATAACACAGCGAGTATGATGAGGATTTGTTTTTTTTTTCACTTGCTGCAGCGATACATTTTTAGTTTTTCCTGACTTTTGCGCTCAGTATTGCTGTGAGCATTCTTGCAGAGTAAATACTTATAAAAATTGTCTCCATTTTTTCTTCAAACATTTCACAGCATAATCATTGTTTTTACCAGTGCGAACTTCATATTTTTATCTGCTGCATTTGATTCTTCTGTTTTCACTGTCATGGTTGTGTTATTTTTTGTTTAGCTTTTTTGATCTGAAGTTCCTTTAGTAAAGATATTAATGTGTTATTATTTTTATAGAGTCTTAAGTATTACATGGTTGTATTTCCAATGCCTCTGTTTATTTCTAAGCTAACGCAATTTTTTTATATTGCTTACTTTACATGAAAAGAATCCAACTTTCAAAATAAAATGATCCGATTCTTTGAGATTTGATCCAAAATTTTTCGTAAAACAAACAAAAAATCCTGAAATATTTCGGTGATTACTGACATAATGCGTTTGTTACGAACACACTTTCGTATTGTTCGGTGTTTGGACGCAGCAATAACCATACTAGTCAATGCCATCGAAAAAAATCATCGTGCTTTCGCAATTCTTTTCAAAAAAAATTTGACAGTTTTCTGCAAATCAAGAAAATCAGCAGCAAAAGGTCGTTGGCTTTTGAAGGTCTTCATTGGTAGAATCACATGACTTGAAGCAGTGAGCGGAACAGTAAATTATTATTTTTTTAGAGGCTTTGCTTATCAATTATTGTTGATCTTGCTTAATTTACTGCTATCACAGCAGTCACTTCGGAGAAAGTATTTTTGATAATAGTTAGAACTTAGAAATAGTACAGTTTGTTTGTTTGTTTTGTTTTATATTTGTTTGCCACAATTTTTCTGACCATGTGAATGCCTCGATTTCAAATGCATTGAAACATGGGCAGTGGAGATCTTTAAACTATCGAGAGCTCATCAGATTGGAGATGGCATGGGCTGCTAAGAGATCCTCTAACGTGCCGTTAACCGGTCTTCCTAGTGGTACGCTAACGGCCCAGTTCTATCTTTTGTTTTTATTTCGGCCGTTAACGAGCCGCTAAAAATTTTTGAATGCCCTTTCAAATTTCAGTTTTCTTTAAGCGTGGTTGAAGGTTTAAAAAAAATGGGCTTTGGGCGGGGCGGGTCAGGCTTTATGTTTGGGATGAGTTGCAGAGTCGGTTTCCGCTACTAAGCAAGAGGTTACGGCCCTTGCGCGGTCCAAGTTGCAAAAAAGTCAGCCAGTGCCATCTCTACATCAGATGGCTTAGCAATAAGAGCGTCCACCTCCGGAACTGTAGACTTGAGCTTGATATCAAGTCGGGTCAAACCCATGACTTTAACATTGGTATTCACAGCTTCCCTGCTTGATGCTCAGCATTACAAAATTAGTGTGAAGAACAAGCCTGCAAGTTTACTTGTGTCGTTGAGAAAACACTTAGCCGGTTTCCCCCAATATTAATGGAGTGGTAGACGTATGTGACGGATTTGGATCGAAAGAGGATTTTGAAATGTTGGATCGGTAATAATCTTCATCGAAGTTGTTCACAATCGAATGACATTTTTACGTGCCAGCGACTTGATTGATTTCTTTATTTTTGCTTCGCATATACTACGTCCGTCGTTTGTCTGCAAGTTACCGCACGAATGTGAGGACATCACAAAAACATGCTTGTCGTACACTGCTAAATGCTCAGTGTAATATTGAACATCGATTACAATATTCTTTATTCTTTACTTTTTTAAACTACCATCGAAATCGATTATTTCATCATTTTGTGGTGAACTATCGAGTATCGATTATTTCTTTACTTTTTTGGGTATCGATTTCCACCCCTGGTTATTTATTTACATAGTTAATTAGTTGAGCACTTTGCAATTAATATGTTCACAATAATACATTCATTCCGTAAACCAGTACCAGTAAAACTATCGTATATCTCTTTTAATCATAACTACTAAGAAAAGCAAATTGCAAAGCCAAAATCGAAGTTAGCCTATAACACCAGAAAGTTGAGAAACTTAAGCTTGAGGCAAAATTTTGATCGTGGCAACAGAGTTTTCTTTATTAGAGTTGTCCAACTCTATCACGTGATTTCGTTTTTACGCATGAGTACTTATAGATCGATTTCAGCAGACTACAGTCAGCTTGCATTGTGAAAAGTGACTAAAGCCTTCAAACGCCGGAGTTAAGCTAACGAATTAGCTAAATTTGATTTCAATTACGTGAAGGATAGTTTTAGTGATTAGGTAGTCTATATAGCTGTACATTAGCATGGGTTACTATGACACCCTTTGTTGGACACAAACTGCATTTAGTGATATACTAGAGTTCCAGTCTAAATGTCATTTCAAATCGAAATTGATTTCTATCATTAAAACTTTTGGAACAATATTTTCAGAAATTTGATCCGAATTAAATTCGACATTTTTCTGAATGCAAAATATTTTACATTAATTGTTTTTTGATTTTTTATTAGACCTTAGCTGTAAAAATAACCATTAAAGCTTATGGATCTTATTAAAAGCAGGGAAAGTAGGGGACCTATCGCACAAGTTTTACTGAAGTCAATTTTTTGTCCAACTGGTTGGACAATATATTAGGCCAAATGCTTTTTAGTTTGTTGGACTTAGTTGTAACGACATCGCTATCGATGCGGGAGGTCTGGGGTTCGTGCCCTGGACCGGTCAAATCGGACAAAGTATCGCCAGGGACTCGTCACCGCGCTGTTTTCTTCGAACTTTGAAGCTGAGTTGCCTGGGCGATCAGCGGCGGAAACGGGTACCGCTACTTGTTACACGCTTTGGTGGAATACCGCGAGTATAATGATGGCTTGATTTTTTTGGATTTTATTTTGTGATGAAACTCTTCTGTACCAAAACGAAAAAATTCGAAATGCTCACGGTAAATTTATTTGCAGTTAAAAAATGTCACTCAAACGTCCCCACGGGGATCTTTTGTCAATAAAGTGGTAACCTTCCGATCGCTGCATGATTAAGCGATTTAAAGTAATTGCAAATGTCTCTTAAAAATTGTTGCTGTAATCGGAAAACAAACGAATGTTTATTCATATGAAACGAATGTTGAAATCTTAATAGTAGACTCGCTTAACCACCAGTGCACAGAGATGGGCATTTATCGGTGATATAGTTTTGATTTGTTGATTACCGATATCGCTTTTGTAGTACATTTTGTTATCGCCGATGAATTATCGAGATAAACGATTCTTCATGCACACAGTGTTCAAAGTTAGTGAGATGGTGCTGTGGAAAAATACGCAGTGTTCATAAAGTCTTGTTGCGATTTAAAAAAATGTCTCTTTGTTTTGTTGCCACGGCAGAGTTCGTGAACTGCTTTCTTTTCTTAAAAATCTAGAAAAATATTTTTGCAATTTGACTCCAAAAAAGCTTGCCAGAAGCAAAGGTTTCATATTTCCCGAAGCTTTTCGTCTGACACTTGTCAAGGGAATCGTCAGAATAAAGAATGTAGAGCTGAGACCGCTTATAAAAGCGCGAGAGAGAAAAGAGAAGTCGTTTCTGATTGGACGAAAAGTGTCGACCAATCAAAAACAGAAGCGCTAGTGAGAGATTTTATTCTGACGATTCCCTTGACAAGTGTCAGACGAAAAGCTTCGGGAAATATGAAACCTTTGCTTATGGCTATCTTCAAGTTCTGTACCACCAACCAACTGTCCAAAAAAGCTTCGTCAAACACATCGAAAATTTAATGCGACATATATCGGAAGAATTTATCGATTACCGATATCACTTCAAGAAATTGAAATTTACCGATCATAATCGGTACCGCCCAGGGATTTTTTGAAATTATCGGTTATCGTTATTGCTTAAGTACAGAAAATTTTAGACTATCGTGCCCATCATTGCCAGTGCAAATGAAAAATAAAGTATTATTTCAACTCAAGAAACTAACAAGGACTATTACACGTGCAAATAAAAACTTATGACAGAACCAAAACAAAAAACAAAAAAAAAATATATATATACAAAGGGGCACGTGAAAGGCGATAAAATTGAAAGAACAGAAGAAATAAAGGAAAATCAGGGGTCGAAGGCTGTCCGGTGGCCTGCTGCTGTGATAATCGAAAATGCATTGCCACGGACAATTGCTAGGGCTATCCTCTGGAACAGCCACATAGACTCCCTCTGGTCACCCCTTTGGCCAGCCAGCAAGCCGCCAATTCGGTGCAGCAGTGAGGTTCCCCTGGGGCCGATGATGCCAGATGTCTCCACTGCAAGAGGCACAAAGTGGAAACGGTCTGACAGAGTGCGGTATTTGGTAACTTTGCACTCTTCGGCCTGCCTTGCAACACTACCAGGATCAGAGGCGGACTTGATCAAGTTCGAACAGGAGAAACTGTCGCTGCAGGTGGCGTCCCAAACAAGTGATTGGCCCGCAGTGAAAGGAAAGATGGTCATTCCATCAGGTCTCCTGCCGTCACCACGATCAAGCCCGACTGGTTCAAGGATGGAAGGGAAACCCACTGCGTCAAGACTACGTTTTATAATGTCGTTAAGCACCGAATGTCGAGGGAAACGGCCGGCGCTGCGCCGGCAAGATAAGGGGTGAAGGCCATACTCTTCCACCACGCCACCGCAACGACAACGATGAACTTCGCAGATGCGTAAGCCTAGGCGCAATGAGAGGCCAATGCGGATGGTATCGTTGTCCAGGAGAGAGCCAGTCGATGGTAGTGGGAGAGCAGAAAGCCAGTCTCCTGAGTGTGGCTGTGATGCTGTTTCAAGGCATGCGAGCTGCCGCTGGTCTAGAGAGCAGCGGAGCTGATCTTTTTTAGCTTGACAGCTAATGTCGTCCCAAAGCCACTGACTGGAAAAGTTTGATGGGAGTGTTAAACCATTATCCAGCCAGGGCTGCAGAGCCACGTCGTAGGGGCTGTCCAAGGGCAGTTCGGGAAAATGAATAAGAACATCTTGGACTAGCGCCCGACATGAACTCAAGGAGGAGATATAAGCTGGTAAACAAACATCCTCCGGTAGACGAAGGCCTATACCACCTTTTTTGATAGGGAGAGTTGCTTGGGCCCAGCTGACATTATCGAAGCTAATGTTACATATGCTCGCCATCCCCCGCCTGAGTGTGTCCGTGAACTCGGCCAAGATAGAGTGTTCTAAGTAACACGGCGCACTTCGGAGAATAAAAAGCAGCTTGGGCAAAGAGAAGCAACTCTTCAAAAGGTAGAAGGCCGGATGACTGTCAAGCAGTTGCAGTCGGCCAATCATTGTCCTCAAAGTTTCCAACTTGGACTTTAGCGAATGCTGGATCCCGGTGGAAGAAAGAGGGGAGCCCAAAATAGAAGCATTCTCGATCGGAGTTTCCTGAACTTGGCAAAGGCAGTCCTGAATCAGTCTTTTGGCCTTATTGAATTCCAAAGAGGTCAAGTTAACATTGATAACTTCGGATTTGTTGGAATTTATTTCTAGACCAAGAAAAATTAGCCAAGTATTTTGAACAATAGGTTATCAGTACGGAACATCAGAATAGCTTTGAAAAAGCTGTTTTCGCCAGGGAGTCGAACCGTTTAATTTGTACGGTTCAGAATCGGTTTGGGTTCAACAGCGGTTTCAAATTTCGGTTCAGTTCTGGTTAAGGTTCAGATAAATTGAAACGCTCTGGTTTGGGTTCGCTCCAGTAAAAAATATTTCGAACCGGTTTATAAAGTTCCGGATCAAGTTCGCAGTTAAAAATGGTATAATTCTAGTAACATATTTTAAAAAATGAAACGTACAAAGCAATTTTTCTTCGCATTAACAGGCCACTATAATGCATAAAATACTAGTAGTAAAACCAGTTTCGAGATAATTAAATTGCTACTATGCTCCGACGCCGGCGGCCTAATCTTTGATAAAGAAACATATCTTCACATTGACGGGCCAATGCACAGCTTGTAGTACTGTGCAAGTACTGTATTTCTTTAAATGTAAGCCACCTTCAAAGTGTCAGTCGGTTACGCCGATCAAAGTGACGCGTGTGACCTCACGGAGCGAGCCGCTTTTTTAATCGGTTCGATTAAGGTTCGCAAGTACTCAAATTATTCGGTTCAGTTCCGGTTCGCTCTTTGAAATTTTGAAAAATACGGTTCAGGTTCGACCAAATTAGCGTAAAACCGGTTGATAAAACTTCGGTTCGGCTTCGGTTCGACTCCCTGGTTTTCGCATTTGGTAAAACCTCTATCATAAATACTCTCAATAGCTTTGAAGAAAGCTGTTGTATACCAGAAATTTTTTGTGACGCG
The DNA here is from genome assembly GCA_964006365.1 of Trididemnum miniatum. Taxonomy (NCBI): domain Eukaryota; kingdom Metazoa; phylum Chordata; class Ascidiacea; order Aplousobranchia; family Didemnidae; genus Trididemnum; species Trididemnum miniatum. Next base: position 27,288,064 of record OZ023240.1, read on the forward strand.
CTCGTCAAATATTAATAATGTGTGCTGTGCAAGCTTCCAAAGATCTCAAATTATCCAGCGCAATTTTTTTTCTTTTAACTAAAAAAATTGACATTAAAGCTCAAAATTTGAAACTAACCTACTTTGCAGAAAAAACTGCTCGGGTAGCGTTACTTTATGCTGAAAATACTCGTTATCGAAAATGCTAGGCTTATTCGTTATTGAAAAAGCTGCTCGTGTAAAAGTCTACTGTTACTTTCTTTTACACCACTGCGTATTAGCCTACCTGCGTTAAGCATTTTTAGCTAAATATGCTAAGAAAAGTAGTGGCGAAATATCAGGGTAGGCTATAAGTTTGCTTTTCTTTGGCGCAGTAGCAGAGCATTGCTAGTTGTTGGCACTAAGTTTTTAAAAACAAATTCGTGCATTTCATGTTATAATTTCAAAGCAAATAAACTAATGCTGCTGCAAGCTACAAGACTGGATTCAGACTTTCAGAGCTGTTGGATTGCTGCATTCTTATGCTGCTGCTGCTATTGTATCTTATGCACTGCGACGTTTCTGTGACACAATTGATCTATTAGTATTGAAGCGTAACCATTATAATAAAGAAACAAAAATGAGAAAGAGTCGGACAACTCTTATAGAGAAAACTCTGGTCCGTGTATCCCTGACTACGTCATCGTCCCCACCCCATAGTCCATAGCATTTTGCGAGTGAGTATGTATAAACTTCATCAAACGCGAATCGCCTTCTTTGTAGCAAGCAATCAGTCATACTGAACCATTCAATAACATGATGCCACGTTGATGACGTCATTGCAATGTTGGCTTACTATTTACGACTGACGTCATTGATTCAACGAGGTCAAAGGCATAACAAGGCTCCAAAAATTTTGTAATGCGATAAATATGGAACAAAAATAGCTTCAGGAGGAAAAATAAAATGACAATAATTCTTAAAAGTGGGTGTTTCGGCAGCATAGATTTAGTTGTCATCATCAGTACTCGGCAGTGCGTTTTGCACTGCCTTGCTTACAGTACTGATGATGATAGCTGTGTTGTCGAAACGTCCCACGATTTTGCCGAAATTAGCCGCTATAAAGCTTGAATCCACCTGACTAGAACAAAGCCCGAGGGCCAAAAGCCCACGATTTTTGGACATGGAAACAGGCTAAGTGATCCTTAAAGCAATGCCGTCGGTAGTGCTTGCTGCTTAGTCACTTCCACCTGACTTACCCATGGCGGTAAGGTCGAAGGAGAGAAACAGACAAAGTAGCAATCCCACACTGAAGCTAATTGGAAAGTTCAAACAGCAATATTCATACCGCATCGGACGGCGCTCAGGATAAAAAGGACCGCGTTCGAGTTTTAGGCTGAGGGACTCATTCGAAAAGTAAGCTACAGTTTTCCCCACAAGCTGACCGTCACCGCAAACCCACCAACGCAGTCGGTAAGCGCTTGGGGAGGCAGATGGGGGCAGCGCACAGAAAATGTACTCGAGTTGGACCAAACTGCCGGGATCTTGCCATCAGCTTATAATCAACCAGAACGTTTCGTCACTGACAGGAAAAGAGCAGGAGCTTGTTTGCGAAGCCCAGCAGTATCGAAGTTCTATTCAAGTATGAAAAAGTTTTGTCAGCAGGATATAATATAGGTTTGCAATTTCGGTCTGCCAATACCGCAGCATCTTGTTGTAGCTAGCTAGTCTGCACGAGAGCAGAGTGCAGACAATTACCCTATTCACGTCACACGAGCTCAGTTAAGCAGGCCAAAATCCCATCAGCTTATAATCAATTTTTTGTTGTGATTTGGTCAGATTTGGTTATGATTTAGTGTTGATGTAGTGTTTGTGTTTATTTATGCGATTTTGAAATGCTTCGTTGCACCTCCACTCGCGCGTGACTTTATCTACCGAGTTGTTTCGAGTTACGCAATTTCTTTTCATTCTAACATACTGTGAGACACGAAACGCGTGTGTACTCGAGTGTGGAAGTTAACATCTAGTCTACGGGTCTAGAACGCCTGGCGATGCACCGGTAGACAGGGTAGTCAAAATAAGCAGATTCCCATTAGACTACTAACCACTAACTGTGTAAGTATGTTGTTATGATCTGGTACCAGTAGTTTATCACAGTTAGCATCGTTGCATCAGAGATGTGGAAGCGATCATGAAGCGGAAGCGCGAAAAACATGCCGCTTCTACATCATTCAAAAAAGCATACTGTAAATAACTTATTAGATATTATTTTGTTAAATTTATTAAATATTATTTTACAATGCTAGATTCGCATGGATGCCAGATCTCATCATAGGCCATTACTCTTAGCTTGATTTTCAGATAAGAGCCTACTAACGTAGAATCGCTATTTCTTTCAGCTTTCTTTAAATTTTAAAATAAAGCAATTAATTACCAATAGCGCTAAAAGCTGTTACGGACTCTTTTTCAATCATAATTACGTCACGAAATAGATGGAGTGCTGTTTGGAGCGTATTTAGGGGGGCATTGTGCCATGCTGCTTTTGACTCTGCCTTTTCGTAAAAAAGAACAAAATTAAATGATGCCAAGTGACTGAAATATGCCACACTCTTCAGATGGTTGTTGTAGTTTATGGCCAGGGGCGGATCCAGGGGGTAGGTTGAGGGGTATGCATTCTCCCACCGGCCATTTTCGAAAATGTTTTTGATGTGGGCTATGCAACTTTTCCATTATTTTGAGTCTTTCGATAGCATAAGCCTTACGCCGTAAGCACGCATAATCGAAAATGTGCGAACAAAATGCTTCATATTTGGCGAAGCACTCAGAATCAAGGTCAAAAATTTTAAACCAAGTTCGGCTAAAAAATATTCAAAAAGCTCTAAAATAGCCATTACAGCTCGTAAATTTTCAAAAAAATTCCGGCGGAGCATGCCCCCGGACCCCCCATAGAGCCTTTCATGTTTCTCAATCAGCTTCAAATTAGTTCCGCCAAAAAAAACACGCTTGAAAAAATGTGGAAATTGTGGCCCCCTCTTGAAATTTCTCTCTACGCCACTGAGTGTTGTCACTGCTGTGTATCAACATTTTTTTAATGAAGGGAGTAAGCTTCGTAGCAATGTTTCAGTGAAAAACTCCCAGGGTTGTGACTCAATCATTCGCAATCCATTCCTGTACATTTTTGTTTGTTTTTTTGCAAATTATCTTTAAAAAAAAACGCTTGCTAAAGTATGACCAAGAGCTTTCAGCGTGTTGGAAAAAAGCTACGGTTTGCGCTATCGACTACCAACGCGCTGGTCGTATTTTACTTGCAAGATTTCGGTGAATCTGTTTGGAAGCGGAAGCAGTAGGTGTGGAAGCGGAAGCTGTTTGCAAATATACCACTTCTGCATACCTGGTTTGCGTATTGTGAGCTACTTTTAAATTTATGTTTTTCAATCGGTAAAATCAGGTTGAATGTGTGTAGCGGTTGTGTGCGCCTGCTGCATCTTGCCCGTGCAGTTCTTGCTTAAGCAACTCTGATTTTTGGTGGTAATATGAAATGTTTTTGCGGGATTTCCATTTTTTTATTGGCTTTATCTCTGCTATTCACTTTCATTGCTCTCTCGTTGACATCTTGGATCACGTTTAAAACAAAGAGTGACCTCTCTCTTCTTCTACAGTGGTCTGGACTCTATCAAACCTGTTTTTACGAAGATAATTGTGATTTTGATTTATGTAAGTTTGATTATAAGCTTTCAATAATAGTTTTTAAACTATAACCAAAGTCTCGTCAGCCTTGCTACGCACAGCCAATCCAGGCTAAACTCATTCCAGACTGTAAAGACTCTTTTTTTGCATTGCTTTACCTGGACATCTCGACTTCACCTCTTTTCTAGGTTGTGCCCTATTTTTGGCAGTAGTCTAGATGTCCAGGTAAAGCAAAGCAAAAAAAGAGTCTTTACAGTCTGGAATGAGTTTAGCCTGGATTGGCTGTGCGTAGCAAGGCTGACGAGACTTTGGTTATAGTCGAAACATTAATTTGTCCCTTGCAAGTTTTTAAACTGTTTTAATATACAATAAAGATGTTTGCAGTTTTAATTTCTGTGAAGTGTGATTTGTCATTTCATTTCATTAGAATTGCACAATGCATGTCGATAACCTAACAAGAGAAACAGGATTGGTTGAAGTGTAGGCTACAATAAAAAAATGGACTTGCTGGTCAAAGCATGACATTCAATTAATCTTACTAAACATAGATTAGTTTCATAAGAAATGCATGCCTGGCTTGTGCAGTGCGGCTGTGTGGTGCTAAGCCATGTCTTCAGAAGTATTGTATCGGTAATCTAGTTTTTGTGTACATTTGGGAATACTGGTTTTGTCAAGACCAGTTAATTGCATAGTCTAGTTAATAAGACAACCTTTTTATGCAATTAAGCAGTTTATGTGAAAGTACACGTTACCCGCGTTATTTTGATCTGAATCGGCGGTCATCTTCGAAGAACATCAATCACATCGCACGCTGCACGGTTTTTGATCTGATCTATAACCCGTTGCGGTTATGATTTCTTTATGACGTTGGCAATCAACAAGTTCATTGAAACAGCTTGCTTTGGCTCAGAAAGTCGTGCTTTTGTCGCCCAACTGTGTTGCACAATCGCTCGTAACAAACAATCGGCTGTGGTTTGGAATTATGATGCGATAAAGGGGATTGAATCCAGATAGCAATTAACCGGATTCCACTGACAGTACTTCAGACCTGCTATGAAACTTATTTTATTTTACAGGGCTGCGATCGTTAGCTGACCAAGTGGTATTTTTTATGATTATTGGTTCGTCTGCTGTGACGTTGCTTGCTTTTGCGTTTTTACTTTCAGCCGAATTCAAATCAAAACCCAATTTTTATTTGATTTCTGGAGTGGCTTCTATTGTTTCAGGTATTTTTATTGATCATTTGACGCACAGATATTTTGATCAAGTGCTGGAGAATTATATTTTGCAATGAAATAAATGCATGCTATCCCAGTTAGCTACATGATTATGCACGGCACGAAGCAGTGGTTGAGGGCATCGCTAAGTGATGCGGAGGCGATGGGTTCGATTCCCCGTCTCATCAAACTGGACACTGTTTTGCTAACCTCTCACCACCACTGTAACATTTCTTTAGAGCTGTGTTATTCTCAGAGATGGGCATTTATCGAGACTATTTATCAGCAATATCGCTTTTGTAATATATATTGCTATCGCGATCAACGATTGTCCATGCACACAGTGTTCAAGGTTAGAGAGTTGGCGCTATGGTAAAAATGCACGATGTCTGTAAACTCCTCTCACAATTTAAAAAAAGTTTTTGCAGAAGCACCGAGCAGTTGGTGGAGTATCGGTGGTTCAAGACATCGGCACGGCAGGTCTAGGACTCGATTCTCTGGCCGGTTAGATCGTATACTGGCGTCACCGCTGTGACGTTTCGTAGGAGTTGTGGTGCCTGGGCGCTGTGCCGCGGAGATGGGCCCCGTCACTCGTAATGCCTCGAGTATGATGAAGTTTTTTTTAATTTTTTTGTCATTGCAAAAGCGGTGGTTAATATTTTTTATAGATTTGTTTTATTTTAATTAGTGTTTATTAAAATTTTTATTTAAACTAAAAATTTTTGTTTAAGACAAGCTTTTTTTATGTGCTTAATGAAGAAGCCTTATAAAGTGGTTACTTCTCGAAGTAAAAATACAAGGGTTTCGCGAAAGATACGAACAAAGTTACAAAACATAACTTAAAACAAAGGATTTTTAAAACAATGGACACCATTCATGAGGCTATGCTCTTTTAAACATGACGGGAAATGGAGTACTGTCTTGATATGCTTCGTGCAACCAGTGGTGCACATATGGCAGTGTACTAAATACCCTGAGAACTTTGATATGCTTTGTACTGCTAATGGATGGTGCACACGTAGAGGTGAACCAAATGAGGTGTAAAAACTTTAATAAGTACTGATTACCATAAAATAATCTATAAAAACATTTTTGCCATTTGACTTACAAAAAAAAAACTTCGTCAGACACATTGAAAATTTCCCGCAACATTTATCCGAAAAATTTATCGATTACCGACATCGCTTCCAAAAATTGAGATTTATCGATTATCGGTATTGTCCAGGCCCAGGGCTTTTTTAAAATCATCGGTATCGTTTTAGTTCGGAAAGATTTATGGTGCCCAATTGCCCATCGCTGGTCATTCTGGCTTTGAGCAGTGGAGATGGACCCTGTTACTTGCTTCAGCGTATTACCGCAAGTGTAATAAAGATTTGATTTTTTTATTTGAAAATGTTTTATTGCACCGTGTTTTTCATATTTTAATACAATAATTAACAGCCAACAATGAAACGTTATTATAGCAATCTTTTAATTTCAAGTAAATTTTCTGTGGGAATTTAATTTTTTGATTTTAATCTTAGACGTAGGCCTAAAGATTCTATTGCATTTGTTGCAATGATGCAAATAACGTCGTGTCGATTCGTTACCGTAATGTGTTGCTAGTTGCTATTCCCCTTTCCACTTGCCTAATTTTTGTGGGTTTCAGCTCCATGACTATTGGTTTTAGTTTCTGCATCATAATCAATTTTTAATTATGACATCATCATCTTGATTATGATTGCAGAGGACCGAGGGCATAAAGTCCAGTGAAATTGGACATGTGCAGTGTGGTGGGCTCGTTACTTTTGAAAAGAAACTAGTTAAAGTTACAAGTTACTTCGAAAAAAAGTAACTTAGTTACAGTTACAAATTAAAAAAAGTAAGATTATTTTGCACCAGACGGGATACGTTTCGACTATTAAATAAAGTCTCTTCAGTGGTGCTTAAAACTTCAAATCCATGAAGTAAATCCATCAACATACAATGCATTCTACCTAGCACCTTTAATAGAAGTAACCTTTAAAGGTGCTAGGTAGAATGCATTGTATGTTGATGGATTTACTTCATGGATTTGAAGTTTTAAGCACCACTGAATAGACTTTATTTAATAGTTAAAAAAAGTAACTAGTTACAGTTACTTTTGTGCATGCCGCAAAACCAAAAACCACCATCAATTCTTCACATGTAGAGTTCCATGGTGTGTTTTCAAACCAAAGTCATTCATATTTGTATTGAAACCAAACAAATTGCGACTCTGATACGATAAACGCTACAGTATTAACAATTACTTGCTTTTTAAAAACGATAACATTTCAAAGTGATTATCACTAAGTCTACATCACGGTCGTTGTCTGTGTCACTACTTGTCGAAGTATCTAGAGCAGGGGTGGGCAAACTTTTCACACAAAGGGCCAGATTTGGAAAAACTGTTGAAGCCACGGGCCGCTAGCTGATTGGTAAACAAGGTGAAGACTTTTTTTTTTTTTTTTGAGATCATGATCCACGCACGAATGTGATCTCCAAAATTAAAGGCTTTCACCTTTCACCTCGTGTTTTATTCCAATTTTGTACTGTTCGGGCTTATTTTTTTGAAAATCACTGCCATATATGATCTCTAAAGGAAAAAAAGGTCTTCCTCCCAATTTGCGGTGGGAGTTTAAGTTTGTGTAAGTGCCGGCGGGCCAGAATAAAAGGACCGGCGGGCCGTAGTTTGCCCATGTCTGATCTAGAGCATTGCCGGTTGCCTTGTTTAGTACATTGATCATTTTTCTTTTCAATTCGGCCGCAGTTTTAGTGGGTTGGTCAAAGAACCAAGCTCGTTATTGTGAATGGAGTAAAATTAAATAATTTGTTTCCGTTTTTTATCGGAAAATGCCCCATAAAAGTAGCTGTAAATTTTGAGGTTCTAAAGTGGTAACTGGTTACAATTTCTGTTACTTTTGCAGAAAAGTAACTTAGTTACAGTTACTAAAAAAGTAACTAGTTACTGCCCACCACTGGACAGTGGACAAGGTAAGTGTAGACCATCATCTTCACAAAGCAAAAGATTCAACAATAATCGAATTTTAACTTCTTTGCTCTGGTTTTTGTCATTTTTTTGTGACACAAAGCATGAAATTAAAAAAATCAGATCTTCATTACTCTCGTGGTATTACGCCGAAGCGTGTAACGAGTGGCGGGGTTCGTCTCCGTGGGTTAATAACAACACAGCTCCGAAGAAACATCGCAGCGGTGGTGAGCTGCTGACGACACTGTGTCCGATTTGACCGGCTTGGGAATCGAACCCCAGACCTCCTGTGATGATAGCGATGTGTTCCACTACTAGGCCAACCTGGCTGTGACTGAAACTAATTGAAATTCTCACCATTCAGGTTGCATCATTGCCACCGCGAACATCATGTTCAGTGTAAACGTGAAGTGGAATCTTGTACGGTTCATTTATCAAGGAGTTGCTTCTTACAGCTACTGCTTCTACTTGTCTTGGGCTGCAGTGATCGCAAATATCATCAGCGGGGTGTTGTCGATCCCTCTCAAATGGATGAAAAATAAAAGTAAATTTTATCAAGTGAATTTTACACTGTGCTTGGAGGTTTTTTTAGAATCATTTTTAAAGTTAATTTTAAAATTCAGGTCGTTTTGAATTATTTATTCTTATTATTTTGGTGTCTAAGTGCTTCCAGCTGTTGTTCAGTTTATGAGTTCACACTTTTTTTTTTTAATTGTATATACTGTGTACCTATTTAGTGGCGCATTTATCCTGTTAAAAGCAAGCAATCAAATCGCTGTATCGAGCTCACTTAGGAGTTGCCCGACATCTATTTACCACTACAAACCGTGCAAATCCCGCTAAATGGCTTTTCTAACGGCACAACAAGTAAACTTGCTGGCTTGTTTTCCACACTGCCCCTTTAACGCTGAGTGTCAAGCAGGGAAGCTGTGAATACCAATTTTAAAGTGATTGGTTTGACCAGATGCTAGTAAAATTCGAGTATGCAGCTATAGAAGCAGACGCTCTTACCATACGGCCTTCATTCTGAGCTGTAACGTCTTGTTAGTTTTTTTGTTGTCAGTTAAAACTGACCAAATTATGTTGACGTTTTAAATATTTGTTCCAGGTATTCGTCCCCAACCCAGTTACAGAGACCGCAACTCGGCGGCCAGAAACACTCGAACGTGAACACGGTAATTTGTTGGAAATTTTACCACGAATTCGGACACAAAGATAATGAATGTTGTTGCCTTCATTTCAAACTTGTCGTTTTTGTTCCAGAAAGCTGGATTTGACTGAGTTGAGGCGAAGTTTAGAGGCTGACTGTCTTGTAAAAGGCTATATCGCCTTCTACTGTACAATCAACGATACTAGTCAAAGGTTGAGGAGTTTTTGTGTATTTTTCTGCACTAGTCACTGCCAATCTTGTTAATATAGGTTTATTGGTCCGAAGGTTATTAAGTTTATACTTTATTTTGTGAAAATTCTTTATTGCAGCTTAGCACGTCTTGGTTTCCATCATTTTTATACTGTAGCAAAGTTTTTTCCTTCTTGCAGTATAGGCTATTCATGAATTTTATGCAGATTAAGTTGTATTTTTTGTATCGGGTTTTTTTACCCAAAGGTGCTTGTATTTTTCTAATCTTGCTTGTTTCATCTTCACTAATATTTCAAATTCCGATTATAGTTTTTTGCACAATTTTACCTCGCACTGATATTTCATGATGTTTATTGTTTCACAGTAAAAAAATGAAGAATTTTAACGACGCACAATTTGTAAAAAATGACGTCACACTACTCGATTATGACGTCATTAAGCTTCAATGATGATCTGATTGGATATGACAGGTTTGTTTGGATTGTTTCCAATCAACCAATCAGCGAGCCAGGTCTGCAAAATACAAATAATCTTCAACTGCGTCGCATCGCGAGCATTACAAAGAATCGATCTCCCGCGTCCTTCATTTCTGACTTGGATCAGGGATGAAGCGAAATGTTAAAGCTTCTTTGACACGGTTTAGTTGCATATTTATTATCGTTATATGTGATCAAAGCGCTATAACGAGCTCGCTGGTTACGTAGCCAGTTTCCATATCGACCAAACTCAGCAGCCTAATCTGTAGTGTGCTTAAAACATTCTTCAAAATGCTATTTTCTTTGGCCAATTATTATTTGCCCCTCGAGTTTTCCGCGGGCGAAGCTCCTGGAGCTCGCTTGAAAGTTGCCGGCCATCGGTCTGTCACTCTGAGATGGGGTAACCCCGCTAAGTGCCTTTCCCGGCGGCACAACAAGTAATTCTAAAAAAGCTTAAAATTTGCATCAAATAAACCTCCGAAAAAATTTGCTTCAAGATGGTCATGTTAAATGATCCGTGCTCTGCAACTTACCACGGGATCGCCAGGCTTATTCTTACACAACTCTGTGAGTCCTTTCAACAGAGTGGGATTGATTTCTTTGGACAGATAATCTTTGACAGCTTGTTCGGTTGAAATGGGTTCAACGACACCTGAGCAATGAACAAGGAAATTCGATTAGACCTACCACTTCGGTTGGTTGCTGATTCAACAAACGCAAGCTCATTTCGAAATCTTCTTCACTGCCGTACTTCACTACATGTGTGGTATTTGTAAGTCACCGCATCAATGCAGAAAAAACTGGTCGGTTAGCATTCTGGTTCGATATATTGTATTTGTATTTAGTTTTATATTTATCCTCCTGTCAAAAGAAAGCGATTATTGCGCTAGATGCGAGCTCGCTTAGGAGTTGCCAGCCATCTGTCTATCACACCAAGATGGGGGAATCCCGCTAAGAGCTTTTCCCAACGGCACAACAAGTAAACTCGCCGGCTTGTTCTCAACACTGTCTCTTTAATGCTGAGCGTCAAGCAGGGAAACTGTGAATACCAATTTTAAAGTCAATAGTTTGACTCGACTCGGAATCAAACCCAAGTCTACAGCTCCCGAGGCGGACGCTCTTACCACTCGGCCATCTGAGCTGTGGCCACACACTGCAATCGGCGCAGGAGGTCAAGTGTTCGATTATCGGGTCGGACAGGGCCGCCACCTCTGCGAAGTTTCTTCGGAGCTCTTTTGCCCACAACGCCCAGGCGCTAAGCCGTGGATATGGTCCCACCACTTGAAATTTGAACAAACAACTCACAATCTTGGAACATGAATCGAATCTCCCGATCTGCCGATACAAAACTATCGCTGCCGTGAATCGCGTTGCGGGTCTGATCTTTCCCGTATGTGTCTCTCAAACATCCCGGATGTGTGTCACGTGCCTGCAAACCAGGTTGATAAGTTGGATCTAGACAGAACAGCGTGGCGCAGTGGATAGGAACGCCGTTTTTACCACAGCCATGATCGCAAGGGTGATGGTTCAACTCCCACCAAAGCCTCGTTGTAGCGTCCTTGGATAAGATACCTTAGGATAACTAACTCTGCTTGGCGGAACGCGACAAGCAGCAAAATAACGATGTCAAAGCAAAACTAAACCGGAAACAAAGACAACTCCTAAACGGGTTTGATTTCGCCCTGTGTATAGCGCCTCCGTCGCTTTCTCGTGACAGAAGGATGAAAAAATCAATTAATGAAATGAAGATTGCGCTGGAATAGAATTAGACTATAGAAAATACCATAAAAATTTGTTTAACACAAAATCAGTGAATAGGCCTAATATTCTTCATGATGTCGCCACATATTTGATAAAGATTGATTTTATGAGATGATTTTTTCCACCTTTCCTCAGTAGCCTATTTCTCCCATACTTTTTGTATTAATCTAGCTTATTTTAGTTGAAAGTTGTTTTCTGCTTTTATTGCGCGTTTGCGGAATACTGATGATGGCTTTTTAACCAAAATCGATTTATCATAAATTATTGCAAGCAAGAATAATATTGACTGATTTTTGTGTTATACAAATTTTTATAATACAGTAGAAACTGGATATAACAATTCGCTTTTAACAACACATTATTGTTAGTCCCGCGAATATTTCTATCTGTTATATTCAATCCCGATCCACCGGCCATTCGCATTTATTAGGACACTTTTTTCGCGGCCCGTTGAGGCGCCGTACTAGACAGATTCATCTGTATTTGGAACTTATGCAAAATCATCAAGTGTCATCATCAACTTGCTGGCGATTCTTCACGCCAACGCCACCAAAATGGTTCACGATTCCATAATAATGGGAAATAAACATCTTCGCAAGAAAAAGTAACGCCACGTAAAACTAGACGTTTCGACAACATAGATTCAGCTGTCATCAGCAGTGTAAACAAAGCAAAAAAGTTACTACTGATGATGACAGCTGAATCGTTGAAACGTCCAATTTCAATATTTATTAAGGCTTTCTTTTTCCTCCTTAAGCTATTTTCGTCTCATATTTATTGTTTTCCGAAGCTGAAGTTGTTTTTATCAAAACTAAAATATTGTTTTCAACTTTCCTAGTGTTTGGTCCGTGAAATACCGGCACCTCCTTATTCCGCTGATATGAACATGCAGAAGCGTATTCAGACAGACAGAGCACGGTGCCTTCCGCTGATATGAACATGCAGAAGCGTATTCAGATAGACAGAGCACGGTGCCTTCCGCTGATATGAACATGCAGAAGCGTATTCAGATAGACAGAGCACGGTGCCTTCCGCTGATATGAACATGCAGCAGCGTATTCAGATAGACAGAGCACGGTGCCTTCCGCTGATATGAACATGCAGAAGCGTATTCAGATAGACAGAGCACGGTGCCTTCCGCTGATATGAACATGCAGAAGCGTATTCAGATAGACAGAGCACGGTGCCATGACCCTCCTAACTTCCTTTTTTTGTTTTTCAGGAAAACAGCAAAATGTTGATAAGTGGTAAAAATATGCCAGACTCTTTTGACGTTTTTTGTAGCTTATGGCTTCTCTTCCCTTTTAAAATTTCACGCTATGCCACAGTGATGGATATGAATCCTATGAAGCACTTACAACTGCGCAGCAAGAAAGATCACGGGTTGTACGTCTTCCGCCTGGTTTTCTGATCAAACACAGTAGTAGGAAGCAACGATCATTTCCATTCAGGAGCTGCTAAGTTAGTTCCTTGGTGATCAGATCTCTTCATTTTTATCCTCCTGTCACAAGAAGGCGACGGAGAAAGTCGCTTTTGCTTCCAAGTTTTCCGATTAAATTTTGCTTCTGACTTCTTTAATTTGCCGCTCGTTAGATTCCACCAAGCAGTGATAATTATCGTAAAGCATCTTATTCAAGGACGCAACAACGAGACTTAAATGAGAGTTGAACCATCAACTTTGCGGTCATGGCCGTCGTCACCAACTATGCTCCAAACCACTCAACCACACAGTCGACACTCGGCAAAGCTGATCACTGCATGTTGCAAGGACCGACCTTGAATGGATTGGTCGGACCAATGAGTTCTCTCCACGATGCGATGGCCTTGTCTTTCGCGAGAATCATGACGAGGATCGGTCCACTACTCATGTACGCGACCAAACTCGGGAAAAACATTTTTCCAAAATGTTCGACGTAGAAATCACTCGATTGCTCGGGAGAAAGGTGAACTTTGCGTCGCTGAAAATAAAAACCAATTTGTAAACAAAACAAAAAAATTCTGCTTGCAGTCTTGATACAACAGAGCCCGTAGATCAAATACAAAGATCAAATTTTTAACATACTCACGGTATTGCACCAAAGCGTGCAACGAGTGGCGGGATCCATCTCCGCGACTTAGCGTCTGGGCAAAACAGCTTGGAAGAAACATTGCAGCGGAGGCGAGTTGCTGATGACAATATAATCCAATGTGCGTGAGCGGGTTTGATTATGCGGGTTACACGCTTCAGTTTTAGTTTAGAAGATTTTTTTGCTTAACCCGCTATTCTTTCAGAGCGCTTTTTAGTGGGTTAAAACTACCTGTTACGAGCTATTTTCAACCTGCAGTGCTAACGCACGCAGAATCACGTAAGGTTTCGTCTGCCGTAAGCGGGTTGGATTTACCGGGTTAACCCGCATAAATTGTGTATGTAAATTGGCTTAATGCGTCCGATTCGACCAGCTCAGAAATCGAACCCCAGACCTACGGCATCGACAGCTATTTGCTTGACAACTGAGCAAACCGGGCAGCAGCACAGCCGGCAAATCACTTCTAAAAATCGGTTGGACTTTCATCCTGCAAACGTTCTGCCTTTCTTACGCAATAATCGCTTTCACACGATGACATGCATATATATCTTTTTATTTAGTAGCGTATTTATCCTTCCATCACGAGAAAGCGGTGAAAGCGCTATGCGAGCTCGCTAAGGAGTTGCCAGCCATCTGTCTACCACACCAAGATGGGGGAATCCCGCTAAGTGCCTTTTCCAACGGCACAACAAGTAAACTTGCCAGTTTGTTCTCCACACTGTCCCTTTAATGCTGAGCGTTAAGCAGGGAAGCTGTGAAAACCAATTTTAAAGTCAACGGTTTGACTCGATTCGGAATCAAACCCCAGTCTACTGCTCAACAGGCGGACGCTCTTACCATTAGGTCATCTAAGCCAGGGTGGTCCAAACCCGGGCCCGCGGGCCACTTGTGGCCCGCGGCAGCATTTTCTATGGCCCGCGGAAAATTCTGCCAAATATTCTGGAGAAACTGCGAGAAAGTCCCAGTGAAAAATGATAACATCTAAGCCACAGACTTACAACGTACAATCACATTTACTATTGGTAAGAAATGTTATGAACTTATTTTGACTCAACGGCGTTGAGTCAAAATAAGTCAACGCCAGCAAACGTGAAGCAGTTTAAATTAAAACTACCGGTACTCGAAAAACAATTTATGACGTTACAACAACAATTGTAAAGTCATATTTCCAGTTTTAAGGGAGTTTGCTTTGAGAATGTTGTCGATGTTTGGGAGCACCTACATCTGCGAAAGTACTCTTTCGGTAATGAAGAGACTGAAGTCTAATGCAAGGAACAGTTTGGCAGACGAAACATTGGATGCCCGCTTGCGACTGGCAACCATGAAGTTGATGTTGACATAGAACGATTAATCAAGGATGCGTGAACAATAAACATCAAATGACTTTAAATTGTTTGGCTGTTGTTTAAAGTTGTTCTAAAACTATTAAATAGAATAGATTCTACAAACTTAGCATAGAATCTATGCTATAGCGTCTGTTTATTATTTGTTCGCACTGATGTAGCTGTATGTGGCCCGCGAATTATGTGCAAAAAATAATCTGGCCCGCGACACTGTCAACCTTGGACCACCCTGATCTAAGCTGTTAAATATAAAGCTCTCTTCTTGTTGTTTTCATCCAGTAAGTCAGTAGGAATCGAATCCGGTTAAAAACAGTCAATTTAACAAACCTTTCTATGCGATTAACCGTATTGTTTTCTTTAGCAAACGATTGAACAGTGGTTTAGGATTTGTAACTTTATGCAATAAAGCGGATTTTTCAATTATATCGTATGCAATTAACCAGAATCGACTGTAATTTAGTGATCAGAAGGTTCGTTGAAAATTTTGTCCACAATTCCAACGTAAACAAAAATCAAAAATATTTCAATAACTAGCTGAGTAGTAAAGCATAAGAGCAGTGCACACGCTGATGATGCACAAGTGCAACAAAACACTTGATCGACGCAGAGATCGATGATGAGTCAGCACTTTGCAAGCTAATCTCCATAAAACCTTTCGTTAAAGCAATGTGAATTGACAACAAATTGATTAAAATATTTGCAAGTGTATAGCAACCAGTAGCATGTTTAGGGGGGCAATGTGCCCCCGATCCCTCCCTTTGACTTTGCTTTTCAGTAAAAAGATCAAATGTTGTGAAGTGACTGAAACATGCCAGACTCTTTTGATGGTGTCTGCAGTTCATTCCCCCGCCCTCCCACTACAAAAGTCTTTGCCACACCACTGGTAGAAACCCTTGCGTGACGAAGTGCAACGTTTAATGTTCAGCAACAAAATTCACCTGCAAGATTGTGAATCCATTCCTCAAAATAATATCGACAATTTCATCTGCTTTGTCCATCGCATCAGGCTTGATGATCGCGAGCGTTCTTTCGACATAGATCTGTGGAGGCTGCATGCGAGCTGCAACACTTTCCTCTTTGTCTTCAGTGCCTTCCATGCTTGATGTTGCTCCGCTGATGCTGAAAATATTGAGAAAAACTTGGCATAACTTTTTTATCATTTTTTCACAGTATTCTCATTCTCTTACCACAAGAAAACAATCGAAGCACTACAACCAAAGCAATTGATTAGCAGAATTGATTTTTGATGTATTGTAAATCAATGCTAAGTAGCATCTAGTAGACCTATGTAGAGAACTGATCGGTTTCCATTATCAAAACGCAACCCATTTTACTGCTTGTTTCTTTCTTTACATGACGCTGGTGCCATGCTGGTATGACATCATCAGTAGTAACTCAAAACGTAAAACTTAGGGGTATTCAAGTGCAGTTAGGGGTGGGGAGATTGGGAATAGGGTTAGACACCTATTTAATGTCACGTTGGAGTTGGTGAGCACAAAGAGCAATTTCACGAAAAAGGCCTCCCGAGCTCTAAACGAAGCAAAGTAGAATAACCAAGCATGTGAACTGGTAGAAGAAAAGTACCAGTTTGCAATCTGGACAGCTAAGATACTTATAAAATAACAACACAAAAGAAAAAGTTTTAAGATTGTTACAGTTTATTATTCAATGTGGTGAATAATTTAATGCAGGGAATCACCAGTAAGTTAAAAAAAATCAATAAAAAGTTACTGTAAGTTAAAAATCAATAAAAGAATGAAATGTAAGTTTGAAACACAATAAATTTTGTTCATACACATCAAGCAATGTTTAATGTTTCATGACATCATCTATGTACCAATGCAATATCAGAGTAAAATGCAAACCTTGTATCAAATATTTCAACCTAAAAGTGAACCAAACCAACTCATTCTGATTCACAAAACATCATTTTTTGTTAGTAGATTAAATAAATGATTTTCAACCAACAATTTTATTTATTGGCACAATTACTGGCCAAAATCAATTTCAAAATAGGCCTGCACCTTCCAATAAACTTAAGGTAGTGTCCAGAGCACCAACAGGCTTTTCCTTTTTGTATCTTTGTGCAACCCCAAAGTTACATATGATTAGATCACTAACCTTTTCCCAATCTCCCACCCCTAACCTGCTAACTGCACTCTAATTTTTACGTTTCATGTTAGCCTACTGCTGAGTGAGTGCTGATGACATCATACCAGCACAACACCAACGTCATGCTAAGAAACAAACAAGCAATCTGGTGCAGCAGCGCTTTGATAATGGAAACCAATCTGTTGCTCTGCTGTTCTAGATATTATCAAAAGTTAAATTCATCAGTATTATTACCTGTGTCCCTACACAAATTTATATTATTGAGTAGATCTGAATAACTGCAAATACCAGTATGTTGTTACACTTTACAGTCTAAATTTATTGTTTAAGTGTCAAAAATGTACGAAACAGCCATGACATATGTCAAAGAAAAATGTGCCTAACACGTGCACAGATAACATCCACTACATGAAAAATCAAAAATAGAAAATATCGCAAATATTGTCAAAAAAGCTCTATATACTTATAAGAGTTTGAAGAGTTAATTAATATCAAGAGTATTATGCATTTTTAAATCGAATTTTTGCATGCAAAAATAAAAGTCTAGAAATTGACAAATATTGAAGAAAGAACATCAACATCAAAACACAAAAAAAAATGTAAGTTTGAAACTATTCATAACTTTTAAACAACCCTTAAAAACGCTATATGGATGAAACAAAGTAAGAAGAACTACAACAGTGAAAGGAGTAACGATGAAAATAAAAATACACAAAAAGTGTAATAAAGAACAGTATATGCAAATGCACCAAGTTACAATTTCTAAAACAAAAACAAAATGGCTGAAAAATTAGGTTGGACAACACAAGGGAGCATCTTACTGTCTTAGAAACTGCAGTATAACACATTATACACTTAGAAAACAAAAATCATTCTCATGCAGAAAAAAATAATTTATATCACTGAGGAAGGGAAATGGAAGTATTGAGGAGAGCTAAAAAAAATTCCTGAACACGCTTTGATAGTAATCCTGGTAATGACATATCAATTGCATCATAAGAGAGCCAAGCATACCGTACCATGATAGATAACCTACTTGACATTGGTAGACTTAAGAAATGTGCCGGTACGGCAGTAAGTAGGGTAAAACCAACACTTACTCATGATATAACTGGATGCAGCCTACTGGTACTGGTAACTGTTAGCAACTGAACTGCTAAATCTTCAAAAAAAAAAAAAAAAAAAAACGATTAGTAGGCCACTATCAGCTTTAATCAGTTAAATGACTCAATTGATAAAATAAACTGTAAATAAGCCATACTCAGTGCACCACACCAGTATATCAATATGTATACGAGGTCACATCAGCGTAACACCAATGCATATCTGCATATACTGGTAGCTCGTACCGGAACTGGTGGATTACAGATACCTGCATAGATAGATAGATAGATATGTTTATTCATGACCATTTACAACGACGGGAAGTAAAAAGAAAAACTTAACACACATTGAAATATGGTACATAGGGTTACCGCGAAAGAGCCAAAACGCTCGCCTAGTCGCGAACACCTTTTCATTCATAGGCCTATTTGTCTTTTCAGTCTAACACAAAACGAAAAAAGCAACAACATCACAGAAAGCATAAAGCAAAATCGCACTTCACAGATTATGTACACTTTGTACAGTATATACACATTAATTTTGACAACAACACATTCACTGCAAACTAGTATCTTGTATAAATTAGCAATCAATCATCAATAAAAAAAATAAAAAGAAAAAAAAGAAAATTCTGTCCCCACTGCCAAGTATTCAGACGTATTAGAGTATTAAGTTAGATAGAGCAGATTGGCTACAAGATTTAGCTATAATTCGCAACAAAGTAACTTTCGATAGCTTTTTTAAATCTGTAGTAAGAGAAATCTTTCCATTCTGGGAGTAAGCTGTTCCAAATTTGTGCACCACTGAATGGCAGTGCTTTTTTAGCAGTATTAGAATGAATTGAACATAACTGGTAATTTTTTCGACAAGCATGTCTTGTGTTGTAACTATGCACAGAGTTTATTGACTTAAAGTAATTGCATAATAGCAGTAGGAAATAGTCTGCCATGATAAAGAAGCAGGAACAGTTTTAAAAGCTTTGTGTGAGCTTTAGGAACGATTTCACATGCAACGGAAGCATCACTCACCTTTTATGTGGGATTACTGAAATATCAAATGAGGTTCCTAGACGGTATTGGTAGTCTAAGTCTACTTACTGTTTCTTGATACAGCACTCTTAATAATACTCCCACTTAAGATTCTAACACAATTGATCTAATTCAAAAGGAGATTAAAAAGAAATAATAATAGACATCTTTCAAGTCAAATTGGTTCGGAAATCATCAGCAACCTGCCAGATCGAACTTCAAAAATATTACCCACCAGCTGTGAATGGTTTATCGTTGCTATGGTAATTATTGATGTCAGCGTGAAAATAATTTGGAAGAAACGGAGTTGAACGGACACCCAGCACAAAAAAGTACAACAAAAAAAAAATTGAACCTTAGTATCTGTATTGTAATCATATAGTAATAGCAGTAATAATAAATTTTTATTTCTGGGCATGAAATAACAAACATCGATAACACAAACCACGGCGATGCAAAAAAAATAAGGAAATAGCGACAAAACGAAGCACTACACAGGAAACAGCGGTCAAAGTTAAGTATCGGTACTCGCTGAAGAGATGGCATGGGCCGCCAAGAGACCCCCCAAGTTGCCAACGAGCCGTTAACAGGATTTTTAGTTTATTCGTTCGCGGCCAAATTATCTCTTTCGTTTTTAACTGGGCCGTTAACGAGCCGCTACCAATTTTTGAAATCCCTTTCAATTTTCATCTTCCCCTTGAATGTGATTGAAGGTTCATAAAAGATTGGGCTTTGGGCGGGCTAAGGTTTATTTTTGGGATGAGTTGCCGGGTCGGTTACCACTACTGGGCATGAGGTTCCGGGCCATGGACGGTCCGGGTAGGAAAAAAGTCAGCCCATGCCCTCTCTAACTCGCAGTATTACCCCGAAGCGTGTAGCGAGTGGCGGAACTCATGTGCGCGGCTTAGCGCATGAACAACACAGCTCCGAGGAAACGTCGCAGGGGTGACGAGTCGTTTGCGACACTATGTTCGATTTGACCTACCTGGGTAAATCGAAGTCCAGACCTCCCGCGCCTATACGCGTTGCTTTTCACCACAACGTTAACCGTTCGGCTGCAATAGGTGCAACATTCAAAATAGATTTGGAGAAGCAATGTTACAAATTAAAGCTATAAAGTTGTACGAGAAGCTTTACTCAAAAATGAATCAAATAATAATTTTTAGTAAACATCATCCGAACTTGTAATACAATGTGCCTTAACTAGGACCTGAAATAGAATTAACATTTTCTGCTAAATGACGGACCGGTATTTTACTGCAAAAAAAAAATTTGAAATATGTGGATTGTAGATCCGATATAACTTATGAGATATAGCTAGATATTATGGTAGCTTAAAGTTTATTATAAGATGTAGCTAGAAATTATGGCATATGAGACAACGCTTAAAACCGCGAAGCTGTAGTCGTACAACTGGTTTATACAGCGTTTATTTAGTAAGACTTCAAAGGCCTACCATAATATCTAGCTGTATTTTAAAAAATGCCAAGCTAATTACAAATTTTGAGAGATATACTTCGTAGAAGCTCGCTGGTTTTGTTATTATTGAGGGCTAGTATAGGAGATAATTAATGCATGGAAATATAATATTAATTTTTTAGGCTATTCATTTTTTTTTTTTTCAGCACATTTTTTATCTACTTATAGAGGGTTAGGAGCATAAAACAACAGTTTTCTAGAATACAGCCGTCTTTGATAACTGTCATAAATTTTCCTAGAGTAATCAGGTGCAGCGACCGTGCTAATTTTTTTGAACGCTTTTGTTTTGTATTTTCATCTTGAGTATGTTCAGCGTGTATCGTTTTGTCGCTGTTTCCTTATTTTTAACCCAGCTGTTTATTGTGTTGATGATGGGGTTATTTTATGGTTAAAAATAAAAAATCCTACTACTACTAATTTTTGATGAACCTAAGGCGTATTTGACTATGCGCTATCAGATTGATTTTTATCCGCTACGAGATGACGGCAGAGAAACTCCCACTAGTCTAGCATTTGTCGATGCAGAAGGCTTTCACTGATCAGTGTTTACACCGAAACGCAATTCCTCGTCCTTTTTTAGCGCTTACAGAACCGAATGTATTAACTTAGCAGGATAAAACATGTCTTCTTACATATCACGGCAAGAAAAAGATAAAATTTAAGCTTTCAACACTTAGGCTGGCGTTTCATCTCGATGTTGGAGCCGTCGTCAAAGTACATAAAAATCTATGCTGGCCTCTGGTCTTATGACATCATGCAAAATGACGAAGACAAGGAAGGACAGAAAGAGCTTAAGTCTCGTGTTGAAGTGGCGGGGCGGAAAGCATATGGAGTCCACGAAAATAAACTGCTAATCAACTCCAAGTTGCACCTTTTGCAAAAATGCTTCATTTGACAAATAATTTTAATCAATTTACATCTTGAAAACGAATCAAGTTTGTTTATTATCCTACCAGGTTCGCTAAGTTACTCAGAAACCGAAATGTGTGAACAAAAAAAAAAAAAAAATTGCGATTAGTCTCGAGTAAAAACTTGCAAATTTTATTGAAACGTCAACTTTTAAATAATGTCGGATTAGTGCTTGTTTTTTGTTTTTTACAAAATAAAAAAATAATAGATACAAACAGGGTTACCACCGGACCACACCAAAAAATATGCACGCTGCAGTTTGGTTACCAAAAAGTCAAAACTCTTTGTGAAACCACTGAACTTCGGTGAAAACCAAAGAAAAAAAGGTCTTCACGTCCACAAAGTCCCGTTTTTCCACAAAAAAAAAGTCTTCAGGTCCGCAGAATCCTATTGTTTCCGTTAAAAATTCAAAAATAAGCACGTTTCTTAGAAATAAGCACATTCACGTTTTCTAAGACACTGCCCTTGAAAATAAGCACAATAATCTAAGAAATAAGCACGAAATGGTAACTCTGGATACAAAAAACAGTATTCGAAATTAAAAGATCATGATCCGGTTGTCGTAGCACTGGGTTCAAGACATCGCTGTCGATGCGGAAGGCTTTGGGTTTGATTACCGGGCCATTCAAGTTGGACGCTGTGTCGCCAATGGTTCGCCACTACAGCGACGTTTCTGTGCGGTCTAGACGCTAAAGCGGGCTTCACACCGAAGCCGTTACGTCAACGTTACCGTTGCGTCTGCCGTTACGACTACGTTAGGGTGTTCACACACAAAAAATGTGGGCTGGCGGTGACGGGACGGAAGTGATTTTCTTGGTTTTCCCGTCATTACGTTGAGATAAAAAACATTTACTGTATCTCAACGGTCATGACGGAAGGAAAGAGAACTGAGTTTGAGCTATGTGAGTGGGCAAATTGCAGTACCAGTGTGTTTGTTGTGGCAACTTTCAGGTTTTGAGGATAGTAATTTTACTCAAAATGCGTGCTAAACAACAAAAGAGGCGTTGTTAGGCTACGGTAGTAACCGGTATTCAGTAACCATAGCCTAGTAGACTACAGTATGGTAGGTTACTACTGTACATTTCTTGAGTAAATTGTAGTACCGGTAACTCTACGATGCTGTAGGCTATGGTTACTAAGCAGTAGTCTATAGCTGGGTAGGCGGTAAAATAAAAGGCCTGTTAGTATGTGCCTCTGCCAGTCTGTCCTACCATTCCAGAGTAGTATCACATACCGGTAGCCTAAAAAGCGTACCTGCCAGTCTGTTATCCAGTTATTGGTGATAGCCTACGCATACAGTTTTCTTTCACTGGTACATAGTACCAGTAGTAGCCCATATTAGCTGGTCAACTGGTGCAACTCTGTGGCTGTGCAGTGTCTGAGTGAGTAGAGTGGGCTACAATGATTGCCAACTTGCCAGTGAAATCATCGCATACATGGTTACTGGTATGGGTTAAAATAAGAGTTTGGGGGTACCGGTAGGTTACAGGTTAGGCCCTAACCTTAACCATAAAGATAAACCTAACCCTAACTTTGACCCTATAATTTTCATAGGCTCATTCTTTTATCTATTGAACCCACTGGCAGTGTTCTCTAGTCTAGCCCAAACAAAATGTTTACAATACCAGAATACCAGTATTGGTGATTTGCCCAAACGTTTTTACTAGCCTATTTTGCAACTTTTGTCTAAAATTTTGCTTTGAAACTGGTTTATAAAAAAAAAAAAAATGAATAAGCAATTGTTTGCAGACAGAAGTTTTCAGGTAGCCTACAGTCAATATGATTTGCCCAATATTTATTTTGTTCTATCTTTATATTTTCCCAATACCTCAAATTTCTCATTTTTGCACCTTACAAGGAACACTGTTCACTATGTGATCTACTGGTACCATAATGTTTCTTCACTGTTTATGTGCTGGTGTGTGCGTTCTACACTGCACAATTTTACGCATTTGTGATTTACAGATCAGGCAATAAGCATGGCATTTAATGAGATTTTAATTGAGCAAGTTAAGCAACATCCCTGCTTGTATAATGTATCATAAAAATAAAAGATTTCAAGAGTAGACTAGAAGCATTAAAGACCAAGCTTGGATTGTTATTGGCAATGAATTAAAAGAGAGCGGTAAGGGTGAGCAAAAAAAAAAACTTTATGTCTAATATACCAATAAACTCTGTACTGATGCAGTAGGATACTTGTACCTGACTGCAGTAATTAGGAAGTTGGACCAATTCAATTCACTAAAACTGGAGTCGTGTTGTGATGTCATAAAGACATTGTTCTCAACGGCTATGGCTGGACAAGACAACGTTTCAGCGCAGAAGGCATTCTTGGAAGAGAACGGTTGCAACGCAGGCAGATATTCCGCTTGCGATGTCATCATTTTGAGCCAAACCGACCAGTTGGTGTAGTGGTTAAACACATCACTATTGATGCGGGAGGTTTTGGGTTCGGTTTTTGGGCTCGCACCGGTCGTTAGCTCAGTTGTTAAGCGCACAGGTTATCGGTGCGGAAGGTCTGGGGTTCGATTCCCGGGATGGTCAAATCGGCACAGAGTCGCCAACGACTCGCCACCGCTGCGACGTTTCTGTGTTACCCAAGCGCAAATGGATGGGCCCCAGTGACGTTCGCAGGGGTCGGGAGTCAGCACTCCCCTTCCCCCTTGACAATTGCAGAAAAAATGAAACGTTTCTTTTTTAAAACGAACCGACTTTTTTTCATGCGGAGCTTGATGAAATTGCTATCATGTTTTCATCCCAAACAACACCATCCCCCACAAAACATTTTAGCGTAAACCATTCCCTTACAAGCACAATGATCATCCCTTCTTAGGTTTGCGTGAAAAGTTGTACCATCCCCCCGTAAGTATTTTTACAACTCGAGCACTGATTACGATGCAATGCTACAATGTCGGTACCCAGTGGTCCAACTTTTTTGTTGTGTTTTGCTTGAAGTGCATTTTTGTCATTGATGTTGCTCTGAAACAATTAAGAAGGAAGAGTTTTCTTAATTGTGGTGTATCTGCAGTAACTATGGCTGCACACAAATTTTTTTTTATATTAAATCAAATCTTGATTGTAATCGTTTTATTAAATTCGTTGTTGTACCGAAACGTGGTAGCGAGTGGCAGGGCCCGACCCCGTGGCTTAGCGCCTGGGCAACGCAGCTCCAAAGAAACGTCACAGCGGTTGCGAGTCGTTGGCTACACTGTGTCTGATTTGACCGGCCTAGGAATTGAGTCCCAAACCTTCCGCATCGATAGCGAAATCTTTTAACACTATGGTATGATCGCTCGGTTTTTTGAGAAATTTTATTAAAGTATTAAAAAACTAAATTGACACTGCTCTAAGTGCCAAAAGTAAGATAAAAATACAGCCAAAGACGGCCATAGACCAACGAAAGATTTGAAGAGGCCTAGAGGCGGAACGAGGGGAGAGACAACATTGTTTTTTCGTACCGTAAGCTGACTATCTCAAAAGCTAGAGTTTTTCATTTCCCATGGACACCCCGATTATGTGTTTGAAAGCATCTGATATCGACACTGTGATTTGGCAGAAAAATACTTAGATAATATTGACGCTGTTTTTGACTTTAATCGGATGATTAGGGATTCCTCTCGCGCATGATTTATTTCAGTTTAAAAACGTTTTGGTAGGGAGGGCAGTTTTTTCTTATGCTCCAATATCTTCACTTTTCAAACTTCAAGCGAGAAACTGCCCCCTTCATAATGAGTGTACCGTATATTGACTGTTTATAACAAGGTTTAGCCTATATGCGTTGTTTCTATTTATGTTGGTTCTTGAAAAAGGTTTTTTTGGAGAGAAGGAATTGCTTGTTTTACCCCCTGGGTGCACCCTGTTTGTTACGTTGCGACAGCTAGCCAGTCTACTTTAGTCAATTAACCTTCCTATGGCCCAAAAATGATTTCAACTAAAATTTTTTTCAGAAAAATTTTTACAACGGCCTGAGAGCTTGAGTTTCTGTGAAACCTTTTCTCTCCTTAGATGAAACGATAAGCATTAAGCAAAAGTGTGAATGAAATATCTTTGTTGTTTTCTTAGTAATGGCATTATATAACTCAATCATGGTTAACTGCAATTTAGGCTGGAACTATTACAATACGATGCACTTTAATACCTCTAAACTACTGTAATTGTGATGTAGTACCTTTACGTCATTACAATACTGAAACCCCCCCCATTGAAAAATCCTGCGTATGCCACTGGGGCCTACCTTTTCTGAATTCATTGTAGTAATTTATGAATTCATTGGATATGTAATAGAAGTGCATACCGTAATTATATTAAGTACAGTACCTACATTTAATTGCAATAAAGGGCAAATACAGATATCTGCTGTTAGTTTTTGTTGTTGCAGATTTTAATTTCTCCAGACATCTCCCAATCGATGAGCATTTAAAATTTCTTGGTTTTCCGGCTTCCATTTCCAACAATTCTGCGTGGTGTTAAACATTTCTTTAATCTGTATCAGTTTTGCTGTGTATTAAGCTGACTAGGTCACTAGAACAATTCAAAGAATTTACTGATGAAAGTTGATTATTATTATTTTTTTAACCACTACTGGTACCCAGGGCCGGTTTTAAGCCGATTTGACCGATTTTATCAAATTGGGCCCCGCGCTAGTGTATTTTTTCCCGTATTATAAGGTACAAAATACGGGAAAGTGCCATATTCGTATTGACCATTTCTATTTTCTCTTAAATTAGATAAAAAAAATTCATAAGGAAAAAAGTTACGCATTTGTTTGATCACGTGGGTTTGCTGTTTACAAGAAAATACGTGTAGATAGTTTCAGGGATTCATCTTATTTTCAGTTGCAGCATACATTTCAGCGTCTATTTAAGAGATCATAGGGCCTATTCTACACCAAAAGCTCTAAGCCAGTGGTTTTTAACCTCTTTTACTTGCTGTAACCCTTTTGAATCACCAACTAATTCTCGCACCCCCGTTTAAATTGGAAAATGTCGGTGAAGAGCAATAATAAGGTCTACCCGTCTTCAGATTGCCTATATTCCAGTGAAAATATTCCGGCGAACATATCGGTGAAATGATTCATCATCCCCGCGCCCCGTAGGAACATTTCTCGCACCCCTGGTTAAGAAACCCCGCTTTTAACCTTCGTCAAATGCTGTCGTCTTTTTGGGTGTTCAAGATTTTGGTTTGTTTTCTTTTTTGGGGAGGCTTATGTTTATTTATTTATTTTTTTATATTGTGTCGTTTATTTATTTAACTCGTGTGTACTTTACCCCTTAACATTAGTCCTGGGGCTGAAAAGCATCCTTTAGTTATTAAGCGCCTTAAACCTTAATGATAATATCAATAATACTGATTGGCACGTAAGCTAAAATGTCGAATATACTCAGTTTTATAAAACCGAAAGCTTTGAGAAACCTTCAAGATTTACGGTAACAAAGTCAATAGAAGAAGCCGACAGTGCCAACAGCAGATCGAGTTGATTCGAAACAATTTAAGAACAAAAACCTCTCTGAGGGGTTCGGGGGCATGCTTCCTTAAATTTTTTTGAATATTGATAGAGTAATTGCAATTTTAATGCTTTTTAAAAAACTTGGTAATTTTTGTTTGTTTCATGCTTTCGATCCGACTTCTTCATCAAATATGAAGCATTCTCGTCGGCCCATTTTCGATGCTTAAGGCATAAGGCTACGTAGGTTTGTTAGGAGTTACAAATTTCAGAAAGACGTACTCGCAAATTATTGCTGTTCGGCGTAACTTTTAACATATTACCGTAATGATACTCCTAAGCGAGCTCGTATAGCGCATTGATCGCTTTCTCGAGATAGGAGAATAAATATGCAACTAAAAAAACTAAACTAATGCTTTTCTTAAATTTGCAATTACCCAATTTGCCTTTCTTGATACTAAAAAAATAAACGAAGGAGCATCTACATTAGGCTTGTTTTATAGCACGTATTAAATGGCTATTTGTTAGTGTGTTTGCTATGGATGCTTTTTTTTATGAAATATAAACACCCATACGTTAGGGGCCCCTCCAGCAGATTTCTAATTGGGCCTCGCAGTTCCTAGCACCGGCCCTGCTGGTACCTTATTTAAACGTCAAATTATGTTATTTTTTGGTCATTACTGATTACGTGGCATAGGCCTAATGTTTTTTTAGTTGTGTTTAATTTTTTTAATTCCTGCAGGTTTCAACGTAACCTGTTTTTCTGCCATTGTTCTTGTTTGGTGTTTTTCTGGTCATTAAATAAAATAAGCTACTACCGGTCCTACTACCACCATTATAAGCAAGTCAGCCTGCGCAACGTTTGAAATTGGTGTGAACGCTCACGTAAGCGTATTACGTTTGACGTTAAACGGTACGGAAACGTAGACGGCTATGAAACGCCGACGTTGACGGTAACGGCTTCGGTGTGAAGCCCGCTTAAGCCGCCTAGATGAACTCCGTTACTCATTACACGCTTCTGCGTAATACCGCGAGTGTAATGAAAATCTGAATGTTTTTGATGTTTCACGAAATACAAGCCACTTCAGGAAGAATATCGAAACGATTTTTAACTAGAAAGAGAATATCAAAATATTACGCAAAAAGTACAAAAGTTAACTCCTCTAATACAAATATTCAGTTTCATGCGCTTCCTCTCGCTTACCTGCTCAGTCCGCTTTCCGGTCGATTATACTCCGTGACATCCTGTTGCACGACGTCATCTTCGTCAATTTCAAACATGGCTTACGCAAGAATTGAATGTTAGAACGTTACACACTACGATAAAACTGTAAAAGACGATTAGGATGTCACCAATATTCAGGAAAACAAAAAGCGACATGCTTGCTCAAAGTCATTTGACTGCCTTTATCTTTCCGCCAGAGCCGCTCACTCGCAAGTATTTTCAATCGAGATTAGGTGCGAGTTCAGCAAAACTGCACAGGACCAGTTCAAGATCAAGCTTCTCATTTTGAAATTTGAGAACTTAAGTTCAAGTTTGGTAATTTGCAGCTGACTGCTCTTAAGCTAAGTTCAAGTAGATAGCATCAGGTTCAGACCAAGTTCAAGTAATTTTTGTCTAGTTTAGGATAAATTCAAAACTTGATCAACTTTTTCGAAATCGAGTTCAAGCTTGGCAAATAAGTCTGAATTGAGCGAGTGCGGGTTCGAACCCCTGCTTTCTACTTTACTGTGAACTCGATTTTTAAGATGATGGTTACGTCATTGTGCGTCTCGTTGTATGTGACTGTGAAACTCATGTAATGCGTTCGAATACTTTTCTGTTGAACCCAAAAGAATCAAAATTTGCTCCAAATGTTAACGAAGTTTCCTCTGTTAAGTCCTTTTGAGTAAGGAACCAGATAGAAATAACTCAAGTTCAAGAAATATGTCAATTCAGTAAACTTTAATAAAAAGATTGCAACCAGTATATTCGCAATCATTTTACAAACATTTCGGTAAAGACTTATCGGCTATCATCATTAGCGCAAAATTACAGCAGCGGCGCACCCAGGGGGGGGGGGGGGTTGAGGGGTACGAACAAAATGCATCATATTTGGTGAAACACTCAGATTTAGGGGCAAATAATTTGAAGAAAATTTGCCTAAAAATTGCTCAAAAAGTACTAAAATAGCCACTGCAGTATGTAAATTTCCAACTATTTTCCAGTGGACATGCCCCGGGAAGCATATTTCGGGATGGCTCTACAGAAATTTTTTGCTTATTCTATTATCACCACTTAACCCCATCCCAAAATAGACATAAGACAGTGCGGCGCAGTCCGGCATACTAACCGCTACACCACACTGCTGTTGCAGAGTTAGTGCAATTTTTCTATTTATACTGATTTCAATCGAGGCCTATCTTTTTCTGTAAAACCATTCCGAAATATGCCCTCCGGACCCCCCGAGCCTTTATTGTTCTGTGCATGTTTCAAAGTAATTCTGCCGAAGAAAAACTACGCTTGAAAATATGTCAAAATTGTAAATTTTTTCACTCCAAAATTTCTGAATATGCCGCAGACATGAAAACAGTTTATGAAAACAGACATGAAAACACTCAAAAAAGACGTAAAAATTAAGCTTTTTACGTCTTTTTTGAGTCTAACGTCTTTGTTTTTACAGTTAACATTCAACCTAATTCAAAATTTCATCCTCCCCCCACCAAAGTTTTCTGGATCCGCTTCTGAGTGCAGGATCGACGATTTTTTCACCCCCCCCCCCCCCCCCCCCCCCCTTTGAAATATGCTGGGTGCGCCCCTGAACTACAGAGGCAACAAGCAGGAGTAAACAGCACAAGAAACCTGATGCCTCTGTATATAGTTTCACCCTGATGATGATATTAGTTTTAACCGAAACGTTTGCAAAATAATATTGCTAATATACTGGCTAGTATCTTTTTATTAAAGTTGAGTTACAAAACTCATCTTAATTTAAATTAAAGTTGATCATCTTAACTAAATTAAAGATCATCTTAACTAAATTAAATTAAAAATCATCTTAACTAAATTAAAGTTGAGTTACAAAACACACACACACACACTCACACAGTGATGGGCACGATAAACCTTTCTGTACTTAAGCGATAACGATAATCGATAATTTCAAAAGTGCTCTGCGCGATACCGATAATTGATAAATCTCAATTTCCTAAAGCGATATCGGTAATCGATAAATTATCGCCGACAATTTTTTCGATAAATGTTGCGGTAAACTTTTAATGTGTTTGACAAAGTTTTTTTCTAGTAAGTCAAATCACAAAAGTGTTTTTCTAGATTTTTCAAGAAAAGAGAGCAGTTTATGGACTCTGCCGTGGGATTAAACACAACAAGGATAGATTTTTTAAATTGCAATAAGACTTTATCGACGCCGTAAATTTTGCCATAGCATCAACTTCGTAACTTTGACACTGTGTGCATAAAGAATCGTTTATCGCGATAATTTATCGGCGATAACAAAATATATCACAAAAGCGATATCGGTAATCGATAAATCCAAACTATTTTGAGCGATAACGATAATCGGTAAAAACTTATCGCCGATAACCATCGCCGATAAATGCCCATCTCTGCACACACACACACACACACCTTAGCAACTGTAATTAGCTGAATACTTCATTTCCAATCCTAGAAAATATTCTCACGCATCACAATTTTTGTAAGCTAAATTCAACAGATTCAACAGCAATTTTATCTTTCATGAACTACAAGTTTATTGATGATACAATGAGTGTTTGCTTCTAAAATAATTAAGCCAATTACTCTGTAAACGTAAGGGAGAAAAATAAAGCGAAAGTATTTATGGCTTTATTTTTCCCTCCTAAGCTATTTTCGTTCCATATTAAGAGTATCGCTCATTATATAAACGCTATGCTGAAGCAAACCATAACTTTATAATTTAACTGACAAATTTGTATTCACTCAAATGCGCTGCTTCTCAACTGTAACATTTCGTTGTCAAGTAACTATGAAACCCGTCTTAAGTTTCTAATCGGTTTTCACTTCAAAGGTTTCGGTCCTATCATACGTATCATGTGTCACAATCACGTAAGCGTCGCGCTCACTGTTACGTTAATTTAATTATCGAAAAAGTAACGTTACGCTCAAACGCCACTAATTTGAATCGTATTTTTGCAAGGAATCAGCTACAACGCAATTTATAAATTACATTACTATTTGCCTGATCATACAAAGTCATCCGAGTAAGACGTAGCTTGGGTGATCTGGACACGCAACTAGCTACGTCCTACGCAAACTTCAACTTGAATATTCCTCTCCAGAGGCGCGACTCCTAACTCGGGCTGAGCCAGAGTTACGAAGTGACGGAAGGCTTGTTACCGGTATATTTAAATTCTGAAAGCTAATTATTTAATTTGACATATTGTTTTGCGCTGCTATTTCGGCCAATTTATGCAATGATTTGTCTTACATTAAATAGGAAATTTCCTATATGTTTTGTGCTGCTTTTTTGGGCTAATTTATGCAATAATTTGTCTTATGTATGATATACAAAATTTCCTATATATTTTGCGTCAATTTTTGCGGCTATGTTAAAGCACGTATTTGTCCTGTATATATACAGGAAATATCCTATATAATATATCGAACAAAATGTCGCATAAATTGGCCGAAAAAACATGCGGAAAAAATAATTTAGTTTCTTCACATGTTTTTTCGGCTAAGTTAATCTACATTTTGTCCAACATACTATATAGAAAATTTCCTATACGTATATAGGACAAAGAAGTGGTTTAAAATAGCCGAAAACAATGACGCAAAATATTTAAAAAATTTCCTACATATTGTATAAGACAAATTATTGCTCAAACTTGCCAAAAATGCAGCGCAAAACATATAGAAAATTTTTTATATATTATCTAAGACAAATTATTGCTCAAATTAGCCAAAAATGCAGCGCATAACTTATAGAAAATTTCCTATATATTATATAAGACAAATTATGGCTCAAATTAGCCAACCAATGCAGCGCAAAACATAAAGGAAATTTCCTATAGCCTATAATATATAAGACAAATTAGTACATAAATTAGCCAAAAAACGCAGCGCAAAACATACACGAAATTTCTTATATAATATGCAGTATAAGACAAATTATTGCTCAAATCAGCCAAAAAACTCAGCGCAAAACACATAGGAAATTTCCTATATAACATACAACAGAAATTTTTGCATAAATTTGCCAAAAAAAGCACGTAAAACGTATAGGATGCTTTCCGCTGTTATCGTTGCAAGTTTATGCAATAATTTGTCTTAATTATTTTTTTCCAAACGACTAAATTATTTTTTTCAAACGGCGACTCATAAATTTCTTATATATTTTGTGACAGCTTTTCGGCTATTTTAAGCCACATGTTTGTCTTATATATAAATAGGAAATATCTTATATGATATCTCGGACAAAATGTAGCTTAAACTGGCCGAAAAAACATGTAAAAAAACCTAAATTATTTTTTCCAAACGGCGCCTCATATACCTGAGCAAGACAAAGTAAGCCTATTTGTGTCACTTAAGTTAACATTAAAAACGACATCAGTTGCTACAATGGAACAACACTGGTGTAATGAAAGAGGATAGCTCATTTACAGTAGTCACCACATCATCTTGCTCGCAAGAACTTTGCAAGCTTAGTTAACTAATAGGAATTTGCATTCAAATGCCAATTTGTAAAATGAAACAGAAATGAAATGTACAAAAGCTAAATCGCAAAGCTATTAACAATATACACTATATGCAATACAAAATGAGAATGCAGCATCTACTAAAGTACTTGTGCAGCTTCCACTATTACACCTATGTATGACATTTAAAACCGTAAAAGTTCTGCAATATAAGCAATTCACCAAGAATGTGCATAAGCAAGTACATATTTTACACTTGATTTTGCTATAGCTTACCGGTAATACCAGTACCGCGAGTCAATTTACAAATTCATAGGCTCAAGTAAAGATCCGAGTATTTGATCAATAATGATTTTTTCAATATTATTACTAAGAAATCAGAATTTAATGCAAATATGCTTATGTGATAGGTGCTCTTTGGATCTAATTTAGTTCAATATTGTATTGGTCGAGTAAGCTGCTCTTGTACATTGAAATAAACTTTTGACAGGAAAATTTTTTCCAGGTTTCTGGAATTCTATTCCAGATTTTTACTCCTGAATGTTATGAGTTTTTGGTGGCATTACTTGAAAATCTGGGTAGAAAGTAGCTGTAATTGTTGTTGGCCCTTGTATTATAATTATGTATATTTTCTAAAGGCACAAAATAGCCCTTAAAAAGCAGAGAGAGTTTATTATTTCGGTAACGATGCATAAACTTTGCAAGTTCAAGTTGGTAGTTATGTTTGATGTTTGAAGTTATGTTTGGTGAAAAAAAAAATTGGTCTTTGCCAAAAATATTCGATCAATGACCGACAAATGACCGAAAAAAAAAACAACAAAAAAACTAGGTTCCAGTACAATGTCAGATTAAGACTTCGACTTTTGCTAGGGGTACGAACAATTTTCCGGAGTGCGGTGACCTTTATCACCCCGACTAAGATATGGGCCACGCATCAAACCATTATAGTCTTTCTTTAGGCCTATTAACATGGCATATTATGCTACGCCACAGAAATTCTTGAACGTGAGCCACCACATTCGTGCTTGTTCAGATTGATATCTTTCTGGCTGTGATTTTCGCTGCATCTGGTAGCGATCAATCCTTTTTATTAGGCCTACTGAAATGAAGTTACACTCAGTCACTCAATGTGGTCAGTAGAGTTAAGATTTGCAGAGTTTCTTTGTTTCACTTTTTTACGAAACTCGGACGTTGAAATATATCAATCGACGCAATTAAATTGATCACATCATTTTGTTGCTGACAACCAAAAACGCATGTAATCTCCGTGCAATATTTCATATTTTACTGTAGCTCAGTGCTGGTGCTTCGCCATTGGGCAAATGGGCAATGCCCAGGGTCTCAGTTAACTCTAGTAAAGCCTCTGGAGTTAACAGACCTGCTGCGTCAAGGTTCATTCACAACGTCAGGGGGAAGTACTGTAGCAACACTGACTTGAGTGTATGTAACAGGGAGTTGAACCGTTTAATTTTTCCGGTTCAGATTCGGTTTGGGTTCAACAGCGGTTTCAAATTTCGATTCAACTCCGGTTAAGGTTCAGTTAGATTGAAACGCTCCGGTTTGGGTTCACTCCAGTAAAAATATTTCAAAACCAATTTATAAAGTTCCTGTTCAGGTTAGCAGTAAAAAATGGTATAATTCTAGTAACACAATTTAAAAAATGAAACGTACAAAGCAATTTTTCGTCGTATTGACAGACCAATAGGCTATAATGCATAAAATACTTGTAGTAAAGCCAATTGCGAGATAATTAAATTGTTAGGCCTAGCTATGCTCTGACATATCTTGGACATAAACTCACATCAGATAACAAGGGCCTAGCAGCTGTACAACGCAGAATTGGCTTGGGCTGGGCTGCGTTTCG
This sequence comes from Trididemnum miniatum, assembly GCA_964006365.1. Lineage (NCBI taxonomy): Eukaryota > Metazoa > Chordata > Ascidiacea > Aplousobranchia > Didemnidae > Trididemnum > Trididemnum miniatum. The sequence continues at coordinate 27,322,539 of OZ023240.1, forward strand.
CAAGAACAAGCAACTACTATCTTCAAATCGAATTCTACCAACTTAAAATCGAAAATATTCAGTAGCCTACCTACATTCTTCCTGTAGTAATGTATGGACTTGAATGTGTTCATTGGAAAACGACAACATTGGAACAGTTACAGTTTCTGTATTTCAAAACCATATTATGAGATATATTTTGAATAAACGCCAACAAAAACACGTTACCATAACCGAACTGTTAGCTAGAACAAAACTCAACTTCATATCATCAACAACAAAGTCTCAAACCTTACACCTTGATGATCATGTAAAACGCTCAAAAGCAGGAATCAGCAAATTTGTATCAAAGGAAAAGTGAAGGGAAAAAGAATTAGAGGAAGACTACCAAAACGATGGCAAGATAACATTCATGACTGGACTGGTCTTAGTCTATCATCTCTTAATTAAACTGTCATAAATCGCAATCGGTGGAAGCAAAATTCTCATGTTGATACGCAATCTGCTGTAAGCGAAGAAAGCGATTGATGATGATGCTCTGACACCAGCGGCCTACACTTTGATAAAGAAACATATTTTCACATTGACGGGCCAATGTATTGCTTGTAGTGCAGTGCAAGTACTAAATTTCTTTGAATATAAGCTGCCTTCAAAGTGACGCGTGTGACCTCACGAAGCAAGCCGATTTTTCAATCGGTTCTGGTTCGGCTAAGGTTCGCAAGTACTCAAATCATTCGGCTCAGTTCCGGTTCGCTCTTTGCTATTTTAAAAAATACGGTTCGGGTTCGGTTAAGGTTCGACAAAAATAACGTAAAACCGGTTTATAAAACTCCGGCTCGGGTTCGGTTCGACTCCCTAACATCTAACGCCCGGCCGCGGGCTTTAGAAGCGCTTCAATTACGAGCGTCGTTCTTTTAACGTTTGGCTACATCGCAAAAAATAAAACGGGCTAATGATCCGCCAGGTGTAAAATTTCGCAGTTAAGATTTGCTGATGTCGGCACATCCACAAAAATCTGTTGTTTTGCCTAAACAATCTTTGTTGTTTGCCGTCAAAGTTGTAAACTTTCGGTAACCATAAGTAGAAGTCAAGTCAAGTATATCTAAATTGTTCGGTATGCAATTAAACTGGCACCACACTTATAATTGGCAAAGAAAATTGCTTAGCTGCTAGTGCTACCACATTTGAACGCACACTGTGGATGCAGTGAAAAAGCAGAAAGTCATCGCGTCACCTGCATCCTCGTTCATTTGGAATACACGAGGTCAAAATTGCTTGTTAGTTGATAACGAACAGCACAATTAAAAAAGAAAAAGCAAACTGTAGAACAACGCCTCATCATATACGGGGTGATCCGAAAGTAACTCCCTATTCTAAAATAACTATGACTTCAAATTTACTGACAAATTTACTGACAACTTTCAAATTTACTGACAACTTTCTCAGTTTTTGCGTGTAAGTTACTCAGTCTGCGGCAATTACATCTATGCTCTTGTTTTTATATTTTAATAATTTTAACTTAAATTTGAAATAAAGTTAAATCATATGTTGTAAATTAACATACTAATTGTGATGAATAATAATTTTTAAAAAATTCAACCACATTTAAATAAACAAAGAAAAAGATATTGAATTTTAAATGGAAGTCCATGCAATGCGCTTTTATCTCATGTTTAATAAATGAAGAAATTACACTTCAAAAACAAACCATTTTTATTTTAGAGTAGGGAGTTACTTTCGGATCACCCTGTATATACCCGGGCAGTTTTTGGCCTTTCTTATGTAATTTTGGTCTTGATTGATAGCTAATACTGTGGTTGTTACAATAATGTTCTTTGGCTTCGTTTATTGCTTCCCAAGTTACTGTAATTTGTTAAACTTTGTTCACTAGTTTCTAAGGCGCTTCGTAGATAATTTTGACTTCAGTTTCTGCAGGTAACTAAATTTCCTTTTTTAAGCGACTACAGTTAAAAATTAAAATAGTGTGATCTTTGGCTTCGCTTTTTGCTTCCCAAATTATTTTGTTAAACTTAATTCACGAGTTTATATGGTGCTTTGTAGATAATTTCGGATTATTCGACTTCGATTTTCGCAGTTAAATAAATTTGCTTTTTACGTGCGCATGATATGGCTACAATAATTGTGTGGTTTAATACTAACCCACGAGCGCGTTCTGCTTCGCCGTGCTTCCGCGGTTTACCAAATCTTGGAGTTTGCAATCAAGTTTTGGACCTCGAGCGATTTCTGTCTTGCCGCGCCCTTCTGAACAGCAAGCTGTATATAAGCTTCGATTGTTGTTAGTTTAGTTAGAGCTACTTTTGGCTGTCGTAGTTGTTCACCTGATGAGTCTGGAAGGACGAAACAAATGATAACCGGTTACCCTTTTTCGTGCACTAAGCGTTAGTGTACACCCTGCCCATGTCGTGCTTGCATTGCTCGGAGTCGCAAACAATCACTACATATGAGTCTATATAGGCCTACGATTTATGCACACAAAAACATTACATAAAACCAGGCATTATGAACTTAGTAAGTGAACAAGATAGGCCTATCGATAGTGCATTCAATATATAGGCCGATAAGTAGCCTACATAGCCTACAGACAGTGGCGTAACGAGAAATTTTGAAAGGAGAGGGGGCCATAATTTCTACATTTTTTCAAGCGTATTTCTTTTCAGCAGAACTTATTTGAAACTGATTGAGAAGCAAGAATGGTTCTATGGGGGTCCAGGGGCATGCTCTCCCGGAAAATTTTTGAAAATTTACATGCTGTAATGGTTACTTTAGTGCTTTTTGAATAATTTTCAGGCAAATTTTGTTTAAATTTGTTGACCCTAATTCTGTGTGTTTGGCCAAATATGATGGATGCATTTTGTTCGCACATTTTCGATTATGCCTGACTAAGCCGTAAAGCTTATCGCGGTTGAAGAGGTTCGAAATTATAGAAAACTTGTATTGCATACATCAAAAACATTTTTGAAAATGGCTGGTGGAGAATGCTTACCCCTTATACTAAACCCCTGGATAAGCCCCTGGCCATAAGCTACAAAAACCACCAAAAGACTCTGGCATATTTCAGTCTCTTGGCATCATTAATTTTTCACTTTTTTACTAAAAGACAGAGTCAAAAGGGGGGGGGGGGGCATGGTCCTTCCCCTAAATACGCTACTGCATACAGACAGACAACCAATGCACTGCAACGATTCAAAGACTTGACCATTTGAAGAAGATATTAAAATAAATTTTAAGGAATGTAATGATGACATTAACTGTGAAATAAAATTATTACATATAATTGGGCTTAAAAAATTCATTGTTTATACTTATGTATCGTACACAATAGAAGCCGCTACGCGGCAAAACTTATTCTGCTATAACCATTTAGTGCATAGCCGTGTAGGTACGAGAAAACTTTTGGGTATGCCAACTACTTTTGCCCAGATTTCATTAACAGTTTTTGCCCAAATTTAGGTTTCACGTTCAAGAGATAATGGGAATGAAACAGCCTAATCTCAAAAAAGCCTATTACAAAAAATATTTTATTTGGCACTCGACATGAACAGGTGTAAGTTGTTTTTAAATTATTTAGATCAGGAATAGGTAAAGTGCTGCCCGCGGCCTGCGGGCACTTACTCGTGATTTTTTAATCAAGCCGAAGATCTTTTTTTTTCTTTTTATTATAGCTCTTCGCTGAATGTCAGTGAAAAAAAGGACATCTGCGTACGCGTAGACCTTTTTTTGCTCTTCCGATCAATGCGGCTCTCGGTTTCAAAGTTTTCTCAAATACAGCCATTCGTGTGAACACAATTGCCCACCCCTGAGCCCTGATTTAGATTAAAAGTTTTTTAAAATCTTTGATTTTTTAAAATTTTTGTCGATCAGTTAACTTCTTAAGTTGTAACCGGAGCTAGTTTTAGCGTGACTGCTTATTTACAAGAGCTCCTTCGAAAAAATAAATAAAAATCCGGAGTCAAGTATAGGTTTATTTCTACGAACATATTAAGTTCTTTCTGAAGATCGGTCTCGAAGTGAGGTGAGACTTGAAATAATAATCTGGATTAATCTGAGTGAGAAGGCAATAATAAGTGGAATGTTATTCAGTAACAATGCTTTTGTGAATGCTCTATTATAGGTTAATTCAATTTAGCATGTATACCCTGCTTACGAGGAGCTTGTGGAATGATTTCAGGTTGTCAGATTGATCAAGTTCGTGTGCAGTAGTGGTAGTGTTTATGTTTTCCAACACTATGCACAGACACAGCAGCAAGATAATGCAGCCAAAATCATAATAATAAACTAACTGCGCGAGCTTTAGAAGAAATAATGAAGTTCAATAAGTCTATTACCAGTAGGCTACCGATTACACTTATTAAATTGTTAAGTGACAAGTTAGTAGTACGTAGTTGAGTCTAGCGAAAACTAAGCACCATTCAATTCTTGTGAAATTAAGCTGCATTTGTCCATTAAGAGTACAGACATTAAGGGTCTGGTCTAGAAAAAGCCTTTCGCATTTAGATTAACTTGTCTGGGTAAGGCGACATAAGATGCGGACAACTTACTCTAAATGAGACCCCAGACATGGTAAGGAAGTCCTACCTACTGGTACTGTCTAGCCTACTTCCAAATCAGTACAGTGGACGTAATTACCGGTATGTTATTTGAAAGGCAGTGGCTAAGGTTATGTGACCGTAATTTTTGTTTTCTGAATTCAAAGTTACCGGTACGTGATATTATGGTTGGTTCACTAAGAACTTTTTTTCTCATGACTTTAAAATTGAATCCAAATTTTGTGCCAATGCTGACCAATATCGCAATTTTTTCTTCATTTGAATCACTAAAGTTTGGAATAATCTACTTCATGACTTAGTTTCTGCACCTAATATTGTTATATTCACAAAGTGTTTGAAAAACTTAAACCTTTTTCTATTATAGCTCTTACTTTTTAAATTTATAGTATTACAGTATTACTTGTTGCACAGTTGCCATCACTCGTTGTTAATGTTTTGCTACTCTAGACTGTTAATTTGTAGGTTTATATACTTGATTTATCTTGTTTTAATGTTGTGTTAGTTACCCTCACTTGTTAATGTGCTTTGGTTTGTGACCTGGCACCTTTTTGTTGTATCTTAAATAAATAAATATTTCAAGGGGGAGGGGGTTCTAGAAAAAATTATCCCGCATTCAGGAGTGGATCCAGACAATTTTGGTGGGGGGTCAAAATTTTAAATGAGGTGAAATGTTAACTAAATACAAAGACATTAGATCCTAAAAAGATGTAAAAAGCCCTTTGAATAATCAAAGTCTCGTCAGCCTTGCTACGCACAGCCAATCCAGGCTAAACTCATTCCAGACTGTAAAGACTCTTTTTTTGCATTGCTTTACCTGTACATCTCGACTTCATCTCTTTTCTAGGTTGTGCCCTATTTTTGGCAGGCGATTGGCCCCAAACAACGATGCCCAATGAAAGAACCTATAACCACTAACCCACAACTAAGTTACCGGTAGCCTAACTAGTCCACATCACTAGAAGCCCCCATGGCAACCCACTCCTTTGCAGCTGCAGACGCGTTTCGACCTTATGGTCTCATCAGTGCAGCATAGCAACCTCCCACCTTCCTGAAAAAAAAAAAAAAAAATTCTAACCTTCAAAAGAACTACGCACTCCAAATCTAAGCCTCTACTCGTTCTGCTCAAGGTAGGACAAGGAAGAAATGTTCTACCTTGAGCAGAACAAGTAGAGGCTTAGATTTGGAGTGCGTAGTTCTTTTGAAGGTTGGAATTTTTTTTTTTTTTTTTTTTTCAGGAAGGTGGGAGGTTGCTATGCTGCACTGATGAGACCATAATAAGGTCGAAATGCGTCTGCAGCTGCAAAGGAGTGGGTTGCCATGGGGGCTTCTAGTGATGTGGACTAGTTAGGCTACCGGTAACTTAGTTGTGGGTTAGTGGTTATAGGTTCTTTCATTGGGTATTGTTGTTTGGGGCCAGTCGCCTGCCAAAAATAGGGCACAACCTAGAAAAGAGATGAAGTCGAGATGTACAGGTAAAGCAATGTAAAAAAAGAGTCTTTACAGTCTGGAATGAGTTTAGCCTGGATTGGCTGTGCGTAGCAAGGCTGACGAGACTTTGGTTATAGTCGAAACATTAATTTGTCCCTTGCAAATTCCTTTGAATAATGTTTTTATGTCTGCTGCATATTCAGAAATATTTTTAGGAAAGGACTCTGAAATTTGATATAGGTATTTTCAAGTGTGGTTTTTCTCAGCAGAATTATTTTCCAGCTTATTGAAAATAAAAAAGACTCTAGGGGGTCTGGGGGCATGCTCCCCCGGAAAATTTTGGAAATTTACATGCTGTAGTAACCATTTTAGTACTTTTTTAGCAATTTTTAGGCAGATATTGTTCATCATAAGTTTTTTGCCCCTAAATCTGGGTGTTTCACCAAATGTAATGTATTTTGTTCGTACATTTTTAATTATGCTATGTGTGCTGAGGGCATAAGGCTTATTGTTATTGAAAAAGTTCGAAAATTGTATATATTCAACGAAAGCATATTTAAAAATGGCTGGAGGGGGGATGCATTCCCTTGGATTTGCCTCTGCCTGCACTAATAACAATGTCTCTTACCACTACACCAACCAGCCGATTTGGCTTCAAGTATGATGTGGGGCAAATTCTTTGAATTTTGAAATAACAGCACTATCTGCACTTGCACAGTTTGGACACTTCACTCTAAAAACAAGGGTTCAATTTCAAAAAGGGGGGGGGTCAACCCCTTTCCTGGGTGCGCCTGTGCTGTATTGGCACCATGTTTGACCTGGTCGTTAATTTTCGTCTTATTCTACTTGAAGAGTTTCTCAGCGACAGAAATTTTTTTTTAACTAATAACAAGTTTTCGTTATTGGAACTTGTTGTGGTCCGAACCTTACATACGAATTTTGGATTATGATCCAAACTTAATCAAAAATCTTGAATTTTCATGCCGAGCTGTAGCCCCAAAGTTAGTTACCTGCTGCTGTAGTTTGGAATGGATACAGGTATTGAAGTCAAAGTTTTAATGGATGAAAAAAATTACTCCTGATTTTTTAACTTTTTTATGCATCAATGCTTCTCTTCAGTCCTACTGAACACCTGAAAAGACTTACTTAACACTGCGAAGAACTACGAAAGACTTCAAATTGATCTACTAAACACTGCAAGGAACGACAAAGAACTTACAATCATCGTACTAAACCATGCAAAAAACATAGGACTTGTAATGATAACCTTAAACATATAAAAAAACGCCAAAGGACTTTGAATTAATTACTAAACACTGCAAAGTACGACAATGGCTTGGGTTGAAGTCCAGGATCGTGACCCTACCCTGTTTCACTTGTTTTGCATCCTTGCATCAAATTCCGAGTCCTTTGTCATTTTTAGGGTGTTTTTAGTATGATGATTTTAAATTCTTTGTCATTCTTTGCAGTGTTTAGTAGATAAATTTGAAGTCCTTTTTGAATTTTGTGGTGTTTAGTATTATAAGTCCTTTGTCATCTTTTGCGGTGTTTAGTTAGTCCTTTTCAAGTTTGCGGTGTTTTCAGTCCTTTGAGATGTGTAGTAGGAGCTGCTTCTCTTAAGCTTTCAGATTTTTTTAATCATCGCCTAGGGCATTGTTACAAAATGACCATGTGAGAAAATTCTGGCTTTATTTGACCTTACCTTGTTAGTCTTGGTCTACTGGTGCTTCAGACTTTTAGGCCTAGATATGCACGACATACCGGTACCAGTATAAGTTGCTATGTTCAGAAAGTGAAGGAGTTAGAGAGTTTTGATACAGTCTATCAGGATAGCCTGGTAATGGTCCATATATTTCTGTAATTCAAATAGCAGTACCGGTACCTATATGTTTGAGATTTAATCACAGCCAAATTTTAAATTAAACTCTAGTTTGCAAGTTAGTAAGGAAGCAAACGATTTTAGGCTTAGCAATCTAAAAGTTTTGAAAAGTGTATTTTATTGCAATTTTTCGGCTCCAACCTTAGAGTTAAAGAACATAGACGGACATTTGCAATCTTTCAGTTACGATATGATTCTGCGTTGTGGATGAGTGCACAGATATATTTTTTTCCAGGTCATCATGGTTCGAATGAGCGTTTTAGCTGATGCTCTGAAGAGTTTGAACAATGCCGAAAAACGAGGAAAGAGACAAGTTCTGATTCGTCCCTCATCAAAAGTAATCATCAAGTTTCTTAAAGTCATGATGAAACATGGTAGGAAATGTTTATAATTACTCTCACTGTTCCCTCCAAGGAGCAAAATTTGAGATGTTTGTTTCAAGCTTTCCAACTTTAATGGTAGTTTTGGTAAAATTTGACATGAAGGTTTCAAGAATTTGGTTTAAAACAAAAGTTCTATGCTCTGGAATATTAACTTTGAGGTAAAAATATGATTTTTCTTCAACCTCCCAAGTCTTAGGGCAAATTTTTTACTGAAATTTATATTTGGGCAAATTCGTGCTTGCTTCATACTATAGAAGAAGCAGTAATAAGCAAAGTTGTTGTGTTGACTTCGTGTATTTGATTTTGGGCAGTGTTTAGAGCACTGGTTGCCTTTTTAAAATTGCTCTTTGTGCAAAACAACCTTTAAGTTACATTAACTTTATGTCTCTTGGCCTATCCCCACCTGTTTATCCCTAACTGTACTGTAATACCCCCAATTTCTTCGTTTCAAGTTATTGCTGATGTCATCGCACCAGCGTGTCACCAACGTTGTGTAAAGAAACAAACAAGCAGTCTGGTGCGGCAGGGTGTTGATAATGGAAACTAGTCCGTTGTTCTAGACCAGGGTTGGGGAACCTGCAAGCCGCTTAAGCTTTGAATGTGGCTCGCATCAGAACAAACTGGTTGTAGCGGCAGCTAAAATTGTTAGCAGCCTGGTGTCCCCACGTCAGTATGGTGATGATACGCGCGCCTTGAAAGCAGTCACAACAATGGAAATTGGAAAGATTAATATTGAAAACAGCAATTGAGACGCTTCAAATAGTGGCAGCGGTAACTGAAACAAACAAAAATCATAATTAACAGGTCAAAGCACAAGACATAGTTAAAGCATAGAGCACAGCATAAGAATCAAAGACAAATTCAATTCGTTACATTGACTCAGATAATTTAGACAGGCCAACATGTCATAGCAAATCAAAATACCTGACTGTGGGCAAGGTATAGCTTCAAAACAACACAAGCGATCCAAACACAGCAGCGACCTCCAGGATGACAACACAATCTGCAATCGATATTGCGACATAAGCAAATAGCGTGTATTTTTAGACTAACTCATAAATCGATATTCCGACAAAAATAACGTAAAACCGGTATATAAAACTACGGTTTGGGTTCGTTTCGACTCCCTGGTTTATAGGCAGGCTCATGAGCTTTTAGGTTAAAATCATCTACCAAACGCCGTCTTATGGTTCTGCGAATGTTGTCTGTACCTTTTAGAAGTTGTGCAAATCGAATCTTTTTAGATAAACTAGTGGGAGATCGAGCTGCTATTCTCCGAATAGCGTGGTCATCTCTTAAAGTGGTTTTTCGCGGTCTACTAGGTTTTTGGGTGGTGGAGTAAGTCCTTGTATTCCAAAGTTTAACAATTGCGTTATGAACAGCATTTTTGCTTTTCTTGATGTTTTGACTGATTGCTTGTTCTGAATATCCTTTTTTATGCACAGCCACTATTTGAGCTCGCTAAACTTCTGAAAGTGGCACATTTATGCCCATTTTTTACAATTTTAGCTCCATAACAATTTGACGTATAAGCTACAAATTCAACTTAAATCAACCCTGAAACGAGTGAAAATTTTTGACAAGATTTAGGTCATTTTTTAATTGACTGATAAAATTAATTGCAACAAAGTGGCAAAAGAATAAACTAATCTAATGCAGCCCATCGACAAAAGAAAACAACAAAGACAATTTTTTCGTGGTGGTCCTATACTTTTGGCCACAACTGTAGTTAAAGGCTATGACACGCGAAACAGGCGATTCATGCCACCTGCCTAGAAAGCAAAACTACCTGCTTGACCTTAAAACTGGGTCAATGAAGGCAGAAGCTAACTGATGTTCAATATTTATTTGTAATCTATATGCACTTGTGAAAATATTTCGTATAGTTTTTGCGCAAATTGTGACGTCATAGACCAATTTCGAGTGCAGATTTGGAATCAGCGGGGTCGAATTATCCAAACACTATTATTTTATGAAAACAACAAAATTTTTTTTAAAAAGTGTCCACCGGTGTTATTAATTAAAACTAATCCATTATTAATTTAAAAAAACAATCGGAGTGCGATTGATGAGGGCTAATAGCCCGAAACAATGCTATCCCGCTCAATTATTATGCAGTGAAAAATGGTCATGCTTGAGTTTCATTTGTTGATTAAAGTTGCTGGAAGAAAAGTTTGAAAGAGCACGCCCTGAGGCTTATGCTTGGGTAGCCACGAATATAACTTTTGAGTTGGTTATAGCAGTGTTACTTGAGGCAACATATGGATTAGTTTCTAGTATCTTGCTACAAGTTGATCCTAACAAGTGCTACTTGGTGTTGTGAAATGATGATATTGTGGGAATCTCTCTGAATCATTTGATGCCAATAACAATATCTGATCTGAACAGTTGAGAAAATGAGTTTTTCCTTTAAAGTTGAAAAACTCGGTGGTTTCAAGCGTTGAGAAGATTTTTGGTTTCGTTGTCAAAAAATTGTGTATATCATAATACAAGTCTATCAAGGGTAGGGTTTTAAAATGTTTATATGTGCTCTCAATGTAGTAAACTACATTTGTCAATTTGACAAACCTTTTTATGCGATTAAGCAAATTATGCGTTTGTGCAAAAGTGCAAAATACGAGTGATTCGCGTGATTTTGTTCTAAATTGGTAATTGGGACGCCGCGTGGGTTTCGATCTCTAATCGGTAGCCATTTTGATTGTTTATGACGTTGGCAATCAGCTAGTCTTGTTTGCGCATTGAAACAGTTTGTTTCCGCTCAGAAAGTCGTGCTTCTGTCGCCAAAGTTTGTTGCATTAATCCGGTTTATTAAAAATTCTGTGTAATCAAGCAGATTTTGCTGTAAACCACTATGCGATTAACCAAATTGTTTTCTTAAGCAATCGATTGTGGTTTAGGATTTCTAATCTTTGTGCGATTAATTAAGTGGGTTAAGTTGTTAACGGATTCGACTGTATCATACAATATTGGTTTTTGTCTTACTAGTAGATTCACTCAGCTGCACGAGTAATGCGGAGGCATAAATACTTTCTATTCTGGTGTGTTCAAACCTTAATCATGAGAACTTGCTCGAGGTAGAGCATTTGTGCAGCTTACAGTTGACACGATTTAAAATTTGAATGACGCAACTTTCCAATAAACCGTTAATAGATGCAAATTCGGATGTATTTATTCATTGCTTCATTGATGAAGAACAGAATATTGCACACTGTTGATACGTACAGGCACGTTCGATGACAATTACCTTCAAGTAAGAAAACAAAAAACCTAGTTTGACCGCAGTATGATTACCGCGACAAGGTGGCTGCAAGGTCTTCTAGTCGATAGCCATCTTAACTACGTTCGGATGCTTTGATTTGATTCGTTTTAAAGGTTACATCAATGAATTTGAAGTGGTTGATGATCACAGATCTGGAAAGATTGTGGTGGAGTTAAACGGTCGGTTGAATAAATGCGGGGTGATCTCACCCAGATTTGATATCAGAGTCTCCGACATGGAAAGATGGACCAACAACCTCCTTCCTTCTAGACAGTTCGGGTAAGTGTAAAGCATAGTGAATGAAAGGTTGAAATTCAAACTATGAAGGCTGTATGAAAGGGGAGATGACAATTCCAACACTTGTCATCAATCTCGACTCAAGAGATCCCTTTTGAAGGGAAAAAACTTTCAAATGAAGCCTACCCCTATTGACGTTACTATAAAGAATATCTTTTTTCAAATTGAGAGTCAAATCTTCATTATACTCTTGAGTGTGACACCGATACGTGTAACCAGTGGTGGGGTCATTTCCGCAGCTGATGGGTAGCCAGTGGTGGGCAAGTTACTTTTAAAAAGGAACTAGTTACAGGTTACTTCGCAAAAAAAGTAGCTTAGTTAGTCCAGGTAGGCCAGGAAGGCCATTGCTTTTTAGTTGTTGATCTTCACCCTGGCCACGTAAAGAGTTTGACTGGAATGATGACGTAGCCACACGAGTGGATATGCGTACCACAAAGGTTAAATTCTTTAAGAAATATTTTTCCGAAGGGATGAGTGAACGTTGCAAGATCCTTCGTCCTGGAAGGTTAATTTATCTTACCTGAGGGCGGCTGATGAAGGTTAATAACCTGAAACAGCGCTGTCTCGCTCCACGGTACGTTTTACTGGAGTGCCTTGCAGTGCTGGCGATGGAGTGCTGAGATAGCCTCTGACCCAACAGGAGGAAGTCGTCATGACTTCCCGTCCGGTGGGCCAGGAAGGACATTGCTTTTTAGTTGTTTAACTTAGTTGCAGTTGTTTCTTTGCATGGGGCAAAACCTAAAAAATATCAATTCTTAACATGTAGGCCTAGAGCTCCATGGTGTGTATTCAAACCAAAATCATTCATCTTTACATTGAAACCAAGCGGAAGTAGGCTGCGATTCTGATACGATAAAAACCCTACAGTAATAACAATTGATTGCCTTTCAAAAACTATAACATTTCAAGGTGATTATATATCTCTTAAGCCCACAGCGCTTCGGCTTTAAAATGTCTTTTTCAATACTAAAAAGTTGTTCAACTGCAGCACTAGAAGCAGCGGCGGGGCGAGAAATTTTAAGAGGGAGGGCCCACTAATTCGACATTTTTTCAAACGCAGTTTTTATAAGGCAGTACTAATTTGAAGCTGATTGCGAAACAAAAAAGGCTCTAAGGGGGGGTTTGGGGCATGCTACCGCAAAAAACTAAAAAAAAATTTACATGTAGTAATGGCTGTTTTAGTTACATTTGAACAATTTTCAGGCAAATTTAGTTTAAAGTTTATGACCGTGATTGTGAGTGCTTCGTCAAATATAATCCATTTTGTTCTCACATTTTCGATTATGCGTGCTTAAGCTGGGTCGTAAAGCTTATTATTATCGAAGAGGTTCGAAATTATGAAAAATTGTATTATACTTATCAAAAATATTTTTGAAAATACCAGGTGAGGGGGATAGGCCTACTTTTCCCAAATCCTACCCCATGGATCCGCCCCTGCCATAAGCTACAGAAACTATCGACAGAGTCTGGCATACCGGTACTTAATTCACTTGGCACCATTGATTTTGTTCTTTTTTCCAAAAGGCAAAGTTAAAAGGGGATTACTCTTGACTCCGCTAAACACGCTCATGACTAGAAGGAAGAGCAGTATCGTAATTAGTTAAAAGTTCCATAAGTTCTTCGTGCATAAAAACGTTTGCATCAACAGTTTGTGAGGGCGAGATGAAAAGGAACTCCTCTGTACTTATCGACATTGCTCGATCTTCGTCGCTTTGATTGTGCGAACAAACAGCCAAAAAACTGTCACTTAAGCAGGTTAAGCTTGCATCACGGTCGTGGTCGGTGTCACTACTTGTCGAAGTATCTAGAGCAGTGTTTCTCAAAGTGGGCAATATCGCCACCTTGGGGGCGAAAGAGAAGCACCAGGGGGCGAAAAGCAAAAGCGGCGAAGGGGGGCGATAGCTCATAAACCGTGTAAGACCTTTTTTGCTCTTCACCGCATTTTCCTTTGCGAATTGGGTAATTCCCGTTCATCAGTAGCTCTCGCCCTTGCGAGGTTTATTAGAATACAAACTTATTAGGGCGAGGGGGCGATGATGATATGCAGAGTACCGTAAAGTGCAATGGCACAAAAAAGTTTGAGAACCACGGATCTAGAGCATTGTCGGTTGCTTTGTTTAGTACATTGATCATTTTTTTCAATTCGGCCTCAGTTTCAGTGGACTCGTCAAAGAACCAAGCTCATTATTGCGAATGGAGTGAAATTAAATGATTTTTTTCCATTTTTTAGCGGAAAAAGATGCCCCATGAAAGTAACTGTAACTTTTGAGGTTTTAAAGTGGTAACTTCTTACGAATTCCGTTACTTTTACGGAAAAGTAACTTAGTTACGCTTACAGTTACTAAAAAAGTAACTAGTTACTGCCCACCACTGTGGGCAACACAGCTCTGAAAAAACATGGCAGCGTTGGCAAGCCGTTGATGACACTGTGTCCGATTGGACCGGCCCGGGAATCGAACCCCTGAACCTCCCGTTTTTTTTACGGTGTCTTTCAACACCACGCAACCAGATTGGGAGTCGGTACCTTCCATTCCATGACATGCGATACCTGGTATTTCGAATGTTTTAGGTTCCTTTGCCATTTGAGGAGGGCATGGGCGTATCCTGTCTTGCTGTGCTTTCTTGAAAATTCTAGACACATGCCTGTACTTAGTGCATTATCGCTTTTGTTAATTCCAGGGCTATTGAAACTAACATCTGGCTCTGCGACTTTTCATCTTAATATGATGCTTAAATGAGACACTCACTTAGCTTTTTATGCTGCACACTAACGATTTTATTATTTTGTTGCCTCTTGTACCGTTGTTAGATTCCCTTTATCGTGTTCTTTGCCGTGTTGACGCGCGGAGATAGAAGACATTACTCCGAGATATTAACGCGAGGGTCGAATGATAAGTCGCAAAACCTTTCGGGATGTAAATCCTCTCTTCTTTGCAGTTACATTGTCCTCACCACCAGCAAAGGAATTATGGACCATGAGGAAGCGAGGAGAAAACACGCTGGAGGAAAAATTCTGGGATTCTTTTTCTAAATATTAAAATAATTGCAGAACTTGGTCTGATTTTGCAAGATTGAAAGAGGCTTTTGTTTGAACTCAAACGCGATTGAAACCGAAGCTAAGTTTTGGGCGTAGGTGGGCACAATTTCGTTAAATAACGAAGCAAACTTTTTCATTTGACTAGTTATTCGTTAAATTTTTGTAAACGCGTACTTCTTGTATTGTTAGTTAGGTTGGATATCTATAAACCAGCAAAATACGACCAGTGAGGTTAATAAGCGAGATAAAAATGACAAAACGAATTGCTTGTAAGCAGAAAAATTGCTTAAGTGTTCACGCAAACTTTGATATTAGAGAATTTCAAGCTTTTTTTTTTGAAGAAATGCCGTTTTAAGACGAAATGAACGATCGAAGTATTGGTTAACGAAGCTAACGTTTTGCATTAACTTGCCCATGTAGGCCTATGGCTTCAAAAAAGGAACTGTGGGTCGGCGCTTACAAATCCGTAGCGGTAGTCACGGACCACTTGTCCAGCCGTTATGGACTCCTCGGCCTCCATAGGTGGCCACAAGTGAGAAAAATACTTTATTGCTGCTCTTCTAAAGTTGCATGGAAGTGGCCACGGTTTTTAGTGTCACGGTCAAGGGGGACACGACTCAGAAAAATAGTTGTAACGTTTTATTTCCGTACCGTCAACGCAAACATAATATAGCCTACTCAAGGCTTGAGGGTCTTTAGTTGACAAAAGTGCTCGATGACGTAGTCAGAGCGGAGCCTATGATTAAATGACAGATTAAGTTATAAAAACTCACTACAGACTGTTTCTCGCTGATGGGTTCATCAGGTGAGGTTCTAAAGATTTAGAGTTTCCTCGCACTGACTCCTCGTAAAAAATCTCCATCTCGCTGTCAGTATAAAAATAATACCGGTATAGGGGAGACCGGATATGAACGTGACAGGGGTATGGTTGTAACGTTCAATTTTTCTTTCGATTGTGACGTACAGGCCACATGACTATACAATATCATTTCTTGTTAGTCCCTGCGGTTTCACGCGTATTTTGGAAGCAACTGGTACTCCACAAAAAATTTGGTGAAAGAAATTCGAATTTTCAGGTATGTGAGTAACTTTTTAAAATTTATGTATTTTTTGCTTAGCACTTTATTGGCTAAAGATACTGTAGTTCTTTTTCTATCTTTAAAATAGGCTTGATCTAAGGTTTAATCTGGCACATGAAACCAGTTCGAACAGTAAGCTTACTAGATGCCAGACCTTGCCAAAGATGGAGGACATGCCTGGGCGTGGTTGTAACACAGTGTTACTACCATACCCAGAAAACACTGCATTACCTAGATGTTCGTTCGGTAGGCTATCTATACTGCAGTAGCCTTCGCAAAATCACTGCAAGAAATCAAGATTTAAACGATATGTAAATGCTGGCGTAAATTTTATCTCGTGTACGGTGTTTCTAGTCAGTTTCGCAAGAGTGATTTACTTCTCAAGATGATTTCCGTGATATGCGCACCTACCATGCCCGGCTATTCTGACTGTTTTCACTTTCAGAATGCTAAGACAGTGAAATACTTACTAGAAGCCTTTGATCGTTACCGTACTGTGTTTAGATTGCGTTACTACCGGAGGTGTTTCAAGATTGCGACTTTGCTCCTTTGGAAGTTACTGAATGGCCAAACCCAAATGGTGTCACTGAAAGGAACCAAGCATTTACACATTCCCCGCATTTATTACCAACCCAATTATCGCAGCAAACCTGAATTTAGACGGAGTAGCCTTGGTGCCAATTGCTTTGTCACAAACCAACCCTTTGCGTGCTAACGAATGCTTTGACACAAGCTCGAGCAACTTGAACATAAATCCTTCCGATGATTCAGAGGTACGCGAAACTTCTTGTGGTTGATACTACCGTGATCTGCATTAATTCTGATGCTTCAGCCGAAGAGCCATATGCTGCTCAACTGTCAGTCCACAATTTAATCCAACCGATGTACGCCCCATGCCAAAAGCTGGTCCGAGGAAAGGAACCCAAAAAGAAAGGAAAAAATTATTGACGGCACCACCAGTCCGGAAAAAACTGGCTGAAGAAGAAGCAAAAAATTTAATGACAAAGCGAAGAAGTTATTCGATCGTAAAAAGATAAAAGTAAGCAGGATGCAAAACTAAGAAAGAAGCCAGAAAAAAACGTACATCGGTGATGCCTTCCAGCGACGAAGAAGATGAATGGTTCTGCGTCGTTTGCATGGACACCTACAACAACTCAAAACCCGGTGAAAAGTGGGGGAAATGTTCATATTGTGAACATTGGGCTCACCTACCTGCACCGATGGTGGATTTTTATTTGTCTGTGTGCATTGCGAGTCTGACGGTGACTTGTAAATTGCTCGCTTTTCGTAAAAATAAAATTTTCGTTACAACCATACCATAGCGTTGTTGCAGCTATACCCAATATTGGGTATGAAAGTAACAAACAGAAGTGCTTTTTGTCTGCGATCTCACGGACGAAATGAAAGCAACAGAAAAAATCTTAAGGTCTTATATTGTAGAGCAAAGCTCGAAGTCGATACTGAGCAATTGTAAAGCATGTAATGCGATTAACTCGCGAGATATGACAAAAAATATGAAAAATGTTACTTACATACCCGGTCTCCCCTAGAGTATAGGCCTAATTGGACAGCACGAGAAAAGGAAGAAGCAACAAAACGATAAACGTCGTAGCCTAATATGCAAGGGGAGAATGGAAGGTCAAGAGAAGTAACATGAGGAGCTTGGTTGCAGCACCCGATTCCTTTTTCACTTCAAATATTTTTACAAAAACTTGCAGATTGCATTGTGAACTTCTATAAAAGTTTTTCGGATTTATTTTTTTTTTAATTTATTGCGTATTTTTTGAGATAAAAGCCGTCCTACATTCATTTATTGACGTACCAGTATCAAGTCAGTGCAAAATTTCAACTATGCCAAACAAATGAATATAGCGTAAAACTTGATATAAAGGCACGCTAGAAGACCATGAAAGAGCAAAAGTTCAAAGTCCTATTTGTTTCAGTGCTAGTACTTCGAAATTAAGCGATCTTTCATAAATCGCTTGAATTTACGGAAAGGGAAATTCTTCCATTCTGGTGACAAAACTGTTCCAATTCGTTCTTTGCTGCATTACTGAACTCAAATAGAGGTTATTGTGGCTTGTGCTTCTAGAGTTGTAATTGTAAATTGACGCTGTCGGGGTAAAATTAAAATTACACAAATTTGGTAAGTTGTGTTGATGTTGGAACATGTAGGACGTAGTTACATCATAGTCCATAAATTACATGAAATTTACGGACTATGATTCAATCGAAAGAAAATAATTCCGAAGCAACTGAAAGTGGAAGAGAAATTAGAATTAAGGTAGATCCCGTCAGGAATTCCTCTCAACAAACAAAATCCACACAAATGGCCACATTTTTAGAAGAAATTCGTAAAAGTTTGTGAAGGTTTTGATGAAAGGAAAACAAGGATTTTAAGTGTCAAGTTTTTCGTTAGGCGAGATAACCAATTGTCTAGAATTTTTAGAAGGCGCGGTCTTTTTGTAATTCTCGTAACCTTTGTTCTGTGCGTTCTTTATCGGACTTGTCTCTTCTGAGACTGAACGGTATAATTGCTTTCCCTTTTCTTTTTCTAGGAAAAAGTAGGAAAGCAGTGCAACTGCGGTAGCCAAAAGTATGGAAACGACATCTTGCTATCTAAGCTTAGTAACTATGGATTTCGTGGTGTTGTTAATGACTGGTTTCGCAGCTATCTTTGTGATCGCCAACAAAAAGTTAGAATTAACGATAAATATTCAAATTTGAACCCTATTTCATATGGCATACCACAAGGTTCGACCCTCGGCCCCCTCTTATTTTTAATTTATATTAACGATATCTTCCAAGACCTTAGATATGAAACCATTCTATATGCTGACGATGCAACGATCCTTATACACTCTAAATCACTCTCCAATCTTTTTAGTGCAGCTAATGATTCCTTAAATGAAGTTCACAATAACCTTCTTATCAACAAATTAACTTTAAACGTTTCTAAGACTAAATTCATGGTATTAACTCCACAACCCCATCGCTTGGTTCGAAATCCTTACCATGTAATTTCTGTCAATAACGTTCCCATTTCTGAGGTAAACAGCTTTCGATTCTTAGGCACTATTTTTTCTAATAACTTCAGCTGGAAATCCCATATCGAATCCATCCGCAGCAAACTTCGCACTTGTCTGGGGATTATTTATAAAGCTCGCGATCATTTAAACAAAAACTGTCTAATGTCCATTTTCCACTCCCTTGCCTCAACGCATCTTAACTACTGCATCACCACGTGGTGTAATACAAATTCTTCAAAAATACCCCAACTCCAAAGCTTGTGCAATAGAACTCTACGATTAATTTTCCGACGTCATTCTCATGATAACATCGATGATATTTATAAAAAATATGCCTTGCTGAAAATTAGAGATAAGTTTAAATTTGAAATTTGCTGTTTAGTTTACAAATTTCTTCACCAAATGTTACCTTGCTGTTTTAATAATTTTTTCCAGAGAAACGATGAAGTTCATTCTCGCCGAACTAGGCAATCCAATAATCTGCATCCTCCTCTTTTCAAAAAAAGCGTCTGCAAACAGTCTATTAAATTCATTGGGGTCAAATTATGGAATGAACTACCCAATGAAATCAAATTATCAAAAAATTTGGCACAATTTAAAAAGACATTAAAGCAATACCTTCTAAATAGTTACTAAATTATTGCACCTCTTCTATAAGTGAATTTTTTTAACCCATAGCCCTCTAGCACTCTCGAGTCCCTCAGTTTTACCACCTTAATCAACTTTGTACCTTTAAACGTATTACGCCTGTAAGCCGCTCCAATAGTAATAATGTTTTTCCTTCTTTCTCTTCCATGTTGAATTGTAATTTTGTATATTTATACGTATGTTTGTTTTTTTTTTTGATTCCTTTGCACAGAGTTTGTGAATTGATAGTTCCTCTTGTAATTTCCAGGTGGAGCTATCAAGTAAAAGCCACCCTTGGGCTTCTCACTAACTCTGTGGCGTCGCATTTTATTTTTGACTGTCGTATTTGTTATGATTGACGCCGAATAAAAATACAAATACAATACAAATACAAGTAACAAGGGTATTAATATTGGTTTAAGTAGGCCTTCAGCGCCGTGAGTTAAATAATACCGCCGACGTCTTTTATGCCATCACCAATAATATTGGTTATTGCATGAGGCACGACTTATATTCCCTTCGTGGCAGCATCCGTAAATTCTTCAGGGGTCAAATTGTCAAGACTGAAATTTAAGTTTATTGGAGGGAGGTGCCACCGGGTATTGCTAAGGTTTATCATAGTCGGTGCTTCTGCATCTGCCTTTTTCAAGGACAGAACGGTTGATTGGCTTTTTCTAGAGTATTGTTGATAGCCTCAAGGAGGGGATGGATTGTGTTGGTATCTGTACGGTTTTCTTGATATATTAGTTTTGATATTACATGCGCATGTTCCTGTAAACAGTGGTGTAAAAAGTATTTTGAAACTGTACTTAAGTAAAAGTATTGTTACTCACGGCAAAACTACTCGAAGTAAAGTAGAAAGTATTGACTAAAAAAAGCACTTAAGTAAAAGTAAAAAAGTAGTCATTTAAAAACTACTCAAGTAAAAGTATAGCGTTCTTAATCGTTAAAGTTTCAACTGCTCACTTGCTGATGATGACTTGCGTTGAAGGTGGCAAAATCGTAAACCAAAAGAAATTATTACCGCTCACATGGCCGAGTGGATAAAGCGTCTGCTTCTGAAACGGTAGACTCGGGCTTCGATTCAGAGTGGGGTTAAACCAATGACTTAAAATTGTATTTATTTGCATTAGTGGCATATTTATCTTCCTATCACGAGAAAGCGATCAAAGCGCTATAACGAACTTGCTTGGAAGTTGCCGGCCACCTGTCTACCACACCAAGATGGCGGAATCTCGCTAAGTGCTCTTCCGAACGGCACAACAACTAAACTTGCCGGCTTGTTCTCCACACTGTCCCCCTAATGCTAATCGTCAAACAGGAAAGCTGTGAATACCAATTTTAAAGTCATTGGCTTGACCCGACTCGAAATCAAATCCGTATCTACAGCTCCCGAGGCGGACACTCTTACCACTCGGCCATCGCAGGTGTAAAAGTAGGTATTTGTGGCTTTCCTGCATGACGCTTAGCATCAATGACGACAGCGTGAAGAACAAGCCGGCAAGTTTATTTGTTGTGCCGTTCGGAACCAAGCTTAGCGAGATTTCCCCATCTCGGAGTGGCAGACAGGTGGCTCGAAACTCCTAAGCGAGCTCGTTATAGCGCCTTTATCGCAAAGAAGGATAAACTCATGAATAAATAAGCATTAAATCAGAAGCGGAAACCTGCTTAATTCTGGTATCACTTCAATTTTAGTTTTGCAATTTTTTTTTTTTTTCATAATTAAGGTTGAAAGAGAAATTCGATAGTCAGTAGTTTTGCTGCTAGACCTGCAGGCTTATGGAATTGGAATGAATATATTATTAAGAACATATTAAGGATTTTCTGTAACTTGCGGTCATGCGGTTACGGTCATGGAGTAATTACAGGCAACAGTGACATTGGATGTGACGCAACTTTGCAAAGCAAGATTTTAGGTGCAACGCGGGATTTCAAGTGAGACTATTAACTCAAGGACAACTTTGTACTTTTCTAAAATAAAAACTACTCAAGTAGTGTTACTTCATACTAAAAGTACTTAAGTAAACGTAAAAGTAGCCCAAAAAAAACTACTTAAAAAAGTACTCGTTACCGAAAAAAACTACTCAAGTAATCTACTCAAGTAAAAGTATTTCGTTACTGTACACCACTGCTTGTAAATATAGGTTTCCTGCAGTGATTCGTGACAGGAACGTTTTGGTGTTATTAAAACGGAGAACACCGTCTAAGGTCTTAGAGTGTTTTATCACCAGTTTGTCTAATTCTAATTCAGACAGGTAAGTTGTTCGCTGAATGTTTGTGGATCGCAAATATGTGTCTAAAGCTTTTAACAACACTTTTTGGTTATCGTCTATTTCTGATTGCAAGAATGTATCTGTTTCTTCTGGAAGGGCCTGAAATTTTATTAAATCTTGTAGAGATCGAGCTATAGCTTGATCCTGCGCATGGTTAGCAGCGTTTATGGCATTTATTTTTTCTGCCAAGGCTCGAATGTTTGCATCTTCGGTCGAAAACCTTTGATTAATAGATGCTTGAAGTGCAGATAATTTAGCATCAAATTTTTTCTCTAATACAAAGGCCGTGGTAGTGCTACCGAAAATAATCGACACCGAAGATATCAATGTGGTCAGGAGAACCACTCCTAACGTAATTTGTCTTTTTTGTCTATGGTACGGTGTGGATGGAGAAGGCACAGTGCCGGAAGAACCTAAAAGTTTCACTGGAGGTCCCGGAAATGGCCTCTAGTCCTCCGATAACGGCCTGGCAAACTGGGGTAGTCTTTACTCTTTGAGAACGCTGTGAATCACCCTTCATCAACGAAGGGTAACTCGTGTACCAAGCCCTCAGATTTATCGTAACTTGGTTCTCCATCGAGATAATGTATATTCCTACCGGGACCTCTGGGTCGTGGAGGGATCGTTCGGGGAGAAAACGAGATCCAATTAGTTAACTCATTCCAACGAGAAAATGCTTTGTCCAAAGGATGTCGTGAAAGGTCGTGATACTCTTCTTGTATTACGAGATCCGTACGGGTAGGCCAAAAGCAGCTTCGCTACCTTCCATTTTACGAAAAATTCGTACTCGTGTCCAAATAGTAGTTTTCTTGAGGTCGACGCATGCTCGTATATTGTGGTATGGAGCGCTTGCAGGGCAACACTTGTCCGCGGGAGTGGACTTCAGAGCCCACGTTTCTGCAATAGTTCCCCAGCTGGAAATCCCCTTTTCTTCTGTAGGTGTCATTTTACAACAGACGAGTGAATCTATGTCTTCTTCATCGGGAGTGCATGCGCAGTCATAACATGCATTGCATACTGGGCCATAGAGTACAGGGCACGGTCTGTTGCACGTGCCAGTCCAAGAATGGCGTTCTCCTGGCTTGTCTGACTTACAAAAACGGTATTCATACAGATCTTGGTAAATGGTATTGTTTCCCTCAGTCCAGGGGTCGTGGACAAGGAGTGTCCCTTCGTCCTGATCTCCTACGTCCTTGTCGAAAGCAGATCTAGTAGGCTACATGTGGACTTCACTACAGCGCATAGGTCCAACAGCTGCAGGACCTTTTTCTTCCAGATCTGCAAAAGACGTTGATGGTTGTGTGCTTCGATGCCTAGAATCATTGAATGGAGTTGGGGAGCCTCCCATTTCCAAACATGTTTGTGTTTGGTGCCCGTCGTCCTGGAGATGACGGACGTTCCATTTAAAAGAGAGGGTGAAAGTCGGGGTATTATTTCAGATTCAACTCGTTCACATAGACAGGTTCGTTCCATAACCGGGATATCATCCCAGCAGTACTTTCCCTGGGGGTAGTATTTCTGAGTATATGTTTGACTCTCGGTCAGCACAAATCCAAAGATATCAGACCATGATACCCTCGGAGTCGCCCATACCGAGTCGTTAAGCTGATGCCATAGTTCATCGTATGAAATGTGATACCAAGTATTGTCATGCGAGTATGCCCAGTCCAATGGGAGATGCGCCGGAATGGGGGAAAACCTACTTTCTTTTATATTTCGAAGAGACGGAGTTACTAGATGGGTTTGCGCAGAGGAGGTTCCCAAAGCCATGGTAGGGTCTAAAACTATCCCTACCATGAACATTAAGGTCAGTAATCGTGTTGTGGCATTTAGCCGGGCATATTTTCCTACCGTATACGCTTTACTTCCCTCTTTTTTAGATGTCTGCACAATATGGGCTTCTGGGAAATTTTTTTGTGCATCCCTTTTTCGTATGCACAAAAAAAATTTTTTTTGTGCATCCCTTTTTCGTAAAACCGGCCGTTGGCTCAGTTGCAAAGCGCTCGCTATCGGTGCGGGAGGTCTGGGGTTCGATTACCGGGCCGGTCAAATCGACACAGTGTCGCCAACGACTCGCCACCGTTGCGACGTTTCTTCGGAGCTGTGTAGCCCAGGCGCTCAGCCGCGGAGATGGGCCCCGCAACTCATTACACGCTTCGGCGTAATACGGCGAGTATAATGAAGATTTGATTTTTTGATTTCCCTTTTTCGTCGTCATCTTCTGCACTGTAAACACAGGAGGAGGATGGTTAAGCTCGTTCCAAGGAGCGTGCATCCTACCAAAAGTACTTGCATGAGGTTGGAGGATGCTTCCCGGTCAAGGAACTCACTGAACCACCACCCCTTCTGGCAGAGAATATTAGTAAAATTGAGTGTGTCGTTTATTATTTTTTGTGTGATCGTGAAGTGGTGATGTATGTTTTCAAGCGTCAGACCATAGATGGTCAGACGCTCGGGTGTTGCGGACACATTATTGTAGTCGGGGATGTTTAGTCGCGAAAATGTAAAAGGGGTGAATTGTAGTGCCAAATTCTAGCCAAAAAGACGGTTTTTTCCTCGATCACCAAAATCAACGCGCCAGTCAAAAGTAACATTAATGGGCGTTGAAGTTGTCCACATTGCCGTGTTGTTAGGAGGGTTTCCTGAAAATCTGAACCGTTTAGTGTTATTAGTATGGAAATCATCAGAACGATAAAGTTCTGACCTATTCCAACCTTTGCAACATTCTTTCTGCTTTTCAAAATTTAATGAATTTTTACATTTTTATTTAACCTTAATTGATTCGGGCATGCAATTTATATTTCGTTATTTTAATGATATAAGACCCTAATTTAGTTTTTGGCCGAATTAAAGATTTTGAAGTGAGCTCAAACCTGAACCGCGAACCGATAAAAACCGCTTTTTCAGTGAACCCGAACCGAACCTGAACCTTCAAAATTTGGATTTAGCAGTGGCGTACGCACGGGGGGGTTCGAGGGTCAACCCCCCCCCCCATTTAAGATTATAAAAGAAATAAAAACCTCTCTTTTGGGAACGAACCGCCCAGTGGCGACTCTAGCTTTTTATGGCTACTCGGGCTCGACATAAACAGTGTTAAAAAAACGGTAAAAAAAGCAATAAAATAGCAACTTACACAACAGTTAAATTGTTGCAAAATACTTTCATTCATACACAAAGTTTAATCTTCTTAATTTGATGGCAAATTCATACTGAGTTTGTTGTGTAGCTCTTTGTTATCAGCTATCCATTGTGAGCCACAGAGAAACAGACATTTATGACCCAACAAAGAGCCTGCATTTACTACATGGCAGCATGATGGCAGGCGTCTTACGAAATCTTTTTTCTATTCCTCTCTCCAATTGTAGCTCGGGCTATTTCTCGAGGGCCCGAGTTCCACAAACAAGTTAAGGAAAGAATTGTGTGAAACAACGTAACAAACGTTTGCATTGTCTGACTCAGGCAAATGCGATCGAGCCCGAGTAAGATGTATAAGGAAAAAGGCTTTTGTCTCGTTTGTCTCTTTCTTTTCTCCGCAATGCGGCTCGGGCTATTTTCCTCTAGCCAGAGCTTATGGCTAGACAAATCGTTGAGCGAAAAACGCAACTGCCACCGCACACTTCGTTGTTTTTTACGATGACTGTTTCTTTCAACGAACTTGATACGAATTAAGTTAAAAAAAGCTTTAAGCTTACTTTTTAAAATTTAAATAATAACAAGCCTTCCATCATTTCGTAACTTAGGCTCATCCCGAGTAGCCCGAGTGCCGGGGTCGCCTCTGCATCATTTTGTAACTCGGGCTGAGCCCGAGTAGCCCGAGTGCCGGAATCGCCACTGGAACCGCCTTTTTTCATACAGAGATAACCGAAATTGCTCTTATGTTTTTCTGTGCTATCCAACTTGCTCATAAAATCTTAAAAAACTTTCACTATGATGCAATAATTGGTCTACCGGTAGTCAAACTTTTCTGGTGCGCTGCGCTTGACGTGGACGATTGCAGAAAAAGTGAAACCTTTTTTGAAACGAACCGACTTTTCTTCGTGCGGAGCTTGCCGCAACTGCTGTCTTGTTTTTCCGTTCGGTCCAACTTTCTAATTTAATTTCGAGAAACTTTTATGACCACGCGATGCAACAATACCGGTATTTCAACTTTTCTGATGTGTTTTGCTTGAACTATATTTTTGTCATCGATGCTGCTGTGAAGCAACTGGTAAGCAGGAGCTTACTTAAATGTGGTGCATCTGCAGTAACTATGGCCGCACACAAAATCTTTTAAAAAATTAAATCTTCATTGTAGGCCTACTCGTTTCATTAACTCGCTGCAGTACCAAAGGGTGGTAGCGAGTGCCGGGGCCCGACCCCGTGGCTTAGCGCCTGGGCAACACCGCTTCAAAGAATCGTCGCAGCGGCGGCAAGCCGTTGGTTGCACTGAGTCCGATTTGACCTACCTGGGAATTGAACCTCAGAACTTTCGCGTCGATAGCGACATCTTTGACCCTGCGCTATAACCGGCCGTTTTGTTGAAAAATTATTAAAATATAAAACTTATATTGACACTGCCCTATCTAAATGCTCAAAATAAAAATACCGTCAAGGAAGACCAGATCAACAAAAAATTTGAAAAGGCCCGGGGGCGGAATAGGGGGGGGGGGCGGAACAAAATCGTTTTTACGCACCGTAACTGTCTCAGGAGCTGGAGTGCTCTGTTTCCCAAACACC
Organism: Trididemnum miniatum; assembly: GCA_964006365.1. Classification (NCBI taxonomy): domain Eukaryota; kingdom Metazoa; phylum Chordata; class Ascidiacea; order Aplousobranchia; family Didemnidae; genus Trididemnum; species Trididemnum miniatum. The sequence goes on from OZ023240.1 coordinate 27,349,093, forward strand.
CCGATTATGTGCTTGATAATATATCATCATATCGACGCTGTGATTTGGGTGAAAAATGCTTGGATAATATCGACGCTGTTTTCGACCTTAATCACATGATTAGAGATTCCTTTCGCGCATAATTTATTGTAATTTAAAAATGTATCGGTAGAGAGGGCAGTTTTTTCTCATGCTTTACTGTCTTCAGTTTTCAAGACAGGGTAAACTGCCCTCTTCATAATGAATGCATATTAAATGTTTTTATCAAGGTTTATATGCGTTGTTTTTATCAATGTTGGTTCTTGAAAAGGTTTTTTTGGAGGGAAGCAATTACCTGTTTTACCCCCTAGCTACACCCTGTTTGTGACGTTGCGAAAGCTAGTCTACTTTAGTCAGTTAACCTTCCTATGGCCCAAAAATGAGGTCAACTAAAATTTCTTCAGTAAATTTTTAACCACCGAGTGACAGCATGAGTTTTTGTGAAACGTTTTCGCTCCTAAATGAAGCGCAAAGAATCAAGCAAAAGTGTGATAGAAATACCTGGATTCGACTATAACCAAAGTCTCGTCAGCCTTGCTACGCACAGCCAATCCAGGCTAAACTCATTCCAGACTGTAAAGACTCTTTTTTTTTTTTGCATTGCTTTACCTGTACATCTCGACTTCATCTCTTTTCTAGGTTGTGCCCTATTTTTGGCAGGCGACTGGCCCCAAACAACGATACCCAATGAAAGAACCTATAACCACTAACCCACAACTAAGTTACCGGTAGCCTAACTAGCCCACATCACTAGAAGCCCCCATGGCAACCCACTCATTTGCAGCTGCAGACGCGTTTCGACCTTATTATGGTCTCATCAGTGCAGCATAGCAACCCCCCACCTTCCTGAAAAAAAAAAAAAAATTCTAACCTTCAAAAGAACTACACACTCCAAATCTAAGCCTCTACTCGTTCTGCTCAAGGTAGAACATTTGAAATAAAACCTTCAAGAAAATAATACAGGCTGGATTATGATGTCACAGATTCCCTGTAAACAATCGATAAGAATAGAAAAGTCCGGTTGGTTTAAACATTATTTTCCCGGTAATCTGAGAAGGAATTTTTTGTTTAAGATTTGTAACTATACCAGTTACCAAAACCTACAAAAAACCTCTCTGCCCAACCCGTTCGCCCGTGAAAAAGCGGGGGACAAGGCAGGCACTGTGTCTGCGCATGTAGCCCAGAAAACACAGTGAACGTCAGCGCTTATCGGTGGTTTAAACATCAATATCCCGGTACGTTTGTCGAACCGCATGTACGGTTACAGGATCCAGCAAGATCATACAAAGAAGGATATGTAAGTCAAATAGAATTCTTCTTTCCTACACTTCTCCGATAGGCACCCCCAAAGTCAGCCAACAACAAAGCCCAATGTGTCAGGGTATAGGTCCAACAACAATAATTGAATAGGTACAACAAGGGTAAGAATAGGTCCAACAATAACTTTTCCATTCTTATCGATTGTTTACAGGGAATCTGTGACATCATAATCCAGCCTGTATTATTTTCTTGAAGGTTTTATTTCAAATGTTCTACCTTGAGCAGAACAAGTAGAGGCTTAGATTTGGAGTGTGTAGTTCTTTTGAAGGTTAGAATTTTTTTTTTTTTTCAGGAAGGTGGGGGGTTGCTATGCTGCACTGATGAGACCATAATAAGGTCGAAACGCGTCTGCAGCTGCAAATGAGTGGGTTGCCATGGGGGCTTCTAGTGATGTGGGCTAGTTAGGCTACCGGTAACTTAGTTGTGGGTTAGTGGTTATAGGTTCTTTCATTGGGTATCGTTGTTTGGGGCCAGTCGCCTGCCAAAAATAGGGCACAACCTAGAAAAGAGATGAAGTCGAGATGTACAGGTAAAGCAATGCAAAAAAAAAAAGAGTCTTTACAGTCTGGAATGAGTTTAGCCTGGATTGGCTGTGCGTAGCAAGGCTGACGAGACTTTGGTTATAGTCGAAACATTAATTTGTCCCTTGCAATTTTCTCATCAAATACCTGGATTGTTTTCTTCGTTATGGCATTATAATAGCTGTGACGTCACTGAAACTTACGTCATCACGATGTGACGTCGCTGAACCCCCCCATTGAAAAATCCTGCGTACGCCTTTGAGATTTAGTAAACCTGAACCGAACCTGAACCTTAAAAACTTGGTTTCGATGAACCCAAACCGAACCCGAACCTTTAAATTTTGGTGCAACTGACCCCGAACCAAACCTAAACCCAAATTTTTGAAAAATCTTGAATTTGAACCGGAACTGAACCGCTAAAAATAAAATTTCTTGAACCAGAACCGGAGCGATATTTTAAACGGTTCGACTCCCTGGTTGTTACCGTTCTGGCGCGCGGAAATAAAAGATGAGTTGATAATGATAGAAAAAAAGTTGGCGATGTCTGATATTTTGAAAATCAGAGTGTGGACTGCCCAATGACCACTTTGGTAGGCTAACTTCGGTTACCCTTGTATTAATTATAAAGAACAAATTAAGGGAGCGCCCAGGTTCCCAAGTTTGGTAGGCTTTTGGTCAAGATAGACTCTTCTGCATCGATTCCGTGATAATGATACGTCACTTAAATCCTCGAAGCGAGAATATCTTGCCTTCCCACGATGCACAATTAGCATCGGGCAAGATATTCTCGCATCGAGGATTTAAGTGGCGTATCATTATCACGGAATCGATGCAGAAGAGTCTATCTTGACCAAAAGCCTACCAAACTTGGGTACCTGGGCGCTCCCTAATTTGTTCTTGATATTTTGAAGTAACATCAAGGTATTACGATCTAAATTGACTACATAAAAAAAATAAGGAAGGTGATGTCACAAACTTTCTCAGTTATTGCGTAACACAAGCCATTGATCCACGAATTTGCTAAATTTTGCGACAGCCATTTTGTTTTAGGCTGTAGTGTACAGCAGCATGCTAGGCAAATGTTCCAGACTGGTCTATATCGGCAGGTTGTTAGGGATAATCAGTCTGTGTGCTTATTTCAGGAGCTTAGTGCATAGGTAAAATTTTTGAATTAGGCGAAAAGGTCGCTTTAGCTATGATTCATAGGCTGGACTGCTCGACGATTGCAAAGACGATGAAAATGTTAGGATAGGCCAGGGGTGGATCCAGACAGGTTTGTTGCGGGGGGATGTGATTTTAAATTAGGTTGAATGTTAACTAAATACAAAGACGTTTAGACTAGACCCGGAAACGGGCGTAAATAAGCCCTTTTAAAATGTTTCATGTCAGGGGCGTTCTTAGAATTTTTTTCAAGGAGAGGGCACCAAATTTCGTCACTCTTTCAAGCGCAGTTTTTCCCCGGCAGAGTTAATTTTAAGCAAGTTAAGTTACAAAAACGACTCTAGGGGGGTCTGGGGGCATGCTCCCCCGGAAAATTTTTGAAAATTTGAATACTGCAATGGTCATTTTAAGGCTTTTGGAACAATTTTCAGGCAAAGGTTGTTCATATTTTCGGCCCCTAACTTTGAGTGCTTCATCAAATATGATGCATTTTGTAAGCATAGTTTCGATTATGCGTGCTTAAGGCGACTAAAGTTTATTGTTATGAACAGGGGTGCAAATCTATGTTGAGCATTGGGGTATATGATTTAGCAAAATCGACCATTTTTAGATATTGGGGGAGATGATTCAGCAAAATTGACGCGTCTGCAGACTGCAGATAACCAATTTTTTGCCCAAAATGAAGTGAAGACCAAAAAAAAAGGTCATCACGTTCACCAATGCACAGTTTTGGGACATGAAAATATTGGGGTGGTTACACCCCTCCATGGATTTGCACCCATGGTTATGAAGAGATTCGATATTATAGAAAAACTTTATTTATCTAAAGCATTGTTGAAAATGGCTAGTGAGGGGAGATGCATCCCCCACATCACCCCTTTTATCCGCCCCTGGGATAGGCCTATAGAGTTTAAACTACCGGTAGGCCTATATAGTACCGATATCCACCGGTACTGTGCATCTAGCTAGACTTGAATCTTTATTGGGTGATGAACAATTTGAACGATTTACAAGGAGCAACTAGCCTATAGCATGAAGTCCAGGTCAAAATTCTTTTCAATAGGGCTAGGCCTATCCACACGCTTCAAAAATTGTAAACCTTCTGCCAAAGGAAACCTACTGAACCATACATTTGGAGATCAGTTTCTCAAATCTATAAATTCAAAAAGTTGTTAGATCTCCAAGTTTTTGGTGAGTTTTTATGGCATACCGGTACCGTACGCTAGCTAGCCTATTTGGAGCTTGTTTGAATTAAGCCACACCATATAACAGGCGGATGTATCACGAGCGCAAGGACCGCTAGTGAGTTATTAGTAGGGGCTAGGGCCCTACCCTAACCCCAACCTCGTCTTAATTCAAACAAGCCCCGCCTATTTTCAGTGTTGGGAACGAGTCGCTGGAAGTCGAGTCTCGGGTCAATGATGTCGAGTTCGAGTTTTTTCGTGCATCGACTCGAGTTAAGTCAAGTCAGTTTGCACAACAGACTCGAGTCAGTGTGCATACAGACTCGAGTCTCGAATAGCCACGAAAGTACTACGCCAGGGGTTCCCAACTGGCTCTGCGGACGTGGAGACCTTTTTTCAGGATTTCTCGCATTGCAGCAGGAAAACAGTAGCTTTGCGGACGCGAAGATCCCCTCTTTTTTTTGGTCTTCACCCGGTTTCAGTGGGAAAATAATTAGATTGTCAGCAAGTGGTTCGAGTCGCGACTCGAGTCCGAGTCGTAATGGTCGAGTCTCGATCATCACTAAAGTCGAATATCGAGTCGAGTTCAAGTTGTTTTTTGCAACGACTCAAGTCAAGTCATTTTTTGTAGCGACTCGATTCGAGTCACTGACTACGAGTCTCTCCAACATTGCCTCTTTTTAGAGTTTGGGCTGGCTACAGAATGGTTAGTCTTTTTCATGCCTCGCTAGCTTTTTCATTGCCTATAGCCAGTGGCGCCCGCAGAAAAAAATATTGGGGGGCAAAGTGTGACTCCTGTCTATGACGTCACCAACCAAATTTTTGAATGTGATACACATAAGCCTACTGATATAGCAACGAGTGAGTGGTTGGTGCACGCTTATTTGGACGCGCAATGGACTAATGTGCAGCTGTACACGTCCTGTTTGGCCAGGGATGAGCAAACTTTTCAGCGCAAGGGCTTCCTTCAAAATTTATGCAGGTAACATATAGTAGGCCTACAACACCCCCAAACAGTAAATTGGAGTAAACCGAAAAATTCTTGTTATTGGCAAAAAATAGTAAAAACTTTCAATTTGTGGCGTAATGAGAAATTTTAGAAGAGGAGGGCGTAGTTTTTAGTTTTTTCGAGTGTTTTTGGCAGAACAAATTTGAAGCTGATTGAGAAGCAAGAAAAGCTCTAGGGGGGTCCGGGGGCATGCTCCATCGGAAAATTTTTGAAAATTTACATGGTACAATGGCTGTTTTAGTGCTTTTTGAATAATTTTCAGGCAAATTTGTTTAAATTTTTTGCCCCTAATTCTGAGTGCTTCGCCAAAAATGATGGATGCATTTTGTTCCCACATTTTTGATTGTGCGTGCTTAAGGCGTAAGGCTTCACTATGGGGGCAAATCTATGGGGGGATGTATCTCCCCCAATAATTCGACTGCATTCCCCGCAATTTTCATGTCCCACATCAGCGAACTAGATGACTTTTTTTTTCTTGGCCTTCACCTGTTGCACTTCATTGCGGTGGGCAAAGATTTGGGCAACCGCGCGGGAGTGTCAAATTTGCTAAATCACCCCCCCCCCCAATCTCGAAAAATGGCAAAAAATGGTTAATTTTGCAGAATCATCCCCCCAATGCCCAGCATAGATTTGCACCTCTGGGTTCTTATCGCTTCCGAAGAGGTTCAAAATTATGGAAAAAATTGTATACCGGTACATCAAAAAAATTTTGAAAATGGCTCGTGGGAGGGTAGGGGAAAGTCGGGTTATATGGAACGCTTAAGCTCTCAGGAAAATTGGCTTGTTGTAAAACGTCAACTATTTGCTGCGATGATAAGCCCTACCACCCACATTATACATAATAAAAGCGACGATCTCAACTTCAGTACTTTAGTCACAAGAAAAGGTTTTGTGCGGCCCATATCCCCCGATAAATTTTCGCTGAGACGGGTGATAAGGACCACCCATATGGGTGCTATGATATGGGTATATTAAATGTTGGTTTGCCACTCAGGGGCAGCTTTCCAACTCTATACTCAGGGGCGACTTAGAGTAGTTGTCCATGGTACTTTAAATTGTTCGGCTGCTTTTTTCAATGAATTTCCTTTTTGAACATTATCAATTGCCTTACATAGGAAATCTTCACTCCAATTGCTCCGAATGTTCTTCGATGTGTACCTGGGCATCTGCAAAGTGGTATGATCCTGCTACAAAGTACCCACGCAAAGTAATAATTCGATCGGGTGATATGGACCGCCGGTCCATATCACCCAAGCATAGGCGGTCCATATCACTCCACGCACATGGCCTTCAACATTTTTTCAGTAATTTTTTTATGAAAAGCTGAAGAAACTTGAACCTACTACAAAAATATGCCTACAAAATGTGGGGGAAGTACCCCCCCACCAGCCATTTTCAAACATGTTTTAGATGAATACCTGCAACTTTTCCATGATTTTGAACTTTTTCGATGACTTTAAACCTTACGCCCTAAGCACGCATAATCGAAAACGTACGAACAAAAGGCATCATATTTGGTAAAACACTCAGAATGAGCGGCCAAAAATTTAAGCAATATTTGCTTGAAAATTGTTTAAAAATTACTAAAATGGCTTCTACAGTGTGTAAATTTTTTCCGGGCCAACATGCCCCTGGATTCCCCTAGAGTCTTTTTTATCCTCATATGCTTTAAACTAATTCTGCCGGAAAAAAACACGCCTGAAAATATGTCGAAATTTGGTGCCCCCTTCCTGAAAAAAATTCTGAATACGCCGCAGACATGAAAACATTTTTCATAAGACTCATTTACGCCTTTTTTGGGTCTAACGTCTTAGCATTTAGTTAACATTCTACCAAATTCAAAAGTTCATATCCCCCACCAAAATTTTCTGGATCCGCTCCTGCTTCTGGCTTGCGGCTAAAAGGAAAATTTACTACCGTACTTTACGCAATGCCCTTATTTTATTGCGTTTTGTCGAATATTAAACTGTTTTTGTCTATTTATTAAGACGTCGTATATTTGAGGCACTGCTTTAAATCGTGTATCGCTCTGGCAACTCAGCATGATATATTCTTTAATTTCTAGGCAATTTTGTCGAGACACGCTTTGTATAGCCTTTGAAATCTTCGCCATGGTAGACGAGGCAGAGTTCACGCTGCTTCATCGCCCATATATCGGCAATTTTGACCAAATAAGCGATTGGTCTAGAAATGATAAACACTTCAGCAAAAGATTTTAAACTTGAACAAAATATTTTGAACCGGGAAGTAGGGGGGATAAAGCCTTAAAAAAAAAACTCAACGGATTTGTGCGATTTAGAAAAATGGCCAAAAAATTATTGGGGGGCAACTTGCCCCTTTTGCTCCCTCCCTGCGGGTTGGGGGCAACTTGCCCCTATGCCTATAGCCAATCTTACGACACTTGCAATAATCAGTGTAAATAATACAAATCAGTTTATGCGTACCTCCCTGCCTCCTGCTAATACTAATTACTAACCCAGTGTGCAAAGTAGAAACGTTTTACTGGGGAGATGTTGTAGTCAACATACTTGCCTAAACCCAAATAATAAGACAATGTTGCAAAAATGGTACCGGTATTTGCTGTGCATGGGGAGACGTCATTGGGCAATGACCAAATTAATACAGTGGCGGAGGGCGTATACTGCGTGTTTACATACCACCAGCATGATCAACAAAAATTGTTATTTTTATTTAATTGCATATTTATTCTCCTATCACGATAAAGCGACCAAAGCGCTATAGGCTACGAGCTCGCTCAGGTGTTGCCAGTTATCTGTCTACCATAGCCTACATAGATGGGGGAATCCAGGGTTGCCTTAGTGGGGGAGCCCGGGGGGGTCGCCCACCTAGTTTTAAAAAACTGCTTGTGGTGGGAGGGCTCTTAAAATCGGCCAATTCCTTGTGAACGTATTTTGTAAAAGGTTTGCAAGGGAGCGTGAGCATAGCAGTGACGTAATGATTGAACGTGTATTTTCAAATCTTTTTTTCGTCAAACATCAAAACTTGTTTCCCCAAAACAGCTGCATTCTTCCCAGTAAGTCGATTAAAGACATTGTAACTAAAGGCGCGTTTACACATAACTTCGAGTCTTTTTGATTGCAATGAGCCTTACACCCTAAGCACGCATAATCGAAAATGCACAAATAAAAGGCTTCATATTTGGTGAAACACCCAGATTTTTGGGACAAAAAAATGTGAAGAAAATTTGACTAAAAATTGTTCAAAAAGTACTAAAATGGCCTATACAGTATGAAAAATTTCCCGGGAAGCTAGCCCCCGGATCCATCTAGTGCTTTTTTTTATTCTCAATATGCTTAAAAGCAGGATTGGGCAAAGTTTATAAATTAAGAGCCCCATGCAATGATATAAAACTAAGGGAGAGCCGCAATCTCTGTTTGGAATGTTAACGCAATTGCAACGAACAAAACTACTTAATAAAAAGAAGCACAACGATACACGATATTATCAGCAGTAAATTAACTGTTGGTTTTTATTTAATAGCTTACTGAGACATCACGTCTTACTATCCTTCGCTAACAGTACTGATAATACTATTACAATAGCAGAAGCGTAGATTTTCCGGCAGAGTTAGTTCGAGGCAAACTGAGGAACAAAAACGGCTTTTGGGAGGGGATTCAGAGGCTTTATACCCCGAAAAAAATCTGAAATTGTACATAGCCTACCTGTAATGGCCATTTTAGTGCTTTTTGAACAACTTTTAAGGCAAGTTTTACTAAAATTTTTTGCCCTTAATTCTTAGTTCTTTACCAAATACCGGTATGATGCATTTTGTTCGCTCATTTTTGATTTACGCGAACTTAAAGATAAAGCGTAAGGATTATTGTTATCGAAGGTTTGAAATTACGAAAAAGTAAATCCAAAAATGGGTGATTTTGCAGTTTTGGGACGCAGGAGAGGAGGGGCAGCCGCGGGTGCAATCCCATGTTTTGAAGTCAGCTGACTTTATTATCAGTGTGAAGAGGAATCAACACAGTGCAAAGAATTGTATTGGGCTGAGGCTAAATCAACTAGTAATTTAAGCTGACCAAAAGTGCCGATATATGTACTGTAGCCTACTTATTACGCCAAACTCAACTTCTCTTAAATTAACCAAATTAAAATGTTCAAAACCACAAAAAATTGTGAAATAAAATTAGTGCTGCGGTACTGCCCTAGAATCGAGTTACGTTTAATGCCAAAGTTTACCAGCAGGGCAGACCTGTAGGCCTACACCGAAAGACACAGTTAGAATCAGTTAGCTTTAAAACAAACTATTGCAAGAAAACAATACATATCAAGAACAATTTTTTTCAATTGCGTGATAACGATACGCGCGAATACCGCTTTCGTTGCTATTGTACCTTCGTGCATATTCGCGTTGCATTTATATTTTTCCTTTTGCCTGCCGAATGAGATAACTTAACTATATGCGGGTGTACAAGGAGCATCTAGACTAAAAAACCCTAGGGTTATTCGGTGCCCCTTGTTTCTCAAATCTTTTATGCTTGTTTTCTTTTCTTGAGTGTCAATAAACTGTAAACTGTAAAAAACTGTAAAACTGAATAAGAATTTGTACAGTGTTAATACGCAGTATACTGTTCAAAAGAAGAGCCACAAACATAAGACCGGCGAGCCACACTTTGCCCACCGTTGCTTCAAAGTAATTCTGCCGGAAAAAAACTACGGTTAAAAATATGTCAAAATTTCGTGGCCCCTCCCCGAAAAAAATTCTGAATACGCCGCAGACATGAAAACATTTTTCAAAGAGATTTTACGCCTTTTTTCTAACGTTTTTGTATTTAGTTAGCATTCAATATACTTCGAAATTTCATTCTCTCTTTCACCAAAATTTTCTGGATCCGCTCCTGAGTGCGGATCGAGTTCTTTTTTTTTTAGAACCCCCCCCCCCTTCTTTTTGAAATATGCTGGGTGTGCCCCCGCTTATTTACCACGAGTTTTTGTCAAAACAAATTTTAATTACGAGTTAGATGAGAAAATGATGTTTTGTCTTTTTTTGTCAGAAGTGTGATTAGGGAAGTTTTGATGAATAACTGGGCAAGATATATGTAACCAAAAGGCGGGCATGTACTTTCATATTTGTTTACAATACTTATGCTACATGGTCATAATACTCTGCTCTTTCAATTAAATGTTGATTTGTTCTTGCAGAAAATAAAATGATGAAGTTGTTGTCTTATTTATTCATTTTTGTGACACTAACCTTTATCAACAATGTGCGCTGTCACGTGAGACTGACGTTCCCTCCTACTCGTACTTACGCCATGGATTTTCTTGATCTTGCCAGGACCCGAGGACCTTGCGGATTCCCCCCTTATCCTGGTAATTACAGTATATTACACGACAAAATGATTCAATAAGCAGTTCGAAAATACTTCTTTGCGCGAAAAAGATTATTTCCACAATACATTAATTTGTGGTATTGTTGCAAGGTTGCAGGAAGCCACTTCGGTTTTCTTTTGTGTCTTTTTTACAGGAACATTAATCATGAGAGCAATGACTAATTTGCTCAACTTCCAAACTTGACATATATTTTACCGATGTTTAAATATATTTGGGATAATTAGCATATTTATTTCACAAAAACAAAAAAATGAAGTGTGTCGTAATCTGCAAAATGCAGCCTCATTGTCCACGCCAAACACAAACAACAAAAGACCACTTAATATCACGAAATTGTAAAACTTATATGTGTAAAATAAAACAATACCTCGTGCTAATTTTGCCAATTTTATAATCAAGCATGATTATTTATCATTTGCGTGATACATTGCTTAATATTAACTACTTATCATTTTTAAAGCCACTTAATTTGTACATCCCTGTTTAAAGTGGCTTTTAGGGGCAGATATGCTGGAGGAATTGCAATATCGCACTATGAGGTTGTGCAGATGTTGGTCGAATAGGAGAATGGTTGGTCGAACTGAACAAAGGAAAAAAGCCCCAAACATAGTAGGCCAATAATTTTTTGCTTCATTAAAGCGGTTTGAGTGAGCTAATCAATTTACCTCATTGCGTTTGTTCAGGTTCTCCTGTAACAACATTGGTGGAAGGAACTAGTTTTCGTGCTACATGGCATCTTGCATATGGCCATCGAGTGAGTATAATGCGAAGTAGTCGAAACTGGTGACGTCACAAGCGCGCAATTCAGAATCATAGTGATCGCGAGCTTTGTCGTGTTCGAAAAACATTTGTTTTATTACGAGGCAAAAAACTCAGGTTTAAGATAGAGATCGGTCCTGCGATGAACGCTGTACTTATCTCAGCTGTGTTAGATAGGCGATGTGTATTGCGTAACGCAGAAGTCGGCAAACTTTTCACACGAAGGGGCAAATTTGAAAAAAATTTGAAGCTGGGGGCCGCACTGATTGCAAGAGCAAAAGAAGAAAAAGGTAAACACGTCAAAAAAAAGGTCAACATGTCCTCAGATGTCATATTTTCCACTAAAAATCTGTGATGAGTAGGGCAAGCAGATTTTGACCTAACCTGAAAAATTTAAAATACAAATTTTTTCACAAAAAAAGCGACAACATGTTTAAGCAAGAAAAATAATGCTGAATACTTTTTTATGAACAAAGTGCAACGAAACCAACATAAACAGCGAACAAAATAGCACTAAAATTGTTTCAATTAAATTAGTCCAAAGGTACAAAATAACTTTTTTTCGGTCCAAATTTTGCAAATTTGGACCTATTAAAAAGTCCAATCTGGCAACCATGCTTTCCTGCACTGTTAAAATTAAACCAATCCTCAAAACTCGATCTCCGGCCACTGCGATACAACAATGAAATTCTGGAATTATTGGAAAAGGATTGACTCGTCATAAACACAGTTTACTACTTTTATACTCGAATGCTGTTTCAATGCGCTTATGTTGAAAAAGGGACAACCAGTTTGCTTTCCACGAGCTGGCAACCAATGATTACAACGTAATTTGCTTCATCTATTAATTAAACAATATAAACGATCAGAATTTGCATCTTGACTTAAAAAACAACATTTTGACCTTATTTTGATTTACTAATAACTTTTAAACTACGCCTAGTTTGAAGCTAAAACATGTTTAGTAAAAGTTTAATGGTTTTCTGAGCTAGTTAAAAACTTGATTGACTTTTGGTTTCCCTAGTGATGAGAAAAAAGAGGTCTTCAGATTGATTCACGGTAAGAGTTTATGTTCTGCAAGTGCCCGCGGGCCGCATAAAATGGTCTCCCGGGCATATTGCGGCCCGAGGGCCGTAGTTTGCCTAACCCTGGTGTAACGGATGTTAGTCTGCACTTTAAGCTGTTCATAATAATTGTAGGGAGGATCTCAACTTCAAATCATAGAAGAGAATCCGACCCGGGTGGTTTCCATTTTAACTGGCAATGAATTCGTCTTCATCAATGATTCTACGTAAGTTTATTATGGTTAATGCAACTGCATTTGTAAAAGGGGTCAAGCTGGAGATCAAGTGGCAAGTTAGCCAACGCCGCTTACCAGGTTTAGAAAACAATCGCAATTGCTTCGCAAAGCAACCAATGAAAAGCAAAATCGTTTGGGTTCGGTCACTGTGGAAGATATCTCCGTCCACTGCCCACGTTGCAAATCGGATGGAACCGCGTATTGTATGAGCTGGCTTTTAAGCTAAATTCCTTCAAGTGGCTGATCTATGAATGATATAAACTCTACAATCTACTTTTAATTTAATGGTGAAAATTTAAACTCAAACACAAAACAAATCGTAAATGCTGATTTCTGCTGATAATATAATGGACAATTGGACATGATGAGTAGCATTTTTGTCGGAAACTGAAAATCTACTCGGTTTCGTCTGAATTTAGATTCATCTTCACTTTTTGTCAGGACTCGTTGGTGAACATCCCATAGAACTACTATTATCACCACGAGATTTCATGTTTAGGAGACAATACGCCGATGTAGTTCTTCCTCTGGGATACACGTGCGAAAAATGCGCCATACGTTTGTTACGTCAAGCTTCAGAGTGGAGTGCCAATTACCAGTTTAAGAGCTGCGGTGACGTTAAAATTATTCCACATCCAAGTACTTCTTCAGCTCAGTGTAGAACAGCTTCAACCGATGAACTAGCAACCGGTGACACTGTTGGTTCAGGAGCAGGTGAACCAGGAGGTGAACCTGTAGGTGAACCAGCAGGTGAACCTGTAGGTGAACCAGCTGGTGAACCAGCAGGTGAACCAGCAGGTGAACCTGTAGGTGAACCAGCAGGTGAACCAGCAGGTGAACCAACCGGTGAACCAGCAGGTGAACCTGTAGGTGAACCTGTAGGTGAACCAGCAGGTGAACCAACAGGTGAACCAGCTGGTGAACCAGCAGGTGAACCTGTAGGTGAACCAGCAGGTGAACCAGCAGGTGAACCAACCGGTGAACCAGCAGGTGAACCAGCAGGTGAACCAACAGGTGAACCTGTAGGTGAACCAGCAGGTGAACACATGCCACATCCACAAGCGGGTGCAACACATGCCACATCCGGTACATCCACAAGCACTGACATTTGTTTTCCGACATCTCCGTTAGATATATCTGAATGTTATGCAAACAAATGCCTAAACGGCGGCAGTTGTGAAAACACCACTGGAATGTGCAGCTGTTTGAGATTGTTTTCTGGAGATCGTTGTCAGATATACGGTGAGTGAGTAAGGCCGTAATTTTGCTGAAAACAATGAAAGTGGTATTTTTTGCCATACAGTAGAACCTCTACTAACGAAAGACTCCAGATACGAAATTTCCAACTTACGAAACGTCTTTTTGTAGAAATTATGTTTCGAATAACGAAAGAATGTTCTAGTTACGAAACGCCGAAAATCAAAATTTTAAAAAGCGCGCTGCCTACCACCTCCCGTTCACAGCTGACTTCGCGTTTCTACTTACGAAATTTTCGGCTTACGAAACGGCTTCCGGAACGAATTAATTTCGTAAGTAGAGGTTCTATTGTATATTCGTTAACTTTGCTCAAGACAAATATATTAACAGTTCACAGTTTGTTTAGTAGCAGTCGATGCGGGATGCAGTTTTGCTGCAGCAGAATAGATTCGTCTTCAAAGTTTCATAAAAATAAGTCTTTGCTGAAGTTAAACCGACTTATGTTGTTTATTGAATGATTTTGAAAAACCCTCTACTTGCTGAAATTGTTTTATATATACCTGGTCCTTATTTTATCATATTTTACGGATCATAGGGCGCACCGGACAATAAAACGTGTGTAAAGTTCATTAAACAAGAAAACTCGACATTTTAGTGGCAATAAAGCACTATCTGATTCATACATTAGGCGCACCAGCTTAAAAAAAACGCACGATCAATTTTTGACAAACAAGGACGTCTGATAGGCCTATGGTCCGTAGATAACGGTATTTGCAGGCACACCTGCGTTGTTAAATTGGTTCAACACAATAAGTGGTTGTTTCTGATCCTAAAAGTAAGTGGACAAAATGAAACTTTTCACGATTTGTCATCGCACTGTTTTCAGACGACTGTTGGGATGATAGTGACTGCAACAATGGCGTATGCATTGACACAAGAAGTACAACCTACCCAAGGTTGATCTGCTATTGCCGATCAGGCGCACACGGACCGGATTGCAGCGAGGGTAAGGTCCCTATGAAATAATGAATCACTAAATTCGGCGAATGATGATACATTTTGTGTGTTGGCCCAGGCGTCGATTCGGTGATGGCAGGGAGCGGTGCCCCTTCGGGTCTAGCACCGAAGGGGCGACATGTATCTGACTCCCGCGGTGATATAATAACTATAATAAAAGTAGTGAAATAAAAGGAGCCGATGTAAGTCTATATATATGAAATACAACTGGATAAATGGTAGGCCTTGAAGACTTACTAAATAGTAAAACGCTTAATAGTAAAACTTACTAAAACGCTGTCAGCCCGGTGGCCGAGTGGTTGGAGAGGTAAAACGCTCAATCATAAGGTCCTAGGTTCAAAACCTGAGTCTACCTGATGAGCGGTCAAACCGCGAAACTAGTCGTGGAATTGGTTTTTACAGCGTTTATTTAGTAAGTCTTCAAGGCCTATCGTTTATCCAGTCGTATTTCATATAATAAAAGTGAAATGCATGCGCATTAGCGAAAACACTTCCGCAATACAATCGGCGTAAAGTCGTAGTTTTGTTTTGTCGCAATTTTACGCTCTTCCTGTATATAAAGCGTAAAAAAATCTACATCAGCTTGTGGTCAGCGTCGGCGGCGTGACTTTAGGCGTAAAGCAATCGAGTGAACAATTACAACACATGGCGTTGATTTTTGCGTTTTCGCTCTTGCAAGAGTGATGTATTGTACGTACTGGTATCGAAAACAAACTTCAAAAGATATTAAATTCTCATTACGCTCTCGGTATTACGCCGCTGTGTGACGGTGGCGTTATCCATCTCCGCGTCTTAGCACCTAGGCAATGCAATTTTGAAGAAACATCGCAGCGGTGGCGAGTCTTTGGCGACAGCGTGCCCGATTTGACCGACCCGGATATCGAAACCTAGATCTCCCACACCGATTGCGATTTAGCCACTGTGACTTGATGCCTGCGTCCCACGTTACAGGATTTCCTTCCGGATCTTGCTGGCATTCCACCAGCTGAACTTCGTCTCAGATAAGCCACACTAAGACTAGCTCCCGTTAGGGAGCCTTGGAGCCAAGCCACGTGCCTCACCACAAGCCCAGAATTGAACTTTGAAGCAATATCAGCGCTTGAAATTCAGACATCCTTTCGTGCCTGCCGCCAGATACCTATTCCAATTCAATCAACCAGACCTTCCGGCGGAACATCCATGTAGCCCCGAGTAGAATAATCGTAACACCAGACTCTATAGTTATAACTGGAACACCGATACCTTCCCTCGTCTAACAACTAGGGCCGGCAGTGGCGTAGCAAGAAATTTTAAAAGGGGGGGAGCAAAATTTCCATATTTTTTCCTGCGCATTTTTTCGGCAGAACTAATTTGAAGCTGATTAAAAAACTAGAAATGTTTTAGGGAGTCCGAGGGCATGCTTCCCCGGAAAATTTTCGAAAATTTACATGCTGCAAGGGCTATTTTAGTGCTTTTTGAATAATTTTCAGCCAATTTTGTTCAAGGTTTTTGACCCTAATTCTGCGTGCTTCGCCAAATATGATGCATTTTGTTCGCACATTTTTGATTATGCGTGCTTAAGGCGTGAGGCTTGCTGCTATCGAAGAGGTTCGAAATTATAGAAAAATTGTATGCGTCAAAAACGTTTTTGAAAATCGTTGGTGAGAGCATGCATATTCCTCATCCTACCCATCTGGATCCACCCCTGGCCATAAGCTACAGAAACCATCAAAAGAATCTGGCATATTTTTCAATCACTTGGCACCATTAGTATTGTTCTTGTTTATTAAAAGGCAGAGTCTAAAGGGGAGGGGCATGGCACAATAGCCCCGCCCCTAAATACGCTCATGAGGGCCGGATTTAGACAACGAGAGGCCCTAGGTTATTTGATCACACTGATTGGAAGAGCAAAAAAGGTCTTCACGTCCTCAGATGTCCTGTTTTCATTGAAAATACCGGTATGGTGAAGAGCAAAAAAAAAGATATACACGTCCTCCGACGTTCAATTTTCCACCAAAAGTATCGGTGAAGAAACAAAAAAAGGTCTTCATTGTTCGTGATGAGGCCCCCCATTTTCTCTGAGGCCCTAGGTTTCAGCCTGCTTAGCCTATACGTAAATCCGGCCTTATGCCTACAATCCATATTTAGCTCGTCCACATATGACACGTCCAATTTATGTGGGCTTCAGAGCCGCGGTTCTTGCTTCTGGTTTCTGTTCCCCCACCCAACAAACAAAATTTCATGAAAAACATCTCTAGATTTAAGCTCTTTGCTGGGTTTTAATTTCGATGGTAGGCCTATTAAGTTCCAAATACATTCATGCAGAGGCAATATTGCAAAATAAACGCGTAAATTAGGCCCCCCCTAGGCCCATCCCTGTAAAAAATAGTGGGTAGGCCAGCCCCCCCCGGCCCCGCGGTTTCTCGACCTATGCTCGTGTGGATTATTCTCGACGTTCCTGGGTTCGGATAACCTATCTTAATTTACTAGTGTTGAACGAGTCTGTCTATCTCTGCTCAACTGGCAATGGTTTTATCTGCGACATGCGGTGCTGATAATTTAATAGCAGAGCACCTCACTATCTTCTATACCCTCCAGCTCCTAGGATAGTTGGATTAGTGGATGATCATACAACCGCCTGCATGCGTAAATCTATTCCAGATATATGAGGAAAATCATGCCCTCCTGAACAAACAAACCACTAGGCAGTCGGCCGGTAAAAGGAAAATTCGAGTGATGCGTCCATATTGCTTTCAAATCAGACACATTGTCGTTACAAGCTCGCCATCGCTGCGTCGTTTTTTTAGCGTTCGAAATTGTATTGCTCAGGCACTAAGCCTCGGAGATGGTTCCCGCAACTCGTTACACGCTTCGGAGGATTACCGTGAGTGCAACAAAGATTTAATATTTCTGATCTTATTGACTTTGACTTTTAGACAATGCTATGAAACCACATAGCTTAAGCAAAAATTCTTCAGTAACAACGCTACTGGTGGTACCTTGAAAAAGTTATTTTTTACACATAGAAAACACAGGTCTTTTTAGAGCACCCCCTAATATTAGCCTTTTTCATGAAAAAATCGACGTCTATGAGTAAGACCAATATATACCAAAAGCTTCGCGACTCTAATTAACAAATTTTCGTTTATAGTCGCTCTCCTTTTGCACTGAATTTGCATGTAAAGTTCGAAGTTTTATTGATAATTACGCCTGGTATTTTCTTGTGCCTTTCCTCATGTTGACAGCAAATAAAACTAGTTCATTTGGATTAGATAAACTTTTAAAGCTCAAAGTTGGTTGCCTCTCGATGCTCTAAATTAGTGGTTTCTCTTTCAGAATCAGACTTGGAAATTAGACAGGATTACGAAACAAATTCGAATTACAACAAACGCACGTTTAATCAGGATCGCTATCATCTTTACTGGAAGCTCAGCGGTGAGGAGATTGAAATTGTACTCCAGGTTCAAACTCACAGTTGGGTGGGAATTGGATGGAGGCCCCAATCATTTGGTCCGCATTGCAGATTTCCATTTCCTTACTATGCAGCGCGACCACAGGTGGACTCAAACTACGAAAAGTTTGTTGACGCTCAGAAAGGGAAACCTCTTCAGGTAAGCGTGCACACATTGGTATGGTAGAATTCTATCCAAAATATGGAATGTTTTTCAGATGAATCCTAAAGAAGATCCTGAAATTGAAATTGAAAACGGGCTTATGAGTAACATTGAATCTCGATGTAACTCCCCTGGAAGCACCGGTGGATCAAACGCAAACTCAGGACCACCAGCAGAACCGCCTGCTGAACCCCCAGCAGAACCATCTGCAGAACCCCCAGCAGAACCGCCTGCCGAACCATCTGCAGAACCCCCAGCAGAACCGCCTGCCGAACCCTCAGCAGAACCATCTGCAGAACCACCAGCCGAACCATCTGCAGAACCACCAGCCGAACCGCCTGCCGAACCCCCAGCAGAACCATCTGCAGAACCACCAGCCGAACCATCTGCAGAACCACCAGCCGAACCGTCTGCAGAACCCCCTGCAGAACCATCTGCACAACCACAAGGCGCAGAACCGATAGCAAAACCACAAGCAGCCCCTGCTGAACCCCCAGCAGAACCACCTGCAGAACCCCCTGCGGAACCACCAGCAGAACCAAGTGCGGCGGAACCACCTGCAGAACCATCAGCATCAAGCCCTGCACAAACAACCGAACCCGCTGGCCAGTCAAACACGAATCCACAACCAAGATCTAATTTTGTCGACTCCGTAGAAATCGTTGGGATGGATTGCACTGACATTGTTGTTGGAAGTGTAAAAGGTCGGAGGCTTGCTGCGTATCTAATGTTGGAAATATTTTCTTTTATCACGTGAACAATAAAATTGCTTTTGCTCGACAGCGCTTTGACTTCGATTAAAAGAATTATTATACCCCAGGTTTTACCTGGTTCCTTCAGACGGCTTAATGTGAATATTTGACTTGATGATCGAGAAAAAAAATCATTGCTGAGTGCTTCATTGCTAAGTTGTTTTTGCGGAAATCACCTTTTTAACTTGTTTTTAGATAGATTGAGTTCATTCTCTTATTATATTCCTGCATTGTTATCAAGGCTGGAAAACACGCAAAATCAAATAGCAAGCTGTGTTTGAGCAGTAAGTGTGACAACTACTGCAAACTGGAAAAACAGTTAGGAAAGCCGACATCCTTACTGATTCAATCTAATCCTTGGCCACTCGACGTTTGCATTCCACCTTGGTCGTGGAAGTTGTGCATCATGGTTTTTCTAATTGTAAGCGCCACCTTTTCCATTCCATGCAAGGGCAGGGTATTTGAAGTTACAAATTGAGATTGGGATGTATCATCTGTTGCTTGAATTAAGATTGGGTTTGTCATCATTTACAAACGAGTAATCTAATAATCTTACAGCAGTAGGTTTTTGAAGTCGTCTCAATTTCTAGTCGTCGGATCAACTGAAACATTTTAATTATAGGCCCATTCTATCGTGTCGAAGACATGTACACTCGGGATCGATCTACACCCAGACCAGATACGTATTTCTTGGGAAAAAGCAGCATCACTGCCGCTGCAGGGTCACAGATACAGGGGGTGACAACAATCGCATTTCGCAAGAAAGTAGTAGGTACAGTGATAGGGTATTTTTGATACGTTTTGCTGAAAGTTTGACTCGATGTATCTAGCAAAATCACTACTTTTGGACTGCGTGTGAGAAGCTACAGGCTTTGAATATAACAGACATTTTTAGTTAGAAGTGGCTAAGTTCATGCTGAAAGTTTGCCTGAATAAATTACCGAAGTTATGCAGCTGATATCTAAGCAATTGAACAGTTGTGCCATTGTTATTGTTTGTTTCTTTTGATTTTTCTCTTTCCAACATGGTAACGCAATTTCTTTGATGGCCCCTTGCTGCTCGTAATCTAAATTTTTCAAATTCATAAAAACCTAATTTTGTATCTTAAAATTTTCGTAGTCTCCCTGTCCTTTATGGTGATTTATTTTGATTGGGCCTATCGTTTCATGTTCATCATGTTTTAGATTGCGGATAAATAAAATCCAATGAATGACCGCTTGAGCAGACTCAACGACCGCGTTTCTCATTTTGACAACTTTCATGGTCTTTCACTCCTCCTCGTCGTGCTTTTTTTTTTGTTTCATCGTCATCATTTCACCGCAAGTTTATTGTTTGGCCGACATTAAAATGTACCGACTTACCTACTATGCCTGATAGGCCTTGTTTCTTGCGCTCAGCCTTCCCTAACTTAGAGTAAATCAATTTGTAAAAAATTCAGTGGATATTCGAGCGGTTTCACATCAACTTTTCATTGTGTATCAATTTTTGCTTATAGCTTCGCGATCTGATTGATTTGCGTTTCAGGCGAAGGCATGTCTGATCATAATATCGAAAACATGCTCATGAGCGGGATATGGGCGATGGGTCAAGACGTCAATAATTACTTCCATTCACCCAACTCCGGCCTTGAAAGCTGTTCTGCTAGTGATCCCAGGTTAGTAATAACGAAGAAACGTTCATGCTGTTTCAACTCATCGACTGCTTGCATATTTATTTTGAAGCTTTTCATTGGTTACTGTGCTTTTGGCAGGTTTTACCGTCATGACGAGTTAAAATATCACGGAAGTGGACCAGAACACAGAGGAGTGTTTACCATTAACTTCCACGGTCAGTAGCCTACACACTTTTCAGACAAGGTCATTCATGCTTGTACAAACTTTCTCTGCATTGTAGCTGCATTGTTTACACCACATCTCCTTTGCGTTGTTTTAATGTGCTTGAATATCTCTAGTACAGTAGGGACGCTACTTTTCCCATGACGTAAAATAATATGAACCTTTTTCATAGCTGATTGCTTCGAAGTGTCAAATGACGTGAAGAAGTTGTTTTGTTTCAGAAAATCAGAATAAACCGCAACCAGGTTGCATAAGCGAAGCAAGCGAATACAAAATTCCCCTAAATTGTGACTCAAATGACCACAACTTTAATTGCGAGTATTACGCATCGTGGACTTACGATCAATCCAATGACGCAATTGATTTTGTTCTAAAAGTGAGTTTCCTAGCTGCTACACGATTGCCAGATCAGACAGCGGTGTTAGCGCTTGATTGCGCTGAAAACTGGGCGCATATTTTGAGCTGCTTGAGTCGATTAGTGATGTCACAACTCTTCCGTTGCTTTCAGTCGCAACAAGACGGCAATCAATGGATGGGACTCGGTATCAGCGATGACCAAAGTATGTCAAACACAGATGCCATCACTGCATGGATTGGAAACAATGGTCAAGCTGTGGTTCAAGACAGGTGAGGATTGGGGTGTATCACACCCGAGCTATGACATGGCAGACCATCTGTCATGTCTTGCGACAATGCCGAACATTTTCATAAATTGACTTCAGTTTCTCGGCCTACCGTCACATTCTTTTCTGAAATTACATTACTTCACCGGCTGACTATGCTCAGGCATGGTGATTTGGTCGAAGAGAGCATAAGTTTCACCAAGAAAGTTGCTGCACACCTGTAGTTAAAATTTCTAGAAGAAGGAGACCTTAACCGTAGATTAAAGTCCTGTAAATCGTATTCAAAAGAAAATAAATAAAACTTAATCAAAAACAAAAAAAGCTGGATTAGGAAAAGGGGAATGGAGGTTTTAGTAAATCGAAAAAGTCAAACCGTTAGGATATACAATCAACTCTCGATATGACGTACCTTTGATATAACGAACTACACGATATAACGAACCAATTCAGAAGTCCCAATTTCCTTAGCTATGGCTTTTGGCATACCTTCGATATCACAAACTTTTTCTGCGGGCCCCGGGAGTTAGTTATATTGAGAGTTGACTGTATACGCAAATGCATTTAAACCAGTGGCTCTCAAACTTTTTTAAAATTTCGACTTAGCAGTACCCAAAGATTTTTTTCTATCACTCACGGTCCTTTATTTTTAAGCATAAATTTCCGTGCAAAATGAAGTGAAGAGCAAAAAAAAGGTCATCACGTCCGCAGATGTCCAATTTTTCACGCAAAATCAAGTGTAGTGCAAAAAAACAGGTCATCAAGTCCGCAGATGTCCAATCAAGCACGATTCAACGCGATAGTTTATCAGAAATCTGCGACCTCTTTGCGGACCCCAAGGGGACCGCGGTTCCTAGCTTGAGAACCGCTGATTTTAACCTAGCTTCATGTGAGTTTCAAGTTGTGGTGAAGAATGATTTCGAATACACTGATATCACACAGACCGATTTTTTTAATCTTTTCGTTAAGAATCTTTTTCTGTTCTCCATGCTAATTAGCAACGACTTTTTGCCAGAAATTACAGGAGGATAAGATTAAGGGATAACAGGGAGCAGAGCAAGGTTAAGCATAAAATTTGGAGGCGGATAAGAGAAGCAGGCGAGTTTTAATTCATTACTGTAATTGAAATTTTTTATATTAATTTGTAAGCTTGAATCACATTCTTACCCTAAATAGCTAGACTGGATAGACTTCGGTACATAAGCCCTCATTGCTGTATGTTCATTAACTTCAGTTATTATTTAGCGTTTGATTAATTACTTAATAAAACAGCATGACAAGTCAGCTAGGACTAAACGCACACCTTACTCGCAAAACTCGTAAGCGCTCAACATGAGATCACGTGTCTAAAACCCGATGATTGCTCGCATCAAGTTTTTGCTTCAATGCAAACGACGAATATTGTAATTACCGGTACAACAAAGGTTCTGGATATGCCTCGTTTTACGCTTAACCTAGCTCTGTTCCCCAATGCAGTCAACTTTTCACTGGTAAGCTTATGCAACGTAGTTTTTTGCAAGAATCCTGGTTATAAGGAATAGATTTCAGTT
Source organism: Trididemnum miniatum (assembly GCA_964006365.1). Taxonomy (NCBI): domain Eukaryota; kingdom Metazoa; phylum Chordata; class Ascidiacea; order Aplousobranchia; family Didemnidae; genus Trididemnum; species Trididemnum miniatum. The sequence goes on from OZ023240.1 coordinate 27,372,290, forward strand.
TAAAAATTTGATGGGTCAATACAAAGTCTATTTTTTATCATTACGTCCATTTTATATTTTTAGGCAATCAAGTCAATTTTTTAAATTGATTACATTTTTTTCAAAATGTTTTATACCATCAGTGAGAAAAACTGATTCTTATCGACATTTTGTTTCGTTTGCACCAGGGCTGCGAACTCGAACTAGAAAAAAAACAATCGAGTTCCACTAATTGAGTGCTTTAAATTTGTTGATTCAAATCTTTCAAAACAAACTTTACTTTTGATTTTTTGTTATAGATTGAATGATAGCATATTTGCAATTTTGATACCGATACTGCATTACAAGTGGTCGGTTCCATGTGCTGTGTAGCAGGGTTGCGAACTCGATCGCTTTCTTAGTTTTGAACAGCATTTTTAATAGTAAGGATGAGAGTATGATCACGAAATTCGAAACGTCGAAACAAATAGAATAAGTAAGGAGTTTTGTGTTGGACAAGCAGGTTAACGAGCACTTTTTATTGGCAGCGATATTTAGCTATAGTATTTTTGATTGGAGAACAGATTTTGCGAAAGAAAAAGTAGTATAAATAAGTTTTAGAAAAAGAAGGCAATGCCGAAACAATCCAGATGTGTTTTACTAGATTTGTGGAGAATATAATTTATGATAACAAAGTACCGCTTCAACATGAGAGATTTTACCAAAAGAGCTTATGAAGCATATTTTGGCATAAAGTTAGGAGACCAAGACAAGTCTTGGTCACCTCACAAGGTCTGCAAGCAATGCACAGAAACGTTACGCTTTAATTTGCACCCAAGGTAAAGCTAGATCCAGAGGTGGGCATTCCGCAATTTGAAGCGCAAAGCGCTAGTTGCGCAACTTTCGCACGTGCGGAAGTTGCGAAGCGCTTTAACAAATTATTTTTAGCCATTGCGCATGTTGTGCTGCGCTTCAAGGAAAATAAATCCTTCTTGCGCTTTATTGCGTTGCGAACTGAAAAAATATATAATAGTGTGCGCATTATTGCGTTGCGAACTGAAAAGAATCTGGTTGCTTGCGCTTTGTTGCGTTGCGCACCGTCGGAAGTTGAAATACTGCGTTGCGCTTTGTCGGATTAATTAAAGCGCAATGTGCTGGAGTAAGCAGTTTTTTGTAACTGTTTTTAATAGAATAGCAGTTTGTTTCTTGATGCGTACAATAGGCCTATAGGTCAATTTATTGTAGCAGAAATTTTCAGCTCATCAGAAATGTGGTACACTAAAGTCTTTTGCTTTTTAAAATTATTGCAAGTGCTTAAAGAGATCATTGAGTGTTGAATAAATCGTATTTACTTGTTGTTGTGGAGAACTTCGCCGCATATGCAAATTATGATTTACCGCGATGAGGTGCTTTTAACGGCACGCGACAATGCAACGTGGCGCAGTGGTTTGGGGCGTCGTTTTTACGACGACCATGATCGCAAGGTTGATGGTTTAACTCCCAACCTAGTCTCGTTGTTACGTCCTTGGATAAGATGCTTCACGTTGATTATCTCTGCTTGGTGAAATCTGGCAAGCGGCAAATTAAATAAGTCAGAAGCAAAATTCAACCGGAAAACTCGGAAACAAAAGCAACTCCTAAGCGAGTCTGGATTCGTCCTAAGCAGCGCCTCCTTCGCTTTCTCGTGATAAGAGGATGAAGATGAAGAAAGTAATCATCAGCAACGCATCTTTTTTCGCTTCTTATTTAATTTTCCTGTTCATTGACCACGCAAAATCCTGTTACAGTCACTTGCATTAAAATCGTTGTCGCGTTGTAGACAACTGAGTGCTGTTAAAAGCACCTATAAAAATAACTCAAGAAAAAATTGCATTGCTTATACATCTACTCGTTGCGCTTTATTAAATTTTTCATTGCGAAAGTTGCGTTGCGCTTTTTCTTTTGTATAAATCTCATTGCGGAAGTTGCGTTGCGCTTTAATGCAAAAAAATTATTGATTGCGGAAGTTGCGTTGCGCTTCAATGCGAAAAAATAATTGATTGCGAAAGTTGCGTTGCGCTTCAGTCAATTTAAAAATTAGGTTGCGCTAGTTGCGTTGCGTTTCATGACTTAACAGAACTTTTGCGCTTTGTTGCGCTGCGCTTCAACCAATTTTTAAAAAATGCCCACCTCTGGCTAGATCCATGCGGTTCAGGATTCCTGTGGTATGGCAAGAACCCAAAAATCATCATAAACAGTGTTATTTTTGCACGGTGGATATGACTGCATGGAATCAGCAAAAGAAGAAAGATTGGTACTATCCTGATATAGAGTCTGCACAACGACCAATACCACTGAAGTTCCACTTCCTGTTTTCACTTCCTTACCCGATCTTACTGCAGATGCAACACTGCTCGAAGCAATAAAGGATACTGATAGCAGCTACAATAACTACAGCTTTACCAGCGTGGCTACTGAAACATCTTCACTTAGCACAAAACCTTTTAGTCAAGGCCAGCTAAATGACCTCCTGCGTGATCCCAATCTTTTCAAAGAATTGTCCAAAATTTTGGCATCTCGGTTTGGTGATAATGGTATATTCGATTCGGAAACTAAAATTACATTGTATTACGACTGGATTCGGGAACAAGTTACATTCAACTAAAATTACATTCTATCGTGACAAAACTTAAAAGTGCTGCCTGGTGCTCACTGCTCGTATGTCTCAGTGGTGCGAGAGTTTTTAGGTAACACTAAGCAAGCACTATCAACATTTTGCGGATCTGATGTTCAAAAGTTTTCAAGCTCTTGGTGCAAGAATGAGCATCAAACTTCACTACTTATTCAGTCATCTAGACTACTTCCCAGCAAATCTTGGTGATGTTAGCGAGGAACAAGTGGAGAGGTTCCATCAAGATATTAAGATAAGAGAAGAAAGATATCAAGGCAGATGGGACACTCACATGATGTCAGACTATAGTTGAACATTAATTCGTGATTTTGCTGAACAAAGCTGCTGACGAAAAACATACAAGCGAACTTTTCATCAATTACAATAAACCTGGGACTAAATGCATTTTGCTTTTTCATGTCATTTGTCATCAAACAGACGCTCCAGTTTACCCAATAGCTGTTTCAATGTCGACTGATCTCAAATATTTAACAAATTAATAGCAGAAACGAATTCCCGACCCTTGAATACATGAAAATGGACAAAAATTTTGTTCAGATTCGTCAAGTATTTTTTGAGATATTGCCGATTATATTTTCACCGCTTGGTGGCAGTAGTTTGCCACAGAATATAAAAATTCTAATTGCTCAAGCCCCAATCACTTTAATTCGTCAATTTTTTTTCAACTGACGTAGAGTAAAGAGTAGCATCTTTTAAAAGCATTCACTGAAGCATGACAGCTATACAGTGCCCTCTAGTGGAAAAAACACACTTTTTTAGAAAAAATGCGTCAAAAATTACAAAATATCTCAATAACTAGAGCCAATTTGGCAAAACTGATGCCATTTTTGGGTTTAGCCACCCCCAAATTACCCCTAACCCACTATTTGCCTTGCATGCCTAAATTTTTTTGTTGACCAGTGTTATGTGTAAATAGTTTAAACATGATTATATTTAGTGCGTCATGATTGAGGTGGACAGCGTGCAAGAGTTTTGTTAGTTGACAGAAGTCATCGCAGGATCGTGCTTCAACCGCCGCACGACTGACCAGTATAGTTGTGCCATATCATTTTTTAGTTTCGCTCTACCGCTTGCTGTCATCTCTGCACATTTCCATGAACATTTCTATCTCAAATATTAATGATGCTGGTTTTCATTAATGATGTTGGCTCACTAAATTGTGAGTTTAAAGCTGATGAAAGTCTATGTTGGCGTTGTAGTGCAGCGCGTTGAAGCTTTCTTTCCACGACAACTTCGATTGCGCAGCCTTGGTTTATCTTCTTTCGGTGCTCTGGTTTGCGTCTAATGAGTTATGCTGAATCAATTCTGGCTAGTTGGCTCTCAAAATTTGGACATGATGACATGGGGCTGGTGGCTACTGTTAATTTAGAACGACTTTGTCTAATCGTATCGTTTATTTCGGCGCCAAAAAATAACTAAATAAAGCAAACCAGTTCAACTGAGAAAATAAAACAATGAAAGACGCCGCAGAGCCAATACATTGGTGGCCGCTTTCGAATTCCACTCTCTCTGGCTAGCAAAGGGAATGTTGCTGGAGAACAACTCGATGCACGGGAAACTCTGTAAACCCAGCGTAGTGTTTCGTGTACAGGAATTTTGCTTTCTTGCAGGTGGCTCACCGGCTACTTCCTTCCCAGTCTTCAAACGGTTAATGCGATTGAAGCTGTTTCTGGTAGCTATAACGGCGGAGTGATGACGGTACAGGTAGGTTACCATGGCACCGATTGTGATGAAAGCAATGATTATAATTCCTTTTTGCAGTTTACCCGACCTCGAAACACGAATAACCAAAATGACTTACCATTTAGCGACACCACATGTCGCTATTTGATATACGCAAGCGGACCGCTAACAAATAACAAAAACAGTATCCGTAAACATGACAAAACGCCGGCGGTGAGCGGTAGAAAGGTAGGAAAAGTTGCTTACCAATTACTCTAAATAAAGATTGTATATTTTTCATTTTATTCGAGCTAGAAAATTACGCGCAAATGTTTTGCTTGTAATGGTTTATTTCGAGAGAAAAAATTGTGTAACTTAAAAGAAGTGGAGTGTTTAAGCGATATGAGAACTTCGCTTCTCGAAGAAGCATAGACGCTGTTCAGAGTCGTGATTGAAATTCCTAAAACAAAACTTCTCTCAAATCTCTTCGCGAAATGATCAAAGTTTCCCCAGAGACGTAATAATTAGTATCTTCAACCTTTCACCTGTTTCATTCCGGTTTAGATCTGCATCCGCCTTTGTAACAGCGGTGTGCCAAGCATTTCTTTTGATTCTTCGATCACTTTCGTCGCATTGAAATATACTGAAGATTTACGAAACCCTCACAGTGCAGCGTATGAACAAAAGCAAGAAGAACTTGAAAGCTTGGTACGTTGTAATGAAAGCCAAGTAGAAATATGCCTATGGACCAAACCAGGTTTGAAATGCGCTTCGCAATGAGAGTGCCCCTTGTCGTATAGGACGATATTGGGAATTCGTCAGAGCCCCAGCGAGAGTTTGAAGTAAAATCTATCGATGTTCAGCAATTCCCTGGCTGGGAACACCTCGAATTTGCGTTGCGTAAGGCAGCGCAACAAATGATCACAAGTCTATCTGTCTGTGTCAGCATCATTCCATCAACAAACATACTAAATTACGCAATGGCATTAGCGGGGCTCGACTTATTGCGTTGGACGGATGTTTGGTGAAAAATGTTTTCCTCTTTATTTTGGTCGCTCTTTGACGTCGCAATTTTGTTGCAGTTGCTTCAATCCTACCGTGACGCAAGTCAAAACAAGGGATACTTTGTCGAATCTATAAAAGTGATAGGGTTCGCACCTGGCAGTCTCGTAGTCATGTACACCGTCACTGTCAGTTATGATGAAGAAGATGGTTACGGCGATGTGGCTGAAGTTGTCGAGGTTAGTCAAAAATTTAATTGACTCATTTCACTTCTGTTGTCATTTGCGACACGAGGGTTGCGTGCAAACGCTCGCATTCCATTATTGTAACGATATAACAACTTACAGTGTTTTTGTTTTTAGGGCACTGTTCTAGAAGGTTCTAGAAGAACAGTGATTCTTAACCTTTTTTCCCTAGCGCCCCTTTTTGAGAGATTTCCTTAGTCTGCCGCCCACATGTCTTATTTTCCACTAAAAATCCAGTGAAGAGCACAAAAAAAGATCATCACGTCCGCAGAAGCTTCTACTTTTCCAGCCCTAGGCTAGCAGGCTTATACAGATGTACAGAGTACGTATTGATCAAGACACATAATATCTCTACACCTTTTAAATGTAACGCGCCCTAAGTATTTCCGAGCCTCTAAAAGTTAACAGTGCCCACTAGAGGGCGATAGCGCCCAAGTTAAGAACCACAGTTCTAGAATCTAAACCGATATGTTGTTTACTGAAATTGACTCGGGTGATGGTTTCGTATGGTGGTGTATTGTGATGCCATAATACTGTGTACTTCGAGATTATTCAGGGCGGCTTTTGATATTTCGTAACCTCGGCCAGCTTTGGTTGAGTGTTTGTGACGTAACAATAATTTTGAGTTGGCGAGTGAATTTTCGCAATCTTCTCTTCTTTCCTCTTGTTTCTTTATTAGAATTTTATAGAACTTTCTGGAAGTTGATTTTTGCGTATAAATTGGCGTGTTTTGCTGACGTTATTTGTTCGAGGATTCGAGCTGTATTTGAGCGCAGTTTTTTGAGCGAATTAGTCGCTTGTAAAGTTAAGCAAGTGTTGTGTGCTGAGGAGTTTAGCCCTGGTTTGTAGTAGGGATGTGCCGAGTCCAGTCCGAGTAGTCGGCCGAGTATTAAGGCATTACTCGAATTCGGCCGAGTATTAAAGCATCATCATTTTGCTCTTTTTTCAGCTCTGTATCCGAAATTTGAGTCGAAATTAGGACTTCTACGGACGTGATGACCGTTTTTTTTTTATTTTGAGTTTATATCTTGACGTCGTAGATACGCGGACTCGGCCGAATAATGTCGTGAATACTCGTTATTAAATCCGCGATCGATTGGATTCGTTGATGTAACTGCTGCTTCGCTGTCGTCCGAAACTGATATTTATCAATCGCCAAACCTTGCTTTCTCGTTTCCACTTTGACGCGATCACCCACCAAAGAGTGAATCACGAAGAGCTTCTGGGACAAACAGCTTTTTTCAAAGCTACTCAAGAAGAGTTATTGGGACAAGCAGCTTTTCTCAAAGTTCTCAAAGAGTTATGACAGAGGGTTTCTTGAAGCCTAACGCGAAAACAGCTTTTTTCAAAGCTATTCTCAAAAAGCTAGAATACCACATAAACCCCAAAGCGAGTGTTGATCTGTTTTAAAAGTGCCTGTATCGCTCTCTTTGTCTGTTGATAAACGTAAAAAATCAGTCAAACAAAACCACTGTGGAACCACAGTTTTATTTACTTAACTTAGCATTTAGGCTCCATAGCAAGAAAAAGGGTTCGATGTGCCACCATTCAATGGCTGCCTACAGGCAGCGAATCGTAAAAGTGGTGGTAGTCTTGAGAAACAATAGCCTACGCTTGATTAATTGCAAATCAGAAGTCTTGGCTAAACAATTTCTTTTCTTCCTGCATGCACGAACTAAAACGTCTAAAAATCTGAAGAAGAGCGTTAGCAATTGCCATCCCAAAGCCGATGAAGCCCCCAGGGTAGGCAAAGTGTTATAGACCTATCTCTTTGCTATGTATCCCCTTTAAGATCATGGAGAGACTCATATACGCCCGTATTGAACCGATCGTCGATCCCTTGCTTCCTCAAGAGCAACCTGGATTTCGACATGGTAAGTCAACTACGGACCAGGTTACTCTCTTGACTCAAGGAATTGAGGACAGCTTCTCGGCGAAAAAGAAGGCTGGTGCTGTATTCATAGACCTTACAGCTGCCTATGGCACCGAGCAAGTTCTTGCGCACACTACCGGACAGGCACATTGCTTCCTTTATAATGGAGCTTGTCTGTAACCGCAGTTTCACCCTCACTACTGGTAATGGTGCGCAAAGCAGGTTACGACGTCTGAAAAACGGCGTCCCTCAAGAGTCAGTCCTGGCTCCCCTCCCTTTTAATATATACACACATGACCTGTTTGTCCCTTGTCGCTTCTCGGGGTTAGTTGCCACGAAGTTGGTTTACGCAGACGACCTGGCCATCATGCACTCTGCAGAAGACCGATAGTCGTTGGAGGGAACTCTCGCATAGAACATGTCAACCCTATCCCCGTACTTACAGAAATGGAAGCTGAAGCTCGGTGCCACTAAGACGGTCACCACTGCTTTTCACCTGTACAACAAGAGGGCAACTCGTGAACTTAAGGTTTCTTCCGAAGGTTGCATCCTGCCCTTCTCTGCTGAACCAACTTATCTCGCTGTTACAGCACCAACTTTGTGTTCACGAGGTATCGAACCTGAGTACCTGTAACGGCTCTCAGGTCTTTATGATGTTGCGTAATCATTTAGCTTCTTCGTCGATTAGCGACAGAGCGCTTCAAACTGCACTGCAGGTTTTCCGTTGTTATGATGATTGCTCTGAATTCCACCACCTTTTCACGGCTGCTTAAAGCAGTTTCCCCTTTTTTTTTTTGTTTCTTTAATTTGTTTGTTGTTCTGACTGGCGTGTCAAGTGTTAGATCAAATCGTGTAACGCCGAAGTAAGACGCGAAATTGCTTTGGTTATTTTCAGTTCATTTTTAGTTGGGAAACCTTCAGTTATTTTTTGCCGCCCTACCGTTATATTGCCTCGCCATTCTGGTCGAGTTTTCAGTTTTACTCTGATTTTAATTCAATAAAGTCTCGTCTGAAAAGTTAAGTGCTTTAAGAAGAAGTCAGATATACTGCCAGGCGGTGAAGGTCCACTGGCTCCCAGTGGACACCGACAATCTGAATATTCCCGTCGTTGTTAACATAAAGAAAAATAACTGTCTATCCCTGAAGAATTGGTCGTCAAGTTCAAGCTCAACAACAACCTATCGCTGCACTTGTCATCGTGCTGCATCAACATTCAAACTCTTGAAGTTTGCTTGCTCTCATCTACTGTCGTCTGGCTTTCCTTTTACAAGTGTCCGTTGCTACGGAACTTTGCTTGCCGTTGTGGAACCACCTCGTCGGGGCGGAATTCGTCGTGGACATCCGTTGCCTTTGTTGCTGATCGATCACCTTTCCTGAAGTATCCATCGTCTCGGAGCTTCACCTTACTGCTGTTGTGGACGTCGTCGGGACGGAATTCGTCGTGAACATCCGCTGCCCATTTTCATAGTCACAACTGCTACCCTTGGTCGCATCTTCTACTCCAGTGTTCCATCCTTACACAAGCCTACAAATTCTACCATTGCCATTCGACCGTCGTTTCCGGTGACGAGCTTCAGTTCATTCGTGCTTCCTTCGTTCGAACTGCGTGTCGGTTCCATCGTTGATCTGCAAGTCGGCCCGAGACCGACAAAGGTACTGTACGCGTGAACACTTGGCAGCGTTGTTGTTTTTTGATCAGACAGGTCCACACCTGTCTCTTTTGATTTTGGCTTGATTAGCATATAACACTTTTTACACACTTGAAGTTGTGTATAGTTTGGTTATGGGCACTCGTAGTGATAGTGATACTCGCCCTAACATTGTTGATCCTGCTGGGTTAGTTAACCCTGGTGACGAGGGAAATCGTGAACGATGTTTGTTAGAGCCTACGGGTGTGGGGGCTAGTAACGTGGATATGGGTGGGGCTGGTGTAGCTCCTGATAACGAGCGGGCCTCTGATAAGGTTGGCAGGGTAACAACATCTGGCTCTGGTGCTCAAGGGAATGCCCCACGTAAACTTCAATCTAAACATCGCAAACTAATTTTGGATATAAAGCGCTGCTCAGCGTCGTTGGCTACCTGCAACTCGTACGAGAAATTTCAACAGGAGTCTATAAAATTCAACGCTCTTCATGAAGCTAAAACGTCGTTTCTCTGCGCCTTAAGAGATTTAAAAGATAATGAATTATACGAACAGTTTTCCGAGAGCCTGTTCGATCAATTTAAATTATGCTCGGATTCGTATGTTGTTTGTGAACGACGCTTCAGTCACCAACCTGACAATTTTGATGAGGACGAAACGACCTCGGACTGTGAAGATGACCTTGAACCGTCAGATAGTATCTCGCAAGTTACTAGTCGTTTTACCGTTAATAGTAAATCGTCAATAATACGGCGGATTGAAATAGAGCGTAAAAAAGCTCAACTTGCTAACGAAGAGGAGTTGGCCAAGGCACGTAAAATGAGACTTATGGCCGAAGCCGAGGCACGAATGGCTGAAGCTGAGGCACGAAGAGTTCAGGTCGAAGCCGAGGCACAAAGAGTGCATGCCGAAGCTGAGAATCGTAGAGCATGTCTTCTTGCTGAAGCTGATGAGGCGGAAGCCCTAGCTAAACTTCGCCTTGAAACGGCCAACCTAGAAACTGAAGAAAAACTTATCGCTTATTCGGAACGTGGGTCTTCAGTTGCCACGTTGTCTAAAGCATCGAAAATTAAATCTCGTTGTCGACCACCGGTTGAACGTAATGCCTACAACCCACCTGTCAAAAGTAATAATGCGTATTATCCATGTGCTAAAATTGGTACTTCTAATGCCTGTGCTTCTAAGACACAGCCAGAGAATCCCTTTAATGGAATTTGTGCGCGACTTCAAAGGCCTCTGCCATCTCACTTAATCCAACAAAAAGAAATGCCCGACACTAAACCCTATTGTGTCAATGATAACTCTGCTAGTCTGGGTTTAGATGGTCATAAACGTCAAAACGCCATTAAGTGTTTCGACTCAGAACAGGTGGGACCTGTCGATATTAAGAACCTTAATCGGGACGCTTGTGAAACGCCAGTGGCACCTGCGCTAGTTGCTTCTCGTCCTAACACTCAGTTTAAAACTTCTATGGGGCCCGAACCCAGGTTGCAAACACAGGACTTTAATACTTCTAATGCTCAAATTAATTGGCACACGTATCTTGATCGGCAAGGCAGGAACGAATACATTACCTTGGCCGCACAGATAGCTTACGATGGAAATAATATTGCGTTTATCTTTTATGAGAACCAGATTCGGCGTCTTATGGACGAGAGCCCTTTCGAAGAGCGGAAACTTGAAGTTTTGCGAGCTTCCTGCGTAGGGCAACCCAGGGAAATGGTAAATTTATTTTGTGCACCTATGAAAAGTATGAGTACCTCCGTACGTATAGAAAAGGCTTTGGATCGACTGCGACAAAGGTATGGTGTGTCGGGGGGATTGACCTCGGAACCTAAAGTGAGGGCCATACGCCATGGTGCTAAGGTTGCTTTTAATTCATCGTCACTTAAAATGTACAATGAAGACTTAAATACACTCGAAGTGTTTGCGTATGCTCATGACGAGGTCGAAAAACTTTCTGGACAGCTTTTGTTAGATACTGCTGCTCGTTTGCCTAATACTTTAAAGCGACGATATTTGGATTTTTTGGATAAAAAGGGTTTAAACTTGAGTCGTCCTGGGTTCGAGTCTCTGCGCAGCTTTGTTGTTCACGAAATCGATATGATGACGTCGGATTACGCTCAAGCGTTTTTTAAAGATGAAAAAGATAGTTCTCGCGAACAGCCTTTCAATTCTAGAGAGTTTCGCGTTCGCCAGGTGGCCGTTGGGGTGAAGAATGGTGTCCAGGATAACGGGCTGGGTGGACCCCATTTGTCTACTTCACGTGTCAGGCCTGGAGCGAGCCATAAAGATAAGCCTCCCCCTAAATGTTTCGTGTGTTCTCATCCGGATTGTAAGCATTTTTTGGCTGACTGCGAAACTTTCAGAACTCTGTCACCGGAAGCTAAACGTCAGACGGTTATTGACGCTAAGAGATGTTTAAATTGTCTCTCATTGGACCATTTCGTTCGTGATTGTGCTCGTCCTTCAAAATGTCGAGAGTGCGGACCTAAAAACCAGAACAAACATGCTACCGCATTGCACGTATGTTTTGCTGACGGGAATGTCGGGGGCGCTGACGGGCACGCTGCTCCTATCCCGGCACCGCGGAGTCGTACTGGGCGAAATGGCAATCGCGACTACACGGTTAGAAAAATGAACTGTTTGGATAAAAGGACTGTCTTGTTGCGCACTAGTGCAGTTAGAGTTGTGAACCCCGATACTGGATTGTCTACCCTTGCTTACGCTCAGCATGATACGGGGTCTCAAGTAACTCTTATCTCTGACAATTTAATGAAAGAACTTGGGCTCAATTCTACTCCCGACCCTACGGTAACTATTCGTACACTCGCTGATCAGAGAGTCACTACTGAGGGACGTACGGATTTTAATCTTCAGTCGCTGAGTAGCGGTGAGGAGTTTGCCATTAAAGACGCGATAGTGGTACCGGAGTTTTTGGACGATAAGGCTACGTTACCGCATGCTGTAGATACTAGTAGTCTCGGCCACTTTGATGGAGTCGAAATTCCTTTGGCCCCGGATCGAGATCGTATCGACGTTCTGATTGGACAGTCGGATAAGGCGTTACTGGCTGTGCTTGAGGAGCGGGAAGGCGCAGATCCGGAAGAACCCAACTATGTTCTTACGCGTCTTGGGCCTGTTGCCAGCGGTGGGAGAGCGCCCTCGGAGTCGAACTCGGTTTCAGCATTTCGTGTTAGTGTCGAACCTTTGAGATCTGAGCGTTGTTGTAATGAGTTACAACAGGAAATCGCTTCGCTCAAGGAAACGATACGTGAATACGAATTGCAAGACGAAGTGATTCAACCTTCTAGAACTGATGAGCTTGCGAGAAATCTTGTAGAACCCCATATAAGTGTTGTAAATGGTCGTTATGAGATGCCCGTCCCGTTTAAAACTGAGATGTTGAAAAAACTTCCTGATAATTATGACTGCGCTGTTAAACGCACCTTGTCGATGAGACGTAAAGCTCTGCAAGACCTTTCGCTTAAGGACACTCTAGTCAAAACGTTTGCGCAGCTTGTTGAAGAAAATTGGATTGTGCCTGTAGATTCTGTTGTTTCTGATAGTAAATGGTATTTGCCGTTTTTTGTTACCCGATCTGCTAAGCCAAGAGTTGTGTACGATGGCGCGGCGATGGTTGAGGGTATGTCGCTTAATCAGGCTGTTCTAGCCGGAGAAAACTTGTTAAATAATCTGGTAGAAGTTTTGATAAGATTTCGCTTGGGAAAGTATGCTTGTGTTGCTGATGTTAGTAAGTGCTTTTTTCAAGTAGGGATTCCACGTGACCAGCAAGACTTGTTTCGCATTGTTTGGTTTGAAAATAATGATTTAGATAGAGGTGTAACTCAGATATTTCGCTTCACAAGGCATGTTTGGGGGATCAACTCGAGTCCCTATGTAGCACTTCTCGCTCTTAAACAACTGGTTGCAGAAAATCCGACAAATGCCAGTCAAGTTACGTTAAGTGCTGTGGAAACTAATCGTTATATGGATGATTTGTTACTGGCGAGTAATGATCTTGCTAACCTTGAAGCGTTTGCTTCGGAGGGATGTAAGCTGTTTGCTAGTCGGGGATTTCATTTGCGCAAGTGGGTCGCCAATTCTCACGCTAAGTCCGTTTTATATAATATTCCTCAGTGCGATCTTGCGGCTTCTGTTAGTGAGATCGATTTGGGTTCTCAGCCCCTTCCGGATTCTACTGCGTTGGGATTAGTTTGGGACACACAACAAGATAAGTTGCGCATTCATTGTCGTGAGTTTATAGAGGCGTCGACCAGACGTGAAATGTCTAGTCAGCTCTCTAGTCATTTTGATCCTTTGGGAATGGCTTCGCCGTTTTTACTTGGTGGTAAATTAATTCTGCAAAGAGTTTCCTCTTCGGGGTTTGGGTGGGATGACGTTCTCCCCGCCGATGTCAGAAGTAGCTGGAGAAAATGGCTCGCGTCTTTGAGTTTGCTTGAGGATTTCTCGATTCCACGAAATTGTTTTGCTTACCGTCAAGATCCTTTGGGTATGCCATCGTATCAGATACATGGTTTTAGTGACGCGTCTGACACGGCTTACTGTTGTGTAGTATATTTGCGCTGTTGGGTTGCTGGCAAGTCAAAAGTAAGCTTTCTGTTGGGTAAATCTCGTGTGGTATTAACTCACCAATCTAACTGGGTTATTTCACGTAAGGAATTAGAAGCCGCGAAATTGTGTAGTGAACTTGTACTTCAGGCCTCGGAGGCTTTACAACATCTTCATTGTGATACATACTTGTGGACGGATTCCCAAGTTGCGTTTAAGTGGATCGCTAATCCGGATTTGCACCTGGCTCGATTTGTGAAACGAAGGGTCGATAAAATTTTGCGTGTAGCTCCCTCTAGCGCTTGGCAATATGTGCACACGTCATTGAACCCCGCCGATGTTGGCACCAGAGATAGCACCATTAAACATCCCGAGTCAGTTGGTTTGTGGTTGCAAGGACCAGCGTTTCTCGTCTCAGAGAAAGAGCGCGTTATATCCCCAGTTGTTGCCCCTGTTGTTCGCGCTACGCGTCTCAGTACACAGTCTGGGTCTGTAGAGGAGTGTGATTCTCTGGATAAGCTGATTGCTACCTCACGCGATCTTTATGCTCTGAAGAAACGCGTCGCTTATTTAATGGCTTTTGTAAAATATTTTGTTGCCGTCAAATTTAAGAAGTCGTCTTTTGAGGAACCCGATTTAAATGCCTCGTTTCTAGATCAAGCTTTCTTGAAAATTGTACAGTATGTTCAACTAAAAAATTTCGGGTCCGTTATTGAACCGTTGCGTCGTGGATCACCTGATGACTTTGATGCCATTCTGCGCAGCATGAATGACAAACGTAAGAATTCCGATGATTTGCGTCGCATAAATGAATTAAAAACTCTTCGTAACTTGCGTCCTTGCGTTGGAGCTGATTCTTTGCTACGTGTCGAAGGTCGTTTAGAAAATTCCGAGCTTCCAATTGATTCTAAACACCCCATTATTCTGCCCGGTAGACACCCTTTGACTCGTCTTATTGTTCTAAGTGAACACGAGAATTCTGGACACGCTGGCCCCGCTTATACGTTAATGAAAATTCGTCAACGTTTTTGGGTGATACACGGGGTTTCGAGCGTTAAACATTTTATAGCAGAATGTGGCAAATGTGCTTTGGTTAAAGCTAAACCAATCAGACAACTCATGGCGGATTTACCTGCGTGCCGTTTAACTGCTTGCAATAAACCGTTTAAGTTCTGTGGCATAGACTATCTTGGTCCATTTCGCTATCGAAATCTTCGTAGTGAATGCAAAGCTTGGGGATTACTTTTTTCCTGCATGTGTACACGGTGCATTCATGTGGAATTAGTCACTAGTCTGGACTTGAATAATTTTCTCATGGCCTTTACACGTTTTACAAATTTGCGTGGTTCTGTGGACACGGTATATTCTGATAATGGTTCCACCTTTTGTGCTGCTGCGGACCAACTGCCCAAAATGCTGGGTTCAAATGAATTTCAAAATGGTTTGCGTAAACAGAATATAAACTGGGTTAGGATTCCTCCGTACGCTCCTAGCCAAGGTGGTAGCTGGGAAAGCTTAGTCAAACTGTTTAAATCTGCGTTATTTAGAGTTGTTGATGACACTCGCCGCATGCCGTCACTAATTGAACTCCAAACTTTTTTCTCGGATGCGGTACGGATTGTTAATGATCGCCCACTCACTACCTTGAGCGACCAACCAAACGACTTGTTGCCCATTTGCCCTTCGTCCTTTTTAGGTCAGGAACTGGCACCAAACACGCCTGTGGGTGGGTTTCATGATAAGGGAGACCTACGTAAGGACTTCTTGTACAATGCTAATATGGCCCATCGTTTCTGGCTTGGTTGGATGCAGGGATACCTTCCGTTGTTGCAAAAGCGAAATAAGTGGAGAACAATTCAACATAACCTACAACCTGGTCAATTAGTTCTTGTGGGAGACTCAGAGGTCCTTTCTCATAGGGGGGCCTACCGCTTAGGTCGTGTTGAAAAACTCCATCCCCAAATTCGCAAAGGAAAAGAAATTGTCCGTCGGGCTACAGTGGCTGTTTTGAGTAAAAAGTTGGGTAAGGATGACCCTGACATTGAATACATTTTACGGGACCTCTCGAAAATCGCCCCTGTGTAAGTTACTTTGGAATATGTGTTTTGCCTTTTGCGTTTCAATTGTTGTGAATTTACAGTCTGTGACAAAAGTTTAAGGACACTTTCCGAAAACATTTACTTTTGGCTTTAAATGCCCATATCTTTAAAAATAATGAGTATTATAGTGTCACAATGCGTAATTATGTTTTTGGGTTAATGTAGAATGTCTTTACAGCCATGTTTGTGCATTTCCTTTTCAGTAAGTTACTTTTAAGCTCGCGTTTTCGTTGAAATCAGCTAAATTTGTTGGGGTAAAAAATGGGGAAAAAACCATCTCTTAGCTCAGAAAAACGGGCTCAAATCGTTACCCTAAGCAATTTAAACTTTTCTGTACGCGAGATCGCGAGGAAAGTGAAAGTTAGCAAAACAGCTGTGCACAATGCAATTACAAAATACCAAAATGAAGGCATTTTCACAGACAGAAAAAGGTCAGGCCGACCAAAAGTTACCAGCCCCAGAGAAGACCGCCTTATGCATAAGGCGGTTACTCGCTCTCCAATGAGTTCCTTCAAAAAAAATTCAAGCTAAGTTGATAGATACTGGTACTGTAGTAAGTACCAAAACGATTCAACGCAGACTATCTCTGGAATTTGGACTCAAATCATGTAAGCCAGCGAGAAAGCCACGCTTGACTGAGGCAATGAAGAAAAAACGTCTGGACTTTGCCAAAAGACAAGCTGACTGGAACACAAAGATGTGGAAAAGGGTACTTTTTTCAGATGAGTCTTCTGTAAGTCAGTTTTCTGTTCAAAAATATAGGGTTTGGAGGCCGGCTGGAGCCTGACACGAGGAAAAGTACACTCTCCCAACAGTGAAACATCCTCCTAGCTAAATGGTTTGGGGAGCAATGTCCTCCATGGGTACAGCTGGACTTTATTTTTTGCCTCCAAGAACGACCATGAATGGTGAAAAATACGTGAATTTGTTGAAAAGCAAGCTTGAGATCCACATGACAATCCATAACTGCCAGATTTTTATGCATGATGACGCTCCATGTCATCGAAGCAAGATGGTAAAGAAATTCTTGGAGCAAAAAAACATCCAAACGTTGGAATGGCCTGGAAACAGTCCTGATCTAAATCCAATCGAAAACTTGTGGTGTGTCATGAAAAATAAAGTTTCAGAAAAGCATCCCACAAGCCTTAGTGCCCTTCAGTTAGCAATTAAAGAAGTTTGGGTGCAAGAGATCTCTTCAGATTATTGTTGCAAGCTGATTGAAAGCATGCCACATCGCCTGCAAGAAGTGATCAAGAACAAGGGAGAGCACACAAATATTGATTTCAACTTTTTTTTTTTTTTCGATTCTGTGTCTATCTGTTGAGTTTCTAACGATACTAAGAAATTAATAAATTACTGTATCGGTGAAAAAATTTTGTGAAAGTAGCATGTAAAACAGAACTTATTAGGGTTTGAACGCAGAAATGTCTGAAAAAGTAAAGTGTCCCTAAACTTTTGTCACAGACTGTACTGTATTAAAATACATTATTGCCTTTGAATCGTATATCTCGCCTTTTCGAATGTTATTAATTTTCATTTATTTTTTACCTTGAATATGAAGCTCGACGACAGATACGCCTTTCTGATACACGTTAATTTCTATTTATTCATATGCACATATGGTTATATCCCGCATTAAAAACCCGTTGACGTTTCTTTGAGTATTATTATTTCTGCTTATGTTTGTTGGTGCTTTCACTGAATTTGTTTTTGTTGAAACCGAACTGTCTAGGTCTCTATTTCAAGGGGGCGCTATGTTACAGCACCAACTTTGTGTTCACGAGGTATCGAACCTGAGTACCTGTAACGGCTCTCAGGTCTTTATGATGTTGCGTAATCATTTAGCTTCTTCGTCGATTAGCGACAGAGCGCTTCAAACTGCACTGCAGGTTTTCCGTTGTTATGATGATTGCTCTGAATTCCACCACCTTTTCACGGCTGCTTAAAGCAGTTTCCCCTTTTTTTTTTTTGTTTCTTTAATTTGTTTGTTGTTCTGACTGGCGTGTCAAGTGTTAGATCAAATCGTGTAACGCCGAAGTAAGACGCGAAATTGCTTTGGTTATTTTCAGTTCATTTTTAGTTGGGAAACCTTCGGTTATTTTTTGCCGCCCTACCGTTATATTGCCTCGCCATTCTGGTCGAGTTTTCAGTTTTACTCTGATTTTAATTCAATAAAGTCTCGTCTGAAAAGTTAAGTGCTTTAAGAAGAAGTCAGATATACTGCCAGGCGGTGAAGGTCCACTGGCTCCCAGTGGACACCGACAATCTGAATATTCCCGTCGTTGTTAACACTCGCATCAAACTGGACAGATCGCTCACATACCGCCGACACCTGGAGTAACTCTGCAAAAAAATTAACAACACATGTTGGTCTTTTCAGGCGCCTTGCAGGATCAAGCTGGGGGTCTGGTATTAGATCGTTACACATAAACTACCTTGGCTTTGATCCACTCTGCTGCAGAGTAATGTGCTCCTGTTTGGAGCCAAGTGTTCACACGCACTTCATAGACAAGCCCATCAACGATGTTTTGCGCATGGTGACTGAATGCCTGCGTCTCACACCAACGGACAACCTATTTGTTCTACCAGGCATCACACCGGCTGAGCTGCGTCGAAAGAGAGCCACACTGTCTGTGGCTAGTCGTGCCCAAAAGCCTGGTCATCTACTTCATGATCGGCTCACATCCTACCCTTACGGAAGGGATTGACAGCTTAAGTGAATACATCCCTTTGTGCCTGCTGCTCTGGAACTGCTCAGAGATGCCAGTGATCCACAGGTGGAGCACTTGGTGGCGGGAGAGCACTTCTCGTCTGCATTCATTTTTTGATGATGTGGACGCTCTTCCTTTTGGAATAGGGCTTTGCAGACCCACCTAGGTCCGGCTGAACCGTTGCCGGGCTGGAGTTGGCCTCTTTCGGTCAACAATGCATAAATGGAGCAAGGCTTCCTCGACGTCCTGTGAGTGTGGTGCTGAGGAGCAGACCGCAGTCCATATTATGACATCCTGTCCCATATACCGCCATCGAAATGAGATTCGAGGTCTCTTTACAGTGAACGGGAGCTTGACGAGCCCATCCATTTTAAGTGATGCTACTTCCCGATGCAACATCGTACCCACACGAAGAAGAAGAAGGAGTTATTTCAGAAACATTTTGTTCTACGACTCTCCGCTGGCTAAAGGAACAAGGTTGATCTTCGGCATTATCAAGGACTTCTTCTCTTGCATCATCTGTCCATGTAATAACTACCAATGACGTGAGGACATTTTGCATGTTTATTGCAACAAGTTGCTCAAGACTTAATAGTGCTGATAAAGACGGTTGTTTCAGTCTTAATTTAACCATGATTGTTGGTCTGATAAGTCAAGTCTTAATGCTTTATACTGCCTACAAATAAATACATAGACCTACTACAGTACTACCGATACCCCCTTTTGAAACAAACTGTTGACTTCATCACTTTTTCATAAGTTGCGCATAGGTTAAACCAGTTGCGCATAAGCATTAGGTTAAACCATCACAAATCACTTTTTCAATGAAATATAATATTAAGCGCAAAACCATTTAATACACAGTTTGACTTGATACTGCTTTGCTCTCAGTAACTGGCATGCACCAACCCTTTGAATATTAGGCTAACTGCAGCTTTGGCCATAGATTACAAGTCGAAAAAATTTACAGCAACAATTAACTTAAACTTACCATTCAATTCTTTATTTACCATTGCAAGGGTATTTGAAACTGATATCACATTCTCTTTCCTCACGCACGCTCGTCATGTTCACTCTTCAACTGCTACCAACTGACTAACAGGCAATAACACAAAAAGTTTCGCCTACTTAAAACCAGTCTATCAACCTAAGTTGTAAAAATGCCTTAGTCAAACTTCCGACTTAGTTCTGACTTGGGCAAAAAGTATTTTTGAGCATAACTTTTCTCTTAGTCGTCGAAACGATACGAGAAGAAAATCAAAAGGTGGCGCCAGTGCTGAGGATTGTACAGTAATGATAACAATAACTCATTTTGCCCAAAAAATGACTTAGGCAATTATCTTATTAAGGTGACGTTATCATCTCGATATTCGATACAGGAATGAATACACAATGCTTATAAATAGCAGCGCACTCTCACAGTTCTGCAAAAGAACGTTTGAAAATATTGTGCGCAAAGCTTGATGATGACCATGATGTAGCTTATTGCACTTGTACATTCATACTTATTAATCTATTGAACAGACCACTATTATGCTGTAGGTAAGCAGACCTTATACCATAAATTATAGCAAATTGTTGATTTATTGCAGATTGTTGTTTTGATGGTGGAAAACATGCCCGCATTGCTGAATCGTAGACATTTATTTTCTATATTTTTCTTTTCACAGAACCTTTAATTTTTTACCTTAGTGAAGTATACATATGGTAGGTGGCTTAGCCGAGCAGCAAACCGGAGCTGAATGTTTGAACACATGACTGGAATTCGACACTCGTTTTTGAGTGTCTCGGTCTCGCTGTGTTAATGTCTCGTCTACAACTAGAACCTTGTAAGTCTTGGAAAATCGTCATGTCTCAATCAAGACATGAAGAAATTTTGGCTTTGAAAGAGTTTTCAGGTCTTTGATACTTAAGCAACAACAATAACTACCCGAGGTGTAAGAAGAAAAAAGTTGTGCCCAGTGGCTTTATTGCCACTTAAAAATTTCGAGGGGTAGGGGGCAAAACTTCATCGGCTTGTTCCAGTGGTGGAGGTCTTGAGGCATAAGCGCAGGTAGAGGGGAGCTGCGGTGCCATGCCCCCCTCCCCCCCCCCTTGGCCCTGCAAAAAGGTGCTAAACCTAACTTTCAGTTTATAATTTCTCGAACTAATAATGGCTGCAGCCTCCTTTCACTTATTTTAGCCAAGCTTCTGCTGACACGTAAGCTGCAAAACAGTGGCGTAGCGAGAAATTTTAAAAGGGGGGGAGAGCACAATTACGTATTTTTTTAGTGGAACTAATTTGAAGCTGATTGAGAAACAAGAAAGGCTCTAAGCTTGGGTGGGTCCGGGAGCATGCTACCCCGGAAAATTTTTGAAATATTACATGCTATAATGGCTATTTCAGTGCTTTTTGTATAATTTTTACGCAAATTTTGTTTAAATTTTTTGACCCTAATTCAGAGCGCTTCGCCAAATATGATGCATTTTGTTTGCACATTTTCGATTAATCGTGCTAAGGCGTAAAAAGGCCTACCGCTATTGAAGAGGTTCGAAATTATGCAAAAAAATTGTATACATCAAAAACATTTTCGAAAATGGCTAGTGGGAGGATACATATTGCATATCTCTCATCCTAAACCCCTGTATCCGTCCCTGGCCATAATCTACGGAAACCGTCAAAAGAGTCTGGCATATTTCAGTCATCTGGTACCATTAATTTTATTCTTTTTTACTAAAAGGCATAGTCACCCCCCCCTCCTTAAATACGCTCCTGCTGCGAAAATATTTTTGAATTGTCCATAGTGACTGCACTCACTGCAATTGCATGGCCTTTTTTGATAATAAAGTGTGCAAAAATGAAGTTGTTTTTTTTTTAATGTGAAAGCCGTAGCAATTTGTTGGCAACTGGATGCGAAGCCCCCAGTTCCTGACGAATATTTGCGGTTTTTCAACAAGAAAACATGTACTTTTTCGCCTTTTTTTTTTAAATATGCCTTTATTCTTTGCAAAGATACCTTCAATATGTAACAGAAACTTGGATCTTGGTTATCTGGTTAATCCATCCGGCTTGTTCTATGATGATAACTATACTCTAGCAATGACAAGCAACCACAAGTTCAACGGACCATTGTCAATCGGACACAATTAAGACTGCACTTTACGCAAAAAGTTTTCAATTTGTTAATCACACTATGGTCAAAAGGTGGTAGGGGTGTAGGGCCATAGCACGGTGAGCCCTTGCTTGCTTACACGCTGCACCGAGACGAGCGAATGATATAACTTAAGTATAGGCTAGTGGTAACCGAAAATACCCCCTCGCTACGCCCCTGGTTGTGCGTGATTTTACACTTTCGAAAAACATTTGGCCACATTTGTTTAGTACATGTTGTAACAACAAAGTGAAATTCACCTTACAAAAGCTTTCGTTCCGGCCGACGGAATTTCTCATGAAGTTTCGTCTCGTCTCGGCCTCGTAGTCGCAACTTTCAAGTCTCACCTCAGCTTGAACAGAAAAAAGTCTCGTTTTGGGTCTCAAAGTTGTAATCTCGATAGTTTGGGTCCTCGTTGCAGCTCTACGTCGAACCCGCGAGACCAGCTTTTCAATTCAATGCGTTGACTACTCTGTGCTGAATTGTAAGCATTTAACGCTTTCGTAGATTTAAATCCGGGACATAATCGCAATTCCATGACTGGATAGAAAATAACGAAAAGAGTAAAAACGTTAGGGCAGTTAGCGCGCATCGCTGCACCGGTATAATGTGATGTATTAGGCAAGCATACGTTCAAGTCAGTCATAAACTATTTGCAGATGTGTGGTTGAGCCATAGATCCCTTAGTCTATCTACGTTATACAGTCTGGGAACTGCCTCGGAAAGGTTGTGTCATCACGCTCCATTGCGACTCCTAATGAACTTATTGAGGTATTAAAAAGTTAAAATGGGCTTAACATAGTCCGTAAATTGCTAGTGGGACAAATGGGCCCTAGTGGAAGTGAGAACTGGGACAAATGAGCGCTTACGCTTACGGCAATTGGAGAGATGGGCACCTGGGAAAATGAGCACGAGGGCAAAGACTAGTATTTAAATGAATTAGGCTAGTAAGTACTTATTTGCCCTAAGTGCCCATTTGCCTCGATGCGCATTTCCCAAGAGTTCATTTGCTGCGGTGCCCATTTTCCTAACTGTCCATTTGTCTAAAGTGCCCTGTTGGTATATTGCCCAACTGCCTATTTCACCAGAATCAATATACCCAAGTGCCCATCAACAACACCACTAGAAGCCGCCCCGGCGAACATTGCAACGCAGAGTGGTCAGCGCCTTGGACTGTGAATTTGGTTTTCCCGGGTCGATGCTCGGACAAGTCATCTGCCATGATGCACGATAAAAAATAATATGAAAAAACTATATTCGCAGTAAGTTTCGAGACTAGATAATAAAAGGCTATATGGTTTATCATTGCTTTCACACTTCAGAAAAATTGACGCTGACGTCGTCAATTATAAAATTTTTGACGGTGACAGCGTCAACATTTTGGGCAATTAACGCTGACGCCGTCGATTTCTTTCGTTGACGCGCAAATTAGGGTGGATTAAATTTTCATCATTTTTCAAAAAAGATATCGCTCCGTGATATTCTTGTTCTGCAGTCAAAAAAATGATGACATGTAAATTTTGGGGGTGATCGGTCACCCCTAGACCCCCCTCGCTTTACCTCACCTATTGCAGCACCCTCAAATATGAAAAGTTGTGTTTTGGATTGGATTTTCAAGATAAGTAGGTCGTCTTTGGTATTAAATTGATCAGCATTCTATTAGCTATCATACTAAAGCATTTAGAACACAAATTATTGCCATTTGATTTTTGCCCTATCTTGAAGCACACCAAAGCCTAAGAAATTAAAACACTTTTTGCATTAAAAAAAAAAAACAAGCTAGCAAATACGAGACATGATGTTGTGCAATGTAGTAATGTCCATGTTGAAGAACCATCCCAAAATCAAAAAACATCTCTCATGAAACTGGACAGATTAGGAAATTATAGTTGTGTAGGCTAGTGACAAACTAAAAATAGGGCACTATGTGACATGTATCTATGTATACATTTAGATTTTAGAAAAACGTGATCTTTGGGCAGCATTAATTCGCAATGCGGATTACAGTTGGCAAAAAAAAAATTACTTTTATAAAAGATGCACATTGCATTTAGCAAAATAAAGTTACTTTTGTGGAAAGTTACTAGTATAATTTGGTTCGTCTTTTTTTTCACAGATCGGGGTAATTTTTGTGCTAATTTTTTCAACAACCTGTACAGTGTTGCTCAAATTAGAGCTTTTTCTAGCTGTGTCAGCAAACTCAGATGCCAATTTAACTCCTCTCTTAGCACAGTCATTGACCACGCTCAATCTTTGCACATTGCTTTTTGAAGTGCGATATGTTTTTCTTGTATTCCACTCTTCATCTAGATAAACTTGAATTGAATTGAACTTCATCCAGATAGGATACATCAATGTTGAGGAGGTTAAAAAAATACCAGGAATCTGGGCCGATTGAAGGTGCAAGGACTGTAGTGGTATTGAGTACAGGAAATACTTGCTTTCCAAATGTTGCTCCATGTCTTTTTATTGGAAAAGATGTAGGGCTGCGTTATCGGAAAAGATGTGGGAATATGTTCAAAAGCTCTAATTTGAGCAACACTTTACAGGTTGTTAAAAACAGCTGCGAAGATTACCCCGATCTGCGAAAAAAAGACGAACCAAATTATAAAAGTAACTTTGTTTTGCCAACTGCAACAATGATCACCTTCAGCTAAATGTATCTATCAGATAGTGCCCTATTTTTAGTTTGTCACTAGCCTACACAACTATAATTTCTATGTCTGTCCAGTTTCATGAAAGATGTTTTTTGATTTTGTGATGGTTCTTAAACATGTACATTGCACAACATCATGTCTCATTATAGCTTGACTGTTTTTTTTAAATGCAAAAAGTGTTTTAATTTCTTAGGCTTTGGTGTGCTTCAAGATAGGGCAAAAATCAAATGGCAATAATTTGTGTTCTAAATGCTTTAGTAAGATAGCTGGTAGCATGCTGATCAATTTGATACCAAAGACGACCTACTTATCTTGAAAAATCAATCCAAAACACACCATTACGTATTTGGGGATGCCGCAAGAGGTGGAGTGAAGCAAGAGGGGTCTAGGGGTGACCGATCACCCCCAAAATTTACGTGTCATCATTTTTTTGGCTAGAGAGCAAGTATATTACTGAGCGATATCTTTTTTGAGAAATGATGAAAATTTGATGCACCCTAGCGTACATCACTGGTAGTATTGCATTAAAGTATCATGCAATTGTGGGACCAGTGTTGGAAGTACGATACTGTTGAGTTCATCAGTTGGCAAGCGTGTTAGTGGAATAGCAAATCGAATTATCGGTAGGCTTCTCTACTACTGAAGATGTCCACAAAATAACCATAAAATTCTGTGGCTGATTAGTCACACCAACAGGCCTACTACAGTAGGCCTACTAATAGTTTAGCAGTTTGCTGACTGGCTATATCTGTTACGAGCCAGTCTACAGTAATATTCCTTAACTCATATTTGTTACAAGCCACTGGTCCACCATTATTAACACAGTCTAGTCAACTGCTATTTGCCATAACAATTCCCGAGAACACTGGAAAAATCTATTTCCCAAAAAACGTTATGACGTCAAAGTACACACTGACAAAGCGTCAAGCGAATCCGTAAAAACGGACTGCCAACAAAAATCCCATAATGTGCTCCTTCATTCCAAGGTTTTGAAAAGCTAAGCTGCAATAACTTTTAAACGAAAGCGTTTTTGGAAGCAAATCCGCGATGATATCAAAAACATGAATTTTCGCTATTTTTTTAGCAAAAGAGAAAAGTTAGGGTATATTGTTTCCTAGATTCCATAAACAAAAAGTCCATCGTCCACCTGATCTACTTGATTCACTGATTCTTTGTTACGTAATTATTTCAGAGAGAGGTCGAAGACGATTTCTCGGAGTACGTCAAGTCGAAAAATCAGATGTTAATAGGTCGGCGGGATTATGCAGTCATTCTTCCCAGTAAGTATACTGTGAACAGATTACTTCATTGACGACTGCGGAAAGACAGTTTAAGATAAGATGACGTTCAGGGCCGGATTATGGCGGGGACTGATGGGGCTTCATCCATAAGTCCGCCGAAAAAGAAAAGGTCTTTCGATTACAACGCTAGAAACAACTGACTGAATTTTTTATCACGCACCTATTTTAATATTAAAATGAATACGAGATGTTAACCTTTATTGTACAGGCCTAATCTATCCGGTCTAGATTAAGGTTAAGAGAAGGATTCAGGTTGTATCAATGCCAAAAATTTCAACCAATTTACACTTGAATTGAATCACAAGATCTAAGGCAATTAAGCGAGATTAGAAAAGACTGATTTCGAGCTGTGAGATTCAGACCTATTTCGAGTAGCGAGATCCGGACCGGTACCGCGCCACCAGCCAAATAGTTGAGACATTCATTTGCGCGGGAAGCAAAGTCCAGAAGCTACCTTAGTTGTTCGAGCCTCTCTTAACCAATCAAATCTTCCTGCGTATTGGGTCAAAATTGCAGAAAGCAAAAAAATGCCAAAAAATATACTTGAAAACATTATGACACAGTGTGAGTGTTCTACAATATATTGTAACAACGATTTTCGAAACGAAATGTAAACTGGATAAATAAAATGATTAATTATTATTATTGATATAAAATGTTCAGTTCTGTGTAGATTTTGCAATAAATCATAATTATAATCAGATAGGCTACTATATGTATAGCCTAGCATCGGTTACAGTGTGTTATGTAACGTAAAAATCAAACCAAATCTTCATTAACTCAAGTTAGCGCCAAAGCGTGACACGCGTGGTGATGGGGCCCGTTTCCAGAGCTTAGCGCATGGGCAGCACATTTGTAGCTATAGTCCATGAAATTTTTAATCATTTTTAATCATTTTTTTGTTGTAACAATAACAGTAGCGTAAATAAAAGATAGTTTTACATAAAATAAATAAATAACTAAGATTATTTTCAAATTATATTGAACTGAAAATTCAACAGTAATTGAGGGAAACTGCGAAGTGAGCTTGCGCTCTTCAAGTCAGCATCTACCCGTTATATGTCAAATGTGATCGGCTCGTAGCGAAGCGAACCCGTCACGTAAGATCTGTCACCTGCGCGCGGTACCGCTAGGTCATGTCGCTAACATAAAATGCCGTACGATTTTTCGTACCTGTACGTGAAAGGACATCACGAAATAAGGCAATGAAGGAGATTAACGTAAAGTTATTGCACGGCTTGGTGGGAAATAATCGTTGAGACTTTACAAAACAACAGATAGAAAGGGTATTTGCAGGATTCGAGGCTCTGTTATTTATCATCTTCTAAAACATTGTAAGCGTTCAAAATAGAGCGATCTGCCTAAATTCATGAAATATTAGGGCCTTTATCAAATAATCGAATATTTGATTATTTGAAAATTTAAATTGTTTGAAAAACTATCAAATAATTTTTTGCCAAATTTCAAACAATTTTATTCACTTGAAATTTACAACTTTAAGACGTCGAAACACGTCTTGTGATGCAAACATGAGCAAAGAGCATAACAACAGCACTTGTGTGAGTGTGCATTGCGCATCCAGCTACCATGCACCATTCCACATACTAACCACACAAAATCTGTGTCGCAAAGTGCTCAAAAAACTGAAAATTTGTCTGAACACCCTTCCACCATCTTCGATTGAAGCGGAAAGATGTTTCAATGCTGCTGAACTATTTATTACTAAGTTGAAATCTTCCGTAAGTAATTTCATGATTGATATTTTGTGCTTCATGTGCTCGCATTTGCAGCAATAAACAATTGTTTAATTATTTGATTTCAATCGTCAAAATTTTCTGTTATTAGATAAGTTCAAAAAACCTTGTTTGATAACAGCCTTAGGAAATATGTTCTTGGAATGTGTTTACTACCGGTATGTAGGCTATATACTTCAGCATTTGTTCAACTTACCGGTAGCCTATAATATACACTAAACCCCTGACTACCATACAGCCCCAGGCCTCCGAAACCGTTAATACGGCCCTGATGACGTTATTCTTGATAGCAGAAACAAGTGACGTCAGCTGTTAACGTAATTTCTTGTTTACAGAAAACGAAGTGACAAAACAAGAGGAAAAATCTAGCGAATGGGCGGTGGGGGTAGTCTGCGGAATTCTATTAGCGGCTGTGTCCGTTGTTTTTGCTGTGCTCGCTTACAGGAGGAGTAATTCATCAAGAAGTAATTTTGTTGTGTCGTTATGTCATGTAATCTTGATCGCAAACGAGCCGCTACTTGGTTTTTTTTGCTTTTTGTGGCTTCACAAGTTTGCGATGGTCCAATGAAGTGCGTCGCAGATAGCAAGCCAACATCTTGCTCCATTTTTAATTCGGTCAATGTGCTTGGGAAAGACACTTAACTTTTATTTACTTACTTTTTGTGTGAAATCAAGTACCTACCGGTCGTGGGACCCGGTATGAGTATGAACAAAACTATGATTAGTTCAATCATCCTCAAGCCACGAGCATATCTGCGAGCGCAGTTCCAAATATCCGCATAAAACCGTGATGGATCTCAACAAGATATGGCGAGATGTAATACTGACGTGTTCTGATTGCTCTAGGACAATACCTGTCGTTTCCCAAAAGCAGCGCTCCTGAAGCTGACAAGACGAAAAAGATAGAAGAGGTGAGTAGTGTGACGTGGAAGTAGGACAAACTGGCAACTTTTTTGCGCCTATCGATTTTTACTAATGACTTGCGCATCAGAATTTCACGCATAAACCACGTTTTAAGGTTGTCTATTCCTTTTGATTGGACTTGTGTTGTTCAAGCGCTTGACAATGTCTGCTGCATAAGGTTTCGAAGTGTGTAGCTTCGTGTATAACTTGCTCGAAGGATTCCAATCCTAAATGTCGGCCTTTAAGGAAAACGAAATCAATTGAAAGTAAAAACAAGTCAGCTCATAAACTTTAAGGACTTCCTCTAGTTTTAGTCTTGATGATAACTTCACTGTTGTTAACTCGACGTCTTTGCTTTTGTTGCATAAGTTTTGGTGTACTCAATCAATCAATTTTTACATTTTTGCTTCGTTTGGCATTTATGGTTTTGTCGTGATTGATTTTTTTAAGTGTTTTTGCTGCTTCAAGTAACTGAAAGACAGTACATTTTGCGGTAAAAATTGGATCGGTTATACGACAACCATATTCCATGAGTTTTTTTAAGCATCTGGTCAAATAGACCAGTCTTTCTCAAAGTGGGTAATATTGCGATTTGGGAGCGAAAGCGGCAAAAGGGGCGCGACAGCTCATGAAACATGCAAGACCTTTTTTTCCTCTTCACCGCATTTTCTTTGCGAATGGGGTAATTGCCATTCATCAGTAGCTCTCGCCCTTACCAGGGCGAAAAACGAAAGGGGGGCGATAGTTCATGAAACATGTAAGACCTTTTTTTTTTTTTGTTCTTCACTGCATTTTCCTTTGCAAATTGAGTAATTCCCATCCGTCAGTAGTTCTCGCCGAGGGGCGATGATAATATGCAGAGTATCATAAGAGGGTAATGGCATAAAAAGTTGGAGAACCACTGAAATAGACCACTAAGTATTTTGTTTCTAGGTGCAACAACAAAGCTTGTATCGAATCGGTTCCTTGCGATCATGACAGTCTTTTAAGTGATGTTTTTACAGAGTTTAGAAGTTGATCTTGTTAAGAATCAAACCGAAATTCTTTAATTTTCAATCACTTTTCCTGCATTTTTTTTTCTAATTTTTTCAAGCCGCATAATTGCAGCTAAAGTTTTTGTTTTTTAAAGTGAAGTTTATGTATCATGAAAAATGACGGGCGACAAAGCCGTGAAATCAGTTCGGCAGCCCAATGGACCAACCAGCTAGAGTGATGCAGGCGCCCCGTTATGAAACAAAAATGTCCAAGAAAGCTTGAGTTTTTTCTGGTGGTGAGGTTCTTGCTAAAAATGATCCCTGTTCTAGTGATCTTGCTAAAATAAAATATTGTTCGCAAGGCTACTTTAACTCAGGAGTACGCAAGGAAGCATGCTTCTGTATGTGTCAGAGTGGAAATGTAGCTTACCTTCTTGACGCTCAGCATTAAAGGGATAGTGTGGAGAACAAGCCGGCAAATTTACTTATGGTGCCGTTGGAAAAGGCACTTAG
Organism: Trididemnum miniatum; assembly: GCA_964006365.1. NCBI lineage: Eukaryota > Metazoa > Chordata > Ascidiacea > Aplousobranchia > Didemnidae > Trididemnum > Trididemnum miniatum. The sequence continues at coordinate 27,401,958 of OZ023240.1, forward strand.
CGGGATTCCCCCACCTTGGTGTGGGAGACGGATGGCTGGCAACTCCTGAGCGAGCTCGTATAGCGCGTTGATCGCTTTCTCGTTAATAGAAGGATAAATATGCAACGAATATACAACTGCAATACAAGCAGAGTCCTATTTGAAAATGTTGAAAAACAAAAACTACCTTTGCGAGCAAATCTTACTAGATCAACTGTTGCCTCTATCAGGAATGAGAAAAAACTGGGCTTGCCATATGCTGCACCTGTTCTTCTTGGGCTTACTCCCGCATTAAGCTCATGTTCCTGCAATGCCTCCACAATGTTTTCCTTACTTCTTTTCAAGATCACTGAAGAGAGCCAAATTTAACAGCTCCCGAGAGAGATGCAACTTTGACACCCACCTGGCTTTGTGCAAGGCGCCAGGGTCTAACAGATCCCGAAAAAGCACTTTGCTGGTCATCATCACCATCAATGAGATAGAGCCGTGTTAACTTCCCAAGCTCTTCATAACTTCTCTCGAAAACGATTGTCGTAGTGCTTCTTAGCAAAGTTATATTTTTAGTGGGCAGTGAATGTGTGATCTCTGGTACGCCTAAATCATTCATGGATTGGTAAGCCGACGCTGCAAAATTCTCTTTGAACTTGAACATGACTGACTTCACGCTTAAGCAATGCTGTCTGTGACTTCGCTGGTTAATGCTGCTGTATTTTCATTTTTGCATGTGGTCAAATGATCACGCATGATTTTATCACAAGGACTCAAGCTGGATAATTACAAGGAAATTGGTTAAATATGCAATCTGACACACTTTTACCTGGTAAAACATATCAGTATGGGTGATTGTAGTGTATATTGTTGTATATGGTGACTAACAACTCGGTCTAAATTTGCTATTCATTCTTAAAATATACTAAAAAACATATTTTAGAGACTTTTGACAATATCTTAATTGCATTTGATAAAAAAATATCTTTTTTCAAAATCTAAGAGAAGTATGAAGCCTTCGACAGAGTCAAAATGTGTTTTGTTTCAAAATAACTCAAAAATTAAGAAATTTATTACAAAATGTTCTGTTACAGCAGATAGAAACATGGCCATTCTTCATCATTTGAGTAAAATGGGCTTTCTAGGCCAAGCGGTTATTGAATTATGATATTTTTCAAAAAACTGAGCCACCCTCAAACATGCATCAAATTTTCTCAAACTTCACAGGAATCGTTTTTAGCATGAACTTCATCGTCAAAAAAGTACAGGTTATTTGAAGTTGGTGGGGGCGCCCGCATTACCCTACCAATCAGTCGGCCTACTCCTTATGCACTTTTCCTGCATTCGCTACGTAAAAAGCGTGATTTCGCGGTTGGTTTTGTGTCGTGAAGGTGATCGCAAAACACTTCCCTACTGCTAGAAAATGCTGGGTTTCAACCATGGTTTTTGTATTGACCTTGCTCTCAGTCGTGTGCTTACATGTTTAGGTGCAAGCCACAGACGAATCACGATATTCAGACAAGCAAGGAACGGAGTCTGTTTAGAAGGCGCTCCTAACTTGCACGAATATTTTAAACTTCTGTTTTGTGCTCGGTGCGTTTATTTTGTGTTTAGCGAAGGTTTCATTGTTATAATAAAAAAGTTGTAAGCTTTCCGCTGTGATGTCATATGATAAAGCAAGTTGTTGTAATAATCTAGCAATTTTTCCCACATAACATTTTGGAACACCATTCGTTTGGCTTAATGGTTAAAGACGTCGGTGGAAAGGTCTCGGTCATGAGCTTAGGTTGACAAGTTGCGGCTCTTTGATCCTTTTGTTGTGACTTTTTTAAGGGTTTTCTTTAACGATCTTTCTTTAGAGAATGCCCTTTTACAACCTTGCATTGCAAAAGTGAATCTCGAGTTTTTTAGTTTTAGAATATTCGATAAATTGGCTGCTTAAAAGCAAAAGGTTGCCGACCCTGGTGTTTGGTTATGAAAATTTGATCTTTTGAAACGCTTTTGAACTTATGAGAAACTCGTGACCTGTGGCGGAGCGAGGACTTTCAAAAGGAGGGGCCCATAATTTGCACATTTTTTCCAGCGTATTTTTTTTTTTGGCAGTACTAATTTGAATCGGATTGAGAAACAAGAAAGGCTCTAGGGGATCCGGGGGTGTGGTCCCCCGGGAAAAATTTGAAAACTCACATGCTGTAATGGCCATTTCAGTGCTTTTTGAATAATTTTCAGGCAAATTTTGTGAACATTTTTGCCCCTAATTCTGAGTGCTTCGCCAAATATGATGCATTTTGTTCGCACATTTTCAATTATGCGTGCTTAAGGCGTAATTAGGCTTATCGCTATCGAAGAGGTTCGAACTCATAGAAAAATTGTATACATTAAATACATTTTCGAAAATGGCTGGTGGGAGGATGCATATTGCATATCCCTCAGTCTACCCTCTGGATCCGCCCCTGGCCATAAGCTACAGAAACCCTCCATAGAGTCTGGCATATTTCAGTCACTTGGCACCATTAATTTTTTTTTTTTTTTTAGCTAAAAAGCAGAGTCAAAAGGGGGGGAGGCATGTCACAATGACTCCCCCCTAAATACGCTCCTGCTCGCGACACTCACCAGAATCACTGTTACAAGGGTCAGTATTGACTACACCAGCACACATCGTGGCTCATGCATGATTTGACGAGGCAGCCTCTGCAGTCAGGTTGGAAACATTGTTCGTTTAAAAATATCGGAACTGAAACTTCCTTCAAGACATTATCGAAACCACTCCCTAACACAAAATTCTGAGATTACAAAATGTCAACAATTTTTATTTTCGTCACGAGATTAAGTCATCTACCCTCTAGTTTTTTTAATTGTTCACAAGGAGGTTAACTGCAAGTCTTCGGATAAACTTCCATACGGTCCTTGCAGATGCATATTTAGGGGGAAGGACATAGTACCATGCCCCCCCCCCCTTTTTTTTTTGACTTTGCATTTTAGTAAAAAAAGAAATATTGCCAAGTGACTAAGACTTTTGACTTTTTATGGATATCGCTATTTAAGCTCCTCACCCTTTTAAAATTTCTCGCTACGCCACTGGGTCCTTGCAGCGTCATATGAAAAGCTGTTTCGATCGATCTGAATACATCAGTATACACAAAAACAACTTGAATTATACAAAATGAAAGACAAAAAAATTAAGGAAACAATCAATCGTTGAAAGCAAAAACTAAAAAATGTAGGGTGAGACGTTTTTATTGTAGAAGCCGCTGATTCTTGGAAAGTCGAATAAAATGACAACAAACCATGCAACAAAAATGATTAGAGTGTAGAAAAGTGGAAAGTAAGAGTAGAAATTATAGAAAGTAGTGGGAAACATTCACAAAATTTTGCAAAATTAATGTTTAATGGGACGAATAAACGTGATGAGCTGATAGTAGTTGCTTCAGGGGTTACTCGTAGTGAAGGCAAAAAAGGCAGCAGCTTTCCCAATTTATTACTTCCCCATTTTTTTAAGTAAGCAAAATTTTTTATCTATACAACAATCGACGATAGTCTTCCTTTCGAAAAAAAAATTTTTTTTCTCAAAAATGGCAACACGTACAGTCATTAGCAAAAGTTTAAGACCAGTCTTTCAGATTTAAGGTATTTGTAGATTTTATCATTATTATCGCATAGTGCAGTTTTATATGACGCAATATCCTAATGAAATTGCATCAGCCATCTGTCCATCACCAACACATGGGTTGTTTTCACGAAGAACCTATTTTACTTCATTTCGATTGGTTTTACAGCGTAATCAGTTGTGTACTAGCTGCTGTTTCAGTTCTTGAAAATGGGCAAAAAATCTTCTCTTTCCGAGACTAAAAGAGCCCAAATTGTGGTTTTAAGTGAAGAAGGCTACTCTGAACGAGAAATCAGTGCGAAGATGCAGTGCAGCAAGACTGCTGTGCACACAGCCCTTAAAAATTTCAATAATTACTGGAGTTACAAAGACTTGAAGAGAAGTGGGAGACCCAAAAAAACATCCCCTAGAGATGATCTGACAATAAAGCGAATTGCTGTACGTTCCCCAACAAGTTCTTTGAAGAAAATTCGTGCTGCGCTGCTTGGGAAAGGGACAGACGTTCACATCACCACAGTTTCTCGGCGTTTGAGGTTTAACTTTGGTCTTAAATCATATAAGCCAGCTCGCAAACCCAGGCTCACTCCTCTTATGAAATCAAAGCGTCTGGCATTTGCAAAAGAACATGCAGCATGGACATCTGAAGACTGGTCTAAGATCATGTTTTCCGATGAGTGTACTCTACAGCAGTTTGTGGTGAGAAAAAAGAACGTTAGAAGGCCTGTGGGTAAAAGGTTTGAGGAAAGATACACAGTTTCAACAATGAAACACCCACCGAGTCAAATGGTCTGGGGGGCATTTTCCAGGTCTGGTACTGCTGGATTGTATTTTTTGCCCCCAGGAAGTACAATGAACGGTTCCAGGTATGTGGATTTGCTAAAAGAAAAACTTGAAATGCATATGAATATTCATCAGTGCACAGTTTTCATGCACGACGGTGCTCCGTGTCATCGCTCGAAGATTGTGAAACAATTCCTTTCAGAAAAAAATGTGGCAACACTGGGCTGGCCTGGAAACAGCCCAGATTTAAACCCAATCGAGAATCTTTGGGAAATACTCAAAAACAAGGTTGCAGAAAAACAACCTTCAAGTGCTGGAGCATTAAACCATGCTATAAAAGAGGTATGGGTCAAAGAAATTTCAAGAGACTATTGTGAGAAACTGATATGCAGTATGCCAAAACGAATCCAGGCGGTGATAAAGAACAAAGGAGGACACACAAAGTACTAAAATTGCGTGTTACTGTTTTACAATTTGTAATTTGAGCATTCACAATGTGTTATACTAAATTTACGAGCAAAATATATCAGCAGTGGCAGTAATTTGTATTCTGGAGAGGATAGACAGCAAAAATACATAATTTCTGATAACTGGTCTTAAACTTTTGCTAATGACTGTAAAACGAATTTCTGATGCAGCCTCCGCACCAAGAACTGATCAAGCAGTGTTACGTCATCAATGCTTCATCACAACGTGAACTACGTTCAAATGAGACGTGTTAAGGTAGCGTCAAAGCAATGACATATGGACATTAATATTGTTTTATACAAAAACACTGATTCTCAGCGCAATAAATCACGTATGCCTAAACCAGGGAAGGGCAAAATTTTCACACGAAGGGCGACATTTGAAAACTTTTTGAAGCCGAGTGCCGCACTGATTGGAAGAACAAAAAAAAAAAGATCTGCACGTTTCTCAGATGTCTTGTTTTCAACTGAAAATCAATGAAGAGCAAAAATAAAAGAAAAAGGTCCGCGGCTTGATTAACAGTAGGAGTTTCTGTAAGTGCCCGCGGGCCGCATAAAATGGTTTCGCGGGTCGTAGTTTGCCCAACCCTGGCCAAGACCGCTGCATTTGTAATGGTAGGCCTACTGCAGCATGGGAGTGCTGTGAAGGGTGAGTGGAATGAAACACCATTGTCACGCACTAAAATAAAGAAACAATTGAAAAAGAGCAGCTTCCGTTTATCTAGTAAATTCTAGTTTATGTCGTTGGTCAGAGTAACCTTTTTGGTGCTCAATGAGGTGTCAAGTTTAAATCTATATCACGAAGTTTAATCAATTTTTTTTTTTCCAAAAAGTTACAATTAAGTTTCAAGTAAACGAGAATTTCTTATATTTCCGAAGAGAGCCTTGCTTCCTGTGGTTGCATCATCAACCTGCTTGTGCTGAAAGTTCTTTCTTGTGAAGCCGAAGAAGCTGGTATACATTGTGTGTACTAGGACAGTTCATGAATAGCAGGAAATTCACCACGTCTCTGTTCCCAAAATTCAAAAACATTTAAAGGCACGGTTATTGTTGCCACTACATTTAAATATTAACGGAACGAATTATATCTGGCCCCCTCAGTTTTCATCAATTTTGTTTCTCTCGACAATAAAATCTGCGAACTGCTGAATGTGAAAAATGCGCTTGCGCTTTGTGCTTTCTACCACGAGTGTTTTGTTTTATTTTTTGAGCAAAAGCGAAAAAGTTATTGCCATTTTGTAATGTATTTCACAAAAACGAGGTTAAATGCTTACAAACGTTTTGATGGGTTAATGTAATTTAAATGAGCACAAACACAGATAATAATTTTGATGATGCGAAATAATGATTAAAATTGCAATGTTTAAGCGGTAAAGGCCTGTCTACAACTATGTGATGTAAAAACTCTTCCGACACCGAACTGCTACAGACAAACAAAGATATTTTTTCGGGTCTAATACGCCGCGTGTTGATCGGTTGGAATTTGAAATATAGTCGCTCTATATGCGAGAGCAAGATAAAAGAGTGCAATTAAATGTGGTTAAAAACCAACAAACGTAATCACAAAATATTGCTTTTAGCATGAACACTGTACACATTTTGGAAGATCGTAGCTTTCGGAAATTTTTTGATTTAAAAAAATATTTGCGCCCCCAAGTGTTTGCTTGCATTTAAAAAAAATCGACGTCTATGAGGCTTGGTATCAATTAACGTCAGTAGTTGGCGCGTTTACAACCACACAAATATCGTCAACAGTTCCAAATTGCACCCTTCTTAATTGCATTCGCATTTGCTTTCCAGTCAGTGCGGCTTAGGTGTGTGCGGTTGTAGTTTGAATATTATACCAGATTTTAATGTGATGCATTGAAAGAAGAGGCAACAGTCAGCGAATTACATGTTTGCGGAACACGGCGTTGTATCGGTCCAGATTGCGAGAGTCTTTTACTAAGCAGAGATCTCATTGATCAAGTCACAGATTATTATAGAGCTACTGGACCTTGCGTTGGTTTTGCAGTTTGGAAGAATGAAGTATAATGCCTACTTTTAAAAATGCCAGACGTTCAATGTGTAGAGATACACTCTGAGCAAGAGTTCGCGAATTGCTGCAAGTTTCGTTGCTATAAAGTTCAACAAAGCGCCAACTACCGGTACAGTATCTTTTCCACTCATCAGGATGAATACGAATAGGTTGGAACGTGATGAGCGATCTCAATGCTGGCCCAACAAGCTTTATACGCTTGCATTAATTTTTCATATTTGAAAGGTTTGAAAACGTTTAATTTTCCAACCATAATACTTACAGTAGCTCAGTTAAAATAACTCGCTTAAATTTTAATGTCGAGCTGGATTAAGCTGTGGTAGATAACGTCGCTACTTGCTGCTCATGCGTTTTCTTGCTATCATTAAAGCAAAAGTTCGAATAGAAAATCAGGATTTTGTGGCTCAGGTTCGACTACTTGCCACTCCCTTCTTAATTTATGTTTATTTATTGATTGCAATCAATGTGTGATTGTGTGTTGAGTTGCAGCTTTTGAACATTATTTCAAGTTCAACCTTTGTTAGCCGTAAGCGCATTAATTGTCATTTATTAAAGGTAATCTGTATGCAGTAGAATGATTTTTGAAATCAGGAAGCGTTTTTCATTATTTGAACGTAGGTGTGAGTTAACGCAAATGATATGAGTTGCCGCTACGTCACCATAATAGCTTTGCTGATCAAGTATGCAACAAATAAAAACAACGTTTGTTAGTAGTAGTACAGTGGTATCTTTTTCCACACCTTCAATACCATATACAGAATACGATAAGGTGAAGGAAATATAACAACGGTACAAGGAAAGAGGCAACAAAACGATTAACGTTACGGCTTGCAGTTAGGAGAAGGCGAGTTAAAAAAAACCGAAGTAGTCATAGTTACAACACAACGACAGTTAGGCAGCATGACAGCAGCTGCTTCCAACTCCGCGCTATGTTATATTGTCGGCAGGAAACGTAACTGCGAGTGGTCACTAAGCCAAGGAGATGCATCCCGCTTCTCGTTAAACGCATCGGCGTAATACCGCGAAGATTTAATTTTTATTTTAGATTTTCATTCGGGCATATACAGCGATGGCGGAAGCATTTCTAAAGTGGGGGGGACTCAAAATCAATAACCAGATTTCCTTCGCTTACAACCCATATTTAGCCTGTCCACATGTGACATGTCCAACTTATGTGGGCTTCAGACCCACGGTTTTTGCTTCTTAGTTTCTGCATCACAATTAAATTTTTCAAAATTTAATTTCTGCGTCACAATTAAATTTTTAATTATGACAACAAAATATTAATTGTGGTGCAGAAACTAGAATCAAGAACCGTGGGTCTAAAGCCCTCATAAATTGGACATGTGGACAGCTTTGCCACTATAGGGAAAGGATTGAAAAGTAGAGCGTCACCCTCTAATCGAACATAACATGTAATGCCACTGTAGGGGAAGGTTTGGAAATAACAAGGATGACTACACGGGGACGCGTCACCTAATTCTCCGCATTGAATTTTTGATTACTTGTCAGTAACTGTGCTACGGGACATTCTTTTTTCTTTAAAGGTTAAATGTTAACTCTGTTATAAGTTTTTTCTTTTTGTATATTGAATTATCTTTCCAAAATTATGATCAGCTAGTCAAAAAATGTAATACCATCCTCTTATAGAACGCCACAGTTGGAGAAGAAAAGGGTTGAAAAATATAGCCCTGTGGCCGTCTTGCGCTCAAATAAGGTTTCACGGTATGTCAGGTATACGGTCTCGAAAACAACGAGAGTAGTAGGCTAAGCTTTTTTGGAGCATACGAAAAGATAAAGTTGAGTACGTCAATAACTCAACTCCAATTATTTCCTATACCGACACGTTGATGCGTAGAGAAATGGTAGAAATTCATAAATCGCATCGCCACGCGTAAAACTAAAATCGAAACACACATGCAAATGCGCAAGTATGTATACAGAACTGCAGACAGTGAGCACTGCTTCGATCTATCAGCTCTCATCAGTGCAGTTGGTGTGAACGACATTTACTCAAGGCAATAAATACCTGAGAAGGAATTTTTTGCTTGTGGTTTGTAATTATACAGTTACCAAAATCTTCAAAAAAAGTCTCTGCCCCACCCGTTCGCCCGTCAAAAATCGGAGAACAAGGCAGGCACTGTGTCTGTGCGTGCAGTCCAGAAAACACAGCGAATGTCAGCACTTAAGTCACAATTTGTAATCCAAATGCAAATGCGCAAGTATGTATACAGAACTACAGATAATAATAAACAGTATTCACTGTCTGCAGTTCCCCCCCTAGATGCATATATTACATCACCAAAATACCGTTGGTCCGATTTTTTTCTGGTGAAAATTAAAGAACGAGGCTAAACTTCTATATCTAAGCCAAGCAGATCCACTAGTGCTGGTTGCATAATGTGGACAAAGTTTGCAAATGCTTTCATGTTTTTAAGAATCTCAAATTTCAAAGCTTGCGGTGGTTTGTCGTCATTATCCACAATAATCCTTCAGAATTTATAAGCTTGTCTTTAATCAAAGTATGAAACGTCAATGAAAGGTTTGCTAAGTGAAAATTATGAATCAACTATTTGTGTCAGATTCCAACCCTAATAATTACAATTCTGTTCACAAATCTGAGTCAGCTTTTGCTTCAGCCGGTTCCACGCCTGAGAATGCTCATTTATTCGCTGACGTCAATATGCCTTTGTAGACCGAATTATTGCGTCACAAAGTTTTGGCCGCTAGGTGAGCGTAGTGAGATGAAATCTAACTCCTGCGTAGAAAACGAAGGTGTTTCGAAATATTTGCAAGCCGTCCTCCTATCACTGGTTCAATGTTTTGTTTATCAAAGTTGAGTTTAGCCGCAGTCGCTTTATGGTGATACAGATAGCAAGCTTAGCCAATTAGCCATCGGAGTAATGACCAACTTTGCGCTATTTGCAGTATAGTAAAGGTTTTTGACTGGATCTTTGAGAATCTATCACTTTGGTGGAGTGAATTTGAAAATACAGTTAAGAACATACGAGCTGAATAGCGCGCAAGAGTTGTAAATCTAGCCTACGTAGATTTTGGGCAATTATACTGAGCTTGATGAAAATATTCAATTGTCCAAGTTTCCTCTAAGAAAAAGTTGGATTATCAGCCACAGACATTATAACCACTTCTGCGAAAGCATTTTAACGGATTTTTTTGTTAGAGTAGCAATTGCACTTCGCGAATTGATCACGCAAGAAAATCAAAGTAGTTTTAGCCTGTAGCATGAAACCGGGCTACTGAAACAAGAAAAACGTTAAATTTGAATTTGGAACAGCGACAGTCACTGGCATGATTGATGAAAGTTTTTTGGGAGAGGAAACGCTTTCGCCTTGTGCTTTCCGAGTTGGTGAGATCTGCATTTTTTGTTCGGAAATCAGAAAAAGAGGGTGGGGCCTGTTCGATATTGACCATCATAAACAAAAATGCAAGGATTTGTTGTCGTAATACTGCAAGGGTTTGATACAAATTTACTCACACAGTAGCCTGGTCGTGTGCGTGTGATTGTTTCGGAGATGATTTGAAAAATGAATAGAATGTAAAACTCACGAGCTAATTTCCATCGATCTAATTGATATCGGAAAATTTTCACTTTAATCCTTCGATTTATGTTACCGATTTCTCATCACTGACTCGTAAGTGGTATTGTCATTCTTGCCGCTGCTTCGTGAAGCAGTTTCGCGTCAAGGATTTGTCAAGTATTCACGGCGCTTCAACACGACAATACTTCAAGGTCGCGCACAAGTTTCGAGAAATTTTTTGTTGATGCTAGTTGTTATTGAAGCTGATAACTAAGGTTATGGCAGCAATAATGAGATTTGTTAAATCAACTCATTAAGTTAGCGGATTAGCGGGCAAGAAGTTGTGAGAACTGGCGCTGAAATCATTGTTGTCGATCCTGTGAAAGAGCTTTTTCCAACAAACTAGTTATTGAGCATTTCCAGCTTTCTTCTGCTGCAACGTAAATTCAATTAATCTCTGCAGGTAGTGAAAGAAGCATTTTTACGAATGAAGTGGAAGCATGAGCGGCACATTAGCTCACTTGTTACGCACACCAGTGGCGCACCCAGGGGGAGTTGAGGGTCGGAAACCGAACTCTTGTTTTTAAAGTGAAGTGTCCAAACTGTGCAAGTGCAGTGCATGCTGTTATTTCAAAACAGCTTTGACAAAATTTACCCCGCATCATGCTGAAGCTCAATCGGCTGATTGACGTAGTGGTAAGAGATATTGTTGTCAATGCGGGCAGGGGCGGATCAAAGGGGGATGTGGGGGATGCATCCCCCCACCAGCCATTTTCAGACATGTTTTAATGAATACAATTTTTCCATAATTTCGAACCTTTTCGATAGCAATAAGCCTTATGCCCAAAGCACGCATAATCGAAAATGTACTAACAAAATGCATCATATTTGGCGAAAAACTCAGATTTAGGGGCAAAAAATTAAACAAAATTTGCCTACAAATTTTTCAAAAAGTACTAAAATGGGGACTACAGTAAGTAAATTTTCTAAAATTTTCCAAAAAAGCATGCCCCCGGACTCCCTACAGCCTTTTTTATTCTCAAGATGCTTCAAAATAATTCTGCCAAAAAAAACTACGCTTAAATATATCAAATTTTGGTGCCCCCTCCGTGAACAAATTTCTAAATACGCCGCAGATCATGAAAACATTTTGAATGAGCATTTTGCGTCTTTTTTGGGTCTAACGCCTTTGTATTTTATTAACATTCAACCTGATTCAAAATTTCATCCCATCCACCAAAATTTTCTGGAACCGCTCCTGAGTGCGAGATCGAGTTTTTTTTTAGAACCCCCCCCCCCCCCCTTTGAAACACGCTGGGTGCGCCCTTGACGCACACGCTATCGGTGCGGTAGAAATAGGATTCGATTCCCAGGCCGGTCAAATCGGCACAGTGCCACCAACGTTTCACCACCCCTGCGATGTATTTTTAAGGCGCGGAGATGGTCTTCGGCACTCGTTACACGATTCGGCGTAATATCGCGGCTATATTATTGAAGATCTGATTTGTTTTTTTTTACATTTAAACACGTTCCGGTGTCAACAAACTACAATGGTGGCGTTGTTATTGCGTAACGTGTGGAACTGTCTGCGTGGGCGTATGCCTACTTACCTGTGCTTCGTTACGTGCTTATGCTTACCGAAGTATGTGGGTGCCATGACGGTTGGAAAATTTTGTTTCTTCAACTTCTGCATTTCAGTGATTGGTTTTTTCATTAGAATCGAGACGATATTGTGAGAAATCGATCGATTTTTAAATTTTTTTATCCCATCACCGATTCAATGAGCATAAAAAATAAGTTTTTAAAATTTTTGTAGACCTGGTTAGCAATATTTATTGAGAATAGGCTTGAAAGCTTAACGCTTAACTTCTTTTACGGAAAAAAACGACCGAAGCGCTGTAACAAGCTCGCTCAGGAGTTGCCGGACAACTCCGTCATCCAATTTGAGGTTGGGAAATCCCATCAAAAGTTTTTTTTCGCAGCGCTGCAGCAAGTGAACTTACGCGGCTTGTTTTTCACACCATCCTATCAATTGTATTGCCTTTGGCATACCTGACGCGGAATCTAATTCCGAGTCTACCGCTGCAGAGGTAGGCTCTGTTTTTCGGTCATCTGATGAAGTGGACAAAGCGTCTCCCCCTGAAGCGGTGGACTTATGTTTGATTCTGAGTCGAGTTCAAAAAATAAACGGGTACAATCAAAAAGGAAGAACGAGCTAGTGAAATCTGGGATATTTTTGAGCGTGCTTTGGTATTTTCGGTTTATAAATTCAACTGTGAGTATGACGTAAAGCGGAAGTGGTTACGTTACGGAAATATATTGGCTCGTTGCAGGTATTCATGTACAACATCTTGTCAAAGTTGAAGTGCTTGGTAAGTTGAGGCAGTTTCCGATGTGCTTCGATATAAAGTTTTGTATTCTCACTTTTTGATATATAACTGAACAGGATATATGTAAACAAATGGCGGATACATACTTTTATATTTGTTTGCAATACTTATGCTGCATCGTCATAATACTCTGCTCTTCCAATTAAATGTTGATTTGTTCTTGCAGAAAATAGAATGACGAAGTTGTTGTCTTGTTTATTCATTTTTGTGACATTAATCTTTATCAACAATGTGCGCTGTCACGTAAGACTGACGTTCCCTCCCTCTCGGACTTATGCCATGGATTTTCTTGATCTTGCCAGGACCCGAGGACCTTGCGGATTCCCCCCTTATCCTGGTAATTACAGTATATTATACGACAAAATGATTCAATTAGCAGTTCGAAAATACATCTTTGCGCGAAAAAGATTATTTCCACAATACATTAATTTGTGGTATTGTTGCAAGGTTGCAGGAAGCCACTTCAGTTTTTTGTGTCTTTTTTACAGGAACATCATTCATGACTGCAACGGCTTATTAACTTTCAAATCTTACTGTAATGTACCGGTAGGCCTACTCATGTACGTTTTTGGCATTGAGTAAAATTGTTTTATTGGAATATTCATCAAGTTCAGATGTTTGTCATGTACTTGCAATAAGATAATTTGCTGCAACGCAACGATCACATTGGTGGGCGAAAAGGAAACGTTGTTTAAAGCTTAGTTTATGCATCTTCTTATGGTTGACCTTCGACGCTTAAACCACATTGACATTTCTAGACCTTTTTTCTGGTTCCCGATAGTTTAATGTGATGAAATGACCAATTAAGCGAACACTTGTATAAGGTTTCAAATCTAACTGCTTCTAGGGTATAAACATGGAATTGCCGTCGGTAATTGCCCGAGGCTGTCGTAGTATTTTTGTATCACATTATAGCTACAGTAATTTCAGTGTCCAGTCACGACAGCATAAGTTTTAGCGTAGTTTTCTCAACGGAGTCATTTTAAAATCAAATTGTTTGTAAACATCCAGTTGTTTGTGTTTTCGAAATTCGTCATTGTGATGCCTATTTTTCTTTATGAGAGGAAGGCAAAGGCCCTGCTTGGATGACTGAAAAGCAACGCTGTGTTTTCCACACAATTTGCATCGACAAATCAATACGACTGGTAGCGCTATCAGATATTATGCCAACGAGCCAATGTCCTTGTATAGGTGAAAATGATAACGCAAAAGTGCAACTTCAGTAATGACGTTGGACTTACTCAAGCGCTCTTGTTACGGGTTATACCACGGACTAGGCATTCCCCTACGGTACTCTAACTCCATGACTAAAAAAATCATTATAAGGTTGTCGATGTGGATACGGTTCAGAGTTTGCGCAGGAATAGATTTTCCCGAAGACTAAACGCTATTGACAGAATTCTATCGCTACATGAATTCACTGAGGTGAGCTCCAAAATTTTGGCACCACAACTATTTCAGAGAATGAAAACGATACACAACTAAATGGTAATGTTGTATAATTGCATAACATGGTCTTGAGCGTTGCCAAATCTGAACTGATACCACAATAATCCGAAACCATTTTGATCGAGTCGGGACTGCAAGTCGTTTAAAAAACAGTTAGTACCTCGCAGTTTCATTCACATGCGATGGCAGACAAACTAGAGATATCCGCGTAGGAAAAGCAGGGGCAGTAATCGATGCGTCAACTATACCGAGATGAAGTGCTGAGACGTGAGCTTGTGTCAAGGCAAAATTGTCCATCTTCAGATCAGCCTGTGTGGTTCTATTTTGATTTATGGTCATGGGTGTTGGATCATAATTAAAAAAATGAGATCTCGCGTTCAAGCAGCCGAAATGGGATTCTTTTGAAGAATTAGCGGTTTGAAGAATTAGCGGCTAAATAACACTGGGTGCAACGCGCACTGGTTAAAGGAACAAATGCCTTTCCAGAATCAATTGTAGGATACGTTGAAGATTGAAGATCTTGGTTAGTCTCTACTTTGGAATTCCATCGAAGCAGCTGCCACTCAGTGCAAAAGATCTAGGAAACTCCAACTTCAGTTGTTCCCCGGCACTTGTAATGGCATATGCATTTACCCTATCCACAAGTCGAATTTTGCCGGCCAAAAGCTCACGGCTTTCTGCAGTCTGCACCTCTGATTAATTTTTCTGAAAAAGTTGCATTTATTTTTAAGAAAAGTTGCACTAAAAAGTTGCATTTATTTTTAAGAAAAGTTGCACTAAAAAGTTGCATTTATTTTTAAAGAAAGTTGCAGCAAAAAGTTTGATTTAGGACAATGCACAGCAAGGTTATGTATGCATAACGAGCAACTCATGGTTCTGACAAAATGGTACTGGAACTTCTAGGACTGCAGCTGAACTGAAATAGTACAAACCAACTGTTGCATCATAGATAACATTGAGACATAGCCCATCCGTCACAAAGCTCGTTGTTATAGCCTACGATTCAAAGAAAATACCTATATATATAATTAAATTCTGTACTACTGTACTTTCAAAGCATAATTTTTAAATCACATTTTCACTTTTACATTTTGCGCAAAAATTTAATAAAGTTGCACGTAAAATTGAAAAAAGTAGCAAAAAGTTGCAAAATATAATTTATGGAAACAGCTTAAAACACGTAACTACGTAGAGTCTGAGTGTTTTGGAAGCTGTCGAAAGCTGTAAAAAAAAGTTGCAAAAACTTGCCCTAATGATGATGAAAAAGCCCGTGGGCTTTTTGATCCGATTATGCTGGGCATGTGGACGTGTGAGCAGGTAAATTTGTATCTGAACCATTAACTGTTTTTTATCTTCACTACACGAAGACTTTCATTGAATCATCATCTCTTTTACTGATTTTGTAACAGTAGCTTTCAAGCGGAATGAAACGGATTTCTTTCCTGAAAACTTCCAACCCAACCGTAATTTTCTCACACAAAAAAACAGCTTTTATTGTTCCTCGTCTGCGCAAACATTGTGACTGATTCAAGCTCATTAGTAATCCCGTACCGCGATTATCATCGCATTTTGAATTTCTGGTTAAATTTATGCTCTGGGTCGCGATTTGTACTTCCCTATTTGAAGTGGCTTTTAGGGGCAGATATGCTGGAGGAATTGCAATATCGCACAATGTGGTTGTGCAGATGTTGGTCGAATAGGAGAATGGTTGGTCGAACTGAACAAAGGAAAAAAGCCCCAAACATAGTTGGCCAATAATTTTTTGCTTCATTAAAGCGGTTTGAGTGAGCTAATCAATTTACCTCATTGCGTTTGTTCAGGTTCTCCTGTAACAACATTGGTGGAAGGAACTAGTTTTCGTGCTACATGGCATCTTGCATATGGCCATCGAGTGAGTATAATACGAAGTAGCTAAAACTGGTGACGTCACAGACCTTTTTCCGGCGCCCCTAATGGCGAAAATTTGTTGCTACGGTGGACAAGCTATCAGACTTCGCTTAGTGAAAAGCATAGCTTTTATGGCACGCTGGTTGGACAACTGCTGCAGAGAGGTTAATTGAAGATATCTGCTTGGTATTTCAATTGTACACATCGATTAGTGCAAGCATGGGGTGAAGAGCGACAATTTGTTGGAATTCGCTTGAAAAAATTTTAAGCTTAGGGCCTAGACTAGTTGGTTTCATTAGACCAACTGCTACAAACCTGTACGAGGCTGTACTTTGTGTATGTACTGCAGCTGTACAACACTGGTTGCGATATCAGCTTATGCTATAGCCTAGATGAAATATTTTCCTCTGGACTCTCCTAATTGCAAACTAACGTTTAGTCAATGTGTGACAAATAAACCAGTTTTTGGCAAAGCGATGGCTTTGATAATGGATGATGCAACAACTGAAGTAGGCCAACCGTAAGGACTGTAGATGAAGCGCACAGATTAGCAGCATAATATAGCTTGCAGGCCTAGCTCAGCACATATCCTAGCAGTTTCATTTTATTTTTCTGTGATGATCGGCGTGCCATAGCTTAAGTTAAAAGGCACTGGCTAAGGTTACTTGACCTTAGCATTTGTCACTTTGGTTTATTGTATTATCCCTTCCTACTCTACCCAGTTGTACCAGAGTGACAATAAATCACAGAGACAAATGTTACGATCACGTGACCTTATCGACCTTCGAAGTTAAAATCTAATCTATAGCCAGGGCTGTGAGAGTATGAGGTACCGGTAGGCCGTTCATAAATTTGCTGCAGTCAAACTTAGCATTGACTGAACGCTAGTTTGCTATTAGGACAGTCCAGAGGAAAATATTTCATCAAGGCTATAGCATAGCTGACATCGCAATCAGTATTGTACTGTACAGCTGCAATACATACAAAAGCACAGCCTCGTACAGGTTTGTACCGGTTGGTCCAATATATCAAACCCACAAGCCTAAGCGTAAAATGTTTCCTAGCAAATTACAGCTAATCATCTGCTCTTCACTCCATGCTTGCACTAACTCGATGTGCACATTGAAATATCAAGCAGATACGTCCAATTAACCTCTCTGCAGCAATTTTCAACCAACGTCTCATAAAAGCTACGCCTTTCACTGTGCTAAGTCTGATAGCTAGTCCACCGTATAGCAACAAATTTTCGCCAATAGCGGCGCCGGAAAAAGGTCTATTCAGAATCATAATGATCGCGAGCTCTGTCGTGTTCGAAAAACATTTTTTTATTACAAGGCAAAAAACTCAGGTTTAAGACAAAGATCGGTTCTGCGATAAGTGTTGTACTAATCTCAGCTGCGTTAGATGGGCGATGTGTATTGTGTAACGTAGGAGTGGATAAAGTGCGGCCCGCGGGCACTTACAGCAATCATAATGATCGCGAGCTGTGAGAGTATGAGGTACTTACAGCAATATTTACCCCCATCGTCAACGGTGATGGAGTCGAGTACTCAACTTCCGAGTACGAGTACCGCAAAAAACTTCGAGTACAAGTACTGATACAGAAAAATGTGCTCGAGTACGATTACCGTAAAAAAGTACGAGTAGGCTACTTTTACAAATTTTGCAACAAAATAATTTTTAGGTTGTAACTGCTCAAAGTTTGTCGCAAAAACATAAGCGAATACGTTTTTTCAGTGTTTGGGATGTTGAGAAGGCGCATCAATTTATTTACGGGTTTTATTGGCTGTAGTTTGTTATCGAAAGTTCATCTGGTTTGTTAGTTTGTTACTTCTAGCGAAAGCCAAATACAGGCTGCTCGTGTACTCGGCGCTTTTTTTTGACCGAGTACCGAGTACATTGACCTTCGAGTACGAGTACTAACCGAGTACCAGGGGTTGCGAGGACGAGTACCCAAAAGTGGTACTCGAGTACGAGCACAGTATTCGAGTACTCTATCACTGATCGTCAATCAAGCCGAAGACCTATTTTTCATTTTTTTAGCTCTGCGCTGAATGTCAGTCAAAAAGGGACATTTGCGGCTATGCAGAACTTTTATTTTTGCTTTTCACCGATTTTCAGTGGTAAAAATAGGACATCCACGAACGTGTAGACTTTTTTTTGCTCTTCCAATCAATGTGGCCCTAGGCTTCACATCTTTTCAAAATATTTTCAAATGCTGCCCTTCATGTGAACAGTATCGCCCACGCATGGTGTACGGATATTCGTCTATACTTTAAACGGTTGATAATAATCGTAGGGAGGATCTCAACTTCAAATCATAGAAGAGAACCCAACCCGGGTGGTTTCCAATTTGACTGGCAATGAATTCGTCTTCATCAATGATTCTACGTAAGTTTATTATGGTTAATGCACATGCGTTTCCAAAAGGGGTAAAGGTGAAGATCAAGTGGCAAGTTAGCCAACGCCGCTTTCCAGGTTTAGAAAACAATCGCAATTGCTTCGCAAAGCAACCGATAAAAAGCAAAATCGCTTGGGTTTGGACACTGTGGAAGATATCTCCGTTTACTGCCTACGTTACAAATCGGATGA
Source organism: Trididemnum miniatum (assembly GCA_964006365.1). Lineage (NCBI taxonomy): Eukaryota > Metazoa > Chordata > Ascidiacea > Aplousobranchia > Didemnidae > Trididemnum > Trididemnum miniatum. The sequence goes on from OZ023240.1 coordinate 27,420,674, forward strand.
AACCGCGTATTGTATGAGCTGGCTTTTAAGCTAAATTCCTTCAAGTGGCTGATCAATGAATGATATAAACTCTACAATCTACTTTTAATTTAATGGTGAAAATCTAAACTCAAACACAAAACGAATCGTAAATGCTGATTTTTGCTGATAATACATTGGACAATTCATGTTTAGGAGACAATACGCCGATGTAGTTCTTCCTTTGGGATACATGTGCGAAAAATGTGCCATACGTTTGTTACGTCAAGCTTCAGAGTGGGATGTCGATTACCAGTTTAAGAGTTGTGGAGATGTCAAAATTATTCGACATCCAAACACTTCTTCAGCTCAGTGTAGAAACACATCAGACGGTGAAATAGTTGGTTCAGAAGCAGGTGAATCAGCAGGTGAACCAGCAGGTGAACCAGTAGGTGAACCAGCAGGTGAACCAGTAGGTGAACCAGCCGGTGAATTAGCTGGTGAACCAGCAGGTGCACCAGTAGGTGAACCAGCAGGTGAACCAGTAGGAAAACCAGCCGGTGAACCAGCAGGTGCACCAAACGGTGAACCAGCAGGTAAACCAACCGGTGAACCAGCAGGTGAACCAACAGGTGAACCAACCGGTGAACCTGTAGGTGAACCAGCAGGTGAACCAACAAGTGAACCAGCCGGTGAATCAAGCGGTGAACTTGTAGGTGAACCAGCAGGTGAACCAACAGGTGAACCAGCAGGTGAACCTGTAGGTGAACCAGCAGGTGAACCAGCAGGTGAACCAGCAGGTGAACCTGTAGGTGAACCAGCAGGTGAACCGGTAGTGGGTGCAACAAATGCGACATCCGGTACATCCACAAGCACTGACATTTGTTTTCCGACATCTCCGTTAGATATATCTGAATGTTATGCAAACAAATGCCTAAACGGCGGCAGTTGTGAAAACATCACTGGAAAGTGCAGCTGTTTGAGATTGTTTTCTGGAGATCGTTGTCAGATATACGGTGAGTGAGTGAGGCCGTAATTTTGCTGAAAACAATAAAAGTGGTGTTTTTTGCCATATATTTGTTAACTTTGCTCAAGACAAATATAATAGCCGTTCACAGTTTGTTTAGTAGCAGTCGATGCGGGATGCAGTTTTGCTACAGCGGAATAGATTCGTCTTCAAAGTTTCATAAAAATAAGTCTTTGCTGAAGTTAAACCGACTTATGTTGTTTATTGAATGATTTTGAAAAACCCTCTACTTGCTGAAATTGTTTTATATATACCTGGTCCTTATTTTATCGTACTTTGCGGATCATAGGGCGCACCGGACTATGAAACGTCTATAAAGTTCATTAAACAAGAAAACTCGACATTTTAGTGGCAATAAAGCACTACCTGATTCATACATTAGGCGCACCAGCTTAGAAAGCGCACGATCAATTTTTGACAAACAAGGGCGTGTTATAGGCCTATGGTCCGTAGATAACGGTATTCGCAGGCATACCTGCGTTGTTAAATTGGTTCAACACAGTAGTTGACTGTTTCCGATCCTCAAAGTAAGTGGACAAAATGAAACTTTTCACGATTTGTCATCGCACTGTTTTCAGACGATTGTTGGGATGATAGTGATTGCAACAATGGCGTATGCATTGACACAAGAAGTACAACCTACCCAAGGTTGATCTGCTATTGCCGATCAGGCGCACACGGACCGGATTGCAGCGAGGGTAAGGTCCCTATGAAATAATGAATCACTAAATTCGACGAATGATGATATGTTTTGCGTGTTGCGTTGTCAATAAGTAAGAACAATCTTTACCTAGCCGCTTTGCGACTCTAATTAACAATTTTTTACCATTGTTTTATTGTCGCTGTTCTTTTGCACTGTGAATTTGCATGTAAGGTGCGAAGTTTTATTGATAATCACGCCTGGTATTTTCTTGTGCTTTTCCTCATGTTGACAGCAAATAAAACTAGTTCATTTAATTTAAATATGCTTTAAAAGCTCAGAATTGGTTGCCTCTCTATGCTCTAAATTGCTGGTTTCTCTTTCAGAATCAGACTTGGAAATTAGACAGGATTACGAAACAAATTCGAATTACAACAAACGCACGTTTAATCAGGATCGCTATCATCTTTACTGGAAGCTCAGCGGTGAGGAGATTGAAATTGTACTGCAGGTTCAAACTCACAGTTGGGTGGGAATTGGATGGAGACCCCAATCATTTGGTCCGCATTGCAGATTTCCATTTCCTTACTATGCAGCGCGACCACAGGTGGACTCAAACTACGAAAAGTTTGTTGACGCTCAGAAAGGGAAACCTCTTCAGGTAAGCGCGCACACATTGGTATGGTAGAATTCTATCCAAAATATGGAATGTTTTTTCAGATGAATCCTAAAGAAGATCCTGAAATTGAAATTGAAAACGGGCTTATGAGTAACATTGAATCTCGATGTAACTCCCCTGAAAGCACCGGTGGATCAAACGCAAACTCAGGACCACCAGCAGAACCGCCTGCTGAACCCCCAGCAGAACCACCTGCAAAACCAGCCGCAGAACCACCAGCAGAGCCACCTGCAGAACTCATAGCAGAACCAGCTTCAGAACCATCTGCAGAATACCCTGCTGAACCACCAGCAAAACAAGCTGCAGAGCCACCTGCAGAACCAGCTGCAGAGTCACCTGCAGAACCAGCTGCAGAGCCACCTGCAGAACCAGCTGCAGAGCCAGCTGCAGAACCACGTGCGGAACCAACAGCAGAACCAGCTGCGCATCCAACCGGACCCGTTGGCCAATCAAACACGAATCCACAACCAAGATCTAATTTTGTCGACTCCGTAGAAATCGTTGGGATGGATTGCACTGACATTGTTGTTGGAAGTGTAAAAGGTCGGAGGCTTGCTGCATATCTAATGTTGAAAATATTTTCTTTTATCACGTGAACAATCAAATTGCTTTTGCTCGACAGCGCTTTGACTTCGATTAAAAGAATTATTATACCCCAGGTTTTACCTGGTTCCTTCAGACGGCTTAATGTGAATATTTGACTTGATGATCGAAAAAAAAATCATTGCTGAGTGCTTCGTTGCTAAGTTGGTTCTGTGGAAATCACTTTTTCAACTTGTTTTTAGAAAGATTGAGCTCATTCTCTTATCATATTTCTGCATTGTTATTAAGGCTGGAAAACACGCAAAATCAAATAGCAAGCTGTGTTTGGGGCAGTAAGTGTGACAACTACAGCAAACGGGAAAAACAGTTAGGAAAGCCGACATCCTTACTGATTCAATCTAATCCTTGGCCACTCGACGTTTGCATTCCACCTTGGTCGTGGAAGTTGTGCATCATGGTTTTTCTAATTGTAAGCGTCATCTTTTCCACTCCATGCAAGGGCTGGGTATTTGCAGTTACAAATTGCGATTGGGATGTATCATCTGTTGCTTGAATTATGATTGGGTTTGTCATCATTTACAAACGAGTAATCTAATAATCTTGCAGCAGTAGGTTTTTGAAGTCGTCTCAATTTTTAGTCGTCGGATCAACTAAAACATTTTAATTATAGGCCCATTCTATCGTGTCGAAGATATGTACACTCGGGATCGATCTACACCCAGACCAGATACGTATTTCTTGGGAAAAAGCAGCATCACTGCCGCTGCAGGGTCACAGATACAGGGGGTGACAACAATCGCATTTCGCAAGAAAGTAGTAGGTACGGTGATAGCGGAGTTGGGTAAAATTGATTGCAATCGATATTCGATTTGCGATATTCTTTACTTTTTGTTTGTCGAATGCACTGGAGCCTTTTCTTTTTTGAATGAGTATCGAATACGGCCTTGTCTTTACCTTTTTTTTTTTTTTTCGGCCCAAATCGATATTCCATATTCAATTCTTTTTGTCCAGGTTACTTTATCTCACTTTAGTCAATTTAAAATAACCGTCGGTATTTCATTACCTTGGTTTTGCTAAAAATTTTTTTTGTGCCAAAAAAAAAAATTTTTAATAGCAAAGTGGCTTTGCGTATACTATGACCATCGTTTGTCTGTAAGTTACCGCGTGAATGTGAGGACATCACAAAAAATGCTTGGCGTACACCGCTAAATGCTCGGTGTAATATCGAATATCGATTACATTATTCTTTACTTTTTTAAACTATCATCGAAATCGATTGTTTCTTTACTTTTTGGTGAACTATCGAATATCGGTTATTTTTTTACTCTTTTGGGTATCGATTCCCAACCTTGGGTGATAAGTAGGGGGGATAAAAGTCATTAAAGTTATATTTTTTTTGGTAGCGCAAAAACTTATGAAACCGATAATCGCGAAAAAACTACGTTGATACGAAGTCTATTTAAGGAGTTATAAAATCATAGTTTCTTTTTTAGGTCATAAAATATGACCAATGATTTTTGTTATGAAATACAAATTATTAAACCCCGGTACCACCGCAGATACAGTCCTGTAGACTTTAAGCTTGATAATTTTATGTTGAGAGGGGGAATGAGAATTTTCAAGTTTTCGGGCCGACTTTCACGAAACAATTAAAGCGAATTTTTTGTTATTAGGTTAGAAAAAAATTATGCAAAAACCATTCTGGAGATGAGTAGACCAGATATTGCTCCAGCATTGCATACCAAGTTGTTAACATACCAGCCTACATCAGTATCTGTAGAACTGTCATTCTCGATGTTAAAATCCATTTTTCACGAAAACCAAATTTTCACCGATGCACACGTCGCATTCTATTAGAAAATTGTATTCAACCGTTGAATATCTTACTTGTTGTAAGGTGCACATTTAAATTTTTTTTACTGATTTTCAAGTGAATTCTTCGTTCTTTCGAGTATGTTCTTGTTCAAAAAAAATGTTTACACTTACATATGAGATGTTAATTTGGGAAAACAGCGTAAATTTGCTGTTCTAAAAGTAAAGTCATATGTTTCAAAAAATAAAGTTGTAGTTTTCGATTTATAAAAAAAATGTTTCATAAAAAAATCGCCCTAATGATAGGGTATTTTTGACATTTTTTACTGAAAATTTGACTCGATGTGTCCAGCTAAGTCACTACTTTTGAACTGCGTGTAAGAAGCTACAGGCTTTGAATATAACAGACATTTTTAAATTAGAAGTGGCTAAGTTTATGCTAAAAATTTGCCTGAATAAATTACCGAAGTTATGCACCTGATATCTAAGCAATTGAACAGTTGTGCTATTATTATTGTTTGTTTCTTTTGATTTTTCTCTTTCCAACATGATAACGCAATTTTTTTGATGGCCCCTTGCTGCTCGTAATGAAATCAAATCAAATCTTCATTATACTCGCCGTATAACGCCGAAGCGTGTAACGAGTTGCGGGGCCCATCTCCGCGGCTTAGCGCCTGGGCTACACAGCTCCAAAGAAACGTCGCAACGGTGGCGAGTCGTTGTCGACACTGTGCCGATTTGACCGGCCCGGGAATCGAACCCCAGACCTCCCGCACCGATAGCGTGAGCTTTGCAACTGAGCTAACGGCCGGTTCTGCTCGTAATCAAATTTTTCAAATTCATAAAAACCTAATTTTGTATCTTAAAATCTTCGCAGTCTCCCTGTCCTTTATGGTGATTTATTTTGATTAGGCTTATCGTTTTATGTTCATCATGTTTTAGATTGCGGATAAATAAAATCTAATGAATGATCGCTTGAGGAGACTCAGCGACCGCGTTTCTCATTTTGACAACTTTCGTGGTCTTTCGCTCCTCCTCGTCGTGCTTTTTTTTTTGTTTCATTGTCATCATTTCACCGCAAGTTTATTGTTTGGCCGACATTAAAATGTACCGACCTACCTACTATGCCTGATTGGCCTTGTTTCTTGCGCTCAGCCTTTCGTAACTTAGAGTAAATCAATTTGTAAAAAATTCAGTGGATATTCGAGCGGTTTCATATCAACTTCTCATTGTATATCAATTTTTGCTGATAGCTTCGCGATCTGATTGATTTGCGTTTCAGGCGAAGGCATGTCTGATCATAATATCGAAAACATGCTCATGAGCGGGATATGGGCGATGGGTCAAGATGTCAATAACTACTTCCATTCACCCAACTCCGGCCTTGAAAGCTGTTCTGCTAGTGATCCCAGGTTAGTAATAACGAAGAAACGTTCATGCTGTTTCAACTCATCGACTGCTTGCATATTCATTTTGAAGCTTTTAATTGGTTACCGTGCTTGTGGTAGTGATGAGTTTCCCATTTTCATTAATCTTTGCCCAAACCAGTGGTTTTCAATGTTTTGTGATTTGTGACTTCCTTCTAGAAAGTCTCAACACCAATGAGCCCCTACACAGCAACAAAACTTTCTGTCGGTATTTCACTCATAGCTGCAGCCATTCGCAGGCTTTAAGTAGTTAATCACCATAAATAAATTTTGCGTTTATGGCATCCTGGTTAACGTACCTGTTGCGAAACCTTGGCCCCAACTTTGCGATCAAGAAAGTAATAGATTAATCAACATAAATGTATTTATATCATTTTAAGAGTAATACTTCGGTTGGTTTCCTGAATCGCCCTCAACTTTGAACTTGGCTGCAAAAAATGATGAAGAAGATTGAAGCGGTTTATCTGCGGTCCCATCATCTATCAGGCATTTTCTAGCTGAAAACCAGCCTCAAATAAAATTTAATAAAAGTGTAATAAAATCTAGTAATTACTAGTATTACTGTTACACTCTACTTCACTAGATTTTATTACGGTATTACTAGATTTTATTACACTTTAATCAAATTTTATCTGAGGCTGTTTTTTTTAGCTAGAAAATACCTGATTGATCTATTTTAAGAGTAACTAAGTTTTTTTTAATCTCATTTTTGTATAAACCGGTTAGCTCCGTTGCTAAGACATTAGCATCGGGCGGGTAAAATCGGACGCAATGTTGCCAATGCGCTAATACGCGGAGATGGGCCCCGCCGCTCGTTACACCTTTCGACACAATAGCGTGAACATCATGAAAGTTCCATTTTTTTTTTTTTTTACCGAATACGTTTTATCGCAGATTTTACCGTCACGACGAATTCAAATATCACGGAAGTGGACCAGAACACAGAGGAGTGTTTACCATTAACTTCCACGGTCAGTAGCCTACACACTTTTCAGACAAGGTCATTCATGCTTGTACAAACTTTCTCTGCATTGTAGCTGCATTGTTTACACCACATCTCCTTTGCGTTGTTTTAATGTGCTTGAATCTCTCTAGCGCAGTAGGGACGCTACTTTTTCCGTGACGTAAAATAATATAAACCTTTTCCATAGCTGATTGCTTCGAAGTGTCAAATATGACGCGAAGAAGTTGTTTTGTTTCAGAAAATCAGAATAAACCGCAACCAGGTTGCATAAGCGAAGCAAGCGAATACAAAATTCCCCTGAATTGTGACTCAAATGACCACAACTTTAATTGCGAGTATTACGCATCGTGGACTTACGATCAATCCAATGACGCAATTGATTTTGTTCTAAAAGTGAGTTTCCTAGCTGCTACACGATTGCCAGATCAGACAGCGGTGTTAGCGCTTGATTGCGCTGAAAACTGGGCGCGTATTTTGAGCTACTTGAGTCGATTAGTGATGTCACAACTCTTCCGTTGCTTTTAGTCGCAACAAGACGGCAATCAATGGATGGGACTCGGTATCAGTGATGACCAAAGTATGTCAAACACAGATGCCATCACTGCATGGATAGGAAACAATGGTCAAGCTGTGGTTCAAGACAGGTGAGGATTGGGGTGTATCACACCCGAGCTATGACATGGCAGACCATCTGTCATGTCTTGCGACAATGCCAAACATTTTCATAAATTGACTTCAGTTTCTCGGCCTACCGTCACATTCTTTTCTGAGATTGCATTACTTCACCGGCTGACTATGCTCAGGCATGGTGATTTGATGAAGTTCAATTTTGGTCGAAAAGAGCATGAGCTTTACCAAGAAAGTTGCTGCACACCTGTAGTTAAAATTTCTAGAAAAAGGAGACCTTAATCGTAAATTGAAGTTTTGCAAATCGTATTCCAAAGAAAAAAAACTCATACAAAAATAAAAAAAGCTTGATTGGGAAAGGCGGAATGGAATTTTTAGTGAACCAAAAAAGTCAAATCCTTAGGATATATATACGCAAGTGCATTTAAACCTTGCTTCATGTGAGTATCAAGTAATGGTCAAGAATGGTTTCGAATCCGCTGATATCACACAAATCGATTTTTTAATCTTTTCATCAAGAAATTTTTTTGTTATCAATTCTGATCAGCTACGACTCTTCGACAAAAATTACAGGAGGATAAGATTGAGGGTAACGGGGAGCAGAGCTAAGGTTAAGCATAAAATTTGGAATCGGATAAGAGAAGTAGGCGTAGCTAACATGTCAGCTTAGTAGCTCACGGTTAACTTGTTCTGTTTTGTTGCATTTTGATATCCGACGAAGTTTGGTAAACGAAACATTATTGGCCTCACATGCAGCTGCCTCGAAGTGATGAGAATTTGCGTTTGCAACCTCAATCTTGATGCTTGTTAGCGAGATCGGCGAACGATAAACTGGCAAATTGAGGTTTGAGTCGAGCAAATTTGTTTTTGTAAGAGACTGAAATTTTATCCCAGCGTCGTCAAGGCTTATTCAGTCGATAATATATAGTGATGACGCATTGAAGTATTGAAAGATAAAGTTGAATCGCGAGACATCGAGCGATTTGAAGTGGTTCGTAACAAGTTTACTAGAAGATAATCTGGCTTCAAGTTCAGTATCATAATCGGTGACGTTGCTTTGTTGGCATTTACAGTACTTTCTTCAACTTTTCTTTGGATTTTCAGAAAATTCAGTTTGCCCATAGCAAATTTTCGTCGTTGTCGAATTGGAGAGCATCTGGAAAGCATGTGTTGTGAAGTGCTTGACTGTTGAATGGCGTCGGAAAATAAGTGATCTAAACCACAATATCTGAAATATTACGCCGGCTAACGCTAAATTTGAATTGATAAGCTTGTCAAGTGTGACTGCCCTGTAGATGTGCCACGTTCCACATCTTCAGCGTTAAGTTTTGCATCTTGTTCGACTTCAATTTTGGCGATCGTGGATTAATCGAATGCCCGGTTGCATGTTTATGTCCTTAACATCAGCAGATCTTACATTCGCATTCTATTCTAACGTCTTGACGAGTCCAATGGTTAACTGCATGTCACAAGCGAAGCCGCGACGAGAAAACTAGTGCAGCGCTTCCCTTCCATCGCGACGCTTTATGTCACTAAGCTACAGAATGGTTGTAGCAACTAGCAAAAAATGCGTTTATAAAACCACGCTTTGTCAGAAAAAAGCCAGGTTCTGCTGGTGCTGGGTACATTACATAAAAATGCTTCCCGGTTTCGTTCGGAATGTGGGTTATGGCTAGGTCTACTCTCCAGTCTCCATAATGTCAGCGGCATGGACAAGCAGTACCGCGCGTAGGTCACAGATCCTACGCGATGGGTTCGATTCACGGCTGAAATCAATCGCATTTTACATATGTTACAATTGCTAACAGCAGCTGAACAAATCAGACCAGGTTTAAAATCAAATACTTTATTGCAGCTAAAAACCCGCGTCTAGCACCGGTGCCAATGCTAACTGACTATCCAGTCACATTGCAAAGCAAGACCATTCCGATCAACACGTCATTACATAAAAAGCACAGACTCGCGAGAAAGACGAGCTTCCACCATCTTAACGTCATTATGTACCAAAAGCACAGCTTCGAGTTTCTACCATCTTAACACAATGTTACATCCTCCCCCCTCTTAAGAAAGGTTTCCTGCTCATCAATTCACATAATCGCATTAGTTGCAAATAGCCATAGGTTCCACAACAGCGACCAAGACCCCTCATAAAAAACAACAACAACAACAACCGTGACAACAAAGTGAAACACGTGAGAACAATTAAAGACACACAAATTACGCGCAATAATAAGTGGGCCGCCTCAAGGTGTGCCGTGGTCGAAGATTTACTCCTGTGCCCAATGTTTCATTTGATTGTCGAACGGGACCACGTTTAACAAAAGTAACGCCACCTTTACTTATCAAATTGTTCTCTGGTTTTACGTTCGAGGGTTCAGATTCAGCGTTCAATTCAGTGGGCACATCAGGTTGAAATTTACCACGGCTGCGCTTAAGACGGTTAAAGTGCACAACTTTTCTGCAAGTTTTATGCATGTTTTCAATAACATAATTAACAGGTGGCAACACTTCAACAACACGATACGGACCATTATACGGCATATGAAATTTTCTTGGTTCATTAGTGTTCAACACAGTGCTTTTTAACATTACAACATCACCAACTTCATATGTGCTAGCAGATGCGCCCTGATCATAACGTTGTTTCATGGATGCTCTTCGCTTTTCAAGTCTAGACTTCACAGCTTCATGCACGAAGGTCATTCTATCTTGCAGATCGGATATAACATGTGTCGATGGAGCGAATGATGGTTTGCCCGATATTAGATCAGCTGGCAGACGGAGATCCCTCCCAGTTAGTAGGAAATGAGGTGAAACACCAGTTTCTTCGTGGCGACTCGCATTATATGTAGCACATATAGCCGACAATGACAAGTCCCAAGTCTGTGCATCGCGTTGCACATAATTTTTCAGCATAGAAATGATTGTCCGATTATTCCTTTCAACACCCCCGTTTCCTTCAGGGTGATAGGCTGTCGTCCTGGATTTTGCACACCCCATCAACTGTATTAATTCTTTAAACAGTAGACTTTCAAAATTGCCACCTTGGTCTGAATGAATCCGCTGAGGGACGCCATGTACTGTAAGCCAATTGTTGTACAAAGTGAGCGCCGTCTCTTGTGCCGTTTGCGTGCGCATAGGCCATGCTTGCATGTACTTAGTGTACATATCACACGCAACCAGTATGTAGCGATTACCAGAGTTAGTTGTCGGAAGGCCCCCAAGAACATCGATTTCAATTCTCTCCATTGGTTCCAGTTCGGAAGATGGCACAAGAGGTGCCTTAGGTCTTTTGGGTGGTTGCTTCCTCTGATCGCACATTGCACACTCTGTGCAAAACTGGTCAACGTCTGATCTCCAACGAGGCCAGTAAAAACGTTCTGAAATCTTCTGTGCTGTCCGTTCAATGCCTAGATGACCACCGCCATGAGCCGACTGGTGTAAAGACTCCATTACATCCGCCTGCAACGCACTCGGAACAAGCAATTGGTAGCGCTCCGTCATCAAGTGATCTTCATGCTTTCGATAAAGGCAGTCGTGATGCAACGATATTTCACCAAACATTGACCAGTAATGGCGAACCTCGCTGCTCATTGTTTTCATCTCTTTAGCCTGCGGCCGGTGACCCTTGCGAATCCAATCAAGCACCACAGACAAATGCTCATCATTCTGCTGAGCAGCAGAAACATTCATCGAGGTCCACCCACAGCACTCGGACATATCAATGGCAGATATCTGCTTGCAACTGGTAGCGTGGGTCGTGCTATAATTTTCGTCTACTTCGAACGGGCATTTTTCTGCATCGCATTGTTCATTAACATTAGGCAAACGGCTTAGGGCATCAGCATTCTGGTGTTTGGCGCCAGCTCGGTGAACAAGTTTGAAATCAAACTCCGCCAGTAACTCAAACCAGCGAGCGCATTGTCCATAAGTATCCTTGGCCTGCCATAGCCATCGGAGGGATGCATGATCAGTTCTCAATAAAAACGGCTGATCGAGGTAACAACGAAATTTCTGCAAAGCATGAACTACTGCCAACAATTCTTTGCGAGTTGTGGAATAATTGCGTTCCACTTTATTAAGTGCGCGACTAGCGTATGCAACAGGATGTTCAAGGCCATCATGCACTTGTGACAAAACACAACCCACTGCGGTATTCGAGGCATCTGTGTCAACGATAAACGACTTAGAAAAATCAGGGTACTTTAGGACAGGCGCAGTTGTTAAAGCATTTTTCAAAAACACAAACACATCATTGCACTCTTTTGACCAGCAAAACGATTTCGGTGAATTCTTGGTTATATCATAAAGCGGTGCTGCTAGTTTAGCAAAATCTTTTACAAATTTTCGATAATAAGAAGCTAAACCCAGAAATTTTTGAACATCTTTAACGTTCACAGGTGTTGGCCAATTAACTATGCATGAAATTTTGTCAGGGTCACAAGACACTCCTGATTTCGATACAACATGTCCCAAGAAATTAACTTCAGTTTTCAGAAAATTGCATTTTGAAGGTTTTAACTTCAACCCATGTGCAGTAAGACGTGACAAAAGTGCGTCCAAATGTTGCAAATGAGCATCAAAAGTTCGTGCATACACAATTATATCATCCAAATACGCTAAAACACCATTCCATTCAATTCCATTTAAAACAATTCGCATTAAGTGCTGAAACGTGGCCGGGGCATTGGCAAGTCCAAAAGGCATTACATTAAATTCAAACAGCCCCTTATGGCAGGTGAAGGCAGTTTTCTCTTTATCCCCCTGGCTCATGGGAATCTGCCAATATCCCGCTTTTAAATCAAGTGTAGTGAAATACCCACAACCAGATAATTGGTCAAGACTCTCGTCAACCCTAGGCAAGGGATAACTATTCTTTTTGGTGCAATTGTTCACAGCACGGTAATCAACACAAAAACGGAAGCAGCCATCCTTTTTCTTAACCAACACTATTGGGCTAGACCAGGGAGATTTGGATGGGCTTATAATGCCATCTGCACACATTTCATCAACAAGTTTATCAACCTCCACTTTTTGCTTATTGGACATCCGACGTGGATGCTGCCTAATTGGTACAGAATCACCGGTGTCAATCTTGTGACTCACCTGGTCTGTTTGACCTAGATCATTCGGTGACAAGGAAAATGCTGCAATGTGTTTTTTAATAACTGCCATCAAGGCATCCCGTTGGACCTCGGACACGTTCAACTCATTTAGTCCTAGTTCATCACACAAAAAAGAAAACTTATCGTCTTCATCACCGTTCACCACTTGCGGGGTTTCCGTCAATTCTGAAACTGTACACAAGGTAAAGTCACAATCGTTACAATGATTTTCACAAATATTGCTAATTTTAGCCACGTTTGTTCCAGCGGGTAAAAATTTACCTATAGAAGTAAAATTTGCCAGTTTTACCTGAGCGGTGGTATGATCACGAATTTTAGTAACAGCACTTGCGGATAAAATTTCGTATTTATCAAAGAACGCTTGATTTCTTTCGACAATAACTACATCGTTATCTGAAAAATTATCCTTTACTCTGCAGGACACAACAATTTCAGTGAAAGGCGGCACGAAAAGTGATTCAATTAAACTTGCGCATGCAAACCGAATTGAGTTGCTGCTATCCGGGCGCCGTAGCAACTGCACAGAAGCGTTTCCGGCGGCTAATGTCTTATGCTTATAATCAACAATGCACTGATGGTCTTGTAAAAAGTCTAGTCCTAAAATGCAATCCTCAGTCAAGTTTTTACACACATACACAATCATCTGGGTTCGGATACTGCCAATCGCAATATTTATTCTAGCCATTCCCGTTATCGAAAGAGGTTCTCCTCCAGCTCCAACAAATCTCACATTCATCGGGCGCTTCATCAACTCGCTATGAGCACGAGATTGAAAAAAAGACTCCGACACAACAGTAACCGCTGCGCCTGTATCAATCAGTGCATAAGTTGTAGCACTATTAACAATAACTTTTGCGTATTTGAACAGTTCCCCCGCAACAGTCGAAACTTTATAGGTAACTGAAGGACTTACTGGTTGAGAAGCGGTTGGTGCTCCACCGTCTTGCTGAGGTTTATCGCCCTCCCTTTCGTACACCCGATGTCTGGACTCTGGACAATATCTTCGAATATGTCCTTTTCTTCCACAACCATAGCAAGTGACATTTTCTAAGCCATGAAATCTCCCGTTGCGATTCGGTGAATTATTTGCGTAAGATCGAAAATTGCAACGCTCTCGTAATTCTTGTACTTCCTTTCGGAGCTCTGCCACAACATTCTTCAATTCTGCAGTCTCGGTTGTTCTCACTGTATCAATCACTGACACAACATTGCTTTCAGAGCTGCCGTCGAAAGTAAGCAAACGCTTAGCCGTCTCCAGAAAACTTGGGGAGTCTGTCTTCCCAACGTTTGAAGTTACCAGTCGATCAACATGATGTTTGTCTCTCAAGCCAGCCAACAAAACGTTGTACAAGACATCATTCTTGATTCTGGAATCTGCTTTTTCTGGATACGCCAATTCTCCAAGCTGATGCAAGGCAGTGACGAAGCTTCGATTCGACTCTCCAATTTCTTGACATCTGGTAATCAATTTCTGTCGCGCATTCCTAGATTGTTTTCCCCCAGCTACTTCATTAGCCTTTTCCAAAAGGTCGTCAAAGTTCAACTCGTATAATTGCCGATCGGGTTCCTGCATTTCAAACTTCATCTCGCTCGGTAAACTTGACAGAAACACATGCTTTCTGGTTGCATCTTTCGCGTCTATGCTTTCGCAGAAACTCTCGAAACTGGCCAAAAAAGAGGTAAAACTTTCTCCCAGTCGGTATTGAGGTGGTTGGCAAAAATAATTCATGGTCCTGGCGTGCTCGCCAATGTTACAATTGCTAACAGCAGCTGAACAAATCAGACCAGGTTTAAAATCAAATACTTTATTGCAGCTAAAAACCCGCGTCTAGCACCGGTGCCAATGCTAACTGACTATCCAGTCACATTGCAAAGCAAGACCATTCCGATCAACACGTCATTACATAAAAAGCACAGACTCGCGAGAAAGACGAGCTTCCACCATCTTAACGTCATTATGTACCAAAAGCACAGCTTCGAGTTTCTACCATCTTAACACAATGTTACACATATATCTACCGGGTGGCTGCAGACTCTAGAGCGGAAGCTCACTTTGCAGTCTTCTTGGTGACTGTGTAATGTGAAAATAACCTCAGTTATTATTTATAGTGTTTCATTAATTACTTTAATAAAACAGTATGACAAGTCAGCTAGGACTAGGAGCACACTATAGTCGCAAAACTCGTAAACGCTCAACATGAGGTCACGTGTCTAAAACCCAATGATTGCTCGCAACATTGTTTGCTTCATTGCAAACGACGATTTGTAATTACTAGAAAGGTTCTGGATATAACTCATTATGTATAAACAGTTGAAACATTGTTTTTAGTGCGTCATAATTGAGGTGGACAGCGTGTAAGAGTTTTGTTAGTTGACAGAAGTCATCGCAGGATCGTGCTTCAACCGTTGCACGACTGACCAGAATAGTTGTGCCATATCATTTTCTAGTTTCGCTCCGCCGCTTGCTGTCATCTCTGCACATTTCCATGAGCATTTCTATCTCAAATATTAATGATGTTGGTTTTCATTAATGATGTTGGCTCACTAAGTTGTGAGTTAGCTCATGGAAGTCTATGTCGGCGTTGTAGTGCAACGCGTTGAAGCTTTCTTTCCACGACAACTTCGATTGCGCAGCCTTGGTTTATCTTCTTTCGGTGCTCTGGTTTGCGTCTAATGAGGTATGCTGAGTCAATTCTGGCAAGTTGGCTCTCAAAATTTGGACATGATGACATGGGGCTGGTGGCTAGGCTACTGTTAGATTGGAACGACTTTGCCTAATACATCGGCTGCCGTCTAATACATTGGTAGCACCTAAACCGGAGCGGTATTTCAAGCGGTTTAATGCACGAAACACTACGTACGTCGAGTTGTTCTCCAGCAACATTCACTTTTCTTGCCAGTGAGAATCGAATTCGAAATATCGCTCCGGTTGAGGTGCAGGTTTCGCAATTTTATTTTTAACAGGTTCGGTTCAGGTTCGCAAAAGCAAAAATTTATATGTTTAAATTCGGTTTGGATTCTAGAATTTGAAACCGTCGATTAAACTTATGTTCTGATACAGATACAGACAGATACACTGGTACACAGCTACAGGCGCATTTTTTTCGAAAATGCTTATTGTATTTGAGCTGATCTGCGCAATCACTCTAAGATCAATCGATTTTACAAAGTAATGAAGCACTAATTGCTTGCATCACCGTCAGAGATGGGCACTTATCGCGATAATTTATCGGCGATAATTTTTCACCGATTATCGCTCAAAATAGTTTGGATTTATCGATTGCCGATATCGCTTTTGTGATATATTTTGTTATCGCCGATAAAATATCGCGATAAACGATTCTTTATGCTCACAGTGTTCAAAGTTAGGGAGTTGGCGCTATGGCAAAATTCACGGCGTCGATAAAGTCTTATTGCAATTTAAAAAACCTATCTTTGCTGTGTTTAGTCCCACAGCAGAGTCCATGAACTGCTCTGTTTTCTTGAAAAATCTAAAAAAAACACTTTTGCGATTTGACTTACAAGAAAAAAACTTCGTCAAACACATTGAAAATTTACCGTAACATTTATCGGAAAAATTTATTGGCGGTAATTTATCGATTACCGATATCGCTTTAAGAAATTGAGATTTATCGGTATCGCCCAGAGCATTTTTGAAATTATCGATTATCGTTATCGCTTTAGTACAGAAAGGTTTATGGTGCCCATCACTGATCATCGTTGCTTGCTGCAGCGTTGCTCTCGCTACAACAAGAACTTTCAGGGTTATGACGTGGGATGACAACACAAACGCGCGGAGATATTTGAAACGAAACCATCAGGAACGGACCATTTATAGCACTTACAATGTTTTTTTGTAAGGTTTGGCTTGAGGAACCATTAAGCAATTTTGAATACCGCCGATTAAATATATACGTAAAACACGGCTTTCTACGCTGTTGTAGAAGCAGATTTTGAGAGACCGCTGGACAATTTTGAGAGACCATTTCGTTTCCTCAAAACGCTTTAAAAAAACACTGAGCATTGATACCGCAGCCAAAAAAGAACTCCGGCCTGGGATTAGGATTGACAAAAATTGTTTTAACGGTTCAAATCCGGTAAAGGTTCAAGAGCTCTGATGACCTTAGGTTCAGGTTTGGTTCACGTCTGTTAAATTACACAGGTTACGGTTCCGTTTGGGTTCAATAAAAGGAAGCGGTTAATACGGGTTTTCGTTCCGGTTCGATGCCCTAGTTTCGTGTACAGGAATTTTGCTTTCTTGCAGGTGGCTCACCGGCTACTTTCTTCCTAGTCTTCAAACGGTTAATGCGATTGAAGCTGTTTCTGGTAGCTATAACGGCGGAGTGATGACGATACAGGTAGGTTACCATGGCACCGATTGTGATGAAAGCAATGATTATAATTCCTTTTTGCAGTTTACCCGACCTCGAAACACGAATAACCAAAATGACTTACCATTTAGCGACACCACATGTCGCTATTTGATATACGCAAGGGGACCGCTAACAAATAACAAAAACAGTATCCGTAAACATGACAAAACGCCGGCGGTGAGCGGTAGAAAGGTAGGAAAAGTTGCTTATCAATTACTCTAAATAAAGATTGTATATTTTTCATTTTATTCGAGCTAGAAAATTACGCGCAAATGTTTTGCTTGTAATTGTTTATTTCGAGAGAAAAAGTTGTGCAACATAAAAGAAGTGGAGTGTTTAAGCGATATGAGAACTTCGCTTCTCGGAGAAGCATAGACGCTGTTCAGAGTCGTGATTGAAATTCCTAAAACAAAACTTCTCTCAAATCTCTTCGCGAAATGATCAAAGTTTCCCCAGAGACGTAATAATTAGTATCTTCAACCTTTCACCTGTTTCATTCCGGTTTAGATATGCATCCGCCGTTGTAACAGCGGTGCGCCAAGCATTTCTTTTGATTCTTCGATCACTTTCGTCGCGTTGAAATATACTGAAGATTTACGAAACCCTCACAGTGCAGCGTATCGACAAAAACAAGAAGAACTTGAAAGCTTGGTACGTTGTAATGAAAGCCAAGTAGAAATATGCCTATGGACCAAACCAGGTTTGAAATGCGCCTCGCAATGAGAGTGCCCCTTGTTGTATAGGACGATATTGGGAATTCGTCAGAGCCCCAGCGAGAGTTTGAAGTAAAATCTATTGATGTTCAGTGGTTGTGAACACCGCGAATTTGCGTTGCGTAAGGCAGCGCAACAAATGATCACAAGTCTATCTGTCTGTGTCAGCACCATTCCATCAACAAACATACTAAATTACGCAATGGCATTAGCGGGGCTCGACTTATTGCGTTGGACGGATGTTTGGTGAAAAATGTTTTCCTCTTTATTTTGGTCGCTCTTTGACGTCGCAATTTTGTTGCAGTTGCTTCAATCCTACCGTGACGCAAGTCAAAACAAGGGATACTCTGTCGAATCCATAAAAGTGATAGGGTTCGCACCTGGCAGTCTCGTAGTCATGTACACCGTCACTGTCAGTTATGATGAAGAAGATGGTTACGACGATGTGGCTGAAGTTGTCGAGGTTAGTCAAAAATTTAACTAACTCATTTCACTTCTGTTGTCATTTGCGACGCGAGGGTTGCGTGCAAACGCTCGCATTCCATTATGATGTCTTTCGCAGCGCGTTTGATGTAATTGAACTAAAAGTTCTACAAGACATTGAAGGAAACTACGAAAAAAACTTGCGCAACTTTGAGTCTTCAGCCACCCGTCATTACATTCTTTACGACGTGTTCCAACCTTTTGCCAAACCCGTCACGAAGGATCTGCATCTAGGGTGCGCGTCACCCCCAAAGCACTAAAGGCGCAATAAAGTCAAAAAAGTATTAACGTATTGCATTACAGTGTGGTGCAACTGTGTGACTACTCCTGGAAGCTACAATACGATATTGTTGAGTTTGTCAGCTGGCTGGCGTGTTAGGGGAATAGACCACCGAATTATCGGTGGGCTACTCTACTACTGAAGATGTTCACAAAATATCCATAAAATTCTGTGGTTGATTAGTCAGACCAATAGGCCTACTAGAGCATTGGTAGTTTAGGAGATTACTGACTGGCTTTAGGCCTATCTGTTACGAGTCAGTTTAATATTTCTTAATTCATATTTGTTACAAGCCAGTGGTCTACTATTACCAACTACACAGTCTGGCCAACTGCTGTTCGCCGTAACGATTCCCAAGAACACTGGAAAAACCTATTTCGCAAAAAACGTTATGACGTCAAAGTGCACACTGACAAAACGTCAAGCGAATCCGTAAAAAAGGGGTGCCAAGAAAAATCCGATAGTGTGCTCCTCCATTCCAAGGATTTTGAAAAGCTGCAATAACTTTCAAACGAAAGCGTTTTAGGAAGCAAATTCAATGCTATCAGAAAACATGACGTTTTCCTATTTTTTGTGCAAAAGAGAGAAGTTAGGGTATATTGCTTTTAAGCTTCCAAAAATAAAAGTCGATCGTCCACCTGATCGACTTGATTAACTGATTCTTTGTTTCGTAAATATTTCAGAGAGAGATCAAAGACGACTTCTCGGAGTACGTCAAGTCAAAAAATCAAATGTTAATAGGTCGGCGGGATTATGCAGTCATTTTTCCAGGTAGCAAACTATGAACAGATTTCTTCGTTGACGTTAAGATGACGTTATACTTGATAGCGGAAGATCAGCTGTTAACATAATTTCTTGTTTACAGAAAACGAAGTGACAAAACAAGAGGAAAAATCTAGCGAATGGGCGGTGGGGGTAGTCTGCGGAATTCTATTAGCGGCTGTGGCCGTTGTTTTTGCTGTGCTCGCTCACAGGAGGAACATTTCATCAAGAAGTAATTTTGTTGTGTCGTTATGTCATGTAATCTTGATCGCAAACGAGCCGCTACTTGGTTTTGTACTTTTTGTGGCTTTACAAGTTTGCGCTGGTCCAATGAAGTGCGTCGCAAATAGCAAGCCAACATCTTGCTCCATTTTTAATTCGGTCAATGTGCTTGGGACAGACACTTAACTTTTATTTACTTACTTTTTGTGTGAAATCAAGTACCTACCGGTCGTGGGACCCGGTATGAGTATGAACAAAACTATGATTAGTTCAATCATCCTCAAGCCACGAGCATATCTGCGAGCGCAGTTCCAAATATCCGCATAAAACCGTGATGGATCTCAACAAGATATGGCGAGATGTAATACTGACGTGTTCTGATTGCTCTAGGACAATACCTGTCGTTTCCCAAAAGCAGCGCTCCTGAAGCTGACAAGACGAAAAAGATAGAAGAGGTGAGTGGCGTGACGTGGAAGTAGGACAAACTGGCAACTTTTTTGCGCCTATCGATTTTTACTGATGACTTGCGCATCAGAATTTCACGTATAAACCACGTTTCAAAGTTGTCTATTCCTTTTGATTGGACTTGTGTTGTTCAAGCGCTTGACAATGTCTGCTGCATAAGGTTTCGAAGTGTGTAGCTTCGTGTATAACTTGCTCGAAGAATTCCAATCCTGAATGTCGGCCTTTAAGGGAAACGAAATCAATTGAAAGTAAAAACAAGTCAGCTTCCTCTAGTTTTAGTCTTGATGATAACTTCACTGTTGTTAACTCGACGTTTTTGCTTTTGTTGCATAAGTTTTGGTGTATTCAATTAATCAACTTTTACATTTTTGCTTCGTTTGGCATTTATGGTTTTGTCGTGATTGATTTTTTTAAGTGTTTTTGCTGCTTCAAGCAACTGAAAGACAATACATTTTGCGGTAAAAATTGGCTCGGTTATGCGGCAACGATAAACATTTCATGAGTTTTTCTAAGCATCTAGTCAAATAGACCATTAAGTATTTTGTTTCTTGGTGCAACAACAAAGCTTGTATCGAACTGGTGCCTTGCGATCATGACAGTCGTTTAAGTGATGTTTTTGACAGAGTTTAGAAGTTGAGCTCGTTGAGAATCGAACCGAAATTCTTTGATCTTCAATCACTTTTCCTGCATTTTCTAATTTTTTCAAGCAGTATAATTGCAGCTAAAGTTTTTGTTTTCTAAAGTGAAGTATATGTATCATCGAGGATGACCTAGTCACTAGTTGGGCGACGAATCCGCGAAATCAGTTTGGCAGCCCAATGTCCCAACCACTCGGCCTACTCCATGCGCACTTTTCCTGCATTCTCTGCTTAAAAAGAGTGATCTTGCGGTTACTTTTGCGTCGTGAAGGTGGTCGCAAAACACGTCCCTACTGCTAGAAAATGGTGGATTTTAACAGTCTTTTCGATATTGACCTTGCTCTCAATCGTGTGCTTACATGTTTAGGTGCAAACCACAGATGAATCGCGATATTCGGACAAGCAAGGAACGGAGTCTGTCTAAAAGGCACTCCCAGCTAGCACGAATATTTTGAACTTATATTTTCTACTCGGTGCATTTATTTTGTGTTTGACGAAGATTTGATTGTTTTAATAAAAAATCGTAAGCTTTCCGCTGTGATGTCATATGACAAAGCAAGATTACTAGACTTAACGTATGATGCGCCTTCTCGAAGGAAATTACACATAGGCCAGCACTTAACACGGATGACGGTAGCACGGTTTACATAACTTATAAGGTGCGCCAATCTTTCAAATTCTACTTTTTTACAAAGCGTGACTTGGAAAACTTCAAAAAGAACCGTTCAGTCTGAATTGAGACAAATTTCGAAAATTTGTTCAAATTTGTGTTAGGTAGGCTATCATCTTGAAATTATCAAACATTTTCACTTCATTTTTCCTTGCAGGCTATTTTCTCACGATTGGCTAAATAATTCCAGAATTCTAGCCTTATAGTGCCTGTGCAGTTTTACAGTACAATGATGATCGTATAAGTTTTTACCAAAACGTTTGTAAAATGATTGCTTATTTCATTCCGAATGGTTGTAACTGGACAGAGCCAATTACTCGTAGTTTGTTGCGAATATATTTCATTTATAATACGACCATCTGGCAACTCACAGTGGACTATGTTCTCGTGGGCTGATGAATACACAAGCGGAATTCCAGCGCAGTCCGGGCCATTTCCGCACCCAACGCACTTATTGATAAGAACCACCCCTCATTAGGGATAATTCAGGACTGGACAACCCCGTAAATCCACTCAATAAAGTAGGAAGCGCGGGAGTAAATGGAAGGTTTCTTCTCCGACGACCCACAGCGCCCCCAACTGTAGATTCCGTGCAGTATGTAGAGTCCGTTACTCCGCTGACAAAACAAAGGCCCACCTGCGCGAAACAAACCTTCATTATACTTGCGCTATTACGCCAAAGCGTGTAACGAGTGGCGGGGTCCATATCTGCGGCCTAACGCCTGGGCAACACAGCTCCGAAAAACGTCGCAGCGGGGGCGAGCCGTTGCCGACACTGCGTCCGATCTGACCGGCCCGGGAATCGAACCCAAGACCTACTGGACCGATAGCGAAGTACTTAGCAAATGAGTTAACTGCGAAACAGAGTTTCAAGAAAACATCCCATCATTGTTGTGTCAAATCAATCAATTATCGGTGAAGTTATATCAAAGAAGCCTGGTTCGAATCCCGGCCAAGTTGTTGTAATAATCAAGCAATTTTTTTCCAGGTAATATTTTTGAACACCATTCGTTTGGCTGAATGGTTAAAGACGTCGGTCGAAAGGTCTCAGTCATGAGCTTTGGTTGACAAGTTGCGGCCCTTTGATCCTTTTGTTGCGACTCTTTTAGGAGTTTCCTTTAACGGTCTTTTGTCACAACCTTTTACTGGAAAAATTGGGTCTCGAGTTTTTTTAGTTTTAGAATATACAATAAATTGGCTGCTTAGGTGCAAAAGGTTACTAACCCTGGTGTTTGGTTATGAAAATTTGATCTTTTGAAACGCTTTAAACTTATGATAAACTCGTGACACTCACCAGAATCGCCGTTACAAGGGTCAGTGTTGACGCCACCAGCGCACATCATGCATGACTTGACAAGGCAGCCTCTCCAGTCAGGGTGGGAACATTGTTCGTTTGAAAATGTCGGAACTGAAACCTCCTTTAGGACATTATCGAAGCCACTCCCTAGCACAAAATTCTGAGGTCACAAAAAGTCAACAATTTTTATCTTCGTCACGTGATTAAGTCATCTACCCTGCTGAAATAGTTTTTTTAATTGTTCGCGAGGAGGTTGAGAGCAAGTTTTAGATAGATCCCCGTGCAGTCCTTGCTAAATGCGTATTTAGTGGAAGGGGGCATATTGCCATGCCCTTTTAAAATTTCTCACTCCGCCACTGAGTTGTTGTAGTATCGGTATAAAAAAAACTGTTTCGATCGATCTGGATACATCAGCGTACAAAAAAACAACTTAAGTTCTACAAAATAAAAGATAAAAAAAAAAATAAGGAAACAATTAAATGTTGAAAGCAAAAACTAAAAAATGTTGGACGAGGTGCTTTGATTGTAGAAGCCGTTGATTCCTGGAAAGTCGAATGAAATTATAACAAACATGATTAGCATTGTACAAAAGTGGAAAGGAAGATTAGAAATTTTAGACAGTAGCGAGAAATGTTCACAAAACTCTGCAAAATTAATGTTTTAATGTGACGAATAAACGTGATGAAATGATGTTAGCAAATTAGCATATTTATGATGAGCCTCATTTGACTCGAAGAATCTTGCAAGGAACGTGCCTAGACATTTCAAGACCATTCCAACTGCATGAGCAGGTGCCAAGCACAGCGCGAATGCATTGTTTCGTCACTCATTCAGATGTAAGGACTCTCTGTTACTTTGTTCTTCCTGAGCATCTCAACTTCATTGCTTTTTTGGGTTTTTCTTTCCCATTACCTCCCACTAGCACCCGATTATAAGGTCCTCGGTTCGAACCTGAGTCTACCAGATCCGCGAAACTATTCGTAGACTTGATTTTACAGCGTTTTATTTGGTAAGTTTTTAAAGGTTTGCACCATGGCATCTCTCCACATTAAACTGCTCAGATGGCCGAGTGGTGAGATCATCCGCCTCGGTAGCTGTAGACTTGGGTTTGATTCCGAGTCGGGTCAAACCAATGACTTCAAAACTGGTATTCACAGCTTCCCTGCTTGACGCTTAGCATTAAAGAGACAGTGTGGAGAACAAGCTGGCAAGTTTACTTGTTGCTCCGTTGAGAAAGGCACTTAGCGGGATTTCCCCATCTTGGTGTGGTAGACAGATGGCTGGCAACTCCTAAGCAAGCCCGTATAGCGCATTGATCACTTTCTGGTAATGGTAGGATAAATAAGCGACTAACATAACGAGTTTGAAACAATATGTTGTCCCCTGCAACATCTGATTTAAATTTATCTTTTATTTGAACTTTAAAAATAGAAAACAAATTAGGTGTTTCCTGTGTAGCGCGGGCACAGATTGACGACTGCGCGGTTCAAACGGCTTCCTACACAACGCAGAAAAACACGTATTCTGGATGCAGCGTCTGTTGTGTCACAACATTGGCGATTGTTAATAATCATTTTCTATTCGAAAACGCGCGGTAGTGTTACGTGACTAACAAAACTTTTGGAAATAAAGTTGAAAATAAATCTTACCTCTGGTGCTTCCCCATCCAAGGGCCATGCACTTTCGGTTCAACAAGGGGGTTTCGTAGGGGTTGGGGAGCAGCGCTGGTTGAACGGAGGCAGTGTAAATTGCGGCCCTGCATGTCCAGTTAAGCGTTAAATATTTAGAACAAAATTTGAGGGCGCCACTTATTGGCTAAAACACAGTTATAAAATTTTCAATTTTTTTCGTCGAAACAAAATTTTTATCTTCCCGAAACCGAAAGTAAAATAAAAGTACAGGTTGATAGGTGGAGTCGCAACGAGTGGTGATATCGATGTGAACCGCACAAATCACATCAATAGTGGTGCCGAAGTTGGCGGTTTAATTCCCGGGCCGGTCTAATCGGACACTGTCCACATGTCCAATATCCGTGGGCTTTAGGCTTTGGGACCACGGTCCTTGGTTCTAGTTTCTGCGTCATAATCAACTTCTTGATGTCAAAGTTTAAAAAAGTGATTGCGACGTCAAAAAATTGATTAAAATGCAGAAACTAAAGCCAAGAACGGTGGGCCTTCAGCCCACAAAAATCGGAGAAGTGGACAGCGTAATCGTCGTCAACGGTTCACCACCACTGTGATGAGGGTAATCGTCATCAACGGTTCACCACCACTGTGATGAGGGTAATCGTCATCAACGGTTCACCACCACTGTGATGAGGGTAATCGTCATCAACGGTTCACCACCACTGTGATGAGGGTAATCGTCATCAACGGTTCACCACCACTGTGATGAGGGTAATCGTCGTCAACGGTTCACCACCACTGTGATGAGGGTAATCGTCGTCAACGGTTCACCACCACTGTGATGTTTCGTTGGAGCAGCGTTGTCCAGGCGCTAAGTCGTGGAGATGGATCCGCCATTAGTTACACGATTCTGAGTAATACCGTGAGTATACTGAGGTATTGACTTTTTTTTCGATGAATTTAAAAATTTGTTTTTGTGCGACATCATGAGGATTGTGACGTCATTACTTCCTATTCTACAAACCTGGACAGTTGGAGAAGAGCCACGTCACTCAACCTGGGCCGGTTCAAAGCTTTGCACTGGGAGGGGTGGCATACTACCCTTATGACGTCAAAATCTTGTTGCCCCATCTCGCGGGGATAGGGAGATTTGTGGTACTTCCCCAGGCTCACGATTAAATTGGTTTTAAATCTGAAACAAAAATTTAATAGCAATTTTTTTTCTGAAACAAACCAAATCTCAACTCCGCGGCAGGATCAAAAACTTGAAGGTATTTTTCTGACAATTAAAAGACCTGGGTTCGATTCGGGGCTCGAACAGCCAAAGCAACATTTTCAGTTATACTGCAATCTTGGTACTAGACGGCGAAAGTGACATCATAAACTCATGTCATCGACAAGAAGCTATTTTACAACTGATCATCCGGTCTGGTGCAATCTCCCCTATTGCTATTGTACATAAAGGGGGACACTCTTGTGACGTCAAAATATTGCTGTCCCCACTTTGACTCTTTCTTTCAGTAAAAAACGAACGAATGTTGCCACGTGACTGAAATATGCCAAACTCTTTTGATAGTTTTTGTAGTGAATGCCCCTCTTCCCTTTAATCATCCCGCAACGCCACTGCCCCCCCTTCTTTAATCATTCCGCTACGCCACTGCTCCCCTCCTCTTACCTTGAGCAGTAACTCAGCACACAATGGGCAGCGGTCAGAACCCACTTTCTGGCAATCAGAGTTCCTCCGCAGAAATGCTGACGACCAGGGCGCTTCGAAAGATGGGCCACTGAGAATCGAAGACGGCCGGCCGGAGTGCCTCCAACTACCCTGGGAAGGGGAGCGCTTCGACTGGATGAGCGAGGGCCTTCGCGATATCCACAACATGGGGCATTGGGGGTTCCCCGACAACAAGAATCTTAAAAGTACAATAAAAACTGAAATGAAAGCGACCAAAAAAATCGAAATAAAATCTAGTTTTCGCTAAGTTTTAGTGGCCAGTTGGCGAAGTGGTATAAAGGCATCGCTATTGGTGCGGGAGGTATGCGGTTCAATTACCGGGCCCGTCAAATCGGACGCAGTGTTGTCAACGGCTCGCCACCGCTGCGATGTTTCTTCGGAGCTGTGTTGTCCAGACGCTAAACCGCGGAGATGGATCCCGCTACTCGTTACACACTTCGGCGTAATACCGCGAGTAAAATGAAGATTTGATGTTTTAGTCACGACTTCGATTCTCCTTCTCACCTGCAGCTTCTCGTTCGCATCTTTCAACGTTGGACACAGATGGAATCTGCCCTTTCCTCAACGTCATGTCGTTGATTAATTTGAGGAATGCAAAAACTTGATGCAAGCTCGCGCTCGGGGTCTTCATACTTTGCTGAGGAGAGGCGATTGGGCCTGGAACACACAGAGTGGTAACAAGTTGTTTCCAGTTAGAAAAATTTATGAACTTACTCCTAGTGAGAGCGCTTTCTGGGGAAATTCCCTGGGGATTTCTTCCAGAAATGGGCCGTTGTAGAAGTAACCGCAAGAGGGAGCCAGACTGAAAACGTTAAAATATATTCACAATGACGTCAACATAGACTCAAGGCATTTGTGAAAAAGTAATCGAATACGTGGAAATGTAACTGTGTCGCGTGTGTGAGTGAAGTGAGTGAGTGTGCAGAAGTGAGGTGACTGAGTGTGCTGGAGTGAGGTCACTGAGTGTGCGGGAGTGAGGTGACTGAGTGTGTGGGAGTGAGGTGACTAAATGTGCGAAAGTGAAGTGACTGAGTACGCGAAAGTGAAGTGACTGAGTGTGCGGGAGTGAGGTGACTGAGTGAGCTGGAGTGAGGTCACTGAGTGTGCGGGAGTGAGGTCACTGAGTGTGTGGGAGTGAGGTGACTAAATGTGCGAAAGTGAGGTGACCGAGTACGCGAAAGTGAAGTGACTGAGTGTGCGGGAGTGAGGTGACTGGGTGTGCGAAAGTAAAGTGACTGAGTACGCGAAAGTGAGGTGATTGAGTGTGTGGGAGTGAGGTGACTAAATGTGCGAAAGTGAGGTGACTGAGTACGCGAAAGTGAAGTGACTGAGTGTGCGGGAGTGAGGTGACTGAGTGTGCGAAAGTAAAGTGACTGAGTACGCGAAAGTGAGGTGATTGAGTGTGCGGGAGTGAGGTGACTGAGTACGCGAAAGTGAGGTGACTGAGTGTGTGGGAGTGAGGTGACTGAGTGTGCGGGAGTGAGGGCGCACGGGCAAAGATTAAACGAAGATTTCCGACAAGCAGAAGTCAAATCTTTATTATACTCGCGCTATTACACGGAAGCGTGTAACGAGTTGCGGGGACCATCTCCGCGGCTTAGCGCCTGGACAACACAGCTCCGAAGAAACATCGCAGAGGTGGCGAGCCGTTGGCGACACTGTGTGTGATTGGACAAAAATCGAACCCCAGACCTTCCGTACCGGTTCACTCATTACGAACTTACATGCATCATCGGTGTTGTTGTGGTCATGGTCGTAGTCGCTCCCACATCTCGCCAGTAACTTCGATCAATCAATGGTGGATGGTTCGACTCTCTGCCTCGGTAGGATGGCGACAAGGTGGTGCTTTGGTTATTTTCTTGTTCCAATATTTCTTGATGAATTTGATCAAGAAAACTTCGCTCTTCTGCTGAGAATTGCTGATTAGTGTTGCCATAGGAAAAGTTTGGGTTTGGTTTCAGCGGATGAATCCATGGATTGGTTTTAATGGTGGAAGATGGTTGAGTTGTTGACGGAACTCGATTAATGTGTTTTGAGTTCGGATAAATGTGCCCTGAACACACACGAATCAGAAACACTCGATGGCTGTGTTAGCAAGGTCGGGGTCAGGGGAATTCTTGGAGGGTAAACAATGCATTTTATTAAAATGTTTCAAAGCAGGATTTTACGAACAGGGGACAGTCCCCGGGTGCTACCCCTGGCTAGGTCATCGATGATCACATCATCATGTAGTGTGTGTGGAACTCGCTTCGCTGAGTCGCGACTCACACATTATGACGTGTTTGCGTTGTGCGAGTCCATGAACGGAGAACACGTTGTCAGGGCGTAACCGCGGAGTCGCAAATAATTATAACGTATCACTTCATAACAATCAAGTTCTTCCAACAAGAATGTCACTAATATAATTCGCAATCTACAATTGAGTTAAAGAACAAAAGTGATTGTTGAAGATTTATCAAAAATTTCAAAATCGAACGTGACGGGTTTGATTCACGACTACATCTGGTAAATATACCGGGTGGCTGCTGACTCGAAGACTTGGCAGTCCTCTCCTTCACTCTTCAATTTTCAGTTCGGTTTAATTTGAAATAATTTCTGTTATTTCTTGTTATTTGTTTGTTTATTTTGTTTACTTGATTTAACGTATATTCCTACCTGGTTTGGTGAGAGTTGGGATGGGTATTCCCCCTCTACTTGCCCCAGACACTGATCCTCTATTGTTGGTCGGATGAAAGCACCATTTCACGTCCAGGCTCATCGACCTGTCCCAGCAACATCCTCGTGCCCGGCACGTGCTAGAATCGATCCCGGGAAACCCGCATTCTCTTCTGGGTCCGGTATACTGGCACGTGAGAGAGGAAGGCACGACCGGCGTGCTGCGCCATACTCTACATCACATTTATTGATCGTTTAAACGAGATGTTTCCTCTTGAATTAACTGAAGTCATATTTACTCTGTACCAGCCCGTAAGTGCAGCGGTGAATGACATCGCTATCGGTGCGGAAAGTCTGAGGTTCGATTCCTAGGCCCGTCAAACCGACACAGTGGTTGCAAAGGCGCACCACCGCTGCGATGTTTCTTAGCAGCTGTTATACAGGCGCTAAGCTGCGGAGATGGATCCCGACCTCGTTACTGGCTTCGATAGAATGTCGCGAGCACAGCGAAGATTTGATTTTCATTCTTTGTTTCCACTAGTTCACTTTGATGTGACGTAAATCCTGGGGTTTGCTGTCGTCTCCATTGTTATCAGCGACATGACCTCGCGGTACTGCGCGCAGGTTACAGATCGCAAGAGAGGAGTTCGATTCACGGCTGGAGCCGATCGCATTTTACTTATACACCGGGTGGCTGCTGACTGGAAGAGCGCAAGTTCTCTCCGGAGTCTTCGTCAATTACTCTTCAAATTTGTTCAATATAATTTAAAGATAATCTCATCTGAGTCCCCCAGATATTATTGCAGCCCCCTAACCTCGCCACTCACCCAGTGTGCCCGATCCCCGATTGTGTAGTCGGAAATGGATTGCTCACAAGCGGAGTTGGATTGCTCACAAGCGGAGTTGGATTGCTCACAAGCGTAGTTGATTTGGTTGGCTTCAATGGTTTGATGTAATTCGTTTCTGCAAATTTGCATGTGAACGTCCCGTGTTGTTGATACAAATAAACAAATCTTCAGCACAAGCACTGCATTCGTGCAACCAAACAAAACAACAATCCCGGCGATTACATTCGCAGGGAAAATACGCAATTCACAAAACACGTGAATTTGTCACATTCCAGGAAGAAACTTGTCGTTTTACATTATCTTCTGTTACGTCATTGTTACATGATTATGAACAGCGCATGACTTACTGTAATCAGCGGCCCGGAAGCAAGTTGGCCCGAGGAGGGACCACCGGTAGCAACACCCCATCTTCCGACACTTGTAATACGTCATAACACGTGACCCACATGGAATACGCTTTTTGACGCGACAGCGCGAGAAAATCACTCCTGAAAGATGACGTCATAATTAGAGATGATCGTTCATTTCTTTCGTAATAATTCTGGTTAAGCATTCATGCGTAACAACTTTTATATTTATTTTTTCACATATTTATCCTCCCTCCACGAGAAAGCGATCAATGCGCTATACGAGCTCGCTTAGGAGTTGCCGGCCATCTGTCTACCACACCAAGATGGGGGAATTCCGTTAAGTGCCTTTCCCAACGGCACAATAAGTAAACTTGCCGGCTTGTTCTCCACACTGTCCCGTTAATGCTGAGCGTCAAGCAGGGAAGTTGTGAATATCAATTTTAAAGCCATCGGTTTGACCCGACTCGGAATCAAACCCAAGTCTACAGCTCCACAGACGGACGCTCTCACCACCGAGCTGTTAGCTATCGCGTGGTTTTGGAGCAGCGTTCGATGGAAATCAAGAAATCGATTCATAGAAACCGAATCGATTTGTGAAAAATCGTGTTGGCAATATTTAAATATAACATTTCAGGAATTAATAGAATTTGGAACATTTTTTAAAACCAATTAACCTTGCATAAATTCTGTTGCAACAAAGGGTTAAATCAGAAAAAAATAAAAATGGCACTCCTGCCAATGTTATTGAGACAAACTAGTTGAGATGATTAACCTTACAATGATATATAAAAGTGTTGCCAAATTATAACTAAACATTAACATGTGTCTGACAACGTAACCAGTGATGTCAGCAAACATGATTGACATATTTCAAAGGTCACATGAGAGGTAAAATTCCAATAATATCGAAGAAGTTGAATACCTTAATGAGCGATTATTATGACATGGAAACAATGACTTTGATGATGAAAGAAATAACTCAGTCGTCATAAAGAACATGACGAATTATTAATCGTTTGTTTCGTTTTTATTCTCCTGTCACGAGAAAGCGACGAAGACGCTATGCACAGGACGAATCCAGACTCGCCAAGGAGTTGTCTTTGTTTCCAAGTTTTCCACTTAAATTTTGCTTCCGATTTCTTTAATTTGCTGCTTGTTAGATTCCACCAAGCAGACATAATTATCATGAAGCATCTTATCCAAGGACGCAACGACGAGGCTTGGGTGGGAGTTAAACCTCCAACCTTGCGATCATGCTTCGAACAATAATTACGACATGCTGCCAACTTGCGTTTAAGTTTGTTTATAAACGTAGGCTAATTGTTGAGATCACAAATACGTTTGATTCAAATCAAAAACTTTTAAGTTACAGGTTATTCGTTCACGGGTTCGACTCACAGCTGGAGCTGATCGCTGCTGAGTCAAAGAACGCAAACGCATTTCGCAGCTTCGATAATGTGAAACTTTTTTCTCCCGAAAACATAAAAACTTCAGGAAGAAAATTAAAGCAGAGTAATTGTTAAAACTGGTTGCCGTGGTGTTGTTTATTTTTTGTTTTTTCCTTCTTTAGTTATTTCCGTTTTATATTTATTGCGTGACAAATTCTTTTCTGTATTTTAAAAAATTTTAGTTTGTTTCGTATTGATTTATTTGAAAATTATTTTAAGGAAAAAACATTTCAATTTGAAGAAATCACCGCGGTTATTCGTGACACATTTTATGACGTTACACCCAAACCGCGGTTTCGCATTCAAGTTGTTGAACGATGTTCCGGTTCATTGCACTCACAACCGAAAACCTCCCGACGATTTGACTCCCCCCCTTACCAAATCTTTTGTTATTAACATACCCTAATTTTGTTAGTCAGAGCAGAAATAATGCATTTGAAAATAATTCAAATTTTTCGAATGAACTAAATTAATCGTCTCAGACAATATGGCGGCCAACTCATTCTAATTTTACTAAATTTTGGTAAAGCTACTTTTACTCATTCTAAATTTTGCGCAGTGGTTGTCGTGTCTGAGCCCATGGGTTCAATGTCGTAGAATTTCAGATGCCGAAACCTGTACCAAAATGTAAAAAAACTGATACAAAATCCGCGCACACAAAGAAAAAGAGAACACAAATGTGAAAACTAAACATGGAAATTTCCGCAAACTGACATTGGACGAAGTAAGTCATGACGTATGAAACCAGATTGAATTGAATTTGAATCATCGTCAATATTATTCAAGTAGAATAAGATTGACTTCAGAGTAATATTTTGTTTGAATAAGATTGACAATGGTTTACGCATAAACCGAAACGTCTCGAAACCAGGTAGCTTAAAATTTTTTTTCAAGCGAGGGTGATTTTCATAAACTATTTGTGTAGTTAAGCGGATGAATATTGGGAGAAGTTGAGCGGTAAATGTTTGGAAAATGGGAACCGTTCCGTCAATTTGATGAATTCGAAGAATCTCACATCAAATCCTGATCAGATCGAGTGAGACGAAGCAGTTGTTTTTTATGATTTGTCACGTCACAAACTTGCTTACTTGTTGCGATTACAACGTTACGACACAATTAGAACAATTGACGACGCAATTACATTGATGTTTACGTTAATTGTCCGCAAACAAATGGAAATTGTGCCGGTCATAAAGCTAAGGGCCGTGGAATTGGGCCCAGGGCGACTTTAGGCGAGAATTAACCCCAATTTTCTCGTAACAACGCGCAATAAATTAGCGATTGGGCCGTGTTTATGATTGCAAGGTCATTGTGACGTCACAAAAATTGTAAACAAATAATTGGAGTAAACAAAAATAAATTTCCACTTAAAGCATTTGTCTAAATCGAGATTTTAATTAAATTCTTTTTCAATATTAAAAACTTATATAGCGAGAACACGAATTTTCCATTAACTCGCAATCAACCAATCATCGGTCGGCCAGATTGTGACGTCATAATCAAAGCTGTACCAGCGATGTCATTTAATTGAAACAATTACTGTTGCAGCTTTTAGTGTTCTACAAGCACGTTTTAACAACGCGTCACCGTGATTAAAATAATTTTTAACAATATCATAACGTTGCGGCGCTTCTATCCTCATCAGGACGACTCATATTATTGCGGATACAAAAAGCACTAAACGCATCATTGGCTGGAAACGCATCATGCTCTTTAACGCTACACCAAGTCACAATTGAGTAATAAAAGAATAACTTGAAAATATAAGCATTCCCCATATTAAAATCCCCTCCATTTTCCGCCATAATATGCAACTTACTTATCAATCTTGTCCGCCACTTATGAAAACTACTGTCCCGCTGGAACCCTCCTGGCCCAGCAGGAATCCCCTGAACCCAGTAGAAACCTTATACGTCACAATCACCCTGTCCACATGTCCAATTTTTGTGAGCTATAGACCCGCGCATCATAATCAAGATGATGATGTCATAGTTCAAAAAATGATTATGATGCCGAAACGGGAAGCGCGAACCGCAGGTCTACAGCCCACGAAAATTGGACATGTGGACCAGGGGGACGTCGTTTTGGGTTTAAGTGGAGACGATTAGAAATTCTAAGAACTCGCCATGATGAAGTCGGGCTTCTTCTAAATATTTATAGAGATTTTGCGTGAGAATATTCAGAAACGTTCGTGATTTGTGAAACTTTTATTCATTTATTAAAATCCCCAGAGAGTCAATCGGGGTCGCAAAACTAATTTGAAATAAAGTTGAAACAAAGATGTTATCGAAACTTTACTTGGAAGAAAATCTATCGCTGCGAGGAAATCGCTGCCATTGTTACGTCACAGTTCAGTGAAGAAAAACACATGAAACCTTGCCGCAAGTCGCCAAGTTTAACGATAAAATTAACTCACCATCGCTTGCGCATGCGCACAAAATGAGGCCCAGAAGAAGTTTTTGCGGTTCAATAAACATTTCTACCAAACCAAGTCCCAATTACCGCAAAACAAAATGATTCTGAAACGAGGGGGGAGGTTAATACAGTAAAGAAAATACAAAGTCAAAACAAGTGCATTAACCTAAATTCTCAAAAAAATCTCTTTTTTTCACAGTCAAATACGAGATTTTTGCAAAAAGAATCAAATTAAAGCGCGAAAAACGAGTCTTTGAACTCGACTATCAACAAACAAACTCGTCTGTTTATTCAATCAACAAGCATCACGAGATTGCCTTTTTTTCCGCGTCTTATGTCATAGTTTCTGTTTTGACTCGAAGGTTTTGTATCGACTTGCTTCCACTGCTGATGATGACAGCTGAACCTACGGTATGTTGTTCAAACGTCTAGTTTTACTGTGCTTCTATTTTCTCCTTCGCCATTTTCAATCTCATATTTACTGTGATATTTTCTGTTCAACTTCTGTCTCACTTTAACTTCTTCAAATATCTTGTTATTCAAGTTGGCAAAAAAATTGAAAATTTAATGGTTTTTTTCACATTTTCTTTCCAGCAAGAACACAGCTGCGAATTATTGAGCAAAAATTTTCAAATGTCGTTTAAATCATTTTGTTCAAATCGGGTTCTTCTACGAATTGCTACGTCAACGTGATAGTGACGTCATAATAACGTGGCTCTGCTGTAGCGCGTAAGCTTTGCTCAAATCTTTCTAATTCCTCTCCCTCTATTGATCACACTGTCACGATTTCAAGCTGGTGCAGACATCAAGTCGCGCGGAAACATTGTGATGTCACAAGCGACAATGACTTGTACAAATGAAAAATTTCGAGAAATTTTATCTGGAAACACCTAATCGAGGGAAATGATGCAAGCAACTCATGTTCGAACCCCAGCTACGACCATTGTGCAAATCGCGGTGATCAACGACATAATTAGCTCGTCTTCAGTTTGTTTGTTTGAGTTGACTCACGATTTTGAAAGTGGTTTAATTGCTCTGTAATTATCGCGCAGGTGAGCTTGACTCGCGCTTATTGGTCCAGCATTGTTACGTCACAATTTCTCAGAAGTGCCGCCCATTTCTTTTCAGTCGCTGTTATTTAAATTTCCAAGAACTTTTGCAGCAGTTAATTTGGTAAATTCCCGACGAAATGCCTCACGACAGAACGTCTTCCGACAAACTTGCACAGCATACAAAGTGATTGCTTGTCCTGTTCTGGTGGATTCTGCAGAATTTGATCAAGAAATTTGAAGACGAATTAAGAATCGATCAAAATTTTTAGATAGATTTGATGAGGAAGTGATCAAGAACAACCAAATGTAAAATTGAAAACTTTGTAAAGTACGTTTCTTGATGCAAAGGATTGCGCTGAAATGTCGGCGAACAACATCACAAAAGTTTTACGAGGGGTTCGAAAAAAAACTAGGCTCAAAAAAAAATCATCTAAATCTTATGAATCATTGAAATTCGATTTTGTAATTGTGAGATGAGCAACGTCCAACATTTTTCCACTTCCAAGTTTAAGAGCCTCTTAAAATAATCGTTTCTAAAAGTATTTTTATGGGGGTCACCCCCGTAGGAGGCGACCCATGTGTACTTTTAATTTTACAAACCCTGAATTAAAACCTATCCATGCATGACGTCAGTGATTTTCACTCTGATCAAGACACAAGGAAAAAACAAATAAACAAAAAATTTAGTTGAAAACAAGCATCCAGAATAAAGGAAAACATTATTTTATTTATTTTTTTCAGTTTTTTTTTTGGCTGCGTGTTCTCTACTAAAACCAATGAAAAGTTTCAAGCGCATTCTTTGAAAATTAAAAGTTGATTAATTCTACAGTGCCTTATACTCGATACTTCAACTCTGTCTCCAATTCACAATCTCACAGCTTCTTTTGTCTCCTTAAATTTCCGCGTTGCGCTGCCATCCAGTTCAGCTGAGTCGAATACCGTTAAAATAACAAATGAATTCGCAAGATATCAGTTTCCACGACGCCTCTATCCTTCCAGCAGAAGTTAAAAAATTAAAAAGCAAGTAGACATCAA
Organism: Trididemnum miniatum; assembly: GCA_964006365.1. NCBI lineage: Eukaryota > Metazoa > Chordata > Ascidiacea > Aplousobranchia > Didemnidae > Trididemnum > Trididemnum miniatum. The sequence continues at coordinate 27,456,543 of OZ023240.1, forward strand.
AAGTTTTTTTTTAATTTTTGCTTTCTTTTTTTCTCGCGGCTTGCTGCGCGAATAATCGCGCGACTACTTGCACTCAGCGTGTCACGAAATTTGCCTTTTTCTGCAAGTTTCACAATTATTCGATGTTTTGTGTTTGTCGAGTGCTGCGCGAAGTCGGGGTCAAGATCCCAAAGCGGGGCCGCCAGTGTTTCTGATTATTTTAGTGGAAAACAAACTTCAGCTTTCTTCGAACGAATTTTCCATGTAGTGGTGGTGCGCTGTTGCGGGCTTTCACCCCTCATTAACCGCATTCAAGTACAGTTGCATCTGTTCTTCAGAGAAGCAACACCTTACATAGACATTCACCTCTCCAGATTTATATAGCCTACCCACGGAAATTTAACTTTTGTGGTACATAACAAAAAAGTTTGCGTGAATATTTTTGAAATTGGGTGATGATGGGTCTCGAACACCATTGCTCTATTTCTCAACAAGCTAAGAAGTGCGGAGAGCATTTACTAGCCAGGTGTCTTTTATTTTTGCATTATTAACACGATGAAAAACACGATAAGATGAAGCAAATATAACAACGGTACAAGAAAAAGGGCTACAAAACGATTAACGTAATGACATGCAAGTAAACAAGAGTGAGCATGGCTGCAACACCCAAATCGGTAGCAGAAATTTGTTTTAAAAGGAATGGAGACAAACCGACAGTGCTCCAACACTTTGGGTTCGGTTCCGAACTTGTTCAATGAAATGCGATTTTGGAAACTTTGGAAACACACGAAAAAATTGTCATGTGAAAAACGCAGCTTTATAAAATATTTGATAAAATATTAGCAAAAAAAAAACAAGAAACTCGCGACCGCATCTAGATAACGAATCATCCTTTGCGATTTTGTTGTTTATTTAGTTGCTATACAACCACTTACTTATTACATGTTTGTTGTTACGAAATATTGCGACTTTTTGCGGCAAGCAAACACCAATTCATAATTTTGATAGAAATTTTGCTGATCATTTGTAGTGGTCAGAGTTTTCTGACAAACATGTGAATCAATCGCACAACCCTCAGCTCTTCACTGACGATATAATCCATTAAAACAGAATATTTTTCCTGCCCTGCTAGTTTTTTACCAATGCACAGCTGAACAGTGAATCTCAAAAGCTTCGTTTCACATTCACGCCCGCAACCGAACACTGTAATTATGTTTTTGTTGATAAAATTTTGAGATTTAGCGCCTACACGCTGGAACGCCTACACACTGAGTGTAGCACTACACCTACACACAGGCACTCTACAAATATTTTGTATGAACCCAAACACAACACTTAAGATTTGTCAAGGTCAACTGAAAGAATCAAGTTCGACGCAAGCGCGATGATGACAATAGAGTCTCGAGTTTTTGCACCATTATTGTCTCATGAAGTTTCGATGGAAACAAAAATTAACTCAACCGAGCACCAAACCCAAGATCTCAACTGCGTAGATTGGTAGATGTCTTGCACCTGTCACAGAATTCAAAAAATACCATAAAAAAAACAAAAAAAATTAAAAAATCGAAAACAAAAGAACAACAAAAAACCGAACTCCTTAACTTTTTATTTAATCTTTTTGAACATCATTACAGGCTTTGTGTTAGTGAAGTTCATGCATCATGGAAGATCACTTGGTTGAGCTTTGAACCTGCGAAACCAGATACAGAGCCCAATACGTCAATCTTCAGGCCAACTTCATGTGCAACTGCCCAACTTCACGAAGAATTTCCAAACCTCAAAATGAAAAAATCAAATCTTTATCATGCGCGATATTACGCCCTTGTGTGTATCATGAGTAGCGGGATCCATCTCTGCGGTTTAGCTCCTGGACAACACAGCTCCAAAAAAACATGAAACATCGCAGTGGTAGTGAGCCGTTGGCGACACTGTATTCGATTTGACGGCTCCGGAAATCAAACCCCAGACCTCCCGCACTGTTAGCAATGTCTTAAACCACTGCGCCAGGTTTAAAAATACAGGGTGTCCAAAAAGTATCGACAAAAAATTAAAAATGACCTAAACACACACTTAACCTGTAAACAGATAATTAAGTAATATTCCCAGGTTTCTTTGTTTATTAACAGTTCTTATTGTGCTTGTAGTTCTCATTTATCACGCAATAAAATTTATTTAAACTTACAATTGATATCCATGTAAAAGGCGAAACTTTTTGGAGACCCTGTATAAAAACGTTTGACCCAGGTCGAAACAACACTCTATCAAAAGGTTAAAGTTTCAAAACCTCCAGGTGGCGGGCCAAATCGCTGTCACCCCATTATCTGCTTCGTTTTATGACAAATAGGCCTAAAAGAAATTGTGAGCTGTGCACAAATCGCAGCATGTCTCATTCTGAAATATCCCTGGCCTAGATCGACCCGATACCCAGGATCAAACTGTTGCTACTTTTATTTTCAAACATGATTGACAGGTATGACGTCAATCAATTTGTAGTAATTGACCTTAATTTGAGCGCCGTGAGCAGTTGACGCGTCCCTTGTCTTCGACGAACGCTTTAATCGCGTTCACCGCGATTCTGCATTTGTTTATGATTTCTCTGCGACGAGCCCAAGCCTCAGGCGCAAAATGGTGCGAAACAAACAACAATAATTTGAACTTTATTTTAATCGAAATTTGAATTACTGTACTAGGAATGCTAGCTTGAAATTCAAAACCGCGGGATCGTTTCCCCGACAGGTGTTATTGATATTGCAACTTTTCGCACAGCTGAATACAACACAGCACAGTAAACTGCTCAATTTAATACAACATCGTTCAAAGAACGCTGATCAGAAGCCGTTCACCGTCGCACTGTATTTGTTAAATATATTAATCTCATTTGAAATAAAACCTTGCGAATGTTTCGGAGTGAGACCTGCTTGTTTGTTGAAGGGTAACTGCTTCAATAAAGACTGCTTAGGATGAATCAAAAGCGTCCAAAATCAAAAGTTCCTTGCATAAGTAGACTTTTTCGCTAAGGCCTCGCTCGCTTAGACTTACGCAGGCAGGGCCGTTGAGGGAAAATCCGGGTCCCGGGATAGAGATATGATTTGGGCCCCCAGGTACCAAAATTTAATTATTTATGAAAAAAGGTCCAGATGTTTGCCTAGCAGCAAATCTTTGAGAAGTCGTGGGAATATGCAAAAGAGGTCAATGCATGTTTTGTTGATCTTGAAAATGCATATGATCGCATTCCTAGAGACAAGCTTTGGGCGGTGCTGTTACAGTATGGCATTGGTGGCCAGTTACTAAATGCTAATAAGTCGCTGTACATGCATTCTGAGGTCTGTGTCAGTGTTAACAGCGCAACGACGAAACCTTTCAGAGTAAATGTGGGACTATGGCTAGCTGCTCTCTTTCACCTTTTCTGTTCCTTATTTATATGGATAGAATAGTTAAGAAAAGTGAGTCTTGTGGCGGAGTAAAGATCGGGGATTGCACTGTACAACGTCTGTCATTTGCAGATGATCTTGTGCTACTCGGCTCTAACCAAAATGGTCTCCAGAAAGCTCTTCACACAGGTTTTCGGATGCATGCTCTGTGGCCGGAATGAAAATCAGTACGACAAAAACAGAAACCATGTGCCTGTCCAGACAACCAAAGCAGTGCTCTCTCCAAATTGATGGGGTACCACCAAAACAGTCAGCGAAATTCAAGTACTTTGGCGTCTCATTCACAAGTGATGGCAGACAAAATAGCGAATTGGATATCCGCATCGGAAAAGCAAGTGCAGTAATGCACCAGCTCCACCGATCTGTGGTACTGAAACGGGAGCTTTGCACCAGGGTAAAGCTATCCATTTTCAGATCAGTCTATGTTCCTATTCTGACTTATGGCCATGAGTGTTGGATCATGAATGAGAAAGTGAGGTCTCAAGTTTAAGCAACCGAAATGGGATTCTTGCGAAGAATTAGCGGTTTGACCTTGTTGGACTAGGTTAAAAGTGCAGATATTCTTGAATCTCTAAACATCGAATCGCTGCCTCTCCGACTAGAAAGATCGCAATTGCGTTGGTATGGACATGTGACACCAATGTCCCAGGAAAGAACAGCCAAAAAACTGCTCTGTTCAACACCGATTGGTCGAAGGCTTAGAGGCCGTCCCAGAATTCGATGGCGAGATTACGTAGAAGATCTTAGTTGGTCTCGCCTTGGCATCCCAACAGAGCATCTATTCTTTGCTGCAGAGGATTGAGATGCTTGGTGATTCCAACTTGAGCTGCTGCCTCCGCAACCCCCAAGGATAAGCGGGTCTAGACAATGAATGAATGAATAAAAAAAAAGTCTTAACGTAGCGAAGACGTAATTTCTCCATTTCTTCGCGCGTGTCTCTAAAGAAAAAAGTTTTATAAGAGAGGGGTCCTCAAAACCTGTGAAGGACCCCTCAAAACATGACGGGCCCCGGTACTTTGTACTTTGTAAACGACTTCGTTATTTCATCGTGTCCGTGCTTTCAATAGTAGGTTTACATCAAGCAGAGAGAGAAGACAATGGAACGCTGCAGTGACCATGGCCCATGTGTCTTTCAGACCAGCTCGTCTCCTCACTGACCTCTGACGGGCATAATAACCACAGCGTTTTTTCGCTCAAAATTAAAACGACGAAAAAGTTTCATAAATAAGTTGTAAAAACACTCGGTATTTTGTCAAAACAACATAATACGTAACTACATCGAACATGTTGTCACCAGGTATAAAATATAAAATCTTTTATATAATACTACTACTATGACGTCACAAGCGGAAGTCGGTTCTCGAAACCATTGTCACACAAATACAAGATGCTTCTATGACGTCACAAAGCGGAAGTCAGTTTTCGAAACTATTCTTACACGGTTACAAGCGGCTGAGAGGAATCGGAGAAAGCGGAGTGAGACAGGATCGTCTCCTTGACCAGTTCACGACCTTTGACCTTGTTAACTGGAGATAATGTGATTGGTTGATTTAAATCGTCACAATCAGTTGCTTTGTTTAGTGAATCCACGTCAGCGTCGACTGCGTGCGACTGGTTCTCGCGAATCAACGCTTTGTAGATCTCCTTTGATTGATTGACAGCGATAAAACTGCTGATGATTGACTGCTTCTTGGTGTTCGGGGGGCGCGGGGTACGAGCCTGATTGTTGAATATTTCCGGGGGGCACGCTTTCACTTCCTCTTTGGGGAGTTTTTTCTTATGCTGTTGCTTGGAAGGCATGTAGGAGAATGTGAAGGACTTCGTGGTAGTGCTCTGGGTCGGTCTCGAACCTGCATCATTTTTCAAAGATCCTGATTTTGTTTCTGAATTGTTTTCTTCATCAATGACAACTTTAAAAGGGGCGATCACTACTTCTTTCTGGGGGATATCATGTTTTGGGGGACATTTATGCCTCTTTTTCATTTCCCCATGCGCGTCCACCAACTTGTCAATCAATTTAGCTCGACGCTCCAACCTGTCAGTCGTCGATGTTTTTTTCAGAGATTTTTGGGGCAAAGTCGCCAAAATCTCCTCAGAGCCAGTTCCTTGCTCCTGGTTTTCATTTACTGGGGTTAGTTTTGTGGAAATCCCCGGAAGAACTCCCACTTCCTTTTCCTCGTGGCATTGTAAACAAGGGGAGTGTTGGGCTTGTAATGTTCTCCGGCGTCTACCACGTGACCTTGGTTTCCCTGACAACGACTCAGGGCTGGGGGGCGGGACCCGAGGCATGTTGATGGTCACGTGTTTTACTGGTTTTAGCTTTGGTCCGGCGGTCGCGAGGTTATTCGGGGGCGAACTTTCTCTTTTGACTGGTAAGGTTTTGACCTCTGGTCTTTCCTCCCATGGAAACAAATCTAGTGGGGGCGTGTCCTCCGAGCCCCGATGGGCGTATTTCATTTTGATGTCAAAGTTATTTTGATAAAAACGCGTTTTTTCACCCAGAAAAAGCTGTTTCGTCGGCGATAGGTTCTCTTCTGGGAGACCTAAACATGAACATAAAACCATGAAAATGCGCCAAAAATCTGTAAAATGATTAAACACAGATTGATTTCTCATGCATAAATCTGATTATGACGTTATCGCTTCTCCTTTTCGTATGGACGCCGTAGCTTAGCAACAGCTCGTGAAGTTTGGTGGAAAAGCTAAAAAAATGACGTAACAAACACGACAAAATAACAAGCTACGTTATTGCACGTGATTTATTGTTTTGCTTCTGACTTCTTTTATTTTGCTGCTTGTTAGATCCTATCAAGAGTCTGGCATATTTCAGGTGTTTTGCGACATTAATTTGTTCTTTTGTTTATTGAAAGGCAAAATCAAGAGGGGGGGGGGTCGGGGGCACTAAATACGCTACTGACTCTCACCTGTGGGAATATAAACAACTTGATCGTTCCTGACTCGAGGTTCACTGACTCGACCCAAATAGAACTCGAGGTTTTGAAAGTTAGTTTTAACATTTCCCACTAAGTCAGATGGAAGCTTGTTGAGGACAATTCCACCGCGTATACTGCCGAAATGTTTATCACTATCGCGACGCGCGCGACGGCGACTGCGGAGCACTTTATGACCGACGCTGTTCTCCCAGCCTCCCGGATGTTTGTCCTTTTTCTTCACATTGCTTTGGGAGAGAGGATTTCCCATTTTCGAAGCGTTAACTTGCGATAATTGGGGAAGGGATTTTTTTTGAGGTAGGGGAATTTGTCGATCTAACCTCCCCAAAAGGGTGGTGAGGGCTTTTGTTTTTGTCTCTTGATTTTTAAGGACTTTATCTGAATGCGACCCTTGCTTCATGGGCAACTGGGAGGTTTGTGACAAGGAGGGGTGCCACTCTGGGGGTGCGTCAGTGGGGTGAAGGCTAAAAATGCACAAAGTAGATATTTAGACAAGATTAAAAATTCGCTTGAAATAAAGTGAGATAAAATCTTTACTACCTCGTGTAGCTAGTAGTGGATCCATCTCCGTGGCTTAACGCCTGTGGAACACGCTTCCGAAGAAACATCGCAGCGATGACGAGGCATTAGCGATACTCTGTGCGAATTAATCGGCCCGGTGATTGAACTCAGACCTCCCGCACCGATAGCAACTTCCTCACCCACCGTCCGGTTGACTTAATACTCGATAAACAATCAGACTCTACGACGTTGCTTGCCTGGGTTCCGGGGGGTCGTTGATGGGGGGGAGGGGCCTCCGCTTCAACTTACGGCCCGAGTTTGTTTCGTAGTTGACTGTGAACAGCGTCACCCTACGGGGAGAAGTTTTCTAGAAAAATAATCTTTTAGTAAAAACAAGGACAAACGTCACAATCTAGAACAATTGCGTCATAATTCATAACAAATATGTCACAAGCCAGAACAATTACGTCCTAGTCCATAACAAATACGTCACAATCTAGAATAATTACGTCACAATCCAGAACATTTACATTGCAATGAACAATTACGTCATATTGTTTCAACTTACATTGAAATTGATTGGCGCAACTTGCTTTATCTTTCTTTGTGACGTCAGATCCGACCAGGAAGAGTGTGGTGATGCCATTGCTTTGTAGGGGACTTTCCTGTTGATTGTGGGAAGAAAAGAGCCCATTATTTGGGGAAGATGTAGAGAAGTATTAGAGGAGTTGTTATCCGAAGTGGTGTTCACCTCCATCACACGAAGAAATTTTGGGGCCTTGATTTCGGATTTACTTCCAGCATGATCCACGAATTTTTTATCGATTGCTCCAACTCCGCCAGTTGCATTATTTTTCTCCGGAGGAGATTTTAATCTTGCGATCGTTGGCACATTAAGGGACAGTTCAGGTTTAGGTACAGGAGGAGGATGTCGAACACCCACGCAAGCGGGGGGGAATTCTTCGCAATTTTTGTCAAATTTTTCAGATTTGTAATTTTGAACCTAAAAATATTCTGTGATATAACAATGCAAGATAATATCTTCGCTTGGAGGATCCAGGAGGGGAGCTGATGGTCAAGTCTCTCCCCTCAATTTTAATTATGCATATTATTACATCATTGCTACTTTTACACCCCAAAAACTGCAAGATCAACCTTTCTTCAATTTCGAACCTCAACCCCTGAAAAGTTCATTGATACGACCTGGACGACCCTGCGGAGGTCTTTACCATATATTTTAGGAAGATCATGAAGGTGTATGCACCCCTAAGCTGGACCAGTTTGCACTGAGGTTTTATTCGCATGAGTGATCTGGGCTAACATGTCCACATTGTCCAGCTGTCTAAGTAAAGACGTTCTGCTCAAGAATAGAACACGATTCACATAATCTCTTGCAATCGAGCAACTTACCAAATAATCAAACCAATCAGTGGCCGGCTCTCTACGCCGCTTCTCTCTTCTCTTGTTGACGTCATAAACGGGAATGTAATGAACTTGATGAAGCCGACCAGTCAGCTTCTGCGAGGAAGATTCTGACTCTGGCATAATGTCAGTTGCTATGGTAATTTTTCAAATTATGAAAACTTCACTTCATTTCAACGAATTCTAAACATATTCAGTGTTTTTTAACGGAACAAACATTTTTGTAAAAATTAGTTATTCTGAATCTTATATTCATTTATGAGTAACTTACTGGTAGAGATGCAGCCGTCACAGCCCATGGCCCGGAACCTCTGGTCCAGTAACCAGCGACTCATCCCAAAAATATGACCCAGCCCGCCAAAAGCTTATTCTTCTCATAAACCTTTAACCACATTCAGCCTTTTATGTTTAAAATTTAAAGGGATTTCAAAAGTAGTTAGTGTTCCTTTAACAAACAACTGATAGAACTGGGCCGTTAGGGGACCAGTAAAATGACCGGGTAGTGCCTCGTCAGCGGGTCTCTTAGCGGCCGGTGCCATCTCTCATTTTTAGCACCTTTTTCACTATTATTGTCGGCTCCAATCAAACTTTTGCGTCGATTCCCTTTCATTCCACAAAAACTTCACGCAACTAAAAATCTCAAATTGTTAAAATACTGTAGTGTCAAATTCTGAATCCTTCCTTCGCTATTTTGATATGTTTTGCCTCCAATTTTTTTGCGTTGATTTTGTCTAAAAAACTTCGATCAAAATCTTGGTTCAACTACAAACTGCCAACCAGTTCTATTTTCCTCATTGTATTGTGAGAATCAGTTGACCCTCCTCTGCTCGGTTTGATGAATTCTAATCAAATCATCGATTGATGTAATCAAATTATCACACAAAACAGGGTTTCCATCGCATATCAGAGAAATACATGATATAATTGCCTCGCTTGACTCAAATTACGAAACATTGCATCCGCTTTTATGACGTCATATATCGCGACACTTGTTTACAAGTTGTTTACGTCGATAATTAGGTGACGCCTCAGTGGATGACAATGAGAATTATGAAGAAACAAAAGAGGATTGTGATTTGATACACAACGACCTTCAAGTGAGCGGCGATTTCTGGGCTAGTACCAAGATTGCTGCACATTCTTTTCGTAAAATTTCCAAATAAAAATATTAGTAAACGGAATTCGCGTCATTTGATTCAGTATCTACCATATAACGAGTTTTGATTGGCTGCTAGCATTACATGATTTTGTAACGCAATCAATGATTCTGCTAGAACCGAAAAATCAAATCTTCATTATACTCGAGCATAGGCATAGCCAGGGGGGCTCCCGGGCCATGGCCCCCCAATCCATCACGGACAAAAACAAGGTTTTTGGCAGAGCCGTCGCCAAGGGGGCCAGGGGGTCTGGTCCCACAATCGACATGCGTGGCCCCCCAATCAAAAAGCTTACTCTTTTGAAAACAGCGATTTCGTGCCTAATTTTTAACTTTGGCCCCCTGATGAACGCTTAGTCCCCCCTAAGTCGACTGCTCTGCTGCCGGCTGTAGATTTTGGTAATTGCGACAAATACTTGCCATTGCGTGCTGTTTTCTGGCTGGGATTTTCATAAATGGGCTTACATCGGAGAAATACTATACAACTTTGCTTTATGCGTTGGCCAGAGTTATGATAGCGCAGCCGCAGTGGCCAGAGAATAGTCAGGCGTCATGTCAATCGTTTAAAATGAATCTCCAGTGGCATATTATATTCACCGTGCTATGCATTGCTTAAATTTGAGCGACTATGCAGCTATAAAAGTTTCAGCAAGGCGAAATGCTGAAAACGTAGCACGAAAAGTGGTTAAAATGTAGACCAGTGCGAAGAAAACAGCGTGGTTAAAATCCTGCATCAAAGACAATGTCTCTAGTCCAGGAGAAAAAAACGTTATCTTGTCGGCTTACGTGAAACTCGGTTTGTAGAACGCCATGTATCGATACTGAAGAAGCACTCAAAATTAGGGTCAAAAACTTTCAATAAAATTTGCCCAAAAACTGTTCAAAATGCACTAAAATGGTTTTTACAGACGTGAATTTTCAAAAAATTTTTGGGTAGCATGCTCCCGAACCCTCTGGAGCCTTTTTTGTTCCTCAATTTGCTTCAAATTAATACTGCCGGAAAAAAAGTACGTTTGAAAAGATATCGAAGTTTGAGGCCCATTTCTCAAAAAAACTTCTGATTACGCCTCAGACATGAAAAATTTTCAAAGGGCTTATTTACGATCTTTTCCGCGTCTAGACGTCTATCGTTTCGTATTCACAGTAGTAAACATTCAACCTAATTCAACACTGCATCCCCCCACCAAAATTTTCTAGATCCACTCCAGGCCTGAAGTAGCACGCATAAAGCGAAAATGTGCGAACAAAGTGCATCATATTTGGTGAAAAACTCCGAATGAGGGGCAAAATTTTGATCAAAATTTATTCAAAGGCACTAAGAAGGCCATTGCACTATGTAAAATTTCAAAAATTTTCCGGTAGAGCATGCCCTCGGACCCCCTAGAGCCGTTTTTTCCTCAATTTGTATCAAAATTACTCTGCCGGAAAAACATGCGATTATAAAAGATGTCACAATTTGGTGCCCTCCTAAAAAACTTTGAATACGCATATGACGTGAAGAATTGACGCCCTATGTCTGACGTCTTTGCCTCTAGTTAACACTCAACCTAATTCGAATCTGCGTCCCCCCCACTAAAGTTTTCTGAATCCGTTCATGCTGTTGGGTAAAATTTGTTAAACTTTAACCTCCCCCCAACTGAAAATCCTGGCTACGCCTATGTACTCGAGGCAGTGGCGTAACTAGGGTTCTGCAGCCCGGGGCGGTTCAAGAAATTGCCGAGCAAATGAGCAATAGTTTTTTAAGCATTAATCAGCTTCACATGCGGCCATCTATTTTCCATGACAAAATATGCGTGAATTAAAGCGCGCTGACTTGCAAACTACAGCAATGATTTTGATGCTGGTGGGTATTAACCGGCTTAGTTATTTAGTGTCTTTCATTTCCGCAGGGTGAACCCCCCAGACGCCGGAGGCCAAGGGGGTGTGGGGGCGTAGCCCCCAGTCGCCAACGAATTTTTACGGTTTTCACATAAAAAAACACTCATTTTAGCACACACTGTTTTATCGTAAAAGGACATGCAGTGATGCAGTCACTATGGACAATGCTAAAATATTTCCGCAGCTTAGGCCTATGTCTAAAAGCAGAGGCTTGCTGAGTGTGAGCGATTCAAATAATGCAAAGACGAAGAAGAAAGCAGTACGCAATTGTGACATAATAAACATTAAAATCAAATCTTCATTATACTCGCAGGAATACACCGAAACGTAAACGAGATGGCGGGCTCATCTCCACAACTTTGCGCCTGGGCATTGGCAACACAGTAAGATGATTTAGGCTACAATTACCAAATAAGCGATACAGCAAAAGAGTAAAGGTTGTTTAAGATAATTGGGAAAAAAATACATAAAGCTTATCCAAAAATGCCTCTCCCCGGGCTTGCCCCCTTATCCCCCTTGTTACGCCACTGACTAGAGGTATTACGCCGAAGCGTGTAACGAGCGGTGAGATCCACTTCCACGGCTTGACGCCTGGACAACACAGCTTCGAAGAAACATCGCAGCGGTGCCGACACTGTGTTCGAATTAACTGACCTGAAAACCGAACCCAAACCTCCCTCACTAATGTGCTTAACCACATGGCAACCGGCTGTCTGACAACCGGTATGTGGATTGCAATTCATCTGGTGGGAATTTTATACCAGGAAACCCCGTAAAAATGTAAAGCGGAGCGCACAGAGAACCCTCCAATATTTTCAATTTAAACCCGGCTCAGCGAAAAATTTTGAAAAGGGTGGGAAGGCATAAAACTACAAAAGCCTTTAAGAGTCTCTCTTAACAACATTTGATATTTTTTTACTTATTTTTGTCTTTTTTTTAAGCCGCATAATTGCAGCTTGGGTTTTTACATGAGTGAAGTCTATGCATCATAGAAGATGACCTAGCGGAGCGTCGAACCCGCGAAACCAGTTGCGGAGCTCTACGCACTTTTTTTTATATTATTTCAAGCCACTTAATTGCAGCTTAGGATTTTTGTGGTAGTGAAGTACATGCATCATGGAGATGACCTAGTTGAGCATCGAACCCGCGAAGCCAGCTTCGGATGCCAATGCACCAATCCCTCGGCCAACTCCATATGCGAGCTCTACGCACTTGGAGTTACCCCCTTTCACCCCTCAGAGACAACTTTCTCGTGCGGTGTCGTGTTGCTCCCTCCCTCAGAGGTGATATTTTGCAACATTTGATGAGAATAATGTGCGATGGGACATAGGGGAAGGTGGGATTATTTCGGACATGGGGCTAGTTCGGACCAACCACTTCCGGTTATATTTTTGCAGCATCGTGTGACCTGTAGCAGTCACCGCAATCTTCTTTTTCAATCGCCATATTGGTTAAGTAGCAAAATCAAGTATTTTTTTGTTGAACTTTGGCTGATATTCACGATTTTTAACAAAAAAGTAAAATCAGATGAGACGAAATCGTAAGGTTTTGTTCTAGCATCGCTGCAGTTTAAGTTTAAGTCTAGTATTGATACTTGTTAGGCATGAATGAAAAGCACGCAAAATGAATTTAAAAAAAATCAAGCTGCGCAGAAGTTTGCCATTTGCTAGTAGTGTTAAATGTGAGGTTAATTCGGACTTATAACAAACCATTCGAAATAGCATGCGAAGGTATTGTTTTCAAATTTAAAAATGATTTTAAATCAAACATGAATATAATTTTAACACGTCAAGATATATAGTTTTCAAAATGCTAGTGCCACAAAGTACTGGGTCTTCTCGACGTCCATTTTTACGCTTTTTATCTTAAATTTTGAATTTTTTACGCTTTTTATTCGGTTAATAACGTCCATTTTTACGCTTTTCATTCGGTTAATTTCGTTTGAATTCTTCGTTGAAAGCTTTTGAAACTGTGTAAGTGAATATAACTGAAACGAGCTGTTTTTCTATCAACAGAAATTGATGCAGAGTGCGTTTTCATCGCAACAAATTCGCCTTCTTTTTAACGTCCGAGACTACCCCACTGCTCGTCCGGACCTACCCATTATTGGGGCAAGTTCGGACGTGCTAGACCATCTTGCATTTTTGTAAGTAATGGCGTAATGCTAGGAGCTATTGCAATCACGAACAATTTCATATTGAAATCAAAGGGCTGTCTACAATTTTGTACAAAGAGTTGGTCATTCCACATTCTTAATCTTACTCCAGAGTCACAACAGTAATTTTGTCCGAAATAGCCCCCCACCTTCTCCTAACCGAGAAAAACGCAAATCACCTTCTTCAATCAATCAATTCGTTTTCACTTCCGCACTCCATAACGTTAGAAACACACGTTCATAATAAGTATTGGCCAAGCGCGGAAAAGGGCACACGCAGCAAAACGGGTAATCGTTTAAGCATGCCCGTCAAAAAGACTAGGCATGGCTGCGTGACCCTATCTGCGGATCTTCCACACCGCCAGTAACTTCTACATGGATCCGCTCAACTCCGTACACTTCAACTTTCCAACTCATCTGCAACTATCACTCACCAACATTTGATATGTTTCACTAAAAGTCAGAGGGAGCAGGAGCATTGAGCGTTCAAAATACTTCCCTGCCGCAGGGATTGAAAACCCTGATAGGAATTTAGCGTTCCATTGAGTATTCCTGGAAGCTTTCTACTACCATCCAATGACTCAACACACATGCAACACGATGTACTTCAATAAACAAAAATAAATGAGCAGCATCGGACGTGACATCATCAATGACTGGTCTCACGTCATGAAAAACAACTGCCACGTCACTGCGAATAAACTTTGTAGTAAAACAATTAGTGCAGCGTCACAGGGGGCAAATGTGACGTAGATATTCACGAGCGGAACCTCGCTTCTTCTTCCTCCTGATGCAAGCTCCGGATGTCGTTGAGAGTTCGAACTAAACGAGCCCATTCGTCGAGACGCGGAGTGCTCAGTTGCTGCAAATCAAGGAAGATCACGGTTAGTGCAGACAGTGTCGTCAACGCCTCGCCACCGCTGCGATGTTTCTTCGGAGCTGTGTTGTCCAGGCGCTAAGTCGCGGAGATGAATTCCGCCACTCGCTACATGTTTTGGCGTAATACCGCGAGTATCGGTATATTGAAGATTCGAAATGTTTATAGAAAAATGTTGAAATTGGAGCCTACCTGATGAGCGGTCAAACCGCGAAACTAGTCGTAGAATTGGTTTTTACAGCGTTTATTTAGAAGTCTTCAAGGCCTACCATTCATCCAGTTGTACTTTATAGAAAAACGGTCAGACATAACCAACTTTTTTAGACCCGCTTATCCATTGAGGTCGTGGGAACAATAAACATCACATAACAACACTCCCCAGCATCACACCACCTACCTCCCCAATATCGCACAAATGAACCCTCCCCAGGTTATCTCCGAGGGCGATTTGGTTACCCGCCGCATTCCACTTCAACTTATTAATCGCGGGTGACGAATCCAGCACAGCGGAGACGACAGGAGCCTGCAAAGAGATGGGTGAAAGGGGGTAACACGCAAGGGCGTTGGAAGAACTTTTAAGTAGGGGGGGTTGAAATTTGTGTTACCGAACTAACGTATGGGGGGCTACGCCCTCCTTGTTATCGCAACTTACGTTAAGCGTACCATGCAATTAAATTCAGTAAAAGTCACTTGGAGACAGCTTGATAAGCTCAAGCTTTCCTCTAGCTAGCATAGCACACAGTAGCTAGATTAACGTTTGTCAACGTGTAGGCTAAACCTCCTTTACATGAACTTATCATCTGTTCACAAGCTCCGAGGCAGGAGCGTATGCAGTAATTAAGTTCTAGTCTAACATTGTATAGACTACCGCAGTCTTTGTTTTAACACTTACCGTACTGCGTGCTGCGAATTTGTTTGGCTGCTACTGTAATGACTCTGAACCCTGAAGTAACTTATCATCCATAATGCAAGCTGCAACTATCGGGCTTATCACCCAAGTTCATACGGTGCCGCGTTAATAACCTATCCCAGTTTCTTTTGTTCACTGCTCATTTAAAGACAGCAGGCAATTTATCCGCATTTTTTTATTCTATCTTTTGCGATTGCTCCTTTTTATTTCTTATTTTTTGCATTGTGGAATTAAAACTGGCAACACTTTCGTGGTAATCGGTAACAATAAGCATGCAATCCATGAAGGATTTAGGGGGCGGAATGGTCGCTCCTTGCGCTCCCCATTAGATCCATCACTACAAGAAGACTCAACAATAAACACTATGGCGGCCAATACTCATATTTACAATCGGATTCGAATTTGTTTTCCAAAAAAAGTTTTTTTGAGCTATATATGTTTTTTTTTGCAAAAAAACACGCTTTTTAAAAAAAAAGGAGGCAAATAAAAAACGATTTACATCACTAGGAGCAAGTTTACAAGTTTACAACACCACGAGCAAGTTACCTCTGTATCCGAGTTGAAATTCCACAAATCAAGCTTTCCCGCGCAATCTCCGCTCGCGAACATAGCAGGGTGGTTTGGCGACCATGCTACGTCATAAACACAATCACTGCGATCTTCGAAGGAATGGAGGCAACTTTTCGACGAGCCCTGAAGTTTGACATCATCAACTAAATGTCATAATTGACGTCACAGACGACTTACCTTGACTGACCAAAGCTTGATGCTCCAATCAAACGATGACGTGAGCATGAGATGAGAGAAATCAAGCTGTCCAGGGGAGCGATGAAAATGAAGGCCGGAGATGGGGCCGGTGTGGCCCTCGTACAAGTCAGTGAGGCCGGTTTTGCTGCAACAACATTAATCAGTGTCAGATGTTTGTATCTAGTCCCTCACCACCCCTTTTATATCAGGATGCCCCAGCACTCAGCTTACCGTTTATGTCGGCACACCATCTCTTGGCACTTAAAGGGGAACTGACGTGTAAAAATATTTTTTTCACTAAAGGCGTTTGCAAATTCAGCGAATGCAAAAGTGACAGTAAAATTTTTCAAATGTAGTTAATTAATCAAATCAACATAGTGTAAGGTGACGACGTAAAGTTTTATTTACGCATTGAGGCGTGCAAGAGTTACAACTGCATTGCTTATCAACCAAATCAAATCAACATAGAGTAAGGTAATGACGTACCAAGGTTTTATTTACACACTGAGGCGTGTAACAGTTACAGCTGCATTGCTTACCAACCAAATTTGATTTGACTGATCAAAGGTCAAACGCCTTCACTCAAGGTTTACAGCTTTATTACTAGAGAATGGTGCTTGACCTTTGATCTACTAAAAGTGAGTCTGATCGGCCAACATTGCAGCTGAACTTTTGCATGCCTCAATGCGTAAATAAAGCCTCCTACGTCATCAGCTTAAACTTTGAACGCCCATTTTTGGTCAACTAAATACGTTTAAAATTTTTGCAGTCAGTTTTGACTTTGTTGTGCTTTCAACGCCTTCCGTGAAAAATATCTTTACACGTCACTTTTCCTTAATCAGAGTCAGGTCTTCGTATATGGCCACCTCAGCGTTTTCCCTTTTATGTCACGATGAAGCTATGCCCCCAGGCACTTATACCCGCCTTTCATGCCGGTACATCACCCTCGGCACTCACCTTCCATGGCGGCACGCGGTATAAACCGAGCCGTCCTCCGAACCGATCGCAAAATTGTTGACGTTGTTCAACTGGAACGCCAAGCATGTGACCGCCACTGATTTCGATTGTCTGTGCTGCAGCTCCATCGTTTCCTAGAAACAAGAATCGCGTTAGAGAGCGCAATATGGGGGTGAATGGGGGGACTGACCAGCGGTTGGGAGAGCATATCCAGACTCCACGAACACATCTTTCCATCGGTGGACACAGATATGAGGTTGTGGGCATTCTGGGTTCCGACAACATCGATGCAGTAGACTGGATGCTGGACGGAAATGGAACAAACATCACAAAAAAAAACTGTTCACACAGAAACCACAAAACAGATTTATTTATAGAATTCGTCGAGTGGTTCGGAGAGTCGTTTCTACGACGGCCATGATCGCAAGGTTAATGGTTCAACTCCCAACCAAGCCTCGTTGTTGCGTCCTTGGATACGATGCTTCACGACAAATATCTCTGCTTGGTAGAATCTCACAAGCAGCAAATTGATGAAGTCAGAAGCATAACTCAACTGAAAAACTCGCAAACAAGGGCAACTCCTAAGCGAGTCTGGATTCGTCTTCTGCATAGCGCCTCAGTCGCTTTCTCTTGACAGGATAAAATGAAGAAATCAAATCAATTTGTTCTCAGAAAGCGATTTAGTACCCACCTGTGCGTAGTTGCACTGCACATTGATTTAAAAAGGTCCAAGATCGGAAATCGCGAAATATAATCATTGTGGTGTTTGATAAAACGAAAACAGACTCGCACTCGATTACACAATTGGGGAGAGAGGCCCGAATCTTAGCATTTGTCACGAACACAAGTCATCGCGTGTCATGAACTCACTGTGTGTGCAGCAGTTGATAGTTTACTTCTCTGCGCAGTTCTTTTATTTGCACGATTGTCCCACACGACCACCTGACCACTGTACGTCCCACCAACCACTAAGTTTGGGTGGAACTTTGCAAAACATGATGATGTAATCGGAGATTGACACTGGAAGATGTACCTGCAAGGACGACACAGTTGTGACGTCGCAATTTCAACAGATTTGACGAAGTGAACCCGATTTGTGACGTCATTCAAATAATAAATAACTATTTACAGTATAACGTCCGCCGGAGAAATCTTTGCTCTTGATTTCATATCCGGACTTACTCTGGTGTGGTCGTCTTGTATTTGCTGTTCCAAACAAGCGCGACACCCTCTGGTTCGTACGGAGCTTCCTCGTTACTGCTGTATGACGTCACACACAGCTCCGGATGCTGAAATAATATCATCAGGTCAAATGGGATCAAGTGTGATGCACATACAGCGCCCTCACGTGGACACTCCAATCGAGTGATGTCACCATGCGATGGCGCGACCATTTCTCATCAGAGAAGATTCGGTTGATTGACAAGTTGAGTCGTCGATCGAGATCGCTACAACGAAATCCAATGTTATCGAATCAACATGGATCACACATTTACCAGACACTGGATGCTTCCACACATCCATCACATCGCTACACACCTCTCCTCCTCGATCTGAGTGCTGTACTCGGAGAAGAGGTCGATCTGATGAGCCAGAGCTCGTTCCACGAACTTGCTGGATCGCAAGACGAAAGATCGATAATCATCACTAGATTCAATCAAACTCTTCTCTGCTTCCGAGAGTTCGCGCGGAACTAAATAATCAACTTGCAATTGTTACGTCATAATCAAGTAGCAATGGCTGTTCTTTGAAAACTTAAGAATAGTGTGTGATGAGACATAATCGAGAGAAACGTTTATCACAATCACCTTCTTCCTCTTCAATCTGTGGATCTTCAACTCCGTCAGTAACTTCTATATGGATCCGCTCAACTCCGTCCACTTCAACACGATCCATCTCATCTTCAACAAAAAGGAGTTTTAAACTGATTCAACTGAACGTTCCTGAAACTCCCCTCTACTAGTTGATGACATCATTTCAAATGTCATCACGTTGAACTTGCATGACCTATAACGTATCAACTCACCTTCAGTATCTGGGCCCTCATCAGGAATTGGGGTTTGTGTGTTCTTCGAATACGTCACCACTTCTCGAGGGGGGATTGACGTCATTGTGATTTTACTCTGCCCCAACTTGCTAGCTTTCGGGGTCCTGAAACGTCATAGGGGTTAGATTGGGATTGACCAACAAAGACAAGCCACGTCATGCAAACACAACTCGAAACTACACATCATGAGAGAACACAAACGAATCCATTGAAACACTATGACACAGCTTTTACGACACAATCATGCTGAATTAAAATTGTTAATAACAAGCAGACGCGTGACCAAGATTGCCGACAACATCAAAGTACCAGGGAGGAATGACGTGTCCGCCTTGTAACTCGACCAGATATGGTTCCAAGTCCCAATCCATACTGTTGCATCTCATGAACACGCAAAGAACACAAATTAAATCAAGTTAAAAACACTGCGAGTTGAAAACACGGGTTCGATTCTTAGGTTACTTAAACAAAAAAACAATAGCGAGCCATTATTCAATTCAATCGTGCGTTCGCTAACTGGAGCCACGCATGAGCATTATTATAAAGTACCTTGTCCGGTAAGTGGTGTGTTCGGCGACTGGCTCCTTAATTGCCGCAGATTTCTTAGGAGATTCAGGAGTTGTAGACACTGCAAATCACCAAGTTTAGAGCATTTTATCCAATCCTCATCACAACATAGGCAACTGCAGCGAGCTCGCTTGCAGATCACTACTATCTCACAGAACCGAAGATGGGACAACCCACCAAGTGGCAAATCCAAAAAGTTTAGGGTGACTGCTTGACTTGATGACCGAAAGGTCTGTTCGCAGCCTCCCTGCTTCTTGTATTGATCGCGACGTTTTGCGCTTGATTTTTATATGAGGCCAAAATAAACTTGTTGTTGTTGCAAACTGTGAACTTGCCATTTTATACTCGACACCTAACCTGTTCACATCCAACTTTCGTGGGCCATAAGCCCGTGCTTCTGCATCATGATCACTCTTTTTCAACCAGGGACGCACTCAACATATTTCAAAAGGGGGGTTCTAAAAAAATCCTCGATCCCGCACTCAGGAGTAAATCCAAAAAATTTTGAGTTAGGTTGAATGTTGACTAAATACAAGGACGACAGACCAAAAAAGCCCTTTGAAAAATGCTTTCATGACTGGGGCGAGTTCAGACACTTTTTCAGGGAGGGGACACCTACTTTTCACATACCATCAGGCGTAGTTTTTTTCGGAAAAATCATTTTGAAGCATATTAAGAATAAAAAAAGGCTATCGGAGGTCCGGGAGCATGCTCCCCCGGAAAATTTTTGAAAATTTACAAGCTGTAGCCGCCATTTTAGTACTTTTTGAACAATTTTTAGGCAGATTTTGTTCGAAATTTTTGCCTCTAAATCTGACTGTCTAAGTGCCTCACTAAACAAGATGAATTTTGTTCTTTCATTTTCGATTATGTGTGCTTAGGGCGTAAGGCTTATCGTTATCGAAAAGGTTCAAAATTATGAAAAAATTGTATTCATTAAAAACATGTTTAAAAATGGCTGGTGGGGGGATGCATCCGTCCCTGCCCGTACTGATAACAATGTCTCTTACCACTGCACCACACCAACCAGCCGGTTTGGCTTCAGTATGATGTGGGACGAATTCTGACACAGCTGTGTTGAAACAACAGCACGTACATCTTGCATAGTTTAGACACTTCACTTTAAAAACAAGAGTTCGGTTTCAAAAGGGGGGGGGTTCGACCCCTCACCCCCCTGGGTGCGCCACTGTTTTCAACTATGACATCAAAAATTTGATTATGATGCAGTACTAGAAGCAAGTACCGCGGTCCTATAAAACCCATGAAAGTAGGCGATGTGACAGGGCATATGTCGACGGCACAAGTATATCAACGCTGAGCATTGAGCAAGTAAACTGTTCACATAAATTTTTAAATCTTAGTTTCGACCAGACTCCGAATCAAACCAAAGTCTACAAAAGCAACGACAGACGCTTTATATTTACTACGCCAAAAAACGCAATTTGGCAAGAGGCGCCCGATTATTCATGTACTTTACTGGATAGCAAGTGTCTTAAATGCTTTGCACAACCTAATTTTAAAACCGAAGTTTAACACCTTCCCCAAGAATCAAACCCACTTAAATGTTCGAAAGTGTCAGCATGAGCACTGCATCATACTCGCGATATTACACCGAAGCGTGTACTGCATGGCGGGATCCATCTCTGCCGCTTAGCACCCGGACAGCCTGGCTTCGAGAAACGTCGCAGCAGTGTCGAGCCGTTGGCGCACTGTGTCCGATTAGAATTGAACCCAGATCTCCCATATCCATGTCCTTAACCATTAGACCGGTCTAGCTCTGCATCATGCAATACTAAACATAGGTACGAAGGCGAAGTGACGGCGCCAACCGCTCACCCGTCGGTGCATAATCGATTCCGACTTTCCGCAATAAATCCTCGGTTTCTCTTCGCTTTCGATCGAGGTCGGAGGAAACAGTCACCGAAATCTTGCTCTCATCCTACAATAAACCAGAGTTACAAAGTTGTGAAGGAAAGTCTTTCAAATATAAAAGGGGGCAGAAATGACACAGAGGTTGCACAATGGGGACCCTGCTGGTGGAAAGAGCCGCTCACAGGCACAAGCTCCCGCCAGATAATGATGAAGAAAGTGAATCAGAAAAACTTGGAACAAATTGGACGCTCCCCCCAAACACTCACCTCTTTTTTTGCAGCTTTACTTTGTTTTTCGGCACGAATTTGTGCAAGCCGGGCTTTTTTACGCTCAAGCTCAGCTTTTCGATCGATTCTATCCGACATTGTCACAATTTTTATAACTTCTACGTTAACAAATCTGCAATTGAATCCACAAACACGTTAAAATTGCTAACACCACAATAATTGTTGCAACTAAGCAATATAACCAAAATAATCACTCGCACTGATGAGATACAACGAACGAAACGGCATCGCACTACAATGTTCAGCAACTACAACAATTTGTTATAATTCGCTTTGACAAATAATTCACGGAGTTCAAATATACGAGTAGTTTTGTGGAATCCAACGCACACTCATCATCAGCATTAAACCTTGCAACCACTCCTCCCTACAAGTTTTTAATTAGATCGAGTTTGCCCAAATATACTGTAAATTATAATAAAATTTTGCCCAAAGATCTATAAGAATAAAAAAAGTTGATGTATGATTGATTATTTGCTTGAAATTTGAGTTTCCAGAATGTGATGAAACTTTTGTTTCACACTAAAATATTAAACACTTTCATTTAACTAGGAGCATTAAGATGGCTTTTGGAACTCAACTTTAACAAAAAGAGAATAGCCTATTTATTTACAATCATTTCACAAACGTTTCGGTGAAAACTTATTCCATCATCAGTGTAAAAACTACATAGGCACTAGGCTAGAATAAATAGCACCAGAAGGAAATTCTTTTGAATACGGCATAATTATGACGACATAAACAGAGTAGTTGGGATTTAAATATATAAAAGCAAAGGGGTAGAATGAAATTACATGCAATTGGAGAGAAAAGTTTAGCAGTGAGAATTCTTGTGCTGTTTATTCTAGCCTAGTGCCTATGTCGTTTTTACAATGATGATGGCATAAGTTTTTAGCGAAACGTTTGTGAAATGATTGCAAATATATCGGCTGTTATCTTTTTATTGAACTTTCATTCAAATTCGGCCAAAAATCACCAATCTAGGGCCAGGTGGCATGTTTAAAGAAAAACTGAAAAATTTGTCCAAAATTTCTCACTTTCTCAAGTTTTGCACCTTACAGGGATGAGTGCTTGTTGCGTAGATCTTTTTTTTGCGAACAACTTTTCTTGAATACAAGTTTTATATCTAATCTCAGGCTGAGGACAAAGTACGAGATTCAATGCAGTTCAAAGTTAAAAAAATCAGCATGTTTGTTAACCAGGTGGCCATCCCATCTGCCGGCCTCCCATGCAGTGAATATGCAGGTGATATACAGACTGTGCTCCGTCCTTTCCATTATTGATCACAACACGATAGCCAGACTCATCGATTTTTTGTTCTTGTGCAACTATACGCACAACATTCATCAAATGGCCCAACAATGGTGCGTCGCCATCTGTGCAAGCCGATAACGTGGCAATCGGTTTCTTTGGAATGACCAAGAAATGCACGGGTGCTTCTGGGTTGATATCACGGATGGCTATGCATTGATCATCTTCATAGATGGTCTCCGAGGGAATTTCCTTGCGTATTATCTTACCAAATATAGTATCACCGCCAGCCTGAGCATTCTGCGCTTTCTCCACTTCAGACATTCTATACCTACCTACTTGAATCTGAAAATACAAAAAACTTTGATAGGAATGAATTCGATCGCAGGAAATACCGAAGCAAATCATTTCAACTTGCAGATAAAACAAAGCGGAGAATGCAGTCTCAGAGTAAAAACTGATTTTAATTTTATCTTTACTTTACATAACTTCAAAAACCAATAAAATACAACAAAACATGGGACGAATATAGCTGAAGAAAAACAAATTAAGCAACAGTTACTCTTTAAACCTGGATGTTTCGAAAACTTTGATACAACTGTCATCATCGGCAGTGTAAGCACAGTTTTGTATTACCTTGCTTACACTGCTGACGATGACAGCTGAACCTGTGTTACCAACACGTCCAGTTTTAAGATTTACTGTGGTTTCATTTTCGTCTCCAAGCTATCAAAAACTTTTCCATCCATCCATTTTCTAGACCCGCTGATCCTTGGCGGGTCGCAGGGGCAGCAGCTCGAGTTGGAGCCTCCAAGCATCTCGATCCTCTGCAGCAAAGGATAGATGCTCTGCTGGAATGCCAAAGCGAGACCAACTAAGATCTTCTACGCTATCTCACCATCGAGTTCTGGGACGGCCTCTAGGCCTTCGAAATGCACTGATCTCTTTTGCATATTCCCACGACTTATCAAAGATTTGCTGCAAGGCAAACATCTGGTCCATTGTGCTTCGGCCAGGACGAAAGCCACACTAAGCATCCGTTAGTTTAGGCTCGATTATTTCACATTTTTTTTCAAGGCATTTGGCATAGACCTTACCCGGGACACTGATGAGAGATATGCCCCTTTAATTGCTGCATTTTCTCTTGTCTCCTTTCTTGTGGATAGGTATTATCACACTAGTTTGCCATTGCTTTGGTGCTTGCCCAGTCCTACATGCCACCTTACAAACATGAGTCAACCAACGAACACCATACATGTTCATTGTTCATTGCTTTTAACATTTTAGCTCTGATGTTCCCATTGGATTCAATAGGTTTTTCGTGGTCGAAAAATCTTCCGTTTTCTCAAGGGTTTCAAAGCTTTCAAAGTGCAGACAACTAGGTGGTGATCAGTTGACAACTCCGCCCCTCTTTTAACACGAACATCAGACACGGTAGAAAACAAGTCCGCCGAAACGATACAAAAATCAATGAGGGAGCGTTGTCCCAGAGAGTCTCTGTACCAGGTGTACTTATGAATTCTTTTGTGCTGAAAAAATGTGTTTATTAAGCACAGTCCATTGGAGGCGCACAACTGTAATAAACACCTTCCGTTCTTGTTAATGTTAGGGTCACCATGTTGCCCAATAACACCTTTCCAGGTTGCATTGTCGATGCCCACATGTGCTTTGAAATCGCCCAAAAGGACAAGAGATTCTGATGAAGTTGCTTTTCCCAATGCAACCTCAACTTCCTCCAGAAAGGCTTCGTACTGTGGTTCTATGTTAGGTGCGTACACCTGCAAGAGACCGCTTCTGCAGCCTTAGCTTTAGAAGACAAACCCTTCCTCCCAGTGGTACCCATTCAACGACACACTCAGCTATGTTGGGGCTCACAAGTAAGTCAACACCAGCTTGAGCGAACATTGCTGCATCAACACCGGAGTAAAAAATTTTCCACCCACGGTACAACTCAACAGTTCCAGAACCCCGGCGCTTTGTTGATGAAATTCTTACAATATCAAGGCGATATATACTGCTGGGCTTCGGAAACAAGTTCCTGCTCTTTCCTAGTTAGTGACGAAACGTTCCAGTTCCTGATAGCTAGATCCAGGCAGCTTGGTCCGACTCGAATACATTTTCTGTGCGCTGCCCCCATTTGCCCCCCCAGACGCTCAGCAACTGCGTTGGTGGGTTTCCAGTGACGATCACCTTGTGGGGGAGACTGTAGCTTACTTTTCGAACGAGTCCCTCTGCCTAAAACTCGAATGCGGACCTTTTATCCTGCGCGCCGTCCGATGCAGTATGAATATTGTTGTTACAACTTTCCATTTAGCTACAGCATTGGACTGCTACTTAGTCTGTTTCTCTCCTTCGACCTTACCGCAATGGGTGACCCTGATGGAAGTGATTAAATACTACTGACGACATTGTCTAAGGAATAAGGATCTTAGAAAACTCAAACCTTCCCACCACGTTAAGGTGGCAAACCATAGGCGAGGTCAAAAACTCGTCAACTTGTTATAAATATAAACTGATCCACATGCAATTACTTCATAGTATGGCTCAGAGGGAACAACCGGGGCAATAATTTTGGCCGGGGCTGGGGAATTGCAGCCGCCCCAGCCGGGGCCAGGGTGTATACAATGCTTTATATTGAGTCTAGAATGCATCGCAAGTAGGCTACTAGCGTCCTCACTCCACATGTAAATGCAGTCAATGGTGTTACATAATGCTTTCAGTCACAAAATGCTTTCGTAATTGTTTTCGAAATTTCTTTGTAATTGTACACGCTTTTCATTAGTGCATGACGAACCTCAAAAATGCTTTAAGCATGCACGTTCTCATTATTTTTACACACCAACGCATTTCTCATGTATAAAAAATCTTCATGTAAAAATTAAGATATGACTTTTATATTCCTTGTATGAGACCACCCTAATCTTTAAGAGTGGGTTTTGCACTTCAAAGGTAGTCTTATACGCCGGAATATACTGTAAATAAATTTGAAATTCAACCCTGGCCCCAGCCAATTTTTATGACCCCCCCGACAGGGGGCCAGGGCTCTGGTTGATTCTTAATGGCTCAGCCACACTTTGATGACAATGCTTTTAAAATGTATCAGCTCTTGGACTTATATTTCACTTCCACCATGCAGATGAATGTTTCTTACTGCCGCATTTTCCTTTCTGCATTTATCAAATTCTTTACACTTCCCTCATGCCTTTTACATTTCTTGTCTAAGCAAAGGTACCTCTGCTTCCTCTAAGATTATAGCAAGCAAAAGTTTCCCTCAATTCAATTAAAAATTCGCCTGGAGTTTTTCAAGCATCACAGATAATTCAAGTTTTTTGCTAGGAATTTTAGTTTGCAGGATATGATCCCTTCTTTTGGCACTTAATGCACTAACAGTGAGTTGGCAATCTCAATACAAAAATAACAGAATTTTTTTTTTTTTTGCAAACTTTCCCCTCAGAGAAACATTCAAAGGCAGACACAGATAAAATTTGGTAAGGAAACTGCTGCACATATATATGCTGTTAAATTTGACTAACTTTTGCAAACAAACAAACAAACAAGACATACTGTAGGTGATCTAATGATACATATTTCCCACAACATAAAAATATTGCCACTAAATTATCAAATCACAGTAACCGAATAATAAACAATCATTCAAATGCAAGGCAAAGGTTTTATATATATAGCGAATTGCTCTTATGCAAACATACTCGATTTAGCCAACTTTAATATTATTATATATCCATTCCAACACACTATACTTTGAGGCTTTACCTCAGCATAGCAAGTCAGGGCTTAAATTTGGTTTATCCAGAACTTTAATTTGAAATAAAAAGTTTTGAGCTTCCATTTCAGAAGCTCGTCAGTTCAAGGCAAAACTTAGGGCTTCCAGTCTATAATGACTAAAAATTTTGAAAAGTTTCCCAGTGCCAACAAAATTGCTGAAGTACTTTGTACGATGTGGCAAAAGATTGGTGATGAAAGTGCTGGTAACCACATAACTCAAAGCTCGAAACATTGCGACAAACAAATGAACTAAAGTTACAACAGAACAAACAGGATTATACCTGTCGAATCCAATGATTACAACCGGAAGCTCGACCTTGAGCAAATTCAAATAAATTGCTTGAACGAGCAAATACAGCTACTCTCGTTGGCATAAAACTACGTACGATAAATTGAATCATTTGTTGCAATATCCTAGTGACTTCTAAAACATAGCGATATCAATAAATACAGGAATGTGGTAGGTGAGCAGAAGTAGGTGAGCAGAAGATACAGCTCAGATGGCCGAGTGGTATGGAGCGTCTGTCTCTTGAGCTGTAGACTCGGGTTTGATTCCGAGTCGGGTCAAACCAATGACTTTAAAATTGGTTTTCACAGCTTCCCTGCTTGATGCTCAGCTTTAAGGGACAGTGTGAAGAACAAGCCGGCAAGTTTACTTGTTGTGCTGTTGGGAAAGGCACTTAGCGGGATTCCCCCACGTTGGTGTGGTAGACAGATGGCCGGCAACTCCTAAGCGAGCTCGTATAGCGCATTGATCGTTTTCTCGTGATAGGAGGATAAATATGCAACTAAATAAAAATAAATAAATGAATATATATCAGGGGTGGGCAAGCTTTTCACACAAAGGGCCAGATTTGAAAAAATTGTTGAAACCGTGGGCCGCACGCTGATTGGAAAACAAGGTGATGATCTCTTTGTTTTTTGAGGGTCACAGTCCACCCCATGAATGTGATATCCCAATTAAAAAGTTTTTACCTTGTTTTTTTTCCCAATTTCGCACTGTTGAGGCTTATTTTTTTAAAAATCACTGCCATCTATGATCTTTAAAGGAAAAAAAGGTTTTTAACTCAATTCACAGTAAGAGTTGAAGTTTGTCAGTTTGTGTAAGTGCCGGCGGGCCAGAATAAAAGGACTGGCAGGCTGGATTTGGCTCGCTGGCCTTAGTTTGCCCATGTCTGATACTGGATATATATAAACGAGATAATGACAAGCAAAACCAGTGAAACAGTGAAGTACTGCCCTTTCTTCTACTCAAAACAATTTCAATATTGAACAGTTAAAGACATCTTAAGTACGGTACCAGTATAAAATACTTTCCACCACCAGCAGTCTAGTGGTTGAGCAGGCTGCTAACAATTGTAAAGCTTACCCACGCATGCCTAGCCCACGGTCCTACTAAACACCGCAAAAGACTGAAACATCGCAAAGGACCTCAAATTGATATACTAAACACAGTAAACAACGACAAAGGACCTTAAATTGTGGAGTCAGGGGCGTTGGAGTTGAAGGGGGGTGGGGTTGCAGGGTTGGGGCGTTGGAGTTGGGGGTCTGGGGGGGTTAGGGTTAGGGGGTGGAGTTGGGGGGATCGAGGGCGTTGGAGTCAGGAAGGTTGGGGTCAGGGGGTTGTAGTTGGTTTGAAATTACCTTAAAAGTCTTGTAGTTGGTTTACAAGTACCTTGTAGTTTCTTGTGCTGTTTTCAACTACCTTGTAGTTGGCTTAAAAGCACCTTGTAGTTCCTTGTAGTTGGTTTAAAAGTACCTTGTAGTTATTTGTAGTGTTTTCAAGTACTTTGTACTTGGTATAATAGTACCTTGTAGTTCCTTGTGCTGTTTTCAAGCATTTTGTAGTCTACCGGTAGGTTTAAAAGTACCTTGTAGTTTCTTGTAGTGTTTTCAGCTACTTTGTACTAGGTATAAAAGTACCTTGTAGTTCCTTGTGCTGTTTTCAACAACCTTGTAGTAGCTATAAAAGTACCTTGTAGTGTTTTCAACTACCTTGTAGTTGGTTTAAAAGTGTCTTGTAGTTTCTTGTAGTGTTTTCAACTAGGAAGCGGCTATTTCACTGGAAATTTCGGTTACCGAAGTTCGAAAATCGTGGTTTGCGGAACCGGAAACATACCCTAACGGTTCCCCTACTGTGAGAGTCGCACTACAGGAACCGAAAACGGTTATGCAACTACGATTTTTCAAACTTCAGTAACCGGAATTTTTGGTGAAATAGACACTTCCTTTCAACTACCTTGTAGCTGGTTTAAAAGCATCTTGTAGTTCTTTGTGCAGTTTTCAACTACCTTGTAGTAGCTATAAAAGTACCTTGTAGTTCCTTGTAGTGTTTTCAACTACCTTGTAGTTGGTTTAAAAGTACCTTGTAGTTCCTTGTAGTGATTTCAGCTACTTTGTACTTGGTTTAAAAGTACCTTGTAGTGTTTTCAGCTACTTTATACTGTTATACTTGGTTTAAAAGTACCGGTACCTTGTAGTTCCTTGTGCTGTTTTCAACCACGGTACCTTGTAGTAGCTATAAAAGTACCTTGTAGTGTTTTCAACTACCTTGTAGTTGGTTTAAAAGTACCTTGTAGTTTCTTGTAGTGTTTTCAGCTACTTTGTACTTGGTTTAAAAGTACCTCGTAGTCTAGTTCCTTGCAGTGTTTTCAAGCATTTTGAAGGTTTAAAAGTACCTTGTAGTTCCTTGCGGTGTTTAGTAGGACCCGTATGCAGTCCACCTATCTACCTCACAGTAAACCACCCTGAAACATATGCTTCCAGTCTTCATCTAGATCTAGCAAAATCTATTGGCTAATTGAGGCTATGGCTGATTTCAAGACCATCTTGTAGCGTTACTCACAGACTCACAGCTCAGTTACAACTGGTTCCGGTACCTTCAATTACAGATTATGGACCATTGTCTCTTTGCCCAGCTGAACATCAAATTCCTAGAAGTCCCTCAAAACCAAATCTCCCCAAAACCAACACCATAGGGAGCTGGAACACCATAGGTTAGGTCCAGTGACATTGACATGAACGTTCGCAATTCGGATGCGGGATCGCATGCTCCCCAAACGTTTCAAAATCGATCCGATCTTAACTCCGAATTGGAATCTTCAAGTAAACTTTTACTGCAAGTGACAGCTATGGCGCGCCGTTTGGAAAAAAATTATGCTTTTTGTAACACACATTTCTTCGGTCAATTTAGAGCAAAATATGTCCTAGCTACATGTCGGAAATTTCCGACATACCGGTACAGTATATATCAGACAAATTGCACGTTAAGCTGAGCCAAAATACACGCGCAAAATAAGTCGGAAATTTCCAACTTATATGTCGGAAATTTCCGACTTGTCATATCAGACACACGCGCAAAATAAGTTGGAAATTTCCAACTCATGTAATGGAAATTTCCGACTTGTTATATCAGACAAATTCATCTCTTTTAGTGGGACAAAATTGACCTGAAAAACAAGTTGAAAAATTCCATCTTTTATATTGAAAATTTCCGACTTATTTTACGCGAGTATTTTGGTCCGAATTAGAGTGCAATTTGTTTGATATAAGTCGAAAATTTACAATATATAAGTTGGAAATTTCCGACTTGTTTTTCAGGTCAATTTTGTCTCACTAAAAAGATGAATTTGTCTGATATAGCAAATCGGAAATTTCCGACCCATAAGTAGGAAACTTCCAACTTATTTTGCGCATGTATTTTGGTCCGAATTAAGGTCTGTTTACACTAAATGCGATTTTAGTCCGTTTTGTTGTCGTACGAAATTTCATAAGATTTTTGACGCAAGCAGTTGACGAAAATATCTTCCACACAATTCGAACCCAAACTATTTTGCTTTCTACCGGTTGTTTTGCGAAGCACCTTACGATTGTATTCTAGAATGCCGCGCAAAGTGACGTAGCTCTACGCGCAAAGTGACGTCATAACCTCTAACTGTTTCGTAGCTTACGTCACTGTACGTACGAAAAATTTCATCGTATTCTGTGTAAACACACCTTTAGAGTACAATTTGTCTGATGTGACAAATCGGAAATTTCCAATAAGTTGGAATTAATTTCCGACTTGTTTTTCAGGTCAATTTTGTCCCACTAAAGAGATGAATTTGTCTGATATAACCAGTCGAAAATTTCCGATCTTTAAGTTGGAAATTTCCGACATGTAGGTTGGATATTTTTTGCTCTAAATTGACTGAAAAAACATATGTTACAAAATATATAATATTTTTCCAAACGGCGCGCCATAGCCAGCTATTGGAATTCTGAGTTATAGCGAGTGGCAGCGGTTTCTGGAATGCTAGTAGCCTACATTTCATCAACCATTTTTGATTAAATTGGAAACAGTTGTCTGATGGTGGCAACCTGGCAATGCTATAAAAAGTTAAGTGAACAAAAATTTAGTTTGTTGCTCAACAGTAGGCCTAAGCTACTTTTAAAAAAATCAAATCTTCATTTTACTGGCGGTATTACGCCAAAACGGGTGGCGGGATCCATCTTCTCGGCTTAGCGCCTGGGCAACTCAGACTCAGCTCCGAAGAAACGTCGTAGCGGTATCGAGCCATTGTCGATACTGTGTGCGATTTGACCAACCCGGGATCTGACCCCACATCGACAGCAATAAGCGCAAAAAGATATTTATGCGAAACCACACTCACTATATGCGGCAGCAGTCCTTGATCAGTGGCCAAACAACAATGTAACCAGTGTTACCAGCAAGTGACATTTCAAAAACATCAAATTTTTCGTAATGCAACATCAGATTCAATGCAAAAACATCAAATTGAAATTGAAATCATCTTTCTAAAAATACATAAATCTTTGGTAGCTAAACACAAATGTGTATTTGCATTTTTTATTCTTAAATCGAAACAAATGCATAAAACGATCCAAGAGTCTAAGGCAGCGTTTTTCAAACTGGGAGGCGCGGACTATTCTTGGGGGAGGCGCGAATGTTAACCACAATCATTTAAAAATGCTCGTATAATAAGCCTATAGCACAATCCTTTTAATTGCATAGAAACAGCAGCTATTTGTTTTCTTAAACATTTACCGAAGTGTTAGTTGCAAAATCAAGTGAAGTTTTATTAGCTCGCACGCAAGAAATCTTAGCCAGTATCCAAAGTCTTGCTTTACTAAACTTCCAAGGTCATTGTGACGTCCTAAAGCGATTATTCATATTATCGAATGATTTCGCAGTAACGCTCGAATATGCAATTGCCAAGTCCAGCGGCCCTATCGACTGCAGTTATTTATCTTATTTAATCACAAAGTAGGCTAATGGAGAAATAATCAAAAAATAATGTAGTAAATGTCATCAAAATTAAAACATAATATGGTGAGTTTATAAAATCAGCAAAAGAGATTTACTCCTCTTTTGCTGTGAAAGCTAGGCCTATAAATTGTCAGATATACATACCGCTCTTTGCTGCAAACGTGTAGAGCACTTTGTTAATTTTTTGTGTACTTTTATGTGTTTTATAAAATGGAGGGGAGGCGTCATAGCCTATGACTGAATGTCTGTAAGGGCAGTGATTGGCACGATAAACCTCTCTGTACTAAAGCGATAACGATAATCGATAACTTCAAAAAAGTTCTGAGCGATACCGATAATCGATAAATCTCAACTTCTTAAAGCGATGTCGGTAATCGATAAATTATCGCCGATAATTTTTTCCAATAAATGTTGCTGTAAACTTTCAATGTGTTTGACGAAGTTTTTTTTTTTTTGTAAGTCAAATTGCAGAAATGTTTTTCTAGATTTTTTAAGGAAAGATAACAGTTCACGAACTCCGCTTTTGCATTAAACAATACAAAGAGAAATTTTTTTTAACTGCAACAAGACTTAATGGACACCGTGTCTCTTTTCCATAGCGCCAACTGACTAAGTTTGAAGTTTGAACACTGTGTGCACAAAGATTCGTTTATCGCGATAATTTATCGGCGATAACCAAATATATCGCAAAAGCGCAGAGGTGGGCACAATTTCCTTAATGACGAAGCTAACTTTTTCATTAACTAGTTAATTCGTTAAATTTTTTTTGAATTTAACGGATGAAATTAACTTCGATTAATGCATGATAACTTCCGTTAAATTTTTTAAAAAGGTTATTTCTCTTATAGTTGGTTAAGTTTGACATCGATCGATAAAACGAAATGTCGTTTTAAGCCAAAATTAACGATTTAACGAATTTAATTAACTTCCGTTAATTGGAGATGAATTTAACGAATTAACGTTAACGGAGGCACTGTGTTAACGAAGTAATGTTTATCGAAGCTAACGTTTTGCATTAACTTGCCCATCTATGCAAAAGCGATATCGGTTATCAATAAATCAATACTATTTTGAGCGATACCGGTAACGATAATCGGTAATAAATTATCGCCGATAATTAAATTATCTCAATAAATGCCCATTTCTGTTGTAAGGGAGGTGCAGAAAAACAAAGTTTAAAAACCACTAATCTAAGGTTGAAGGTACGGTGCCATTTATACACTATAAACTTTAAAAAACTGAAGTTTTGAGTCTGCATTAAACAGTATACTGTAAAATCATGATAATGGTAGGCTACCTTAAAAATGTGTACTTATAAATGCTACCATACATAAAGCATTATGGAATAACCAATTAATTATATAATTCCAAATTCAACGATCTTCATACCACCATATTGAATATTAATGTGAAAAGATGCCAAAGACAAATACCATATTGTGGTGTAGCCAAAAAATAATAAGTTGCACCAGACAGTGATGTTCACTGTTCCCTCTAAGATTTTGGCAAGTGCGAATCTGCCCAAATTTAAATATTTATAGAAATTTGCCCCGATTTTTTAAGGCTAAAACAGGGGCCTTCAACTTTTTTTGCACAATTGTCCCTTTTTGGAAAATGTGGGACAAAATCGTCCCCCGAGTAATTTTTCCACTAAAATCAGGTGAAGAGCAAAAAAAATGTCTTAACATCCGCAGAGATCCATTTTTCCACTAAAGTCAGAAGAAGAGCAAAAAAAGGTTTTCATATCCGCAAATTAAGCTGCATTTTTCCACTGAACTTAGGTGAAGAGCAAAAAGAAAAGGTCTTCACCTCTGCAGTGCTCCATTTTTCCACTAAAATCAGGTATAGAGCTGAAAAAGGTCTTCACACTTCACACCTGCAGAGCTCCATTTTTCCACTAAAATCAGGTGACAAGCATCCGCAGAGCTTCTCTCGGAAGTTCATTGCATATGTTTTTGACAAACTTGAAATCGCCCCCTAACAAGCAAAATCGCCCCCTAATTTCAACAATTGTTGAAATAAGGCCAAAATCGCCTCTGTTAAAGCACCATGGGCTAAAAGGAGGTTGATTTGAGTTTTTGCGCTGAATTTGAGTTTGCAGGGTAAGATAGCCTACTTTCATTTTACATCAAAACTTTGAATATTTTACTTCAAATTGTCAGCAGCGTGGCATAATGGTTTGGAGCGTCGTTTTTACGACGACCATGATTGCAAGGTTAGTGGTTCAACTACCAATCTAGTCAAGTTGTTGCGTCCTTGGATAAGATGCTTCACAATGATCATCCCTGCTTGGTGTAATCTGGCAAGCTGCAAATTAATGAAATCAGAAGAAAATTCTACCGGAGACCTTGAAAACAAAGGCTACTCCTTAGCGAGTCTGGATTCGTCCTACGCATAAGCGCCTCCGCCGCTTTCTCGTGATGGGACGATAAAGACGAAGAAAACCAAAATCAATCAAACTTCGGCTAAAAATCTGTAATCCAGTGAGCAATCTCAAGAAAAAATTGCCCAAAATTTCTCACTTTTCTCAAATTTTGCACCTTAGAGGGAAGAGTGGTGATGTTATCACCAACATAGTTAGCACAAATTGAAACAAGAATACTGTACAAATCGAAGTCTAGGCTGTACCCGTATTCATTGTGATAGTGAAAGCGCAGGTTGTGTGACGTTACATTAGCCTCAAAATCGTAAAAGTCGAGTAGCAATTTATTGGGAAAGATGTAGATGAAGTCGACTTAAGATGTGGCGCATTATTACTGTTAACTGAATAAATAATTTGCAAATTTCTAAAGACATAATATTTTATGCTTTGGTGAATATTGTTGCAGCCGAAGCAACTCAACAATAAATTTATGCACGAAAGCATCAGACATCAAACTAGCAACACTGAATCTACCGTAGAACGGGACAGCGCTGTTTCGGGCTATTAGCCCTCATCAGCCGCCCTCAGGTAAAATATATTCATCTTCCAGAACGAAGGATTTTGCCGTAAATAACATGAGATTTTATGAACTATAATTAACATGAGATTTTATTACAGCTTAAATTGGCTTAAAATCATCACTACAATTCATCTAACAAAAATACTCAAGTTAAGTTAACGCCAGGCGTCAGAGAGAAGCTCTTGACTGAGCGGTTGCAATCTCAAATGTGCCGAGCAGTCATTTACATTACACTCGAAGTCACAGTTACGCAATCGATCGGTAAATTGCACACAAAATCTCCTAAAGTAAGCGCTGCTAGCACGTAAACAGGTCACATACAAAATATTTACAGGCGTCATCAAGTTTTTAGTTCATTCTTCTTTCCTAAAAAAATCATTCATTAATTCCGTATCGTGAGGGGGGAACGCCCTTATTGCTGCGGGCTGATCGTCTCACGTTATTAACTTCGGGGTTTACACTTTTATCATGTAAGGTTTCACTAAAAGAAGAATCAATAAGGTCACGGTTTGAGTTCACAGATACATAAAAATTATCTCCGGTAATGACGTCATTACTCACATGCGGGCATTGCGATACATCACGAACAGAAACATCTTGATCACTTTCAACAGTGCTATTATTATTCACACGTGGGCAAGGTGATAAATCACGAACAGAAACAGTGGCTTCACGACCATTTGGGTAACGAATACTAGCGTATGTAGGATTCACATGAATAAGTTCAATCTCATCAACATAAGGATCGCTCTTGCTGTTTCTGACAAAGCGTTTAACGAAAGCTTTATCATCACAAGTCAGCCACGTCGGTAAAGACTTCCCAGAACAAGAGCGGCGCTTGAAATTAAAAAATCGCTCATGGGGTGTTGAATTAGTCGACACACAACAAAGACCTAATACAATGCAATATATCATCTAAAACATTTTCATACTGTGATAACGGTAAACCACGAGTCTGTAATGCCAGTTGAATAGTTTTCCACATCGTACTCACAGTTTTCTTACATTGTCCGTTTCCGACAGGATGATAAATACTAGATTTACTGGAAGCAATACCCCGACTCAATAAATATTGTTTAAATTCACGAGATGAAAATGAACTGGCATTATCTGAATGAATAAAACTAGGCGTACCGGTTAACCCTTTAAGGGATAATGTAACATATGTGTTACATACATTCTATTCAATATTTCGACATAATACTCTAACATTCTTGCAACCCTCGAACTTTTTATGAAATTTAAAATGTGCAAATTACCAGAATATAAATCAAAAATGGCAACACCAGTGTTTTTCTTTTCAAAATTTAGTTGAGTGTCGAAGAGGAATTTCTGGTGAGGAAAGGTTGATTTTTAATGATAAACTGCTCAACCGGTATTGGGAAATTTTTTCGCAGATGGGGTGAAATAGTCTTAGAATATCTTAGAAAAGCTAGTCTAGCCCAAATCAGATGCTGTGCTTGGTTAG
The DNA here is from genome assembly GCA_964006365.1 of Trididemnum miniatum. Lineage (NCBI taxonomy): Eukaryota > Metazoa > Chordata > Ascidiacea > Aplousobranchia > Didemnidae > Trididemnum > Trididemnum miniatum. Next base: position 27,492,996 of record OZ023240.1, read on the forward strand.
GCTGGGCTATTTTTAGGTTTTACTAGCTGTGTAACATATATGTTACACGGATCCTTAGAGGTAATTTTTCTAAATAGTAAACAGTGTGCTTGTTGGGTAGATTAGCTATGCAAATAGAGTATTTTTGTCAAATCATAATGAACAATGCATTGCAGCGAAAAGTAATCTTTCACTTTGGGGTAGCTAGACTATTCTTAATGGCAATTTGGTACCTGTAGGTATTGTATATACAGTGGCCTGGTGGTATAGTTGTGAATATGTTATCATATGTAGCCTCACGAATGACCTGGAGCTGGTCCAACGAGAAAGTAGGTTACCTATCCCAACTTGTCTGCTCAACTTTAGTGGGTTTGTTTGTCTAAAGATTCAAGTTGTTTCTTGTTTTATTCAGAAAAGTATTATATACCAGATGCAAATTATGCACCAGCAAAAAGAAGACATCACTTACAAACAATAAGTGCTTGCAATGTAACGTGCATCTTTGTTACGTAAATGATAGAAACTGTTTTCAATTGTATCATGAAGGTTTTTGAGTGCTTTGACAGTATTGGTGGCATGAGAAATGTGATTTGAATTGTTGATAATTATTTGCCGATTACAATTTGTTACTGTACCAATGTATGATGCAATAAGTAACTAGTAAGTGACTGCAATTTTGTAGGTGGCTGCGATTTAGCTTCTCATGTGAGCGATTTTTGAGGTGCAGGTATAGAAATATATAAAAGTTCAATTTCTTGTAGTTTGTATGAAATTTCATCGATTGTTGAGAGTCTCCTAAAGTGCTGATACGTTGCTAAATGTTTCACAATTCATTTTTAAATGTTCGAAATGTAAATTATAGCATAATAACTAGTCGAACATGGGGAATTCCCTAAGATATCAGCGCCACCTAGTGATAATACATTTGCAAAATGAACCCTTAACTTTAATTCCTCTGCCATGGACTTTATACAACGTGTGGCCTTGTATTTAAACAACTTGGTTCAAATGCAAAAGTTATTACCCCTAAGGGACAATGTAACACATATGTTACATGCTATAAAATAATAAACAAACCAGAAAAAAATTTTTTTTTTTTTAAATGGTAATAAAAACATATTTCACGCCCTACGAAACCATTGTAGCTCAAAAATTTTGTAAACTGAAGTTCTGTCCTTTAAAGGGTTAAAGCAAAAAGTTTTTCAAGACACAGAATGACAGTAAACGACAGGGCCGGATTAAGGCGGGGGCTGATGGGGCTGCAGCCCCAGGCCCACCGACCAAAATAGGCCTCTCGATTACAACTTATTATGAACAACTAAGTGATTTTTTCATCAATCAACTATTTTATTTTAAAGTTGAATACGAATTACCAATCTTTATAGGCCTAATCTATCCAGTTTAGGTTAGGGCTAAGTGAGTGATTCAAGATTGTATCAACGCCAAAAGTTTCAACGATTTTACTCTTGAATTTAAATCACAAGATCTGCGGCAAGTAAACGAAATCCAAGAAGACTGATTACGAGTTTGTGAGATTTGGACATACTTTACGTTGCGAGATTCGGACCAGTATTGCGTTACCAGCCCAACGGCTGAGGCATTCAATCGGAGCAGGAAACAGGGTCCAGAAGCTAGCTTTGAAATTATTCCAGCCCCTCCTAACAAATCAAATCTCTCTATGTTTTGGGTCAAAATTGCAGGAAGCAAAAAAATGCCAAACAATGTATATAAAAACATTCTGACGCAATATGATTGTTCTGCAGCATATTGTGCAACGAATTTAACGGTTTTCGAAACAGAATTCAAACTGAATGAATAAAATGATGATCGATATGAATGTTCATTGCTGTGTAAATTTTGAAACAAATCACAATCAAATACTATCAATAGCCCAGCGTCGGTTACAGTGTGTGATGTAGGCTAACGTTCTATCCTGTAACTAGAAGGAAATCAATCTAAATCAGGGGTGCAGAACCGGTAAAGCACAGCGGGCCACATTGATTGCATAATATTTTCAGCGGGCCACATTTATTTTTAATTGTTAAATTTCGCTTTAAAAAGGCACAATATTTCGTCGCAAATTTAACAACATTCATGCTGAGCTGTTTTTTTTTTTCGTAAAATCAGAGACTTTTGCGCGTTTTTTATGCTACAAATATATAGCATGTAGTTGAATGTGACGCAGTTTTTAAGAAATCTTAATGTTTTATATTCCACCATTTTGTTGTACACTTAACGATTAAAGTTCTGACGCGGGCCACATTCAAAACTTAAGCGGGCCGCAGGTTCCCCAACCCTGATCTAAATCTTCATTAACTCAAGATTACGCGGAAGGGTGATACATGTAGCGGGGGTCCATCTACGTGACATAGAGCCTGCAGGGCAACGCAGCTCCGAAGAAATGTCGTCGTTTTAGCGAGTCATTAATTTATGATTATTTCGTTGCATAATTCATAGACAGCAGCGTAAATTAAAGATGGTTTCACCATAGACTTATGGTTTCACACAAAATGCCGTACGAATTTTCGTAAAATGACGTTAGGATACGAAATAGAGCAGGAATGGCGAACCTTTTTAATTGGTGGATCAAATTTAAGATCGTAGACCGAAACAAGAAAAAACGTGGGTTGTGGATGTAATCATATTAACGAAGGGCTTGAACCCAAGTTCTTCCGAAATCTGTGCAAAGAACAAAAAAAAAAAGGATCTTCACCTCAAAAATACCCAGCTTCCCGTCTTCAATGCCGCAGTATGGAAAGATAAGCTTTTCTTCACTACGTTAATGTTCGTTACCGGTTTCTTCGCAATATTTTTGAAACTACAAGTGGGTCACTAGGTGATCCGCGGGTCAGTGGTTTACCATCCCTGAAATAGAGGCTGTGAAGGAGGTTGACGCAAACTTTGCGTGGCTTGGGGAAAACTAATCGTAGAATCACTTACAAAACAACAAATAGAAAGCGTATTTGCGGAAATTGGGGCTCTGCGGTATGACATCTTCTAAAGCTTTGTACGTGCAAAATAGGTTCAGAAAATTTGTTTTTTGAATGTGTTTAATACCGGTATGTAGGTTACATATTTCAGCAGGTCTAGGAGTGACGGGGACAAAACAGGCCCCTGACTACCAAATAGCCCCAGGCCTCAGAAACCCTTAATCCGGTCCTGGTAGACGACAAAGTATTTTTACACGGAAAAACAAAAGGAAAGCGTGAATATTCATCAACAGATCAACAATGACTAATAAATAATTGTTGGAATTAATTGATTGAACTGGCCCCTTAAAATCTAAACTTAAACGTTCCATAGGGTTCGTGGCCTTGATCAACACGTTTTGGTTAGAACGGAAAAATTGAGGTTTCAGTTCAGCACATATTTTACACGACGAGACAACACGCTTGACATCTGATGTGGAAAAAGGTAAGTTCTTCGTTCTGACAAAATGCAGCAATCTTGTTACACCTGGATGACAAAGGTATTGTGAATATCTTCTAATGAAGAGGATTCAGTCAAGCTTGAACAAAATGCTCTGGAGAGAGTATCGGGTCCTACGTTCCGTTTTCCAGGTCGGTATTTTATGTCATACGAGTACGATGCTAGCTTCATTCTCCATTGTTGAACTTCATTGTTTTTTATTTTGGAGCGACGTCGGCTGTCAAGCATAAATGCAACCGATTGTTGGTCTGTCACGAGTGTGAATGTTTGTCGCAGCAGATGTGACCATTTCCTTATAGCTTCGATGATTGCAGTGGCCTCTTTTTCAATAGCAGGATAGTGCAATTCTCCACCCTGCAAGGTTCGTGACATGAAGGCTACTGGCCTACCATCTTGATTGAGGGTGGCACATACTGCAACTTCCGAAGCATCGCATTCAACTACAAATGCTTTGCTTTCGTCAATCGAGTGCAAGGCAGCGCTCTCTAACTCTTGCTTTAGCAATTGAAAAGCTTGAAGAGCTTTGATATCTTTGCTAATAGGAAAAACTTTGGTATTGGCGAGTGGGCGCACTTTATCAGCGAAGCGATCAATCCATTTAGCATAGTACGCGAACATTCCCAAAACACTTTTGAGCTGTTTGGAAGTAGCAGCCGAGTAGCAATTTATTGGGAAAGATGTAGATTCTATTTGAATAAGGTGTACCGGATGGAGTAGGGTGTTATAAAATTTAGGCCATAAATTTGAGTAAATTAGGTTAGTATTAAAAAAAAAGTGACTGTGAACTGCTGCTGCACTTGAAAAAAAATTATCAAATTCGTGATTGCAATATACTGATATATACCCGAGCTTCAATCAATGGAGAATTTCACTGACAAAATCACCCAGGAAGTGAAAGCTTTTGTAGATAGATTGGCAAGGTATGAGGCTGAATATGCTAGCATTAGCACCAGGCCTGATGTTGAGGATTCTAAGACTGGCAGCAGGCCTGATGCTGGTGCTGTTGCTGCTGCCAATCTTGTTGCAGATCAAAAGGAGCAAGGAAACAAGTTAACGAAGATGAGGACTGCATTCAACAACTTGAAGAAAATTATCAACTCGATCCAAAAAAGAATGGAAGATCAAGGAAGGAAATTGGACGACCTAGAACAGTATGGGAGGTCCAACTGTCTGATTGTCCACAAATGTGAAGGAGTTCCGAAAAAGGGAGAGTATTTAGAGCATGAAAAATACTTATGTAATGTGTTAAATGACAACTTACAACTAAACCTCCTTTGCAGTTAGACGATATTGATGTTGCCCATCCTTTGCCCTCAAACAACAACAACTACTGCCCTGTCATCGTAAAATTTTTACGGCGAAGCCAAAGAAATTACATTTATTCAAGAAAAAGATTACTAAAAGGGAAACGGATGGTCATCACTGAATCACTAACCAAACGAAGACTTCCACTATTAAACGAGGCACGGGAGGTTTTTGACTGGAAGTCAGTATGGTCATTTCATGGTGACATATATGCATTTGCTGCAGGAAAAAAACAGGTGATTCGCTGTGTTAATGACATTGTTAAGATTAAACAATTGATTTCGGCATAAAAAATTTGAAGTTCTTCACTTAGCAGCTAGTCTATTATTATATTTGTAGCTGAAGCATAATAAAATCTAACTCAAGTATAGTCATTAAGTGATTTAGCATATTGTTATTATCATAATTTATTATAATGCAAAAATGGCTAATTGCCCCTATCACTTGAAAGTACAGACAACTTTTTGACTTTGTTGTCGCCAATAAGGCATAACTAATTTTAAGCTTTTTTGTTTTGTTTTTCTCCTATTTTAGTTTTTTAATTGAAAATTGTTTTGTTTTTCTTTTTTCCACAAGCTGCATGCTAAATAGCATTAAGTCAAAATGTAGCCAATGCAAAAAAACAGTAACTGGTAAACAAAGATTTACAGCTTGCAGCTTTTGCTCCTTAGTTTTTCACCAGAGATGCCTTGTAAGTAAAATGTCAATAAATGGGAATATTTGTGTCTCCAACAGCAACTACATGTGCCATAACTGTGCTACTGCAATTTTTCCTTTTTTTTCCCTTACCAATGAAGAACTCCTGGAAGAATTTTCTTCTGCTTTTAGGATTAGTGCATCAATGCTTAATGATATGTTTAGTGACTCTGAGCATCTAAATAACTGTGATGTAAACTTTAATGAAGATGATATTAGTAATAACATACTAAAAGATGAGTACGTTACTGCAAATGAAGCAACTAGATTTTTATTAGATCCAGCAGAAAATGTAAACAATAATTACCGATTCTCAACTCTATGTGTAAATGCACGGTCAATAGTAAACCCAGTCAATTTCACCAAAATAGAAGGATTGATTGCTTCGCTAGATTATAAGCCCGATGTAATAGGGATAACTGAAACATGGGAACAACCTAATTCATTTGGACAGTATAAGTCAGTGGTTCTTAAACTTGTCGGAGGTATCGAACCCAACAAGTGTCGTGCAGGTATGCACCGAACCCTTAGTTATAACCAGTAGCGGATTCAGAAAATTTTGGTGGGGAAAGGAAATTTTGAATTGGTTGAATATTAACTAAGTACAAAGACTTTAGGCGTTTAGACCCGGAAAAGGGCGTAAATAAGCCCTTTGAAAATGCTTAATGTCAGAAGCTCATTGAGAATGTTTTTGCATTAAGTATATTTTTTCCTGCAGAGTTAATTTGAAGCAAATTGAAAAACAAAAAAGCTCCAGGGGGTCCGGGGGCATGCTTTCCCAAAAAATGTTCGAAAATTTAGATACTGTAACGGCCATTTTAGTACTTTTTGAACAATTTTAAGGCAAATTTTGTTTGAATTTTTGTCCCTAACTCTGTAAGTCCTTCACCAAATATGACGCATTTTGTTTGCACAGTTTCCATTTATTGCATAGTTTCCATTGCATAGTTTCCAACTCTGTAAGTCCTTCACCATAAGGCTTATTGTTATCGAAGAGGTTGGACATTATGGAAAAATTGTGTTTATTAAAAATGTTGAAAATGGCTGGTGGGGGGAAATGCATCCCCCACATCACTCTTCCTTGGATTTGTCTCTGCTTATAACTTGTAATTCAAAAACCCAGTGTAGACTTTAGCCAGCTGTAAACTATGGTTTGTTAAAGATGAAATCTTTTTATTTAATGAAACAAATCAAAATCAAATCTTCATCATGCTCGCGGTGGTGTGCCGAAGGTGTAACGAGTGGCGGGGCCCATCTCAGCGGCTTAGCGCCTGAGCAACACGGCTACCAAGATACAGCGCAGCGGTGGCAAGCCGATTTAACCGGCCTGGGAATCGAACCCCGACCTCCCGCACCGATAATGTGCGCTTAACAACTGAGCTAACCGGCCGGTTTTAATGAAACAAAACTAACAAAATATGAATTCCACGCAGAAATACTAATTTATTACCACTTTATGGCTTTTTGGGTATTTGTGTAAACTTATTGTGATCTTGGGCGAACCCTTGCTACAGCCTCACCGAACCCCTGGGGTTCGGACGAACCCAATTTAAGAACCACTGGTATAAGTGCTTACCAGGATACATTTTTGTATCTAATGGAAGAATGCGAAAAAAAGGTGGGGGAGTTGGATTATATATTAAAGATAGTAATGTGTGTAACGATTTGACTTTAATGAATGAACAGATTTTTGAATCAATTTTTATAAATATTCAATTCATGAACAAAGAGATAACTTGTGGGACAATTTATCGATCACCCCAGACTAATCAAGAACAAGAAGCCTCTACCCAGTTTTTTAATCACCTTGGAAATACTTTGAAGATTTTGAATAAGTCAAAAAACAGAAGCTTCATCATGGGGGACTTTAATATTACCTTCTAGATGTAAATAATAATAACTTAGAAACATATGTTGAGACAATGTTTGATTATAATTTCTACCCCTTGATTAACAAACCAACTCGTATAGTAAAAGATAAATTCTCTGCTATTGATCACATTTGGACAAATGTTGCTGGAGCTCAAATAAAAAGTGCCATTCTTGCTCATTAAATAGCTGACCATCTTCCAGTAATTCAAGTTTCTAATATTGGCACACCTTTGTTAAAGTCTGAAAATCGAGAATGGAACTTTAGTCAATCTAACCTGCAAAAATTTTGTCAAATGCTAGAAGCAACGGACTTTGGTGAAGTGTATAATATGTCTGACCCGGATGATAGCTTCAAAGTGTTCTTGAGGGAAATTAACCTCTTGTTAGTTGACTGCTTTAAGAGGAAAAAAAGTCCAAAAAGAAATATTCAACGTTGTGTATGGTATAACCGTGAGCTGTTACTTCTCTCTCGAAAAAAAGACAGACTGTACAAAATCTATCTTAAAAAGAAAACTTCAAGCGCGAAAGAAAAATATCATAAATTTAGAAATTTTGATTTCCACGCGATAACTCAAAAAAAGAAAGAGCATGTACAAAATCAATTTAAAAAGCATCAAAATAATATTCGAAAAACTTGGCAACTGATAAAAAATCTTCTTGGTAAAGTTCGCGATAAGTGTAGTTCTACATCAATCAGCTATGAGGGTGCTCACGTCAATAAACCTGTCGAAATAGCTAACTGTTTTAACCATCATTTTTCTACAATAGCTAAAAAACTAACTGATAAACTACCTTTTTCTGCCTCTAAATTCACTGATTATTTACCACCACCAAATCCCTCTTCCATGTTCATGAACCCTACAAATATAGTTGAAATCAAGAGATTTATATGTGAACTTAAACCTAAGCTGAATGCTGGTGTTGATCAAATTCCTCAAATCGTTTTGAGATATCTTCCTGATAATGTACTACACGCCCTAACTTACATATTCAAGCAGTCTTTATGCGAAGGAAAATTTATATCTGTGTTCAAGCTAGCTAAAATTATAGCAGTATACAAAAAAGGAAATCCAAAAAATGTTTTGAATTATGGACCTATTAGCTTGCTCTCTTCTGTGTCAAAAATTCTGGAAAAAATTGTTTACGCTAGATTGCATTCGTTTACTAACATGGATAATAATCTCTCGCATCAGCAGTTTGGATTCAGGAATAAACATTCGACCAATCATGCAACAACTCTGCTTATTAGTAACATTGTAGATGCTTTTGAAAAAAAAAACAATTGGTAATGGGAATTTTTCTTGATATCTCAAAGGCATTAGACACAATTGACCACGCAATTTTAATGCGTAAATTGAATAACTATGGTGTAAGAGGTATATCGTTGAATTGGTTTAAAAGTTACCTCTCCAATCGTTCTCAAATTGTGGAATATGCTGGTATTACTTCTTCTAACCAAATGAATACCTTTTGTTCGGTGCCACAAGGCTCTATCCTCGCACCTTTATTATTTATCATCTATGTAAACGACTTCAAAAATTGCCTGCAGTATAGCACAAATATATCTTTCGCTGATGACACAAATGTTTTCATTGTTGATAAAAAACTTCAAGCACTTCATGAAAAAGGAAACATCGAACTTGAAAACATTGATAACTGGATGATAGCAAATAAACTATCTGTAAACACCAATAAAACTAATTATATTTTGTTTCAAACACCAAAATCCCGATTAACGAAAACCGTGAAAAATTTTCAGCTGAAACTAAGAAATAATGCGATAGAGAGAGTGTCTTCAACTCGATTTCTTGGAGTGTTAATAGATGAAAACTTATCATGGAAGAATCACGTAGATATGATAAAGAAAAAAATGAGAGCTGCTCTTGGTGCTGTTATGCGCATTCGTGTGTATTTATCTTCTAAAGCTATGCTTTGTCTTTACCACTCATTGCTACTTAGCCACATTCGCTATTGTGTAACCAGTTAAACAAACTGGTGTTTTGGCAATGAAACCAGAATTCATCAATTGCAATGCATCTGCAATAAATTTATCAGATTAGTTTTTGGCTTAAAGAAACGTGACAGTGTAGCCAGTGCTTCTTGCGCTGCGGCTGCCGCTTCACACCTTTCCAGAAAGCCCGTAAACACTCTAAGCCAGTGCTTGAACTGCTTCGCTCCATTTGGTGAACTTGGATCAGCATCCAATCTAAAAGGTTTATGCAAGTCATTTAGAGAAGCTGCCATATCAGGATTTTAAGTTAATTTAAATGAAATATAATTAACATGAGATTTTATTACAGCCTAAAATCATCATTACAATTCATCTAACAAAAATACTCAAGTTAAGTTAACGCCAGGCGTCAGAGAGAAGCTCTTGACTGAGCGGTTGCAATCTCAAATGTGCCGAGCAGTCATTTGCATTACACTCGAAGTCACAGTTACACAAGCGATCGGTACATTGCACACAAAATCTCCTCGCAGCGCAACTCTAAGAGTAAGCGCTGCTAACACGTTAACAGGTCACATTCAAAATATGTACAGGCGTCTTCAAGTTTTTGGTTCAGATCACTCATACCTTCGGATAAATATATCTTAAAAGAATTTAACCTTTGTGGTACGTATCCACTCGTGTGGTTACGTCACCGCGCTGGTCAAATCCTTTACGTGGCCAGGGTGAAGAGCAATGACTAATTAAGCAATGTCCTTCCTGGCCTACTGGCGGGAAATCATGACGACTTCCTCTTGTTGGGTCGGAGGCTAATATCAGCTCTCCATCGCCAACAGTGCAAAGCACTCCAGTCAAACGTACCGTAGAGCGGAACAGCGCTGTTTCGGGCTATTAGCCCTCATCAGCTGCCCTCAGGTAAAATACATTCATCTTCCAGAACGAATGATCTTGCCAGGATCACTCATCCCTTCGGATTCATTTTGGAAGATAAATGTATTTTACCTGAGGTCTGATAGCCTGAAACAGCGCTGTCCCGCTCTACGGTACGTTTGACTGGAGTGCTTTGCACTGTTGGCGATGGAGAGCTGATATTAGCCTCCGACCCAACAAGAAGAAGTCGTCAAGATTTCCTGCAAGAAGGCCAGGAAGGACTTTACTTAATTGGTAGGGTGTACCAAAAAAACTTGTTTTCTCTGATGCGGCTGTAGGCTGGCAAAAAGTTGCGGTTGGTGTCAAAACTAACTCTAAAACAAAAATTTTTAAGTTTTGTTGTGGTTTGACGCCTATTTTTTTGCTGTTTTTATGGATACGACCCAAAATTCGAGAAAATTGCCCTAACTCGAGAACTACAAATGGTACAAAGCTCTAATATGCGTCAAAAGTTGCAGAACAACAATGTTCCTACCAGTGTTTAATATATTCTAGGGGTCTAGGCAATGTAGTTTTTGAGGTATTTTATATAATATGATTTTATATATCTTTAACAATAGAAATTTTATAGCTAATCAGTACTAACTGCTGATTCTGTGTTTCAGAGTAAAGTATGTAAATAGGTATACCACTATGTGTGATTATACATGAACTCATAAGCTATGACCACCAGGTTGCAGCAAAAAGTGTGGCTGATGGAGAAATCCACTCCTCCGTCAGATGAAGACGGAAGTTGTGCATTCAAAAGAGCTAGCCCACCTACATGTGAAGTTGTATATTTAAATTTTAGGGCACAGTACGATCATTTGTAAACAATTACAAAAAGATACTCTAAAGCAGAGGAGTGCAACATACGGCCCGCGGGCCACAGCACGGCCCGCAGTACCTATTTACGTGGCCCGCTACAGACTTCATAGCTTATTAACTTAAAAACTTTTTTTGAATTGTAACGGCATCATTGGATATTGGCATCTTTGACTACAGTGTAAGTCTATAAGACTACACTACATCACACTGCGATTTAATTCCGTCTACAGTACTGTGACGACACCCTATTGTAGCGGCATAATAAACATTGTTTAAAAATTGCCTTTTTCTGGCAGTGGTACTGCAGTGTATTACGTGATCTTACTTAATGTGTGCCGGTTATTATCGGGGCCGTAGCCACGGGTGGGGCTATCGTGGGCTGAGCCCCTCCTCCAGAATTTATTTTAGCCCCCCAAAAATACTTATGTTGAAGTGATGACGGTATATAAACCAATGGCTCATAATTTTTTTTTTGAAGATATCCGCTTCAACCAACGTTAAGTTTAAATCTCGGGACTAATTTCTGATTCGCGTCTTAATACTAAAATCAGAAAGGGTTTGAAGTTTCACCGTCAAGCAGACTGATGTAGCAATATAGATAAATTGCAACAATATTATGCTATTGCATGTAATTTAACCAAAATTAACCAAAAAAAAAAATGATGCAAAATTTTATATTGCGTAGCTTTACACACGGCGCCCCATAACATTCAGGTACATAGTGGTATACCTATTTACATACTTTACTCTGAAACACAGAATCAACAGTTTGTCAGTTGGTACTGATTAGCTTTAAATTTTCTTGTTATAGATATACAAAATCATATTATTTGAAATATCTTAAAAACTACATTACCTAGACCCCTAGAATATATTAAACACTGGTAGGAACATTGTTGTTTTGCAACTTTTGACGCATATTAGAGCTTTGTACCATTTGTAGTTCTCGAGTTAGGGCAATTTTCTCGAATTTTGGGTCGTATCCATAAAAACAGCAAAAAAATAGGCGTCAAACCACAACAAAACTTAAAAATTTTTGTTTTAGAGTTAGTTTTGACACCAACCGCAACTTTTTGCCAGCCTACAGCCACATCAAAGAAAACAAGTTTTTCTGGTATACCCTTTTACTTAGTCAATAACACCGAATCTAACACAGTCAACGGCGCAGCCGAAGCTACGCATCTAGATAAGTTTAAAAGAGTAATGCGTTTAGCGCTAACTAGGATTTATTTAGTGTAAAAAATTTATTACTTGTGGGACCAAATTGTAAGGCTAACATGCAGTGAAATTGTGAGCTGGTTGTACACGAAGAAACTTTTTAACAAAGCATTCCTCAGTCATGGCTGCAAATCTAGGGGGGTGGGGGGATGTATCCCCCCAAAGTTCTGGCAGCATCTTCCCCCAATATTTTTATGCCCCTCATCAGCGAACGTCAGAGCTGGAGCCAGAGCAGTCGACTTAGAGGGGGCCAAGCGTTTATCAGGGGAGGCCAAAATTTGAAATTAAGCACAAAAGCCGCTGTCTTCAAAAGAGAAAGTTTGTAATTGGGGAGGGGGGGCAAGCATGTCGATTGGAAGGCGCCAGGCCCCCCTGGCCCCCCCCTTAGCGCCGGCTCTGGCGAACGTGATGACCTTTTTTTAATGTTTTTTGGTCTTCACATCATTTTGGGCGAAAAATTGGGCATCTGCGTGGGTGTGTCAAATCATCCCCCCAATCTTAGAAAATGGCGAAAAATGGTCCGTTTTGCTGAATCATTCCCCCAATGCTCAACATAGATTTGCACTCCTGTCCTCAGGCCATCGCCATTAGGCCTACTGGCTAACATACAGACTTTGTCCCGAAAGCAACAGGGTTATCATCTTTCTTCTACAACTTTTTTCAACTCTTCGTCCTGAGATTTTTTACACACTTGAGGTAGGCTAATAATTTTTTTTGCGTATTGAAGCTAACTGAAGATCTGGTTGAAAGAATGTAAGCTGAGGCCTACCATTTTTAAGTACAGCATTTCTACTCAAACCGAGCGTAGAAGATTTAAAAAATGCGCGAGCTTTTTGCTTCACATTTCGAGACAACTGAACAAATCATTTTCATCAAAACCAACGCCCATAACTCGAAACGGCTAGAAATTTTTAAAAAATCCTGAAATAATCTAAAATTACCTTCAAATGTGGTATAACCAATTAGGCTACTTACGACATTCCGAGCAACGTAGAAATTATCAGAATAGGAAACGTGCGACTGTGGCTACCGTATTGTAAATTTGAGAAACGTAAATGCTGAGGTGATGCTGTAACACAGCCGTTTGTGCGGCGACCTTTAATAGGGCGTTGTAGCATCGAGGCATGTTGACAGGCACGTGACACAAGCAAGCTGTTTGCGACAGTAGTAACCAGAAAACGTAGGAACTGTCTTAACGCAGTAAGATACCCTCAGTCTGTTAACCAAATCTTCAGTACCGTATACTCGCGATATTTCACCGAAGCGTGTAACGAGTGGCGGGATCCATCTCCGCGGCTTAGCGCCTGGACAACACAGCTCCGAAGAAACATCGCAGCCGTGGCGACACTGCGTTAGATTTGACCGAGTCGAGAATCGAACCCATGATCTCACGCGCCCTGAGCAATACCCGCTTTCATACTCGGCTTACCAGTGAGTTTGGTGTGGAAATTGTGGGAGAAAATGCGGGCACAGACACAACCAACGTCACACTTTTAATAATTTATTAAAACCAATCGATAAAAAAATATTTACGTCACAGTACTAACACGATACCGCGCAAAACATGATGACGACTCACAACCCCTAACGACGTCGGCAACGACGTCATAGTGTCAATTACAGTGAAAGACAGAACCGGAGGTAATCATAATTTCCTAGCACTTCCAAGCCATCTCTGACGTTACGAAAAAATTTCTTGCTTCTTCATCGAGTATTACGTCATCGATGGGTGATGTCATTGGGGGAATTCTTGATATTGAGTGGGTCAGCATGGACAGCGATGGCCCCAACAGCAGCAATTTCGTCAAGACCCAACTTGCGAAACTCCTCGTCAATCAAAGCGTCATCAAACGATCTGTGAATAAAAAGCCGCAACATGATGATCACGAGTTCAGATCTTAATTACGTTTTCCCATCTTTTGATAAACTACTTAAAGACAAAAAATCAAACCTTTCACTCGCGATATTACATCGAAGCGTGTAACAAGTGGCGGAATCCATCTCCGCGGCTAAGCGCATGGGCAACACATCTCAGAAGAAACGACACAGCGTTAATGACTCTGATGTTGATTTGGCCGACCTGAAAATCGAAACCCAGACCTCCGGCACCAATGCGCATAGCAACTGATTTGTAAATTAAGTGGAGATTATGAGCATTAGAATCGCGGATTGAAGGCAGCCATGACCAGAGTTCATCCAACTCACGCGTTCACAGTCGCCTGGGTGTCGTTCGCTTGCTCCTCTGCCACCAGAATGTCGTATTCCTCCATCGCATACCGCTCCCAATCACTCGGTTCGTCCGCTTCACTTTCAGCATCCTGAAACAAGTGACCAAGTTGTTCTCACAAGTAACACCAAAACTCCTCACATAAATCTTACTTCCCACGATCGCCCACCATAAACAGTTAACACCCCCTCACAACCTACATAAGAACACTACCTCTCACCACCACCCTAACGACCCCCCCCCCTCCCCGTAAACACTCCCTCACAACTTGCCTCCCCATAAAAACTTCCCATCACGCCCTCTTGTCAACACTCCCCCAAGAAGTCGCACCCACCTTCTGGGGCGCGAACGGATCTTTCTGTTCATGATCGAGATATTTCTCGATGTTGAAGAAAGTGTCGAAGAACACGTGCGCCATCTTGCACAACTTCAAATCCTTCAACGTCACGTAATCCCGACACAGCGGCTTCACCATGTCCAACATCTGTAACACATCACGTCATCAGTGCGTTAAAACATCGCTCAAATCACCGAGTGAATAGAGCGTCTGCCTCTGAGCTGTAGACTCGGGTTTGATTCCGAATCGGGTCAAACCAATGACTTAAAAATTGGTATATACACAGCTTACCTGCTTGACGTTCTGCATCAAAAGGAACAGTGTGGAGAACCCAGCAAGTTTAATTGTTGTGACGTAGGGAAGGCACTTGGCGGAATTCTCCCATTTTAAATGTGGTAGATAGATGGTAGACTTAGTGTGGTAGACAGCAACTTCTAAGCAAGCTCGTGATAGCACTATGATCGCTTTCTTGCGATAGAATAAACCAAATAGTGCGCAATGTCAAGTGGTTGCCTACACGCGTATCTCCGCATAGTTGCACCTGGCAGACGCAATCCTCGAACGGCAGAGGTTCGATATCGAGTTGTTCCAACTTTCGCATCTGCTCTTCATAAAAATATTCCATCTCGTACATGGAAATCCGTCCGTCTCCGTCTAGATCCATGCATCGGAACCAGTATTCCACACTGCGGACAACACATAAAGATCGTTACACAGGTCAACCGGTGACGTGGCGCAGAGGTTCGAAGCGCTATTTCCACAACGGTCGCAAGGTTAATGGTTCAACTCCCACCCAAGCGTCGTTGTTACGTCCATGGAGAAGATGCTTTACGATAATTAACTCTGCTTGGTGGAATCTAACAAGCCGCGAAATATAGAAGTCAGAAGCAAAACATGAGTGGAAACTCGTGAACAAAGACAACTCCTAAGCGAGTCGGGATTCGTCCTATGTACAGCGCTTCCGTCGCTTTCACGTGACAAGAGGATAAAAATGAAAAAATCAGACGTACCTGGTGCAAGTTTTTTTGTCTTCTTCAGAGATCAAAAACCATACGAAGTCAACGTACGACATTTTGTGTGTACGATGGTCACTTGCATCCCACCGCGTGACGGCGCCACAGAGAACACGTTCAATTAATCGAGATGAAAGTGCTGCAACAGACGTCCAAATCAAATCGAGGGGAATTGACATGTTAGTAGCCTGGTGTCTATTATCTCCGCTCCGCCAACACAATAAAGAATCCGATCCGATGAAAGAAATACAAGAACGGCGCAAGAGGCAACAAAACGATCAACGTCATGGATAGGGGAAGGAGTGGAGTTAATAAGATACAAGAGTGAGCAGTGGGCAACTGGGCACGGTTGCAACAATTTTTATAAACCTGCCCCCCTTCCCCCACGTTTTCACAAGGATGTGCAATGGGGCAACGGCGGGATTCCCCATGTAAACACCCCTAGTAACTCACTGAAATTTATTTCATGCAGTGATTTCATGACGACACTGTGCCCGACTTGATCGTCCCAGGAGTGGAACCCGAGACCTCCCGCACAGATGGCGACGTGCCCAGGAGTGGAACCCGAGACCTCCCGCGCCGATGGCGACGTGCCCAGGAGTGGAACCCGAGACCTCCCGCACCGATGGCGACGTGCCCAGGAATGGAACCCGAGACCTCCCGCACCGAAGGCGACGTCACTACGCAGACAATGAATGTGTGAATTGAAACAAGATGAGCTCCTATCTTGTTCGTATCTATCATAAGATCATAAAATTGAACCAGTTGATCTCGCGATGCCACTGCATTAAGTGAGCGGGTAGCAGTTGGTTGTTGCTGTACATCTGTCAACGTAAGATTTGCCAGGCTAAAAATAGGTTGCATTATCAAATCCAGTTTCGATGGAAAATCTTTAACATAAAAAAATGGAAGAAGGTTGTGCCAAGATCAGAGTTTCACAATGAATTGATGCGGGTTTAAAATGTCACTGGAAACATTGATGGAAATGGGAGACGCAATGAACTGAACCCAAAGCAATTGCATTTCATTAGATTATTATTATAGCTGTTGACCTCTACACTTCAGAGTTGTTTAATTATTGGTAAGCACAAGCGTCAAGCACAAGCATTTACCCCCATTTGCGTGACGACAGAGGTCATGGCAATCGATGACGAGGTCATGGTCCGTGTCAAGCTCCCAGAACTTGCAGTAAATGACGTAGAAATGTTCGTATGAAAAGTAATCGCTAATGGCGTTAATGTCGGGTTCATGTTCGAGTGTTGCGAGTACCTGCGATGCATTCGTAGTTAGCAGAGTGTTGGAACACTTTTTCTCAGATGCTACAACATCAAACTAAATAATAGAGCGAGACAGTGCTGTTTCGAGCGACTAGCCCTCATCAGCCGCTCTCAAGCGAAAGCACATTCATCCTTAGCAATGATTGACCTCGAGTGAGCCAATCACCTCTTCGCACCTGTATACTGGAGAAAATTTAACTTTTGTGGTAGGTAACAGAAGCCACGTCACACTGGCGACCCTTCTACATCAAGGGCGTAACCGGCAAACAAATTAAGGAGCAAAATTACAAACATTGTGGCATTTTATGACAATGTTTCGAGGATATATTGCTGGAATGAACGTGTGCCTCCGGCACTGTCCACATGTCAATTTCCATGGGGTTTAGATGTCTGCTTCCAGTTTCTGCATCATAAGCAATTTTTGTTATCTTTCACTAAAAAAAATCGATTATTATCAATGCAGAAATCAGAACCTAAAACCACGGCCCTAAAGACCACTTGAATTGGAAATTTGGACAAGGTGAGTGTGAACTGCGCAAGTTTATCCCGGCACAGTACAAGGGGGCGGGACATTCACGCACAAACATCGCTGTTTCAACATTAATACCTCGAGGAAATTACTTCGCCGTAGTTCTTCGGGCGTGATCCTTCCTGACCACGATCGATTGACGGTGTAGAAAATTCGCGCTATTACCTGCACAATATGATGTCATAGAAGGGCCCAATTTACTCAGTGACGTCACAGTGTGTCTTACCGTGTTCATGTACCGTGTGTGAAACTCGGGAGCTTCTCGCAGGAAAGTGAGGCCTGGATGGGATTCAACTACATCCTGAACAAAAAAATCCGCGTTACCCTAGCTCTCACCCCCAAATAATGACGTAATTACTTGTATGATGACGAAGAAGTCTTGGAATTCGAGATGACGTGAACCTGGCTTCCCTAGCAACCGAACAAATCGTGATGCATCGTCATGGAAATTGGAAGCAACTCTGAAAATGTCAAAATAAGATCAACCCGACTAGTAGCGAAGGAGAATCAAGTTCAGATCATCTACATTCTACAGCACGTCACTTCCGCTCACCTTTTCCAGGTGTTGAGTACTTCCTGTTTAGTAACGGTATTGGTATCTGAGCGACGAGATGCGTGGAAGATGGCGGACTTCCAGTAGCTGGGGCAACCACAAGCCTGGAAAATATTGAGACGTTTCAGTAATGAACCGGCGCCCAGCATCCCTGCTACTAAATCATGCAAAGGGACTTGCAAGATCGGACGTACAGGCAGGGTACTACTATGCAAGACATCCTGATCAACCCAACAAGCCTGGTATTGAGAAGCATGTGAACGATAGACCTAGACTACATTGTTCTCTCCAAATTTTTAGCAAAAGTAATGCGAATTTGCACAAATAACAATTAAATAAAAAATTTGCCCAAAAATTAAAGAGAGTTGGATCGAATTTTTGCTTAAAATTTGAGTTTCCAAAATGTGATGAAACTTCTGTTTCGCACCGAAATATTGAACGTTTTAATTCAGATTTGGCTAAAAACTACATTCCAGTCGACAAACTCAAAAAAATTGGAAGATTTCGCCCAAAATATTTCTCATTTTTCTCAAAGTTCGTCCTTAAAAGGCTTAATGCTGATGTCCTCAACAGTCAACACTCTTCCTCCAAGACACAGCTTAACAATGATGCAAAAAACGCAAATACGAAGGATTTCAACCGAGCAACCAGAATCAGAAAATAAACAAGAAACTTAGCAAACACCTTGGCAACAGGGACGAGCTCATCCACGGTCAGTTGTTTCTTCCCGACCTCATCGAATGCTGCGCTAATTTCGCGTAATCTCGTCCTCAATTCATCTGCATAATGACGTCATAATCACTTCCAAGCAGATTAATATCAAGATCAAAGCAGGAAGCGACGTCACGAGGTTTTAATCGCGTGCAAACCGACATAATAATAACCGCAACGTGATCGCCTCGATGAATTCGTCACCGAAGGGAGAGGATGACGTTGCATTCGTCTGGAATTTCAACCAATTTATTTTGGCCCGATGGTTTTTTGCTTTCTTTGGAATCGAACCTGAAATCTTAGCATACACAACGAATAAGTTAATGGGATTAGACCGGCCAAGTTGAGATTGTTCGAACGGCATAGGCCGCACAGACACTACTTGTCTATACTCATTTGCCAATGGTAGAAATAAACCAAGTTAGTGACGCGCTTTCCACGTAGTAAATACCGAGCTAAAACACAACGCGACTTACTGAGGAGGGAATCAAACCAACGACTAGAAATTCCAGCAAACAACTGACCTGGCGGTTTGGGTTGGCCAGAAGGGAAGTAGAATTTCGGAATTTGTGTCGGTTCTATCAGAGGTTTTGTCTTCACCTCGCTCGGGGAGGGAGGGGCTTCATTCAACTGTAACATAACATTACGAGCTAACGATCAATTTCAGTCACAAACACAGGTTCGAACCCAAGCTTCGACGTCGCAACCTGCTTCATGCTGAGAATCAACAATCGAGTGAGAGCTTGGTCAAGTTGTAAATACTGCAGATTAGGGAAAGCACATATGATGTCAATCTATTCAAGTACATCAATTGTAATTAAGGGCTGCTTCATCACGCATACGATGTGCAAGTTTGTTTTATTGCATATTATCCTCCTATCAGGAGAAAGCAATCAAAGCGTTATAACGAGCTCGCTCAGGAGTAGCCGGCCACCTGTCTACCACACCAAGATAGGAGGTCCTGCCAAGTGTTTTTCCCAACGACACAAGTCAACTTGCCGGCTTGTTCTCCACTTTGTTCCTTCTAGTACTGAGCGTCAAGCTAGGAAGCTGTGAATACTGCTTTTAAAATTATTATTCTAACCAGGTTCGAAATCGAACTCGATTCTACAGCTTCAGAGACCAGAGAGACAGGTCCAAATAGCAGAGAGACAGGTTTAGAGACCTTTCATCCACTCGGCCATCTGAGCTATTATATGCATTAGCTTGAAAAAAAGCAAAATTGAAATCTCGTGACAGGAAGCTGTGACAACAGAACAGTTCCACCTCCTTTTATCACCGCAATCTACGAGATGTTTCTCCAACCAACTGCAAGGTTATGCCGGCATACAGCGAGCTGGGTGCACCAACTACAGCTGCTACTAAAAGCATTTTCATATTACCGATAGTTGAAAATATTACGTCATAATGCAATTTACAAGGCGACTGGTAGGTAACGAAGTGGTTATTTACAACAACAATCTCGATTCGAAGAAACCGAATATTACCACGAACCAGCAACCAAGCGTAGGCTTTGTATTATGACGTAGTACGTAGAATACGTCGTGACGTATCACGTACAAGGTAGTGACGTCACATCAATACAAACACGGAAGTGGTTCGAACAAAATGATTCAACACAACAACAATTCACACTCAGCTTGTTAAATCCTGGAACTCACATCCGACCAATAGCAATGTTGGCTTTCAGCAGTGTTAACACGCAGCAAATACTCTAATAGAAAAATGACGAGTTACTAAGAAACTACACATACATTGACACAAAATAATTCGAACACTACCAGAACACACGAGTCACAACACTATTCGCGTTCAACACGTTGAGAAGAAAGAGAAAGTTTCGATACAACTATGATGTAAACAAAACTCCATTTTTGTCCACACACAACATAAAAAATTGAACTCGATCAAAACTTGTCCAAAAATCAATATGACGTGTTCGGTGATGACGTATGAAGGCATCCTCAAATCGACGCTCAGTTCCGTCGAATTTACTACATTACGTCATAATGAAAATTTCACACAAAATCCAAATTTCTTCATTTCCCTTTGAATGATTGACGTGTGGCAGTGATTAACGTCAAAATGATCAGAAATACAAGAGCTGGCTGTCAACCATCCAGTGATGTTACTAAATAGAACCTCACCAACACGGGAGATGATCTGAGCGATCATGGATGTTTTGAGAGTTGCAAAAACATTGGCCTCTTTATATTATCATTGAGTTAAAAGAATTGAAACAGCAATTTGTCGTACAGGGAAGAAATTCTTCATCGTACTCGCGGTATTACGCCGAAGCATGTAAAGAGTGGCAGGCCGCATATTTCCGAATGGTTCTGCAGAAAATGATTGGGCTCGATCGAAATGACAATAAGTAGATAAATTGTACTCATTTTGGAAATTGCAACGTGGTATAGCGGTCATTATGCTGGACTGCTACTCATAGGGTTTGGGTTCGATGCTGCTCTATGTCATGATTTTATTCTCAACGTACATGGCTTCTTATACGTAATATGGCAGCGCGATTCATCTATGCAGTTTAACGCCTGGACAACACAGCTCCCAAGAAACATTGCAGTGGTGCCGACACTGTAACCGATTTGACTGGCCTGGGAATCGAACCTCAAACCTCCCGTACTGCTAGCAATGTCTTCGACCGCCCCAACCACGTCAATGAACAATGCAGCAGCATTTGCTGATCACGCACCAGCGAGCAAGCATTGTTATGAAACTTGGCACATTTTCATCAAAATATAGAGAACTGTTTTCGAGTCTGCACTATTTTGATTTTGAGGAAATCATTTTCCAACCTAGTTCAGCGTTCTACATGTTCCTGGTTGGCGCTTAGCGACGCGCAGCGCTTCCGCGTACATTGTATTTGATGCATAGAAATGGCGGGATGCACCTTCTTCGTGACGTCACTACGCGCTTCCGAAACTCATCATAAATGAGCCGAAGACGTCATTTGCTTCCCACAATCAGCAAACTCTGTGTTGGTTTATCACAAGGTTCAGCCAACGGGCTAGACTAGGACACATCCGCAAGCGAGTTGCTTATTATCCTGTCCAGTGTCCACATGTCAATTTAGGTGTTGTTTAGGTCCGCGGTCCTAGTTTCACACGATAATTAAATTTTTGTCAAAATTGAGTGACAAAGCAGAAACTAACACAGCGGACCCACGGAAATAGGAGGAGTGGACAGGTAACTAAGTGACAATAATGCAACAAACATAGAAATTATGCGACCTTTGTGATGAAACAGTAGATTGCTGCCGAGCACGAAACAATATGAAAACAGAGGGAGACCGAACTTATCAGACAGATCGCGAGATAAGCAAGGTTCAAATCCTTGCTAGTCAAAAATATTGTTGAGCAACTTTACAACGGTCATGTTGAGCGCATATGAGCTGAAGAAACTACCTGAATCACATTCAAGCAACTGTTGCTGCTGCGAACCGCGAGCAAAGTGTTGGACCTATTCAGCGCTGTTATTAACTGCTCAACAATGATATTATTAAACATATGTGCAAAGATCTGGCCGCAGCAATGTTGCGATCACTCACCTGCAAATGGTTGCTTTGATTCTTGCGCACAAATATAGTCGTCACATTTGACTGTGTTGATGCTATGAGGGGGCTCTCTTCTTGATGTCGTAACTGGTTTGAAAGTAAACTACTAACTGACTGCTCAACACTGTTTGGCTCCACTGACGTAAAGATGACGTCATGAACTACGTCATCATCATCATCTGCGCTAGTTACTTTGCAAAAATCAGTTATATTATCCACGAAATCATCATCTTTTGAAGATATGCGGTAAAAAGGACTTGTGATAGGGTCATAAACCGGCTTGATGAGTTCGCTGGGTGCAGAACAGAACTCGACGTCCATTTTGATCGGGCCTAACTTCAAACTAAACTCGTTTTCTACAGTTTCCGCATCTACAAGCTTTGCACGCACAGCGTGTTGCGTCATCACGTCATCTTGCGTTATCACGTCAGCAGACGTGGAATCGACAGTTTGTAGTAGGTTTTCAATCCTCGCTGTCTGAGCCGAGTCATTACCTTTGACCCGTGTTTCGGGGGTCATGTGCATGGCAGCTTCTACATTATTCTTCATTTCATCAGGCTGAGTCGGCTGTTTCCCACCAATATCTTCCTGAGGTGTGTGTATGTGATGGAACAGCACAGGGTACGATGTTTCATACACTTCGGTTCTGACCTCAACTGGTTCCTTCAAAGGGGCCACTTTGATGTGCGCCACCTGCCGTCCTGCGTCACCCGACTCGCCCCGAACTAAAAGCAAACGGGGGGGGACAAAATCAGGAGAGTCGTATTGTGAATGAGACACAGGAACCGGAATAGGATATTCTGGGGATTGTGACGTCACAACGTCATCGCTTCCCGTCTGTGTCATCGAGGCGGAAGTGACGTCATTGATGTTATGACGACGAGAGTCGCGGTAAGGCAGACTTAAGCTTGTCTTATACATGTGTGAGCTTTCATGCTTGAAACTAGGAGGTGGTTTGTGGTGGGTGCTGATGTATCTTCGCTTACGTGTGTCTCCTGCCTCGACAGGATGCTCGACCGGTACTGGTATCGAACCTGGGTGCCTGGAACTTTGCTGCAGTTGCATATGACGTTTACGTCGATCAGCAAGGATTGGATGACGGAATGGAGACGAATTAAAACTCCGTTTCGGAATGGATAGAGGAAGAAGACCGTCTACATCCTGGAGCATTCGACGACCAATAGCCCGGATGAGAAAATGTCGACTATGTGATCTGCGCAAGCGCAGATTGGCATGGTCAGATGCAATATATTCGAGCGGATTTTGCATTATTCCAACACAAAACTAATCGCAACAGAAACAGCCTGGAACCACAAACACATAAACAAACAAATCGCAACAGAAACAGCCTGGAACCACAAACACATAAACAAACGATTACAACCGCCACGTGCAGGGGGATTCACACCGAAAAATAGTTGGAAAAGAAACATGATCAGTGCTTGATGTTTAGCTTAACAAAATAAAGTGAACACTGCACTAAATTAGTAAATTCCAATCAAATTATTAGATCTTGTAATCTACGGCACGCAGATAAGCTTCTGACGAATTTAGTACTGACGTTTTTAATCTTAAACTTATTCTGTAAATTACGTAGATTTGGAAACATCAAATCTTCATTATACTCGCGGTATTTCACCGAAGCCTTCACAACGAGTGGCGGGATTCATCTCCGCGCCTGAGCAACACAGCTCCGAAGAAACAAGGCAGCGATGGTAAGCCTTTGGCGACAGAGTGACCAATTTGACCTACCGGAGAATTGAACCCCAAACTCACGCACCCACAACAATGAGCTTAACGAAGCTAACCGGTTCATTTGAAAACCCGAAGAAAATATCACACACTTGCTACGCTTCATCCAAAACGGTGGTTACCAACCTATGGGCCATGGCTCTGTTTTCAATGGGTCACTGAGCTTGGCTAGAAAGCAACATCAGCAAACCCCACTCATGTTGCTACGATCACTTTGTACTTTGCTGATAAAAGTTAATGGCTTACTACCATATTGTACCATATCAGTGGGCCATAAGCGAAAAAAGGTTGAAAAACCCTGATCTAAAATAAGCTCATTTGAACACACATATATATATATTTATAACATACATACATATTTGAACGTATATGTGAATTTGATTCACATATATGTTCATATCGCTCAACTTTGACTGCAACGCTTTGATTCGAACATTCTCTCTGTGTCTGCTATTCTACTCATTGCGGCGTCTCAAGGGAGAAGGTTGCTGACAGTCGAACAGACGCGATAAGCGAGCTGATATAATCGCCAGCGACGTCACCTCTGTGTGGCAACGCAGCAGAGATCGTCCTCGCTTCGACCAACCAATGCATCGTCGCACGGCATCAATCTACAACGATTTGGTCAGATCCGGCGAGATTTCTGATTCTTTTGAGTTTCCAAAAGATGAACTCAGGCCGAGGGGGACTTGACGTAAAGGCAGGAATAAATAAACGTTCGCTTCACCATGGTGTTGCATTTATGCCCACTCTCGTGTCTCCTACAACGTTAATCATTTTGTTGCCTTTTTTCTGTACCGTTGTCATGTTTCCTTTATCTCATCGTGTTCTTTAAGTCGTTATCGTGGAAATACAAGACACTGCCATTAATACTGCATTAAATCAGAGAACAGGTCAATTGTTATGCAGCGCTATCATATCACAACTAACTTCAATTTTGTCATTGTCAACAATAATGTTCAAATTATCGGGTAATCTTACACAGGTATTAATAAGCATTTTTCTACATTCAAACAATAAATAACCGCGGGAACTCTGAAAAAGTACTCTCACGACACCATGCGGCAAAATATTAATACGAATTTGATTATATTCACTTCAGCACATCAGTTAAACATTAAAACTATGAAGTTGACTTAAAAAGCAAGCAACTGAAGCAAATATAATATGTTTTAACTCTGTTACTGAGCACTTTCCTGACCAGCAGTCCACTCGGCAGTTATCACGAATTCGTTTACGAATAATAATTTGTCCGGCAATAACGAACATTTTCAAAAATCAATGCAAATCTTCGCTGTGAAGTTGGTGGAGCGCAAGGCAGAATTATTGGATAAACAACGCTACTAAGCGCGTCTTCAATAATTTTAACAAATTGTTCCCCAAGTGTTGGAAAAAAAAAATTTTTTTGAAAATTCAACAAATTACGAAGAATCAGCAACTTCTGCGGCGGTATTACTGAGTGATCTTGCAAAACCGAGCGAGCTGAAAACGTCATCTTTCCTCGCTTCGCTAAATTGAGCTATTGCAATCTTCTCGACTTCAAATTTGTCTCGGATTCTTCGCTAGAGGGAAAAGCGTTCAAGTTGGAAAGTTTTGCTGAAACTCTTACACTTTAGCTGCAGTTTTGATAAAATAGTTGCGAAAAACAAAAGAATCGAATAGATTCTTTTACCACACCTTGTGGTGAAATATTATTCAGAAATTACAGATCATACAATTACGGGAAATGGTTGCTTCCTGCAACAAAAGGGCTCAATGACCAAGGTCAGGGCATATATATTTATATTTAAAAACACAAAGTAAAAAAGTTAAAACCTCCACAAACTGTTTCACCTCAGCGGATCATCAGGAGGTATCTAAATTAGGGTTTAAAGTTAGCCTGGTAGTGAAGAACTGATAGTAAAATTGATAAACTACGCTTACTACACTAAAAACCTGACGTGAACCATAGAAGGAGGGTAGTCCCCGCTGCGAACAGCTCAGTGCCCAAGTGAGCTAGCTAGTCACAAGCTAGTCTAGAAACATTCGAAGAAAATAAACAGCGTGGCCGGAATACGGTGCTATAGTAGAAAGGCAGATAGGGGAATGTTAAAATACTGTGGCGAGTGTTATAGGTAATAAAAAAAGGGGGGAGGGCGGTCGCAAACAGATCAACGCACACAAATTTCATACAAAATACTGTAGTAAAGACGCATTAGTGAGGGTTTGTAATTTTAAAGCTTTTCAGTTTGAATTTTGCTTTAAAGCGGCATTTTCCAATAAGTTCAGATCTTTTGCTAAGAGTGATATTTTTGTCGGCTTTGGCGATAGTTAATTTTTCCTCTAAGCACAATTGGCATTGCTTCATCCCGCATTGGTAAGGGGTCGCCTGACGGTGAACATTCCAAGTAATATTGGGCGAAATTACAGATCATATAAAAACGCAATTAGGCTAGCTCAGTTTTGCAAAAAAAAAAAATTAGAGGCAAAAACGTTAGGGTAAAATTATGTAGTTGAACTGCACGTTTCAAGTTTGTTATAACTACTTGCTTGTGGAAGTTTTTCAAACTCATACCGACCGCAGCTTCCTTTCAATCGTGAATAGAAACTTTCTCAAGACTCTTCTTTGTTTTGTCTTGACTGCTTTCAAAAAATAATTTCTGCCTTTTTACGGCAAAACTTTATTTAATTTTTTTAAATATGCCGAAAAGCTATCAAAATTTTGAACGTACTATTTCTGTCAAAAAATATGTTTACCATTTACCTGTGTGCTTAAAATCCCAGCATAGTTATTGGCAAGCGATTAGATTGAGTCAAAAAAGATCCAAGCATAATAGCCGATTTACATGTTTTTTCAGAGAAGGCTAAACTTCCCCACGTCCATCGCCAAAGGCCTTTATTTCTCATTAGCATTGGCGTTTGACACACAGCTTCCCACTTATTGATTCAGCAACGCATTCATTCAACTTAGCTATGAGGTTTTCAGAAATCTATGATGTCACAATCACATGAGAAGCCAAGCCCACAAAGATCTGACGCAAACGCTCCCTAATTACGTCTGAACGTCATTAACGAGTGGTTCCGAGAATGTTTGGCGAGAGGCAATGGTAATATCGTTTTTGTTAATGAGCCTCGCGCTCGCTAATGTCTCGCAGACACTAGTCGAAAAAATCTCGAGCAAGATAAATTTTGTAATGCTGCCCCCCTGAGCAACTTGCGAAAACGCCAATGGTTTTTACTTGCCAAGTGATGGGAAGAATGAAGTGCTCACGTCCTTATAACATAACAAATCACTAGTAATTGCTTGAATCAACTAGTCACAGCTCAGATGGCCCAGTGCTTAGAGCGTCCGCCTCTGGAGCAGCGGACTGCGGTTTGATTCCGAGTCGGGTCAAACCAATGATTTTAAAATTTATATTCACAGCTTCCCTGCTTGATGCTCAGCCTTAAACGGACAATATGGAGAACAAGCCGGCAAGTTTACTTGTTGTGCCGTTGGGAAAGTCACTCAACAGGATTCCCTCAATCACTGAGTGGTAGACAGATGGCCGACAACTCCTAAGCGAGTTCGTTATACCGCTTTGATTGTATTCTCGTGATAAGACGATAGATATGCAACTACAGACAAAAATAGAAAACAATACATCCACAATTATTTGCAGTGTCGGTTATTTTCAATGAATCACAAAACTATCAACATTACGCCATATTTACTTTCAAACTCGAAGACAATGAACTTCTGTTGAAGGATTTTCGTCGAGGACTTAGCAGGGGTTTGTCCGCAGATATTACAGGAGGAGGGGATAAAGTTGGTTGAGGGAGGGTTCCATGGGGGGGCGAATCAATTGATGAACTCTGAGATTTTGATTCATTTCTGAAAATAACATAAATAACTTGTTTATGTGCATCAAAATCAAATCTTCATTATACTCGCGATGTTATGCCGTAGCGGGTAACGAGTGGTGGGATCCTTGTATGCAGCTTAGGACCTGGACAACACAGCTTCGAAAAAGCGTTGCAGCGGTGGTGACACCGTTGCTGACACTCTGTTCGATTTGGCTGGTCAGGGAATGGAACCCTGGACCTTTCACACCGATACTAATATCTTAAACCACTGCGACAACTGGCCGTTCTCAAACTTACACAATCACAAGAAAATAGTGTAATTGCATAACAACAAGGTGAGAATTCACAGAGTGGTTCACCATTCACGATCTGTAGAAGAGCTATAACAGGGTTGAAGATTTAGCAAGACGAGTGAGATATCTGGCAGGAGCCAATCAACTTCACCTGCTTACTATATATAAAACTCACTTTGCAGATTCCTATGTTGTTGTTTTTTACATACACTCATGAGCTACGCAACGCATTACTAGTAGGTGGTACTCATCATCGCAACCTAAATCTTAAGACAACACTGCTTCAAATGTACTACACAGCAGCGACAGAGAGGGACTGACAGTATTTTGATCCTGCTTCCAAATTAGCAGCCATCCGTTCAACAGGGGCGGTATACTGCTCAATTTTTGTGCACTTAACGCAATGCGTTAACTTAATGAACAAAGTTAACGCATTGCGTTAAGTGCTACAAAAGTTGTCAGTATACTGCCCCAGATCTCCCTAATTTGTTATCGTCTGTGGGTTGTTAAAACTGTCATATGCCATTTCTGGTTTGGCAAAAATCACAGCAAATTTAACACTGATTGCTTTACAGTTGAAATTGTGAAAAAATGCAAGAATACAATTATTGAGCAACATTCGAAACTCACTTGCTGTGTTTTTGACGAATTTGTCGAAGTCCTTCCTTCAAAACCCTCTGAGTATTTGGCAAGTTAAACCATCTACATGCAAAAAACAGTCTTGCAAAAACTGAACAAGAAAAAATTTCAATTTTGCTCACCGAATAAAAAGTTCGTCAACCTTGACACTGATATCTGGTTTCAATTCTCCTTCTCGATCAAGTTTATCTCCCTTCGATTTGCTTCGAGGTCGCTTTCGTTCAGACATCATTCATGAGTTGAATAAAAACTTTTCAATTTTCAAAAAAGCAGCACACTTTAATGATCTCTGGCGATGAGTCAAAGATATTGATTTCCATTCAAGTATTGAAACATACAACTATAAAGTTGACTTAAAAAGCAAGCAACTGAGCAAAACAAAATTGTAGTGGTTACTGGGGCTCTTTGCTTATAAGCCGCTTCATATTTCAATGGATCGCTTACTTTAAAGCTGACGGGAATTCCCCAAAACGTCATGCAGAACACAGACATGCTCTTACCCTAACCCAATGCGTGTCTGGGTTAGAAGACAACGTATTGGGGAATTACCGCCCACCGCATTAAAGCGAACCATCCATTATAAGATAAGGTGGCTTAAAAACGATTAACCCCTGGTTATTTGTATGAGCACGCAAAAATAATGATATCAAGAGTGTGACGAAGTAAATAAATCAAAGCGACAAATGTTACCGGTACAGCTTGAAAAATAGCCACCTGGAAAATAAATCATCAAATTAATACGGTATTGCTAAAAGCTGCAGGAGCACTAGGATCACAAGGACCGCTAGTGGCACGATTGTGCTAAAAGCTGCAGGAGCACAAGGATCCAAGGACCGCTAGCAGAGCAATTGGGAACGCAAGGAGCACATTAAGGTTTGGTTCGATGAGAATCAGGTTTGGTCAGGATTAGGTTTAAGTCCCTTGCGCTCCTTGTGGTCCTCCAGCTTTTAGTAACAGTTCAATTGCGCAGCTAGTGGTCCTTGTGCTCTTGCAGCTTTTAGTAATAGCTCAATTGCGCCACTAGCGGTCCTTGTGATCCTTGTGTTCCTGCAGCTTTTAGTAATAGCTCAATTGCCCCACTAGCGGTCCTTGTCTTTGTACTACTGCAGCTTTTAGTAATAGCTCAATTGCGCCACCAGTGGTCCATGTGCTCTTGCAGCCTTTAGTAATAGCTCAATTGTGCCACTGGCGGTCCTTGTAATCCTTGTGCTTCTGCAGCTTTTAGTAATAGCTCAATTGCGCCACCAGTGGTCCTTGTGATCCTGTAGCTTTTAGTAATAGCTCAATTGCCCCACTGGCGGTCCTTGCAATCCTTGTGCTTCTGCAGGTTTTAGTAAAAACCAATTAATAGAAATGCCAATTGAGGGTGTAAACAGCCACTCGATGCCAATATCTCAACAGAATGAGACAACAGTTTTTTCTTACTGGGTCAATTGCAGAACAACACCGTGAGTGCAGTTGATTCTTTCAAATATTGCAAATCAACCTCAATCCTATCGTTTATTTCTCAAAAGGATGAATGTGAGGTATTGGAAAAGAAAATAATTGCCGCAAACACTTAATTGACAGAAAAAAAATATAAGAAGACGAGAGCAGCAACCACAAAAAAAACAATTAAAGGCCCACTGCACCCAAATTCATCGATAGTTGTATGATATGTATTAAATAAATTTTAACATTTTTGCGAAAATTCGATCACGATATCTGGTCTTGATAACGAGAAACCTGGTAAAATATCGTTAAATTCGTGACGTCACTGGGTACCAACAACCAAAAAATAATGCGACTTCTAAAAGCTTTCGCACAGCGAAAGCTTTGCCG
Source organism: Trididemnum miniatum (assembly GCA_964006365.1). NCBI lineage: Eukaryota > Metazoa > Chordata > Ascidiacea > Aplousobranchia > Didemnidae > Trididemnum > Trididemnum miniatum. The sequence goes on from OZ023240.1 coordinate 27,523,725, forward strand.
CAAACTTTCGAAAGTTTTTAGAAGTCACAGAGCAAGGTTTTTTAACCAGAGGTGCGAGAAATGTTCCTAGGGGGTGCAGGGATGCTGAATCACTAAGGCTAATCCGGCCAACTATCGCGTGAACCAAGCCAAGGACTTTTTTTGCTCTTCACTTATATTTCAGAGGAATACTAAATACACAGATATATATAGTTATATACCTACTGTGACGACACGTCTGACGCTTTTTTTTGCTCTTCACTTTGATAAGCCCTGCTTTAATATCTTATATTTTTTTGAAACTTTGTTATATTTAACCAATTCTAAAAGGAGGAACAAGAATTAGTAGGTGATCTGGTGATTCAAAAGGGGTGCAGCAAGTAAAAAGGTTAACAACCACTGGCCTAGAGTACATAGGCTACCGTAAAATGGGGATACTTTGCCAAAAAAAATTAAAGTTTTTTGTTATTTTGTATATAACTTTTGTTCTAGAGATGACTTTTGCTTCAAAGTAGGTATGCACAATCAGAGTAGTGTTGTACAATGGCTTACTACCAATAGGGTGTAGTTTAAAAATTTACTAATTTTTTATGTATTTAAAGTGGGCAAAGTTATCCAACAACTTTCAATTTTGCCCATGATGCTTGTTTCAGGTTTTCCAGCCATCTAATGCTTTTAATAGCAATGATCACACTGTGAAATGCATTTTTGCCCACTTTAGGTATTTTTAAAAAACAAGATTGCTCACATTCAACTGCTTGGCATGGCAGTTTGACTTACATGCTTGTACAATATGCAAATCTTATGCTTATCAGTTAGTGTTACAATTGTCAGCATTTTTAATCTCACAATGCACACACCTTACAAGTAGAAATATTAGTACTGGTAGTCGACTGGCCGCAGATTGTCAGACACTCTATTTATACCATATTATGTATCGTCAACAGGGGTGACTTTGATCACTTTCAAAAAAAAGTTTGTAACTTACCGAAAGTCAGCTTTTTTGGTTTGGCTTGCTTTCTGTCATATTTCAAAGCAATGTTAGACCTAGAAGTCGCTAACAGGCGCTCTCAAGTTGTACGGATTGCATCAAACTCACATTCCACACTATCAAACTCATGTTCCACTCTATCAAACTCGCATTCCACACTATTAGCAGATCCATGAGAATCATTTTAGATCTAGTAGTCGCCAGCAGACGCTCTCAAGCTGTAGGATTTACGGATAGCATCAAACTAGCGTTTCATTCTATCAAACTCATGTCTCTTCTTAATACTGCTAAAACACAATTTTTGGCTTTTTTTATTGCTTATCGATATTACGGTATATACCAATTGTAATTCATGTTTCACCATCATTATCATATTATGTTTTGCCGTGATCACCATTTTCTATATAAGCAAAAGAAAAATTAAGTTTGGAAAAACACAAACCAAATCACGAAAGGCGCGAGCGCTTTGAAGCCAAAAACCAAACACCTACTCACTGCCCTACCAGCGATTTGATGTCGTTAATATTGCTCTTCATATCAAGCTGAAAACGTAAATTACAGTCCCTTGCACGTTTTTTAAAAGGCAGTGGCTAAGGTTACGCGACCATAATTTTCGTTTTCAGAATTCAAAGTTACATGAGAGTCATGCGGCGAGCATCGGTTCATAAACGCCATTTTGTGCTAGAGTGCCACAACATCTCGATAGCTCAGTGGAGAGAGCGCAGCGTATTATGGGAAGCACTGCACTAGTTTTGGATTCGATTCTCGTCGCAGCTTCGGTTCATTTTGCGTCGATGGCTTCAGTTCGATTTGGATTCGTGTGACTTGGGTTTAACAATCGGGTTCGCGAAGATAATAGAATAGAAAAAAAATAGAATAAAACTGCTTATCACGTAACTTTGAATTCAGAAAACGAAAATTACGATCACGTAACCTTAGCCACTGCCTTTTAAAAATATTGTAGTGATCGAAGTCAACCCAGAAAAGAGGTTACTATGCTCAAGTGTAGATATGTATGTGTGATCAAAGTCACCCCATGCACAGGGTGACGTCATGTGAAAAAAGTGAAGTTTTTTGAAAAGCGAATCAGTCAAGTGTAACAGTCAGTAAATTTTGGATGGTATAGCTGTAAGAGGCGATCTGTACTGAATGACTGAAGTTATACGGGTGATCAAAGTTACCCCTGTTGACGGTACATTACAGCTCCACATGGTCATATGGGCAAAGTTATACGCAAAATGCAAATCTGACCGTTTTTTTTCAAAAAGTCTTGTAAATATTTTTTTGGAATATCTTTGGCTTAAAATTTTGTTTTTGCTTATTGGTGTCCTCATAACAAGTTTCTGCATAAGTTCAAAACTTGTCTGCCATGAGTGACCTTAGACCCTGACATCCCATTGCAAATTGTTGGGGATACATTTTTACGTTTTTTTCGTACAACATTTTCTTAAGTAGGTTTGGGTTAGATATTGTTGTTCTCTATCACATTTTTTGCATTAAAATCCAAGCTTATGTACCTGTAGTTACCTCAAAGTAAAATCAAATAAAGTTGAAAATATTTTGTGCAAAAATTATGGCAATTAACAGAAAATGTACCAGTACAAAATGTAGGCAAAGTTGACCCTAGTGGGTATATAAAGTATCCCCATTTTATGGTTCCGTATCATTTTCAGTTGTCATTCTAGCAAACTAGGCCTGTACCAGTCTAGATTATATAGGCCTACCATCATCGTCCCTCAGCCTAAATAGGACATACCGGTATTAGCAGATTAGCACCAGTCCTACTTAACACCACAAAGGACGACAAAGGACCAGTAGACCTCAAATTGATGAACTAGACTAAACATCGCAAAGAATGACAAAGGACCTTAAATTGATCTAGCCTACTACGCGCCGCTAAAAAACAACTAAGAACTTGGAATCATACTGTCATACCATAACAAAGAACGACAAAGAACTTTAAATTAGGGTTAGGGTTATGTTAGGGCTAGGGATAGTGTTAGATTAGGATTTTAGGGTCCTTTCCTTTGTTGTACTTTGCAGTGTTTATTACCGTACATCACTTTGAGGTCCTTTGCAGTGTTTAGTAGGACCCGATTAGCAGCGAGCAGATTAACTCCAACTGTCCAAGAAAAATGTTAAAAAGTTACCGTACTGGTAGGCTATATCGGTATATTAATCTTGAATATCTGGATTGCGAATCAGTATGTGGCAAGTCCAAACTCAAACCATCTGCCCCCTTCCCGTGCTACGCTTTACTGCTTTGTCTGCTTACTCAACTATGGGTAACACTAGTCATGCGTAAAATTTTTAAAAACATCAACAAGTAAAAAATACCGATATAATGAAAAGTTCATACCGTAATTTTTTTTTACCGAAAACGTTCGTGTTAGATTTTGTAAATAATGTACAAACAGAATTAAATATTTCGGGAAATCAATAACGTAGTTTTAGTTGAATAGTACAGTAATTTAACCAGACAAAATACCAGTAACCCAGCAAATATGATCAATGTAGATGTTCCAACAACAATTTCGCATTGAAGATCGAATTGGAGAATCATCAGTTATGGTTTTTGATTGGAGAATCGTCAGTTATGATTATTGAAGATCGAATTGGAAATTTTTAAAACAAAAAATTAAAGTTTTTAATTTTGCAAAGATTTGTCGTCACGAAAAATCGAGAAGCTACGAAATCGCCATTTATTCATTCATTCATTCATTTATTGACGTACCAGTATCAAGTCAGTACAAATTTCAACGATGCCAAAAATAATGAACAGAATTGTAATTGTAATACAATTTCACCATAACGCAAAGAAATTCACGCAGGTAGGTAGCAGTGAAAGACCATAAGTGGTCACCTAGTTTACTGCACCTTAAACAGCATGGCAACATGGCGTTGTAAACGGGAGTACACTTGAACAGAGTTAAACTAGATATATAATAAAATAAACACTTGAACCAAAAAACAAAAGAAAACATATATACATTATACAAATATACAGGGCTGTGATTACTATGGAGCAGTTACAGTTACACTGTATTGTAACATCCGTACAAGCAGAAAAGTTCCGATAAAATCAACTTCCAGAGAATGAATTACATGAATCATTGCGAATCTTGGCAAGAATTGTACTGGTTTAAGATGTAACTTTTAAAGTACTTTTTGAAACCGTAACAAGAGCTTTCAATGCAAGTTTTAAAGTACTTTTTGAAACCGTAATAAGAGCTATGGCGTTTTTCCAGCGGAATAGATTTCCAAGAATTTAAGCACATATGATGAAGTGATTTCTTACCAATTTCCGAACCAATAAAGGATTGATTAAAATTCGTTGCGACTTTTTTGTCTTGTATTGTAATTGTGCACTTTGTCAAGCTTGATAAAATAACTGTCAAAAAAAATGGCAACATTTGATTATTAAATTTAAACATGAATTTGGCGATTTCCATTTGAAACATATCTTTAATTTTCAATACTTTGATTTTCGAATACAAGGAGGTCGTTGGATAATTTCGAGGACGGAAAAAACAAGCTCTGAGGATGTTATTTTGAAGAACTTCTAGTTTACGCAGGTGGTTTTTAGCAGTTGAGTAAAGAGTATTGAATTTGAGAGTGAAACATGCTAAAATATATTAGTTTAAGGGTGGATGGGGGAAGGTAGTGTCTTAATTTATATATCATCCCACAAACTTTCGAAAGTGTTTTGCTCATAGTGTTAATGTGTTTTTCCCACGTCAGCTTATTGCCAAAATGGATACCGAGATATTTTACGTTGTCTGACTTCTCAATAGCGTTGTGGTTAATGGTAAGTTTAAAATGAGCTGACTTATTGATTTTGTTACTGATTATCATGTAGTAGCTTTTTTTATAATTAATGGTTATATTGTTTGTATTCATCCAGTTACTAATTTTATTTATTTCTGTCACTTCTTGAGATTGAAGAATGTTGATATTGTGATAGAAAAGATGCAAGTTGGTATCATCCGCAAAAAGTATTTTCAAAATTGGAGATATTCGGCAACTCATTAACAAATAAAAGAAAAAACAAACGCCCCGAGGCTATTCATTAACAAATAATAAGAAAAAATAAAGGCCCGAATATAGCGTAAAAGTTGATACAAAGGCTCGTTAGGAGGCCATAAAAGAGCAAAAGCTCACCTAGTCATGACCACCCATTGTTATTCATCCACATTCATCAGACTCTTTTAACTCAAAAAATAAAAAAGTAAAACAAAACAAAAAACAAAACGAACAGCAACGAAAACGTGAGCTCACTAATAATAATAATAATAATAAAAGGAATAATAATAGTAATTCTACGGCACAAGTTTTACACTTTTTGTTCAGCAAGGTAATTGAATAAGAAAAATTTAAATAAGCCAGACCGGTGACCAGAGATAAAATAAACCAGTCCTATTTGTTTCAGTGCTAGTACTTTGAAATTAAGCGATCTTTTACAAATCGTTTGAATTTATGAAAAAGGAAATTCTTCCATTTTGGTGACAATTAAAGTGTTCCAAATCTGAACACCATCAAATTATAGGCCTACTGCGTTTTTCGCTGCATTACTGTTAATTGAACTTAGAGGTTATTGTGGCTTGTGCTTCCAGCGTTGTATTTGTGAATTGACGTTGTAGGGGTGAAATAAAAATTGCACAAATTTGATAACTTGTTGTGTTGATGTTGGTAGGCTACATAAATTTGGAAACTTCAAGCTGATGCATATCCTTAATTTTTAGTATTTTTAGTTTCTTGTATATGGAATTTATAGTAATGCGCTCATTTGTTTTAACGTTGGAAATAATTCTTACGACTTTATTTTGTAGAACTTGTAAGGGGTGAAGAACAGTGTCGTTTGTTGAGCCCCACGTTTATATACCATACAGTAAATGGGAGCTTACAAAACTATTGTATAACATGAGTAGGGTATTTTGGCGAACACAATGACGACGATAGCTAAACAGTCCGCAGATTTGTGATACCTTCTTGCAAAGATGCTTTATGTGGTCATTCCATTATAAATTATCATTGACATGGATACCCAGGTATTTAGCTACACTTGTTTTATTGACACTTTTGTTGTGCACATTTAGAGCAAATATGCGTCAGATTTTTTTTCGAGGAGTGAACAGCATGAAGTTGGTCAGATTTTTTTTCGAGGAGTGAACAGCATGAAGTTGGTTTTGTCATGGTTTAGTGTTAGTTTGTTTGAGGACAGCCAGTTTTCGATTTTTTTCACTTCTGTATTAACAGTTTTGTTTAGGTTTTGTAAATCCTTGTCACTCATTGTTAAGACAGTATCGTCGGCAAATAATCGAACACTAAAGTCAGATATTTTAGGTACATCCTTGACATACAGCAAAAAGAAAGTAGGACCTAAAATAGAACCTTGACGGACACCACACTTCAATTCTAGTTTGTTAGAAGTAGAGTCATTCATACATACATATTGAAAGCTTCGGGTTAAATAACTTTGAAATAGAGCTAAGATATTACCCTTGATACCATATCTATCTAGTTTATGCAATAGCAGCGTATGACCTACGGTATCGAATGTCTTTTTCAGATCTAGCAACAATCAGGGATGTGGAAGCGGAAGCTGGAAGCGGTGGAAGCGGTCATATTTTGATGGAAGCGGAAGCGCGAAAAATATGCCGCTTTCCCTTCCACATCATTCAAAAAAGTATACTGTAAATAACTTATTAGATATTATATTTTATTCAATTCATTAGACATTATTTTGCAATGCTAGCTTCACATGGATGCCAAATCTCATCATAGGGCATTACTCTTCGCTTAACTTTCAGATAGTGCTAACGTAAAATCGCTTTTTCGTTTAGTTTTTTCAAGTTTTAAAATGCGCTGAAAGCAATACTTGATTTTTTTCCAATTATAATCATGTCACAAAATAAATGGAGTGCTGTCATGAGCGTATTAAGAGGGGCGTTGTGCCTCCTCCCCCCACCGGTCCTCTCCTCTTGACTTTGTCTTTTAGTAAAAAATTAACAAAATTAATGGTGCCAAATGACTGAAATATGCCAGACTCTTTTTATGGATTTGTAGCTTATGGCCAGGGGGGGCCTAGGGGGGTAGGATGAGGGGTATGCCCCCTCCCACCAGCCGTTTCGAAAAATGTTTTTGATGTACACAATTTTTTCATAATTTCAAGCCTTCGCGATAGCAATAAGCCTTACGCCTTAAGCACGCATAAATCCAAAATGCGCGAACAAAATGCATCATATTTGGCGAAGCACTCAGAATTAGAGTCAAAAAATTAAAACAAAATTTAGCTGAAAATTATTCAAAAAGCACTAAAATAGCCATTAGATCATGTACGTTTTCAAAAATTTTCCGGGGAAGCATGCCCCCGGACCCCCCAAAACCTTTCTTCTTTTTCAATGAGCTTCAAATTAGTTTTGCTGAAAAAAATACGCTTGAACAAAATGTGGAAATTATGCCCCCTCTCACCCTTTAAAAATTCTTGCCATGCCACTGAGTGCTGTGTATCAACATTTTCCTAATGAAAGGAGTAAGTTTCGTAGCAAAGTTGTTGTAAAAGACTCCCAGGATTGTGACTCAATCATTCCTTTACACTTTTGTTTGCTTTTTGCAAATTATTATCTTTAAAAAAACACTTGCTAAAGCTTGATCAAGAGCTTTCAGCGTGTTGGAAAAAAAGCTACGGTTTGCGCCAGGGGTGGCCAACCTATGGCGCATGCGCCATAAGTGGCGCAATGGCTACTTAAAAACGGCGCATTGCGCCTTTTTGATGACAAGCCGCTTCTACTCACTAATTTTTTGTTTATTATATTTTTTTTTTATTTGCCCTCCACCGATATTTTTCGGTGAAAAACAACATCTGAGGGCGTGAAGACCTTTTTTCATTTTCTGCTCTCCACCGACATTGTCAGTGGAAAACAAGACGTCTGAGGGTATAGGCGCACGCAGGGAAGCCACGGTGCCATGCCCCCCCCCCCCCCCCTTGGCCCTGTAATAAGGTGCTGAAACCTAACTTTCAATCTATAATTTCACAAACTAATAATGGTTGTAGCCTCCTTTCACTTATTTTGGCAGCGTGGCGCAGTGGTTTGGAGCGTCGATTTTACTACGACCTTGATCGCAAGGTTAATGGTTCAACTCCCAACCTTGTCTCGTTGATGCGTCCTTGGATAAGATGCTTCACGATGATTATCTCTGCTTGGTGGAATCTGGCAAGCGGCAAATTAAAGAAGTCAGAAGAAAATTCAACCGGAAAAACTTGAAAACAAAGGCAACTCCTAAGCGAGTCTGGATTCGTCCTACGCATAGCGAATTCGTCGCTTTCTCGTGATGGAAAGATAAAGATGAAGAAATCAATCATCATCATCAATCAATCATTTTAGCCAAGCTTGTGATTTGTTTTAGACTTAAGCTGCGAAAATATTTTTGCATTATCCGTAGTGACTGCACTCACTGCACGCCCTTTTTCGATAAAAAAAGTGTGCTAAAATGAGTATTTTTTATATGAAAATCGTAAAAATCCGTTGGAGGCTGGGGGTGAAACCCCCAGCCTCCCGGTTTTGCCCCCCTTTGCCAAATCCTGGGTGCACCACTGTTTGAGGGCGTGAAGTGAAGAACCTTTTTGTTGCTCTGCACCGATATTGCACGCCCTCGTTTCAAAGAACTGAAAAGAAATGGATGCTTGATGTGGCGCATCTAAATTAAGGGTGAAAAATATTGGCGCATGGAATGAAAAGGTTGGCCACCCCTGGTTTACGCTATCGGCTACCAACGCACTGGTCGTATTTTACTGGCAAAATTTCGGTGAATTTTTTTGGAAGAAGAAGCGCTGGAAGCGGAAGCGATAGGTGTGGAAGCGGAAGCTGTTGGCAAATATACCGCTTCCACATCCCTGGCAACAATACACAAGTAGGGGAAATGTGGGACATATCGGACAACAGCATATTTCCGTGATCACGTGATCAATTTGCGGTTTCACTTCAGTGAAGGAAGTGAAGTTTCGCTAGTGGTAAAATCACATGTTTGTGTAAGAATGGAACAAGAAGCGTGGTGGCTACAACAAAAAACTGTTTTTCTTGGTTCAAAGTAAAACAAAATTAGGCAGGATAATTTTGAGATTTTAGGAAGCTTGTACAGTTTTAAGATCTCGTTTGCACTGGTAGCTAAGTGAATCTCGTGCTTACTGAGGGTAGTGAGTATACATCTAGGTGACATTTCTAAACTAGAATATTTTGGGAAGAAAGTTCAAAATGACTACCACGGGACCTATCGGACATTTTCAATTACTCAGACGCTTTCCGAAAGGCATTGGATGATGTTGTAAAAATCTTGCCACAACCCGTCTCAGTCGCAACAACGAAGCGGCTGAGCAGAATTTTTACGTTCAAAGCCGATCTTGTTAAGTACAGTGTGTAGATTATGTTGCCGCAATTATCGCTTATTATGCGTAGCTGTTTCGTGTTAATACATATTGATTCATTACCTAATTGTAGCAACGATACGATCTTTATGAAACGTTTTCTTTTACTTTAGGTAACATTTGCAGCTCTCAGAAAGGTCCCGACCTTATGAACGAAAGATCACCATGGGTGGGGACCGTTCGGACGTTGGAGTGACACTTTTCAATCGCACATAAAATCCCCCATAGCATTTCGAATCTTTCCGTTTGAGTGCGGGATACGTTTACCACAAACCAAAGTCCAACTTAAACTAAAAAGCATTTACGATTGTCTAACCAGTTGGACAAAAAATAAAATTTGGAAAAATTTGTCCGATAGGTCCCACACTTCCCCTAGATCTGTTGTGGCCTAACTGATTTGAGAGAAAATATCAGTCATAGCTTGAGTTGTAGAACGTAATTTGCGAAAGCCCAGTAGTTCTTCAACTAAAATCTTTTGCTCTTCCAAAAACTTGTTCAATCGTTTATATATTAATATATTAATAATAAGCCAATCCTTTCAATAGTCTCCTATTGATCGTGGCCGAGTGGTTCGGAGCGTCGTTTTTGCGACGACCATGATTGCAAGGTTGACGGTTCAACTCCCACCCAAGCCTCGTTGTTGCGTCCTTGGATAAGATGCTTCACGATAATATTTTCTCTGCTTGGTGGAATCTAACACGCAGCAAATTGAAAAAGTCAGAAGCTAAATTCAAGCGGAAAACTCGGAAACAAAGACAACTCTTCAGCAGGAGTGTATATAGGGGGGACCATTGCGCCATGGCCTCCCCTTTTGACTCTTTCTTTTCGTAAAAAAGAACAAAACTAATGATGCGAAGTGACTAAAATATGCCAGACTCTTTTTATGGCATCTGTAACTTATGGCCAGGGGCGGATACAGGGGGTAGGATGAGGAGTATGCATCCTCCCATTAGCCATTTTCAAAAATGCTTTTGATGTAGCCTATACAATTTTTCCATAATTTCGAACCTCTCTGATGGCAACAGGCCACACGCCTTAAGCACGCATAATCGAAAATGTGCGAACAACAAAATTTGCCTGAAAATTATTCAAAAATCACTAAAACAGCCATTACAGCATGTAAGTTTTGAAAACTTTTTCGGGGCAGCATGCCCCCGGACCCTCCTAGAGCTTTTTTTGTTTCTCAATCAGCTTCAAATTTGTTCTGCCAAAAAAAAAGTGCGCATAAAAAAATGTGGAAACTATGGACCCCCTTTTAAAATTTCTCTCTACGCCACTGCTCCTAAGCGAGTCTGGATTCGTCCTATCCATAGCGCCTCCGTCGCTTTCTCGTAACAGGATAAAAATGAAGAAATTAAACCATTTACCGCCAGTTCCTACTCTTCTTGTCTGTATAATGTAGAGATTAAAGAGAGTAGAGAACTGTAGATTTATTAATTTTCCTTTAAACCGTTATCGGCGATACAAAATAATCTCATATTACTTCTCACATTGCGATGTAAAGGCAGGGAGCACTTAAGAACCGTACGGTTAAAAGAGTCGAGATGCTCCCTGATTTAGCAAAACACAGAAGCCTAACACAGAGAGAGTGAAGTAAAAAAAAAAATTGGTGCAATGCTATTTCAACACACACACGAAAATAAACACGGAAATGACATGAAAATATAATAATTTAGCAGAAAAAAATAAATTAAACTTATTATACTCATATAGTTTTAGGAATGTCAGGGAATTTTCATTAAGTCGAGGAATGACTGCAGTTTTTTGAACAGACGTTTGGTAGTATAGAATTTGAAGATGGCTTGAAGTAGAAAATTCATTTTCCAAAAGCTTTTCATCTGACCGCTCTTCAGGGGAAACCGTCAGAATGAAGAATAAGTGAACCAAACTGATTAATGAAGGGAAAAAGTTCAGATTGGTTAGAAATAGAGAGCTCTGATTGGTAGTCAGTAGAAATCTTCAGACGGAAGAGCTCTGATTGGCTAGGAAGTCTAGGGAAAGAGAGGATAGTTTCCAAGAATAAACCTCCTCGCCGGCGCAAAGCCAACAGTCCTTCTGGGCAGTTTCATGAGTCTGCTATTGGTCAACATCTTCTTGATAACCCTGAATGTGCTTCTCACTACAGTGACGACAAGTTTTCAATTCTTGCCAGAGGTCGTTCTCTCTTTCATCTTTCCGACTTAGAAGATGTTTTTATTAAATCTCTCAAACTTATCCTCTGTAAACAAAAAGAATTCGTTTATTCTGTGAAACTATCTTAACTCTCTTTCCCTTGACTTTTTAGCCAATCGGAGCTCTTCCCTGTGAAGATTTCTACCAACTACCAATCAGAGCTTTCTATTTCTAATCAATCAGAACTCTTTCCCTTCATCAATCAGTTCGGTTCACTTATTCTTCATTCTGACGACTTCCCCTGAAGAGTGTCAGATGAAGAGCTTTGGGAAAATGAATGAATTTTCTACTTCAAGACAGTAGTTTTTCTAACAAACACATCAGGAAAATAATAAACAAAGTAGAATAAACTTAAATGAAAATAATTTAAACACATAGGAATATTGTATAGGATTGCAGTCCAAATTATAATCAATGTTTCGGTAATTTCACTTACAAGGTCGTTTTTTTTTTTGACTTACAACACTATCTGAGCTGTTCAAGTTCCAGTTGACCAATTGGTTCGTGCTTCTAAGTTCCATTTAGTTCAAAACCACTTTAAATTCGAATTGTTGTTGTTTGTCAGCTGCTTTGACCTTTGCTTTGTACTAGTATTTTGTTGCATTATTATTTATCCTCCTATCACGAGAAAGCGATTAATGCGCTACACGAGCTCGCTTAGGAGTTGCCAGCCATCTGTCTACCACACCAAGATGGGGGAATCCCGCTAAGTGCCTTTCCCAACGGAGCAACAAGTTATAGCAAAAAAACTCTCTTTTTTTGTTTTTTTTTAATCTTATTTTTTATCCTTTGGCTTTTTGTTATACTCGTCTGTTTAACAGATGTATTTTAATAAAGTGCTACGTAATTTTGCTGCGTAGCCTATTGCTATTGCGAACATTGAGGGTTGAGTAAAATGCTGAAAAACACGTTTATGGGGAGAGTATCTTGGTCACACACTTTCTGAAATTATTGTAAGTTAAACCAGGGTTAGATTTTAATACTCTTTTTATTAACTGTGCCAACCAGTGACGTAGAACCCCCCCTCGCAATACCCGCAGACGGGAGGGGGCCCCCAAATTTTGCGATAAATTTTTTAGAGATGTGGGCTACACAAAACTTGCATTGCTTACATTAAACCTAAGCTCAGGACCGAATTTTCCATAATATGGGCCCTGCGCCTTGCCTAAGTCATAAAATTGAAAATCTTTATTGTTTTGAATGAAATTATATAATCAGAAAAGTGTCGAGTGTAGACCAGTGCTGTGGGATAAAAATAATTATTTGATCAAATTTGACAGAATTTTGAAGAATAGACTTATTCTATTTGGTCAGTTTAGTTGGCTTAGTTTCCTGGCCATTTGTTTCAATAGCCTACCGATAACACATGTGGATGTTGGTGCACAGGGTGGGCTAGATTGCATATCATTGAGATTTGAGAGAGCTGATTTTCGCCACCCTTTCTTACTCATTCTTATCAAAAAAGTGTTTCATAAAAATCATTTTCCTCGCTTTTAAGACTTTATTTATACATACACATCTGTTATCTCTCTTATACATACACATCTGTTATATGGACTAATAGTGTGGGGTTCTACCTATAAATCTAAACTTAAAAAATTGTTATCCCTTCAGAACAAAGCGGTAAAGTTAATTGGCGGTGGTCTCTCAAGAGATTCAGTTACTCCCCTTTATTACCAACTTGGCATTCTTAAACTTCCAGATCTATTTAAATTTGAAATCGGAAAATTTGTTCATGCTCATTTTAAGAACAATCTACCTCCCGCAATTTCTAATTTTTTTTTATTGACCAGTGTAATGTCCCAAAAAAATACTAGATCTACCCAGCCTCAAAGAAACTGTTTATATATACCTCGCTATACAACTAATCGGTTGCAAAAATGTATAAGATATCAAGGAGTTAATATCTGGAATGATATTCCAACGAATATTCAGAACTCTTCGTTTAATTTATTGAAAATTCGGTTCAAAAAACATTTGCTTCAAACGTACAATAATTGAACTTTAGACCTACTAGTGTGAAATGTGGAAGTAGTTTCATGCAAATCACTACCTCATAGTCCTGAATTTAAATTATATTCATCTGTTAACCAATATATGTAATGTGATCACATATCCATTCATGAAATCGGCAATAGGGTGGCAGCTGACTAGATGACCGAAAGGTCTATTCGCCGTCTCCCTGCGGTCATGTTTGTTTGTCTATTTCTTTAAGTGTATTATTTTGTGCCACCTTACCGCTAATAAATGTTGATGATGATGATGATATTAATTGACATCGTAATCATACCTAATCGAGTTGCAAGTAGCGAGTCAAAATCAAGGGCCCGTTTCAATAGCCGCCCGTGTAAACAGAACATAAAAATAAATAAGGGCCCGTGCTTGAATACATGCCCGATGTAAAAGGTGATTTTTCAGTGGTAGAGAACAATAGGAAATAAGAAGCGCTTTTGTCACAACGCTGTTGAATTTTAAGCGCTGGTAGATAAGATAGGTAACAGCCCAAACAAAAAAATTGCATGGCAATCACCGGGCATTTGCATGAGCCAGCTTGGCCCATGCAAATGCCCGGTATTTGCCATGCAGTTTTTATGATTGGGAGATAGCGTTGATTACGAAGCGGAAAGCAGACTTTCCTGCCAAAAACAAAGAACTGATAGTATAAAAGGCTACCATTTGTCTACCAATCATTCAATTAGAATAATGAACCCCACATGATGGTCGATGACAGAGAATTTTTGTGTATAATTTTACATCGAAAATAACAAGCGCCCATGCTTGAATCGGGGTCCGGTAGTGAGTTTGGTTGAAAAAAATATGGACACGGGCTACAAAACGAGCAAATATGGTAATTCAAATTTATCCTGAGCTTGAACTCAGCTTTTACTTTGAGTTGCTTCAGTTAAGAATGACATTTGAAAACGAGATAAATAATGACCCTACTATGGCCATTCGAGAATTTGCTGAATTATTGTTTGTGACAAACAATTCCGCAGCATCTGCCTTTCCCATTGTGCTCACTACGTTGTTTATCTTTTTGACGTTGCCTGTTACAACAGTGCTGCAGCAGAGAGATCCTTTAGCAAGTTGAAGTTAATAAAGAATTGCTTGGAAGCCAAATGAGCCAAGGATACTCGATGGTGTTGCCGTACTGAGCACTGAGTCAGACAAAGCCAATCAGATGAACCACAGCGCTGTTGCTAAAAGCTTTGCTAATGTCAATGTTCGAAAAGTTGTCTTTGTCTAAATATACCTGTAGGTCGTTGCAGAACCTTTGAGTGATTTTACAAGTTCCTGATGCGCACATATTCAGGATTGATTGCAAATGAAATGGAAACTCCTTAAATATAAGAATGTCATTTAAGCATGCTTATAACTTTACACTAGCTTTTATTTTTTGTCGACCCCATCACATTACTCGTACCGGTACATCTTTAGCCAATGACCGCAAGAACACGTATCGATCAATGCTTTTGTATGGCAATAAATGCTGGTGGGGCCTCCTGAGTTAAGCTTGCGAGGGTGCCCGCGCATTGTAGCTACGCCACTAGTGCCAACAACATGGATACGCTTGGTACTACCGGAAAATAGTAGAGTTTCCCTTTCAAGATTTCGGGACGAGAAATTTCCCGGGAAATTTAAAACTTTTCAATCTTTTACTCACTCTTTCTGCTTTCATAAATACCCGCCACAAAACAATTTGCATTGCTGTTTGTAAATTTCCCGTTTCCGGGAAAATTGGCTCGGAATCCCGGGAAATCAAATTTTTCGTTCCCGGATCGGGATCCCGGAAAATTTGAAACTTTTCTGGGATCCCGAATATTTTTGAGCTGAGGAAATTGAATAGGCAAGAAAGTAGTGTGCTTTTAACTTAATTTGCCCCATTTTACAGCAACGTTTACATGTTCGATCTCAGCTGAGAAATAATAGTGGCCTACATCCAAGATCTAACAATAATGCAGCTTTTTTGCACGAATTATTACACTTGAAAATCATTAAGAGCGAACTCAAAAAAATGAATTTGATTGCTTAATGGTGGTTTGCTTACAGTGCCGTATTTACCGTTAAGCTAATTAAGCTACCGCTTAGAACATTATGTTTAAGGGGCCTCGCGCTGTGGTCAGGTTTCTGATATTTTAATCTTTCAGTTTAAAATTATTTTTGTAATTTATCTTATAAAAAACCAGTCTTTGCTGTTTCTAATATCAAATGGAGAGAAACAGTTTGCTTTTTAACAGATCTTTTAACCTAGAGCTACGCCTTCACCAGCTATCGCAATAAAAGATGAACAACGAAGGTGTTTAATTATTGCGTCAGCAGTCAGCAGCGGTACACATAAAAGATTTTTAGTTTTTACTACGAAATGTCAAAACGAGCCACAGAAACCTTGCACAAATTGATACGTTCAAGGATCAAACCCAAATCTACATTGCGGCAGTCAAACGACTTGCATTTGCTGCACCTAACCTCGAGTTGCTGAGCAAAAATAAACACAAGTTACACAACAAAGAAAGCTTTAACTTGCAAAATGATTAAATAAAAAAGGATTTTCAATAATGGTCTTGCGGCTCGTCAGCGGCCCAATGCTAGAAAAAAGCAACTGAACTGGACCGTTAGGAGATCGACAAAAAGTCCTGCTAACGGCTAGGCTTATTGTCTCCTTTTTCCTCGGATTTTCAACTATCCGGGAAATGGGAAATTTAAAAAAAATTTCTCAGGAACCCCGGGAAATTCCCAGTATCCCGAAAATTTTCCGAATTACCGGGATTCGGGAAATTTTTTCTAACTTGACTATTTTGACATTTTTTCTGGTTTTCAGCATTTCAGATTTAATTTTTAGCATTATGTCATGTTGTTTCGACAAACTTAGCTTGAGTTTTTTCCATTTTTTTGACAAATTGAAGAAAAAATTTGAACTCACAAGCATTTCGTCTTCAAAAATTTTGCAAATTTTGAAAAATAATTTTTAGTAGGCTAAGCAAAATAAAAGTTAATTTGCAGTAACGCAAAACTAACGCATTTTTTTTTATATCAGAGTGATAGATAAACTTATCAGTAGGCCTACCACAGAAATCTTTACTAATGTAGAGACATTTCCCGGGATCCCGATATAAACGTCCAGGAAAACGGGAAATTTCAAAACCCCAAATTTCTTGTCCCGACTTCCCAAGGAGGAAACACTAGCTAGGCTGGTCAAACTAACACTTAAGGCACCCAATATGGCTCAGGGTCATGCCACAAATGCCATCATTAGCACCGAGCAATGAGTGCAGGGCCTGACAGAACAAAACATTGAAAAAGCGCAAGATCGATGCGGCGAATGCTGAAGCAAATGACGGACTAACCTGGATTCGAATCTTTCATGCATCGTAATATCTCACGCTAAGCAATTGCCTGTTGCTCTAAATCAATGATCAGGGCCGGATTTACCAACAGGCTGGGCAAGCTGAAGCGTAGGGCCTAGGAGAAAATGAGGGGCCTCATCGCAAACAATGAAAAACTTTTTTTTTGGTCTTCATCGATTTTTGGTGGAAAAAATAGAACTAGCCTAGGGCCTCTCATTGTCCGGCCCTGACAAAGATCCTCAATCTTTTACAGTTGTTACTCACTTTCCCCCTTACGGAGACTTTAAACACGAGTGGCCTCTGCTCTGCAATAAAATCTTTCTGTCAGTATTGTGTTCAGCCGTTCGCTGATCTTACGTAGTTAGGCTAATCAGGCCTACCGTTAATAAATCTTGCTTGTAGTTATAATCACCAGGCAACGGCCCCGGTCAAGCGCTCTTGCTCTAACAGTCTAAACAAAACATCTGACTAGCAATGAAGAGTCAGGCATAGACGTCATTACACATGTGTGCAAAAAATAACATATAGCGTCAGCTTGTTAGCGCTTTTCATTAAAACGAATTCGCTGCGGCTGCGTATCAAGTTTTTACAAAAAATCTTACAAACAACACAAAACTTTTTGTTGTTTGATATTTTTATTATTATTATCATATCATCTTTGCGCCAAATTTCAACGTGACGTAACAATAACATCGATGCCTACACGTCAGCAAAGCTAATAAAATATAGGGCAAGATAAAACACACACACACTGATCAAAAATACTGCGCAAACACACCTTAATTAAAATATTGCACCAACAAACACAAAAACATTGGCAACACAAGGAAAATCTCCACTTTGGCACCACAATACAGCCACCATGATTAGTAGTTCTTGTCTACATGAAGAATCTTCGTCACAACTCACGGAGCGCCACAAGTTTCTGAGGATGAAGGGATAGCAAGGAGGACAAGTGGACCCAGACATTATCTTCCTCCACAAATATTTTTACTTCGAAACTGAATTTTAACAAACAAAGTAATGACCAGGCAGAAATGAATGAAGTAAGGCAAGCGGTGGTCAGATGAAAGTGATGGGAAAAGTAGGACAATGTACATAAAACTTGCACATCGGGACACCACAGACACATTTCGTTCAACATTGTGATGAAAGTTTTCAATTGAAGCGAACTGACAAAATAAATCAAGATACAACGTCGTCCTACCTGGCCTGCTGAATGGGAAGTCAAAATCTGCTGACTGCTGAATGGGAAGTCAGCAGAACGACTGCTGAATGGGAAGTCAAAATAAATTGAATCGAACAACAAATGTAGACACTAATTTTTTTTTGCAGAGATCGGTCAGAAAAAATTGCACCAAAAACACATCTGTCGGCAGTAAGTTTTGAGCTAAATCCAATATAAGGTAAAATCACACGAAAATAACGACAGAATCAATAAATAGACACACGAAAATAATTTTGTTGAAAGAATTTTTAACCTCATTCAATGCTGTTTGAAATCATAACTATTCCGAAACCGTGTAAACTGCTACAAAAGCGCAGCAAGATGACGACGAAAACGTGTTTTAAAACAGAAATTACAGCGGAAATTAATGCGGAGTACGTTGGGGTTGACATAATCTTCACTGCAGCACCAACAAATTACATGGAATTTCACATAAGCAACATAAGAATGCTGAAGAACTTCAAAGCTTCGAGCGATTGTAAAACGACTGGTGCACAACCAGATTCTTTCCTTCTTGTAATTCCGCGATGGAGCGACAACCTGAATGAAACGATGCCTTTATGACATCATGACACCGTCAAAAATGACGTCACCACTCACCCATGAGCTGCATAGCAGTTTTGAATTCGTCTTCCAACATTTCAAAAACCCTCTTCACTCCTTCCGATCCCTGAATATAAACAGCGAGTTAGATGAAAAGCTGGATGATGAAATGTCGCCAGCCACTTCCCATTCACACAAATCTTCATCATCCCGCGATATTACACCGAAGCGTGCAGGCAGTGCCGGGTTCTTCGCGGTTTAGCGCCTGGACAACAAGAAACATCGCGTTGACGACTGTGTCCGATTTTATCGGCCCTGGAATCGAACCCAAGGCCCTTAGCACCGACACGATGGTGTTGAGCCCCTACGTGGACCGCATCACAATGCAGTCGACTCAACCACGATATGGTGAATGAATACAACGATTTACAGTCGTGTGTGGTTTCTGAGTGGATTTCGACCAGGGGACTGGTAAGTCATTTTTGTGCAATAAGTTGTCAAAAATTTAAAAGTGGAAAACCAACAAAATGTGTATGATTAATAACTTTTGTGGCTTAATCAAAAACTTAAAAAATTCTTCAATTAAAAACGATTTGCTTTCCACAATTAAATTTTTCTCATACAAATAAAATCTGCCGCTTGATGAAGAGGTGGCTGAGGACGTCGCTTACGTTGCGGGAGAATTGGGCACAGTGTCGGCACTGCTGCGATGTTGCCCCCAAAATCAAAGCCTTCCCGCTCACTCACCTTCCACATCGCCCCCCAAATCAAAGCCTTCCCACCCACTCACCTTCCACATCGCCCCCAAATCAAAGCCTTCCCGCCCACTCACCTTCCACATCGCCCCCAAATCAAAGCCTTCCCGCCCACTCACCTTCCACATCGCCCCCAAATCAAAGCCTTCCCGCCCACTCACCTTCCACATCGCCCCCAAATCAAAGCCTTCCCGCCCACTCACCTTCCACATCGCCCCCAAATCAAAGCCTTCCCGCCCACTCACCTTCCACATCGCCCCCCAAATCAAAGCCTTCCCGCCCACTCACCTTCCACATCGCCCCCAAATCAAAGCCTTCCCACCCACTCACCTTCCACATCGCCCCCAAATCAAAGCCTTCCCGCCCACTCACCTTCCACATCGCCCCCAAATCAAAGCCTTCCCACCCACTCACCTTCCACATCGCCCCCCAAATCAAAGCCTTCCCACCCACTCACCTTCCACATCGCCCTCCAAATCAAAGCCTTCCCGCTCACTCACCTTCCACATCGCCCTCCAAATCAAAGCCTTCCCACCCACTCACCTTCCACATCGCCCCCAAATCAAAGCCTTCCCGCCCACTCACCTTCCACATCGCCCCCAAATCAAAGCCTTCCCACCCACTCACCTTCCACATCGCCCCCAAATCAAAGCCTTCCCGCCCACTCACCTTCCACATCGCCCCCAAATCAAAGCCTTCCCACCCACTCACCTTCCACATCGCCCCCAAATCAAAGCCTTCCCGCCCACTCACCTTCCACATCGCCCCCAAATCAAAGCCTTCCCACCCACTCACCTTCCACATCGCCCCCAAATCAAAGCCTTCCCACCCACTCACCTTCCACATCGCCCCCAAATCAAAGCCTTCCCGCCCACTCACCTTCCACATCGCCCCCAAATCAAAGCCTTCCCACCCACTCACCTTCCACATCGCCCCCAAATCAAAGCCTTCCCGCTCACTCACCTTCCACATCGCCCTCCAAATCAAAGCCTTCCCGCCCACTCACCTTCCACATCGCCCTCCAAATCAAAGCCTTCCCACCCACTCACCTTCCACATCGCCCTCCAAATCAAAGCCTTCCCACCCACTCACCTTCCACATCGCCCCCAAATCAAAGCCTTCCCGCCCACTCACCTTCCACATCGCCCCCAAATCAAAGCCTTCCCACCCACTCACCTTCCACATCGCCCCCAAATCAAAGCCTTCCCACCCACTCACCTTCCACATCGCCCCCAAATCAAAGCCTTCCCACCCACTCACCTTCCACATCGCCCTCCAAATCAAAGCCTTCCCACCCACTCACCTTCCACATCGCCCTCCAAATCAAAGCCTTCCCACCCACTCACCTTCCACATCGCCCCCAAATCAAAGCCTTCCCGCCCACTCACCTTCCACATCGCCCCCAAATCAAAGCCTTCCCACCCACTCACCTTCCACATCGCCCTCCAAATCAAAGCCTTCCCGCCCACTCACCTTCCACATCGCCCTCCAAATCAAAGCCTTCCCACCCACTCACCTTCCACATCGCCCTCCAAATCAAAGCCTTCCCACCCACTCACCTTCCACATCGCCCCCAAATCAAAGCCTTCCCACCCACTCACCTTCCACATCGCCCCCAAATCAAAGCCTTCCCACCCACTCACCTTCCACATCGCCCTCCAAATCAAAGCCTTCCCACCCACTCACCTTCCACATCGCCCCCAAATCAAAGCCTTCCCGCCCACTCACCTTCCACATCGCCCCCAAATCAAAGCCTTCCCGCCCACTCACCTTCCACATCGCCCCCAAATCAAAGCCTTCCCACCCACTCACCTTCCACATCGCCCCCAAATCAAAGCCTTCCCACCCACTCACCTTCCACATCGCCCCCAAATCAAAGCCTTCCCACCCACTCACCTTCCACATCGCCCCCAAATCAAAGCCTTCCCGCCCACTCACCTTCCACATCGCCCTCCAAATCAAAGCCTTCCCACCCACTCACCTTCCACATCGCCCCCAAATCAAAGCCTTCCCGCCCACTCACCTTCCACATCGCCCCCAAATCAAAGCCTTCCCACCCACTCACCTTCCACATCGCCCCCAAATCAAAGCCTTCCCGCTCACTCACCTTCCACATCGCCCTCCAAATCAAAGCCTTCCCGCTCACTCACCTTCCACATCGCCCTCCAAATCAAAGCCTTCCCACCCACTCACCTTCCACATCGCCCCCAAATCAAAGCCTTCCCGCCCACTCACCTTCCACATCGCCCCCAAATCAAAGCCTTCCCGCCCACTCACCTTCCACATCGCCCCCAAATCAAAGCCTTCCCGCTCACTCACCTTCCACATCGCCCCCCAAATCAAAGCCTTCCCGCCCACTCACCTTCCACATCGCCCCCAAATCAAAGCCTTCCCGCTCACTCACCTTCCACATCGCCCCCCAAATCAAAGCCTTCCCGCTCACTCACCTTCCACATCGCCCCCCAAATCAAAGCCTTCCCGCCCACTCACCTTCCACATCGCCCCCAAATCAAAGCCTTCCCGCTCACTCACCTTCCACATCGCCCCCCAAATCAAAGCCTTCCCGCCCACTCACCTTCCACATCGCCCCCAAATCAAAGCCTTCCCGCTCACTCACCTTCCACATCGCCCCCAAATCAAAGCCTTCCCGCCCACTCACCTTCCACATCGCCCCCAAATCAAAGCCTTCCCGCTCACTCACCTTCCACATCGCCCCCCAAATCAAAGCCTTCCCGCCCACTCACCTTCCACATCGCCCCCAAATCAAAGCCTTCCCGCTCACTCACCTTCCACATTGCCCCCCAAATCAAAGCCTTCCCGCCCACTCACCTTCCACATCGCCCCCAAATCAAAGCCTTCCCGCTCACTCACCTTCCACATCGCCCCCCAAATCAAAGCCTTCCCGCCCACTCACCTTCCACATCGCCCCCAAATCAAAGCCTTCCCGCTCACTCACCTTCCACATCGCCCCCCAAATCAAAGCCTTCCCGCCCACTCACCTTCCACATCGCCCCCAAATCAAAGCCTTCCCACCCACTCACCTTCCACATCGCCCCCAAATCAAAGCCTTCCCGCTCACTCACCTTCCACATCGCCCCCAAATCAAAGCCTTCCCGCTCACTCACCTTCCACATCGCCCCCCAAATCAAAGCCTTCCCGCCCACTCACCTTCCACATCGCCCCCAAATCAAAGCCTTCCCGCTCACTCACCTTCCACATCGCCCCCCAAATCAAAGCCTTCCCGCTCACTCACCTTCCACATCGCCCCCAAATCAAAGCCTTCCCGCCCACTCACCTTCCACATCGCCCCCAAATCAAAGCCTTCCCGCCCACTCACCTTCCACATCGCCCCCAAATCAAAGCCTTCCCGCCCACTCACCTTCCACATCGCCCCCCAAATCAAAGCCTTCCCGCCCACTCACCTTCCACATCGCCCCCCAAATCAAGGGCCTCCCGATGAACACAGCCCGAGCCCCCAACGCCAACGCTTTTAACACATCTGTTCCACTTCGAACGCCCCCATCCACGAAAACCTCGCACCGGCCCTGGACAGCTTGCACCACTTCTGGAAGCGCGTCGATCTAAACATATTGTGACGTTGTATTTCGTAAAAGTGACGTCAAAATCCAAATGACTGACCGCGGCAGTGGCGGTATCGAGTTGTCTGCCGCCATGATTGGACACGATGATTCCTGCCACTCCAAATTCTACCGCTCGTGACGCCATTTCAGCTGAAACAAAACATCAATAAAGTGTCCGAAGCAGTGCGCATGCTACTTACGAATACGGGTTCGAAACACAATGAAATGACGAAAAACTCGTAAAATCATGAAATTTCACCGAAGCCTACTCAGATGATAATACAAAACTGTATTAATTGGCGAACACGGGTGTGATGAATCACAAGTATTCAAGAACGGTGAATTGAACTCATTGAAATTTTTGACAGAAAGTTCCGCAGCAAAGAACGAATAAAAACAATGAACTGTAACCCTTAAATATCCTCATGCAAACCGTAAATCTTTAAATATATTTCACTGATAGAAAATTATACGACACAATTTTTCTCTTATTGCACAGCTCAACTCGAGGCGCTCAGAAAAGGATTTCAGTCAGCGAAAACCTTGGCTCAAATGCTGGATGTTCAGCAATCATAATTATGAGCTGCTTCGATATATAAAAATTAACAACTTAAAAGGCCAAATGGTACGAGCGTCTACCTCTGGAGCTGTAGACTGGGGTTTGATTCAGAATCGGGTCAAACCAATCACTTTAAAATTGCTATTCACAACTTCCCTGCTTGACGCTCAGCATTAAAGGGACAGTGTGGAGAGCAAGCCGGCAAGTTTACTTGTTGTGCCGTTGGGAAAGGCTCTTAACGGAATTCCCCCATCTTGGTGTGGTAGACAGATGGCCGGCAACTCCTAAGCGAGCTCGTATAGCGCATTGACCGCCTTCTCGTGAGAGGATAAATATGCGACGATAAAAACAATTATCGCGCCAACCTGTGAGAATCCCCTTCAGCACAATCGGAAGTTTGCAGATCGATTTTACCCATGCAATATGGGACCACTGGAGGGCGGGGTTAATCAATATATCAAAGAGTCCCCCATAGAGCTCTTCACTGCCCTCTTGCGAATCCAATGCCATTATTTCTCCCTGCAACCTGATGATAAATTGAAACAATGCCAGTAACAAAAAAGTTATTTAAAAATTTACAAGTGGCAACATCTTCCAGAACTAATTCCGCAGAGACAGCGACAATCAAATCTGTCCACCTGGATAACCTCGCTCGAGTGCTTGCACCAACGCGAGTGTTAAGACCGGATGTAAATATGTCATCAACATTATACTCGCGATATTGCGTAGAATCGTGCAACAATTACGAGATCCATCTCCGCGACTTGGTGCCCGGCCAACACAACTCTGAAGAAACATCGCAGCGGTGGGTGACACTGGGTCCGATTTGATCACCCAGGGAATCGAACCCCAAAACCCTCAGCGGCGATAGCGACGTCTCTAACCACTACTCCGACCGCCGCTCTTTGAACCCAGGGATCGAATCTCACCCGATTCGATGATGATCGATCAGGGGAAACGAATCTCGTTGTTGCCGGTATCGGGAACCGGGTACTTGGGAATCGACTGTGATGAAAATCGCCTCGAATCCGTTCGACTCCGCTCTGCGGATCATGCTCTCCACCAAAGTGCGATCCTGACAGAAAGCAATATTAGCCTATACGTCACAAACAAATCGCCACATTTTTCATCAACAACAAATTTCAACTCGCAGAGATGTTACTGAGACGAATATTTCACTACACGATCCATGGCAACCCGGCTAACAAACGTGGCAGTGAGGTGATGACGAACATGGTTGGTCAAACAACACAGCTTGAACGTATGAAAACCAGATGGATTTATCGAGGCAGTTTACTTGTTCGTGCCACTCAAGAAAATCTCGCACTTCTTGTTTGCACAATTTGATTTCTTCATTTTTACCCTCCTGTCACGAGAAAACGGAGGCGCTTTACACAGGACAAATCCAGACTCGCTCAGGAGTTATCTGTTTCTGAGTTTTCTGCTTGAATTTTGCTTCTGATTTCTACAATTTGCTGGTTGTTCGATTCCACCAAGCAGAGATAATTATCGTGAAGCATCGTTTCTCCGCGGGCGCAATAAGAAAGCTTGGGTGGAAGTTGAACCATCACCCTTGCGACCGTTGTCGTTGTAAAAACGATGCTACGAACAACTGCATCCAGGCAAAATTGTTTACACCCCGTTAGCACCGAGCTTGAATCAAACAGAGTGTTGCGGAGTGATTTTATCCGGACATGGGGGAATCCCCCCTCACTGAACCTTACCTTGTAGAGATAGAGTTGAAACCATTTGGGGGCAGTAGGGGCAGCGGCCACCACTTCCTCGATGTCACAAGTTGCCCACGTACTCATGGTGTATGCACTCCCCGCTGCTTCCACTCCTGAATCAAACCGAGTAGCACATTCATCTCGAGAAAACCATCAAAGCGCTATAACGAGCTCGCTGAGGAATTGTCGACCATCTCTTTTCTCTACTACACTAAGATGGGGGAATCCCGCTAAGTGCCTTTCGCAATGGCACAAATAAACTTGCCGGCTTATTCAGCGATTAACACAAGATACACACGAGTGTTGCCAAGATTTTTGTTCGAATTTTACAAAGTAACTTAAATCTAAGATCCTCCCTTGAACCTTTTCTTGTCACAGGAAAATATACATTTTTATTCTTTTAAGAATGTGAACTCAAGAGCCCATTTACAGCTCAGATCAGATGGTCGAATGGTAAAATCGTCCGCCTCTAGAGCTGTAGACTTGGGTTTGATTGCGAGCTGGGTCAAACCAACTTTAAAATTGGTATTCACAGCTTCCCTGCTTGACGCTCAGCATTGAAGGGACAGTGTGAAGAACAAGCCGGCAAGCTTGCTTGATGTGGCGTAGGAAAGGCACTTAGCGGGATCACCCCATCTTGGTGTGGTAGACAGATGGCTGGCAACTAAAAGCGAGCTTGCCATAGCGCTTTCTCGTGATTGGATGATAAATATCATTAAATATGCAACTTAATACAAAAATGCTAATTTACAAGTTGTTAAGCTCAAAGCTCCAGAAATCTAGCTATGCGACTTCCCTACCCCCCAAAAAAAGATGTTCTCCATATGGTACCGACCCGGTACACTTTTCTATAGCATATCTTGCCACTGATCGGTTTATCAAGACAGGTCAGTCAAGATTACATATGAGCAAGAAATCGAACCTCTAGCAACAGCAAGGGGAAATTCCGATCCGATTACATCGATCCCTATTCGTATAATCGATACCGGCGCCGCGCATATCGGGAAAGGCAGCCGGGAACCGAGGACACACGTAGACAGATCAACACTCGACACGTTGTTGAGAACACGAGGACGTAACCGATATCTGGATAAAATTGATTGTGTTAAAAGAGTTGAACTCGCAACCGACCAGCAATGATATTACGCGGAGGAGGACCGGGGTTCACGCCAGAGGGTGACCTTGTTTTCAGAGGATGCTCTTTCAATGACCTTTTTTATAAGAATGTTTTTTTATCAATGACATTTTACCCCGGAACCCCCCAAATCTCTTAAGCGCCTTTGCCGACCAAAATATTCGAGAAAACAAACTGTGATCCTTCGTGATGGTTATCACTGAGGGAAGTGATCCCGAAACAGGATTCAGGTCTCATTCTGTATGAGAAACAAACTCTTAACACTGCAACCACCATTTTCCAATCACCACAATGTTGAAACCAACTTCGACCAAATTTCATTTTTTATCCACAACTCACCTGTGAAACGCGGCGCGATTATCTCGCATCGTCACTTCATCCCCAGCTCCTCCACTCAGATATGACCAGTGGATGCGGGAAACTTTCTTCTTTGCAATTACCTCAATATCACTCAAACAAACAGGATTAATCATGTTTACAACGACGCTATAATCAAACGACATAAAAAAAAAGCATAGCGCACACAAAATACTCCAGCCGAACAACGTATACGCCGCGAAAACGCTAAAAATGTTTTCACTTATCCATGAATTCCAGCAGTGCAGTGATGTGCCCTCCCCCCTACCAATAAATCTTCATAAAAAGTTGTGGAGGGGCAGTAGCTACAAGAATCAAGGAATTTCCTTTGCGGGATGTTAGAGCAAGGAATAAATGAGCGCAGCATTTTTTATCAACAAGTCAAATCTTCATTATACTCGCGGTATTACACCGAAGCACGTAGTGAGTTCACTTCCGCGGCTAGCGTCTGAGCAACACACCTCCAAAAAAACATCGCAGCGGTGCCGACACTGTGCCCGATTTGACCGACCCGGAAGTCGAACCCAAGACCTCCCGCACCGGCCGGTTGTTGCCTCGCCAACGACGCGCCAGTGTTGTCCAGGCGCTAAGCTGCAGAGATGGATCAAGAGATCGTTACACACTTCGGTGTAATATCGCGAGTGTAATGAAGATTTGATTTTTTAATGTCACTTCACCAATGACGATGCTGAGCAAGCAGAGAAAATGAAGGCGAAAACCAAAATGCTGCGGAGAAGTTGATTGAAATTGCAAAAAATTTTACTTACTCTGGAGCCTACTGGCTGCACTGACTAATCAAAAAGTACAAATATTCGCATCACGTTAAGTTAAACATTTAAAACCTTTAAGCGTAAATGTTGAGTGGCAAGCAATGTACAAGCAGCGAAATCACACTCCAAAGATTTACAAAATCATAAAACCTGCAAAATAATCACAATAAATTGGTGCAGAATCATGACGTACGCCCGCAATGATTGGCGGCAATGTCAAGCAAATTTGGAGCGAATTCTGTTAACATTTTCTGTTATACAATAAAAATATGGGACGAAAATAGCCCAAGGAGAAAAAATAATGCCGCAGTAAATCATAACACTAGACGTTTCGACAACATAGATTCAGCTGTCATCATCAGCAGTAAGTTTTGAACTGTTTTGCTTACATTGCTTATGATGACAGCAGAATCTATGTCGTCGAAACGTCCAGCTCCAAGAATGAATGTGGTTTTTATTTTTCCTCATTTTCTGTTATGTAAGGAGATAAAATACCAGTTCAGTGTTGACACCAGATTAGACGCATGTGATATCCACGAAATTTGAATGAGATAACACTTCGCAAGTGACGAATCAATAAAATTACAGTGGCAGTAAAAAAGCACAAGATTTGATGATTTGGACCAGGGATCCTGCAAGCTGCTCAAGACATTAATTACGTGATATTTCAAGCCATAACTTGTAATTTTCAAACCCGAAGTTTCATCGCCGATTAATTAAATAAATAATGACAAATCAGTTTTTCTGCTAGAAGGCTGTATCGTGGCAAAAACAGCAACGATTTATTGGAGTTTTTACGAAGTTGCTTAAATGCCTATCCCAGACCAGACTTAGTGATATTGAGAAAACCCAGCAGCTTCCCCGCCCTGGTTTAAGCCAATGCGCAAACTACACACATGATTCGAGTTGGAACTTGTCGAGTTCGCATTGGATGAATTCGCACTCAGCACCCACTCTTACTTTTTGAGCCGGTTCATTTTTGCAAAGCTACAAGCGCACAGCCAAGTTTGCGAGTGATGAACATGGCAAGACTCCACTCGTCTTTTTTCACATCGTAAGTTTCAACCTTGCCGTTACCGCCGCATACGTAAATCTCCTCACCGACCGTGCATGCAGCATGGTTAAACCTCGTTTCGCTGAGCCGAGCCACGAACGTCCACATGTCTGTGGTAGACGAATATTGCTCAACTGTATCCAAGTAATTTGATTCACTCTCTCCACCGATCACATAAATCTTTTCATCGCAAACAGCTGCAGCAAACCTGGCTCGCGGTGTATGCATTGGCGTGACTGGCAGCCAAGTACCTTGATCTGGTAGAAACATTTCGACTGATTTGAGATAGGAGTGAGGTCGACTGCAACCACCGACAGCATACAAGCGGTTGTGTAAGTTGAGCAAAGCGAATTCGGAGCGTTTGTGATTCATGTCACTAATTGCGTACCAACTTTTATTGTGCAAGTTGAAGCGTTCACATGAGCTGAGCCACATCGTGT
This sequence comes from Trididemnum miniatum, assembly GCA_964006365.1. Lineage (NCBI taxonomy): Eukaryota > Metazoa > Chordata > Ascidiacea > Aplousobranchia > Didemnidae > Trididemnum > Trididemnum miniatum. The sequence goes on from OZ023240.1 coordinate 27,552,783, forward strand.
TATGTGCTTTGCCTCCACACATGTAGATGTATCCATTCATAACAGCGCAACCTGCACATCGACGAGCTTTATTCATCTGCTGCGTGCCCATCCACTGAGCATTTTCTTGCTTTAAATTGAGAGTTACAACTGAATTATAAGACTTGGAAGCGTCGCTGCTCCAACTGTTGCCTCCCAACACATACAGCTGGTCATTGGCTATGACTGAGCTTGCACCGGAGCGGCCAGCAGGCATGTCCGGCAATGCGGTGAGTTTTTTATCAGTGATGCTCAACTTCAATACTTCTTGTTCATTGGGTGTTCCACCAATAAGGAGGACTTCCTTATTTTCTGTCTTCTCTACTTTTTTCATTTGCTCGCACAACGCATCGATAATAAGTTTCGCACAAGTTGGAGATTTATGTAAGAGACGTTCTTGTCCGATTGTATTTATCAAAAAGTCGGCGGGAATTTGCGGTAAGTTGATTTGAGGAAAAACCTCCCGAAGTTGCTCGGTCCTTTTAACTTCGTCATGTTGAACCCATTTTATCACGGCATGGTAAAGATCAACTTCTTTTGTGTTGCTGTTCTTCAGCGCAAGATAATCTTTGAAATTATTTGCGTTAAGTTGTTTATAATCATCTTGTTGCAACAACAAATTAAAATGAGCGGAGATATACATTTCAGTGAGGAGCGTCAAATTGCTCATGTTATACATCTTCGCAAAACTCCACATCATAAAGCAGTTGTCTTTGCTAATATTTTCTTTGAGATACACACTGCACGTGTTCTTGATACTTTGCAACTGCAAGTAGTCAGCAGCGCACAAAACATCGTAAACGATTTCATCATTCAAGTCTAACCTCGACGTATAAATATAATCGAGAACAACTTCCATCGTTTCGGCGGATATGGTTAAAATTGTGGCTTTTGATTCGTACGTTTCTTTCATTTTTGCAGAAAACATTTTACGAAAAAACACAGACGATGCAGCAACAATGCATTTGTGAACATTAAAAGTTCGAGACTCGACAGCGATTGTCGCATCACAGAATTCTTGATTTCCTTTTCGATCTTTTTCTAGTTCATTTAAAATCGTTGAAGCGTGTGAAACATTGTCGAAAAGATTTGGAAGTTCATCAATGTCGAATCCGTCACTGACTTCGCTGGGAGAAAAAAATTCAGGAAAATAAAAACCATCCATGTCATAAAATCAAAGTTGTCCAGCGCACTATTTGCGATGGAGGAGAAATACAACAGATTAAAACACTAAAAACAAGCAATTAGCTGGGTTAAAGAAACAATCACCGTCCTTACGCCCAACTTTTGTGAGCTCCACCCTGCAGCTCTTGGTTCTAGTTTCTGCATCAACCCAAGAACTACGAGCCTAATGCCACAAACATTGGGCAAGGTGACTATGCTGCAGCAGCAAGATTATTTTATCTTTTTATTTTGTCAGTTTCCACCATCAAAATAGTAAATAATGAAACCAATGTATCAACAACAAATGAGGTATAGCTGGGTTATGTTCACATCGATCGTTGACATTGTTATCACGTTATCTGATGACATCAACACTGCAACAGTCCATTGTGATGACCACTGTTCCCTGCAAATTTTTAGCAAATTTGCACAAAAAATAAATTTTGATAGAAAATTGCCTCAAGAGTTAGGAGGTTAAAAAAAGCTTGATGCAATTTCTGCTTGAAACTTGAGTTTCCAGAATATGATAAATTTTTTGTTTTGCATCAAAATATTGAACGCTTTCATTCAAATTCGGCCTAAAATCACCATTCTAGTCGGCAAGCTAGTCGACAGCGTGACGCAGTGGTTTGGAGCGTCGTTTTTTCTGACTACCACAATTGCAAGGTTAATGGTTCAACTCCCAACCAAGTCGTGTTGTTGCGTCCTTGGATAATTAAGATAAGATGCTTGACGGTGATTATCGCTGCTTGGTGGAATATGGCAAGCAGCGAATTAAAGAAGTCTCAAGCAAAATTCAACCGGAAAACTCGAAAACAAAGACAACCCCTAAGCAAGTCTGGATTTGTCCTAAGCATAGCGCCTCCACCACTTTCTTGTGAATCATGATAGAAGGATAAAGATGAAGAAATCAAGCTTAATAAAAAATTAGAAAATTTTTTCTGAAATTTCTCATTTTTTTATATTTTGCACATTAGAGAAAAAAACGCTGAAGGATAATCTTCACTTTTCCCCATGAAGCATGCACAGTGTGTGCATTATACAGACACATTCACACTTAAAAAATATAGTTTTTTTGATTTTCAACTTTATTTTATGGTCAGATTGGATATTCTATGAGTACCGGTAATATTGATCTCCCTATGGACATTGGAAACCTGGCTGAAATGTTTGAATTCAAATTAAACTGATAAAGAGAAGCAACCATTCATACATAAAACTAAAAAATACAAGATTATTACATCAAACTGTCTGAATTGACTCTTACCATGACCGTCTGTATAAACTCAATATCCAATCATTAGAATATCGCTGAGCAACACTGGATCTGAGTTACATGTACAAAATTTGTGATGGTCCGACAGATGTGTGCTTTTCTGAATTTTTTGTATACTGTAGCTCTAAATATAATCTCCGAAGACACAACTACATCTCAAATCCTTGGTCAGTGCTAAACTTGATTGTAACTGCCACTTGTTTCCTAATCGCATAGTGAATATATGGAACAATCTGCCAGAAAACATTGTCACCTCGTCATCACTGTATGCCTTTAAAAAACGACTGAGGAATTTTGATTCGAGTACTATTGCAACTTTTCACATCTAACTTTGTCTGATTTACCTGCTTTCTTTCTGTGCCTTGCTTGCTTTTATTTTTTGTGTGCATATCCTGTGCTCAATTTGTAGTGACAACTAACATATCATAATGTATGGAGGTAAACATTTGAACTTTGACATCTAGCATGTACAGTATATATAATTGGTACCTGTCGCACTTTTATTACTGTGTTCTAGCTTGCTTTATTTATGTATTTGTTTTTGTTATTTGCTTGCTTTAGTTATGTATTTATTTAACGTTTCTCTTTCCTCACATGTCAGTGTGCCTCGATGTTGCTGCCTAGCACCATTGTGCAGTATCTTAATAATAATAAAAACTAGACCAGTGATCTGCATCCGGTGTGTGGCAGAGTATTTGTAACTTTTCTGACAAACTAACAAATAAGCTTGATGGTGATTAGTGTTGTTTTTTTACGCATGTGTGTGCACAGTTCCGCGTGCGCCGCACATAATGATGTACGAGATTAAAACCCTATTGCTTTTTGCATGTTTTTGTGTTTTTACTAACATTGTTTGTTGCGGTGTCACTAAATTTCACCAAGTTTTATAGCCTAAGTGTGTCGCAAGTTAAAAAAGGTTGCGGAGCACTGAAATAGACTACCAAAAGCCCTGTTCTTAGTAACAACCATTTATGTGTTTATGCACCAAATCAGTCCCAACTACTGTAATAAGGGTTGCCAGTAACTTCGCCACATGGTAACTTCGCCACAGTAACTTCGCCACACAAACTTCGTCACATGGTAACTTCGCCACACTTTGAGAAGGTGAAGGGAGATGTGGGGATAGTAGGAAAATGTGTTGGGATGTGGGGGGAGGAAGAAGGGATGTGGGAAGAGGTATGAAAGGTGTAGGAAAGTGTGATGGGGTGTGGGGGAGGTAAGGGGAGATGTAGGGAAAGGTGAGGGTAGGGAGATGTGGGGAATTAAAAGTGTGTTGGGGCCCCACACCTCAACACATTTCCCTACATCTTCCCCATTACCCTCCCCACATCCTTTCCCCACGCGCCAACACACTTCCCCACTCACCCCATACACTTTCCCACACCCTCCCCACACTTCTCCACTCCCCACACATCTTTCCTTACCTCCCCCACACCCCAACACATTTCCCTACATCTCCCCCCACACCCCCCATATCTCTTCCCACAGCTCCCCTAACCTCCCCCTACACCCCAACACTCTTCCTTATTCACCCCATGCACTCTCCCACACCTCTCTCCCCACATCTTACCCTACAGTTTCGATTATGTGGCGAAGTTACCAAGTAACTCGAAAAGCCCGATAAAATTTTTAACGGCAACCGGGAATTTAAAGTCTTGTTTCGGTGTAGGCAATATAAATTTTCGATGTATGAAAGTGTGGCGAAGTTACCATGTGGCGAAGTTACTGTGGCGAAGTTACCATGTGGCGAAGTTACTGGCAACCGTAATAAGTGCTTGATAGCCAGTAGAATAACTAACAACCACCGGTACTCAGCTGTGATTATAATCATAATTTAAGCTTTATATAAGAATTTAATACAGTTTTGGTAGAGAGGTGCTTTTTACAAACCACAAAGCACTTAGTGCTAAGAACACCACTTGGTTTAATATTTTTAAGGTATATGCAGGTATATTTAACATAAGCAATCAAACGTTTTCGGCGATTCCATAAGGCCCTCTTCAGGATCAACAATGAATTATTGATTAGCTGATTAGGCCCTATTTGAAAACTACACTGCAAACATTGGCTGCAATAAAATCACAAAATACCGGTACAAATAAATGCTAAAACTGACTTATCTCTAGGGTCTAAGTCAGTTTCACTGTTTAAAGCATTTGTTTGTATTTTGTGATTTTATTGCAGCCAATGTTTGCAGTGTAGTTTTTAAATAATTAATCCTTAATTCATTGTAGATCCTGAAGAGGGCATTAAGCTGTTAAGGAATCGCCGAAAACGTTTGATTAGTAATGTTAAATATATCTGTACCTTAAAAATATTAAACCCAGAGGTGTTCTTGGCACTAAGTGCTTTGTGATATGAGAATTTACTAACAACAAATCGACACTACAGGTAGCGATATAGGGCCAAAACCAAACAACGAGCTACTGGTAGAATTTCTTGTACAGTGTATGTACCGGTACCTTGTCCACATGTTCAACTTTAGTGGGCCAAAACCCCAGAGGCTTTCTACATCATAATCAAAGTTTTGATGTCACAAACTGACAAACGGAAAAAAGTGATAAGTACGGTACTGCTGTACCGGTACCTTGGTATCACGTCCCAGAAGAAACTGACAAATGCAGTTTAAAAGGCCTAGATCTGCAGATGGGTTGTTTGGTGTTAGGCTACCGGTACGATGTACCAGTAATTTTTCAAATGAAAAAATGATGGTATTAGGCTATAGCCTACGAGTAACCTATAGGAAAAAACTCTATTTAATACTAGTACCGTTACTAAAATATCATCATAGGTGGGTATTTTTTCAGAAGAGATCAAAGTGCAGCGCAAGAAAGTGCAAAAAGTTCAAACATGCAATGAAAGAAGCACAATCAACTTTTTTATGAAGCCCAGCGCAATTTTTGCAACTGCACAACTTGCACTTTGTTCTTTAATTTGTGGAATGCCCACATATGAATATCACTGCATCAGCAATTGCAAGCCATCAACTGATCAAGTATGAATCCACAAGCCAATTCCACTGTACACAACAAGCCTCGCTAAAACTCGAACTCGATTCCTGAACCTCTAAGAGACTGTTAGACCAAGAAGTCAATGATCATACTAGCAGTGGAACCAGAGTTGCCAGGTAAAAGCTTTCAAAAATACCAAGTAATAGCTAAAAAAATACCAAATTCGAGGTTTTTTGAGAGAAAAATACTAAGGTTTGTTAAGCGTCATCAACGGCGGGGGCTCCGCCCCCGCACCCCCTGGCGATAATGTTACATCACATCGTTTTAGCTTTGTTGATAATACTGGCCTTCGGCTGGTTAATAACATTTCTGTACAAAATCTGGGCCAATAAGCTTCACATTTTAAAAGTCGACTTAATGTCCTTTTAATGCTGGAATTACGGAAAGCATCTAACACTTGAAATACATTTTAAAGTAAGAACAGTTATTGGTTTCTCGTTTCTGAACTTTTGTGAACTGTTTCTGAACTTTCTGAATTATATTTTGCTTAATACCCTTTTGGTTAATACGGGTTAGGAAAAGAAAATAAGGTGGGACATGCATAAGTCGCATTCACAACTAAGATATTCCTATGATGCTGTGATAGCTTATTAGGGTTGTGTATGTTGAAAAGTTCTAGAAATTTTGTATTTGTGAACTGTAATTGCGAGCTTAGAAGTTTATTAATTAAGTTACTTGTTTGTCAGATCATTATATGATCAATAGTAACCAGCGATGGGATTCAAAATTTTAAGAACAGGTTCTCCTTTGTATCGTACTTACTAACAACAGGTTCCCTCATAAAGGTCTAATGTCGGTAAAAAAAGCAAGAACGGGTTCGCGCGAACCCGTGCGAACCCCCTGAATTTCATCACTGATAGTAACTATATACAATATTCTTTTTTAAGATACTGTTACTAAACATTGCTGAACAGCAATCATCATCGGATATGCTCAAAGCTCAAGCTTACTTGCATACCAGTACCTAATCTGTAACTTACCCAACTGATGCCTGGAGAGTAGTGGGCTACCTTTACCCAAAATCACCTACATCAAAGCCTATCGATATTTTACAATTAAGATAAGATTCAAAGAAATACCTGAAAAAAGAAATAGCTGAAAAAGAAATATCTGAAGAAAGCAATTTATCTGAAGCATTGCAAATTGTGAAGTTTGGATACGATACACGCTACATAGTCACACCTACTGTAAGAAATGGTTAACTTATTTTGTGCGCCGATGAAAAGCAGGAGCACTGCGCTACGTATTGAAAAGGCTTTAGATCGCTTGAAACACTGCAACATCTCAAATTTCAATTGGTGAAGCTTCTGCCAAATCATTCAACATGTCATCTTGCTTTGAAATCTCATAGTACTACGCTAGCAACAAATTTTTGCTTCATAAGATCAGTAATAGTAAAATTATAGATAGATAGATTTATTATTTAGCCATATTTACGGAAAACAAAAGCAAACACACACAACATGTGAAAAAAAAACTTTAGATCGCTTGAAACACTGCAACATCCAAATTTCAATTGGTGAAGCTTCAGCCAAATCATTCAACATGTCATCTTGCTTTGAAATCTCATAGTACTACGTTAGCAACAAATTTTTGCTTCATAAGATCAGTAATAGTAAAATTATTGCATTTTTCCTGCCTTAATCTCAGTCCACAATCAATATGAATAATTGCAGCTACTGTGCCACTTTTCATTTTGTTTCTCAGGTTACTCTTACAATAGTTCAGTTTGGAGAATATTCTTTCCACTTCAGCATTAGAATATGGTAAGGAATATAGAGCTAGGGCAAGAGAAGAAATGTGTCCAAATCGTTTGGCACCTCCAGCATCAGTGAAATCGCGGATAATGTTCCAGAACCGAATAGGATTTTTTTTTACACTTTCACACATTGGCACTTTGCATAGCAATTTCATCTCAACATTTGTTGCTTCGACATCTTTGCAGATGTTCTTAATACGCACAGCTGGCATTGTAACATCTGTAGCACTTAAAATCTGAGAAGGTGAGAAAGTTAATACTGCCTGAAATATCACAACATTTTCCGGTACCCTTTTCTTCACCTCTTGTGTGGCTTTAACCAGAAAATCTAGGCATCTGGATTTCACTTCAGCAATATCATCAACAGAAAGACCTCTTTATTCAACACCTTTCAAAAATGCATAAACATAATGGACGCAGTTCGCATGCATTACATCAGGTTTGAAATCATAGCAAAGCAAATCCTTTGCTGATACTGCTTGGCGCTTGTCAGGAACTACAACCCGCTGCAATAGAGACTGATAAAAAGAACGAAATCATCTCCCAGTGAGACAACATCGGCATCTCGGAGCTCAAACAACTTATTCAGTCTGGAAAAATCTTTCAAAATGCTTTCCAAAAAAATTAAATAAACATAATTTTTCGGGTCTTGGTAAATGCAATCAAGCTGGCGGGTAGTGTAGCATTTCTCTTCCAAAGCAGCTTGATGAAAAAAATCCTGTAAAACCTTCCACTGATCACGAATCCGTTTGACACACTCATACCGACTCATCCAGCGTGTAGCACATAGCTGTAGCAACTCATTTGGCACTTTGTTGGTCAATTTCATATGCAACTCCCTGTAGTCATAAAGTCTTTTACTGCTGTGAGAAAACCAATTGTATGATTCCCTGATCAAGAAATCAATATGGGATATGGCAATACCGCAGCAGCTTTACTTGCAGCAAGCTGCAAACTATCACAAACACATTTGAATACAACAATGTTAGGTACAAGTTGTTTGAAAAGCGTTGAAACGCTATGATGTGCTCCAACCATGGTGCTGCACCCATCAACACCAAGGCCAATTAATTTTTCTAGACTTAACTTGTATTGTTGAAGCATAGTGAGTATTTTATTATCAATAGCATCGGAAGTGCCAGCAGACTCAATAAGTGCGAAAGCCATAAAAGTAGTTACAATTCTGCTTTTGGTCTTGCTAAGTATCTAATACATACTGCCAACATCTTTTCTTGGCTTATATCAGTAGACTCGTCAATGATTAAGCTATAATAGCTATCACCAACATCAGTTCTTCTAATAGTTCTTTATATTAAGTAAACAAGGAGCTATCAAGTTCTTTATCAAACCTGTGCATTTGGTTCGTTGCATAGAAAAATTTGCTGCAATTTTCAAGTCAGAAAAAAATTGAAGGTAAAAGTAGCATTAGATGTGAAGTACTCGCGGAGGGGTCACCAAATGTAGGACACGATCTGACTCCAAACGTGTGTGACGGTTTTTGTCCGTTTATTGGGACGCAACAAATAACATTGAACAAACACGGTAGTACATTTGCCTTACGTCTCTGAACTATCTTTTTAAACTATCGATTTTGGCAGAATCAGAATCCATACATATATAAGCTTATTTCCTGTCTGTTATGCAAAAGCGGTAAATAGTAATCATCAAAACAAACCATTAAACCAAAGCGGATGATACAAAGTCATCCAGTAGAACAAATCATCAACTACGAGATTATATAGCGAATAGGCTTAAGCTCTGAAGTCGAATCCAGTAGTCATAAGCTGAATAATTCTGCGATGAATAATTAGGCATTGCGACTGTACAAAGCATTGCAACTATGCTAAGCATATTTTGCAATCAGTACAGATGGTCCGCTCGCATTAATGCAGTGTGCTTTGCAATAAATGTAGCGGCTCTAATTTCTGCATTCTGTTGCGCTTCTGTTATTCTTGACTTAAAAGCTTCCACAATTGGCTGTACATTAGCCATGCTTTTGACTTCTTTAATTTTGCATTTATGCTTTTCTGTAGCAGCATGCTTTCTTAGATTGTTTTTGTGAGTTTTTAACTCGACTTTGCAAACCTTGCAAAATGCTTCAGATGAATCTCCAGTAACTTCTGCCAACCAATCTACAAATAATAAAAAACATAAGTTAGATGCACCCTTGCTAAAGAAATTTAGTAGGACTGATTTATAACTTACCGAGCATGTTTGCACTTACTTTCTTCCAATAGCCCTGATTTGCTTATTTATAACTGAATGGAGAATTGTGAAAAACGGATCTGATTTGCTTATCTATCATGCAGCACAGACTTGGGCTTTTACGTTACTGATATGCCATATACCGATCGTCTATATTGGCTTAGCTTCCTAATATAACATTGAAACTGCAGGTATGCTATATCAGTATATAACTTGCTAATGCACACTTGTGTGAAAACTGTTACGGTATAGGCCTACCTACCGCTAATAACTTTGCAAAATATTTATGCAAAATGGGCTTTGAGTTTTGCGTGAAATGTATCAGCAAATTATATAGGCAGTGGTTCCGTTCCGGGAACCGTGAATCTTATTCTCTCACTATAGTCTATTTACCTACATCAGCATCTATTTCTTATAGCCCAATCATAGAAGGGTAGGCAAGATTCACGCGTTTGTGAACCGAGCCACTTTGGATTATATAATATCGATAGGCCTACATTGTGATATACCAGTACCTTTTCACAAACTATTGGTTCAGTAGGCTACATTGGTACAAGGGTGTATATACTTTTTAGGATACTGTGGAACTACATGCCACTGTATGGTACAAAACTAGTGCACTAAGTGCCAGTATCATGGCAGAAGTTTGCATCTTTTTTTCAAAGAATTAAAAACAGAAACAAAATTTTATGCATTTGAGCTGGGAATATCTGGAACAACTGATAGGCTAGTTATCACCCCTGATGTGAACCAGGCACATTATTTAAGCGACGCAATGGTGTAGTGGTAAAAGCATCTGCCTTGCAGTAGGTACACCTGGGTTCATTCCCTTGTCAAGTCATACCACGACTTTAAAAATTGGTATCCACAGCTTCCCTGCTTGATGTTCAGCATTAAAAGGACAGTGTGATACCTTTACGTTCGTGTTGTAAACATAGGTAGCAGCAACTTGAAAACCGCGCGGTCATTTTGCTGTCTCGATCCTGGACAAGGCAACTTGGCAAATAAATCAGTGGAACTGAGTGGTAGGCAACTAGCACTAAGTGATTAACCTTTAAACTCTGTGTCATAAAGCCATGATTTGTTAAATTTCATATCATATTGCATTGACACTTTTGTGTTTGGCATCTTACCAATACTGCATGTAAATCTGGATACTATAGGCTGTCATCAATCACAGATCAATCATATCACCTAGACCTGTAACTGAATCCCTCTAAGCCTATTTGTCGAAGTCTAAACATGTAAAACATTGTATATAGGCCTATTGTTCAAACCTAACTGCTGATGTCATCTTGAATCTCTTTCTCAAAAAGACATCATTTAAATCTACTACTTAGTCAATATTTACCTACTAGCCTATAAGCCTACACCTAATACTATATTGCCTAGTAACTTTGATATGTTTCTGTAAGCTAAGCTACTGGTACCAGATTATGTAGGCCTATTCTGCTAATGAAAATCTGGCCCGGAGTCTACTCTAAACAAATGAAAATAAAGTTTTTTTTCAGATTTCTTTGTTATTCACTGAATTATAAAAAAATTCGGCGTAGAATTTCCATTTTGCTTCAATCGCCATTACTTTCTAGTTTCATATGTGAACTTGAATCTTCATTCCTAACCCTAGGCTATACATAACGTCTAACATCCGTTTGCTCATGACAACAAAAATTACCAAAACGAACAAAAAACTTGAAGCATGGCTACAACAACAACAACATGCCAGATTGCCAGCATAGGCTTCTGGCCAATGAAGCTACTACAGTAATTTACCTGCAATGAAACTGCCTACGCAAGATTGCAAACATTTTGCCTACTTCTAGTCAATGAAGCCTGAAACTACCATTTTACCCCTGACATGTGACACCATAAAAACACGCCGTTCGCTGTCACGTGCCAGGCCAGTCAAAACAGCATTGGTCGAAAACTGGATATCACTCTGTCCAAACGTCTTACGTATTGTTACGCATCGCTGATAGTGACGCCAGCCGTCAGATACAAACCTTGGTACAAAACAAACTGTTGTTTGCGTCAGTGCAAAAGCAAACGTCAAAGCTACAGTAGTTATAAAAGTGTGCACAAATAATCAAACGTCAAAAAAATTTTCCGACATAAAAAATACCAAGAAAATACCAAGGAAGAGTCAAAAATTACCAAAAAAATACCAAGATTTTTTTTAAATCAAAAATACCAAAAAAATACCAGAAGCTGTCAAAAATACCAAGATCTTGGTATAAATTACCAAGTATGGCAACCGTGAGTGGAACCACTCTGTGTGCTCACTGCTCAGCAGAGATGTCCACGGATTTGGATTTAATTGGACCGGATTTTCGTAATTTTACCGGATTTGGATCGGATTATTATTTCAAAGCTTTTTGCTATTTGCATTTGGACCTACGTTAAAAGCAATGAAGTGTATACTAGACAAGCTAAAATTTTTAAGGAGAAATCTGAATTCAATACTGAATTCAACACATTAGTGCAGTTGGTGTGACCTACATTTACTCAAAGCAATTGAATCAATACCTGAGAAGGAATTTTTTGCGTGTGGTTTGCATGGTAACTTGGCCTATACCAGTTACTAGAACCTGCAAAGAAACTCTCTGCCCAACCCTGCAAAAAAACCTGATAGGTGGAAACAGTGTTAAGTGCTTGCAATTCTGTGTACTACATCCTCGTGCACAGTGATGGGCACGATAAACCTTTCTGTACTAAAGCGATAACGATAATTGTCTTTAATTAATACCTTTAAAAAAGCGTTTGGCGATACCGATAATCGATGAATCTCAATTTTTTAAAGCGATATCGGTAATCGATAAATTAACGCCGATAAATTTTTCCGATAAATGTTGCGATAAATGTACAATGCATTTGACGAAGTTTTTTTTGCAAGTCACATTGCAAAAATGTGTTTCCAGATTTTTCAAGAAAAAAGAGCAGTTCACGGACTCCGCCGTGGCATTAAATAGAACAAAAAGAGATGTTTAAACCAGCAGCAGTACTTTAGGAACACAGGGTATTTTTTCCATAGCGCTAACTCACTAAATTTGAACACCGTGTGCATACAGAATCGTTTATCGCGGTAATTTATCGGCGATAACGAAATATATTGCAACAGCGATATCGGTAATCGATAGATCAAAACTATTTTGAGCGATAACAATAATTGGTAAAAAATTATCGCCGATAACTATCGCCGATAAATTATCGCGGTAAATGCCCATTTCTGCTGGTGCATTTGCATTAATGTTACAAATTGTGACCTAAGTGCTGACATTCACTGTGTTTTCTGGGCTGCATGCACAGACCACAGACACAGTGCCTGCCTTGTCTCCCGCTTTTTCTTTGGCGAACGGGTTGCGCACTGAGCAGAGATGTTTTTTTGCAGGTTTTGGTAACTGGTAAGCTTATAGCTACAAACCACAAGCAAAAAATTCCTTCTCAGGTATTTATTTGCCTTGAGTAAATGTAGTTCGGAACATCGCGTCGGCAGCGTGGTGCAGTCAGCTGATCAGTCAGTCAGTATTTTATTATTTCGGCATACACAAAAAGGGGCGCGTAAAGATACTTGCAATGTACCGTACCATATGAAACCACAATTTGATGTACACTGGATGAAGCGAAAGAGCAGAACTCACCATGTCAACTTCACCCACAATCTTACCTCCCACTTGATACATAAAAGAAACGAACAAAGCAGCAATATACTGTACAAAGCACAAATTAGCAAGAAAAAAAATAATAATAATTTAGCAAGCTGCATGAGCAGCAAAAATTATGCGTGTTGCCCCAGCCCTGCAGACACAGTCGGGGCCACCCGTGGTATAATACGAAATCAGATTAAACTACGATTATCGCAGCAGAGTGTAGTCCGACTCTATCACGTGATTTCGTTTTTACGCATGAGTACTTATAGATCGATTTCAGCAGACTACAGTCAGCTTGCATTGTGAAAAGTGACTAAAGCTTTCAAACGCCGGAGTTAAGCTAACGAATTAGCTAAATTTGATTTCAATTACGTGAAGGATAGTTTTACAGACATTTGCAAGAGAATTTTTAGTGATATGTAGCCTAGTTAGCAAAAACTGATTTAAATAACGTGAAGGATAGTTTTAGTGATTAGGTAGTCTATATAGCTGTACATTAGCATGGGTTACTATGACACCCTTTGTTGGACACAAACTGCATTTAGTGATAGACTAGAGTTCCAGTCTAAATGTCATTTCAAATCGAAATTGATTTCTATCATTAAAACTTTTGGAGTAATATTTTCAGGAATTTGATCCAAATTAAATTCGACATTTTTCTGAATGCAAAATATTTTACATTAATTGTTTTTTGATTTTTTATTAGACCTTAGCTGTAAAAATAACCATTAAAACTTATGGATCTTATTAAAAGCAGGGAAAGTAGGGGACCTATCGCACAAGTTTTACTGAATTCAATTTTTTGTCCAACCGGTTGGACAATATATTAGGCCAAATGCTTTTTAGTTTGTTGGACTTAGTTGTAACGACATCGCTATCGATGCGGGAGGTCTGGGGTTCGCGCCCTGGGCCGGTCAAATCGGACAAAGTATCGCCAGGGACTCGTCACCGCGCTGTTTTCTTCGAACTTTGAAGCTGTGTTGCCTGGGCGATCAGCGGCGGAAACGGGTCCCGCTACTTGTTACACGCTTTGGCGGAATACCGCGAGTATAATGACGGCTTGATTTTTTTGGATTTTATTTTGTGATGAAACTCTTCAGTACCAAAACGAAAAAATTCGAAATGCTTACGGTAAATTTATTTGCAGTTAAAAAATGTCACTCAAACGTCCCCACGGGGACCTTTTGTCAATAAAGTGGTAACCTTCCGACCGCTACATGATTAATCGATTTAAAGTAATTGCAAATGTCTCTTAAAAATTGTTGCTGTAATCGGAAAACGAACGAATGTTTATTCATATGAAACGAATGTTGAAATCTTAATAGTAGACTCGCTTAACCACCAGTGCACAGAGATGGGCATTTATCGGTGATATAGTTTTGATTTGTTGATTACCGATATCGCTTTTGTAGTACATTTTGTTATCGCCGATGAATTATCGAGATAAACGATTCTTCATGCACACAGTGTTCAAAGTTAGTGAGGTGGTGCTGTGGAAAAATACGCAGTGTTCATAAAGTCTTGTTGCGATTTAAAAAAATGTTCCTTTGTTTTGTTGCCACGGCAGAGTTCGTGAACTGCTTTCTTTTCTTAAAAATCTAGAAAAATATTTTTGCAATTTGACTCCAAAAAAGCTTCGTCAAACACATCGAAAATTTAATGCAACATATATCGGAAGAATTTATCGATTACCGATATCACTTCAAGAAATTGAAATTTACCGATTATAATCGGTATCGCCCAGGGATTTTTTGAAATTATCGGTTATCGTTATTGCTTAAGCACAGAAAATTTTAGCCTATCGTGCCCATCACTGCCAGTGCAAATGAAAAATTAGCCAAGTATTTTGAACAATAGGTTATCAGTACGGAACATCAGAATAGCTTTGAAAAAGCTGTTTTCGCCAGGGAGTCGAACCGTTTAATTTGTACGGTTCAGAATCGGTTTGGGTTCAACAGCGGTTTCAAATTTCGGTTCAGTTCTGGTTAAGGTTCAGATAAATTGAAACGCTCTGGTTTGGGTTCGCTCCAGTAAAAAATATTTCAAACCGGTTTATGAAGTTCCAGTTCAAGTTCGCAGTTAAAAATGGTATAATTCTAGTAGCATATTTTAAAAAATGAAACGTACAAAGCAATTTTTCTTCGCATTGACAGGCCACTATAATGCATAAAATACTAGTAGTAAAACCAGTTTCGAGATAATTAAATTGCTACTATGCTCCGACGCCGGCGGCCTAATCTTTGATAAAGAAACATATCTTCACATTGACGGGCCAATGCACACCTTGTAGTGCTGTGCAAGTACTGTATTTCTTTAAATATAAGCCACCTTCAAAGTGTCAGTCGATTACGCCGATCAAAGTGACGCGTGTGACCTCACGGAGCGAGCCGCTTTTTTAATCGGTTCGATTAAGGTTCGCAAGTACTCAAATTATTCGGTTCAGTTCCGGTTCGCTCTTTGAAATTTTGAAAAATACGGTTCAGGTTCGACCAAATTAGCGTAAAACCGGTTGATAAAACTTCGGTTCGACTACCTGGTTTTTGCATTTGGAAAAACTTCTATCGTAAATACTCTCGATAGCTTTGAAAAAAGCTGTTGTATACCAGAAATTTTTTGTGACGCGCTCGTCAAATATTAATAATGTTTGCTGTGCAAGCTTCCAAAGATCTCAAATTATCCAGCGCAATTTTTTTTTTTTTAACTAAAAAAATCGACATTAAGGCTCAAAATTTGAAACTAACCTACTTTGTGCAGAAAAAACTGCTCGGGTAGCGTTACTTTATGCTGAAAATACTCGTTATCGAAAATGCTAGGCCTATTCGTCATCGAAAAAGCTGCTCGTGTAAAAGTCTACTGTTACTTTCTTTTACACCACTGCGTATTAGCCTACCTGCGTTAAGCATTTTTTGCTAAATATGCTAAGAAAAGTAGTGGCGAAATATCAGGGTAGGCTATAAGTTTGCTTTTCTTTGGCGCAGTAGCAGAGCATTGCTAGTTGTTGGCACTAAGTTTTTAAAAACAAATTCGTGCATTTCATGTTATGATTTTAAAGCAAATAAAAAAAATAATGCTGCTGCAAGCTACAAGACTGGATTCAGACTTTCAGAGCTGCTGGATTGCTGCATTCTTATGCTGCTGCTGCTATTGTATCTTATGCACTGCGACGTTTCTGTGACACAATTGATCTATTAGTATTGAAGCGTAACCATTATCATAAAGAAACAAAAATGAGAAAGAGTCGGACAACTCTTATAGAGAAAACTCTGATCGCAGTATAGTAAGAACTATCCCGCAGTATATTACGATTTTGGACTTCAACAGCCGAGTCTACAAAGGCCTTTGACAGTCTACAACTTTTTATTGCTGCGGATGACTGCTTTGAGACTACTTAACAATTCTATCTGTGCACTTGAACATTTCACCTGTGCGTTTTTTTGCAAACACGCTCTGAACGCATGTGGTTGCGGCAATTGCATTGGGTAGGGAGAAAGCAAAGAAATTGCAAAATTTGCGATATTGGAAGTTTGGAAAGCGTTGCGACAAAGGCGCTTATGACTCATCTGGAGAGTTTTAGTCGGAGGAATGAAGAGTTGGCAAACCAAACGTCAAAATAGACGGAAATCTTGAGTGTATTGTCATGGTATATACAGCAAGAATTAGGATTGCCATCGAGATGCTCACTCAAAAAACTGCGTATGGAGAAACGAAGTGGATTTCATTATTGGGTAGATATCGATGAAAGAGCGGTAGAACGGGGGTTAAGGTTTGTTTGCACGGAATATAAAACCATCGCAACGAGCTTTGCAAATCGAAAAAAAAAAAATCAAATCTCCGTTACATGTGTGGTAATACGCCGTAGGGTGTAGGCCTAACGCGGTTCATCTCCACGGCTTAGGGCCAGGACGGCACAGCTCTAAAGAAGCGCCGAATTGATGGTCGCCGTTGGCGACGCAGCGTCCAATTTGACTAACTCGGTAATCAAACCCACGCCGATAGCGAAGTCTTTAACCTCTACGCCAAATGGCTAAAACTTACAACCGGCTAAAACTTAAAAACATTTCCGTCAAAGTCAAAATCGGACAACTGACGTTCGAGAATAAATTGGACGAAAATGCATTTACCGTAACAAACCTTTGGGCCATTTAGCAATCTTGGAGGGCTAAATAGGTTATGCGCGGAAATTTTAGGCATGTAGGCCTACTAAAAACAACTTACACTTCATCAGATTGTTATGCCAAAAGTGTGCGTGTAACAAATGGTGGGGCCCAGCATCTCCGCGGCTCTGCACTTGGGCTACACAAAACCGTCGCAGCAATGCGTGCGAGACGTGAGCAACCGTTTCTGATTTGACCTAATTGGAAATTGAACTCAAGATCTCTGCCACCAACAGCGATGTGTTTAACCACTAAGTCAACCGGTCGGTGACAATTTAATGATAGGCCTACGTGTCATACGTCATTGCTTTGATAGGCCTACTTTCAGGCCTGCAAAATTGCAAACTAGATATTTTTTCGACCTTTAAAGCCTTCTCCAAAAAACACTCGGGATTCGCCGTTGCTTGGGTTCGATTTTGAGTTTCTTCAAATCGGAGACTTTTCGTTGTCGATACTGGAATCTTTCACTTCTGAACGGAACGGTGTTGGGAAGGCGGAACGAAAATTTCTAAGCAAGCTCGTTTAGCGCTGTCTCAAATAGAGAGTAGAAAACAAACACCAGAGGAAGAGTCTGAAGAGATGAGTCATTCCATTGACAATGTAAGCGAGACTCGCTCGCATTATATGGTCATTCCGTCAACTTCGTACATTAAAAATTGGATAAAATTCAGTACGACTACGAATTGGACGAAAATCTCGTTTAGAGGAAACGAACTTTCAGGCTACATTAGCGGATGTTGGGTAGCTTAACTCCCCAAAAATTGTAGGCATGTACTCAGTATATGAAAAAAATCAAATCTTTATTATTCTCGCTGCTCGCGGTATTTGTCAAAACCAAAAGCGTGTTACGAGTGGCGAGACCAGTCTCCACAAAGTAGCGCCTGGGCAACACAAAATCTTCGCAGTGATGGTGACAGTGTTCGATTTTGTGGGCTTGGGAATCAAACGAAAAGTCCTCTCACTCGCCGATGTTTTTAACCATTATGTCAACAGGCCGTTGGCGTGCATTTCAATATTACATTATTGCTTTGATATTTTAGTCACGCAAAACCGGAAAACAAATATTTTTTCGATTCTTAGCCTCCTCCAAAAAACTTCTGGATCATGGGTTCGATTTTGAGTCTGGTCAGAGACTTCGTTTTCTTCAGGGAAATCTTTCACCTCAGAACGGTAAAGGGCAGGCGGGGCAGTATTTTTCTAAGCAAGCTCATTTAGCGCTTCCTTCAGTCTTTCAGATAGGTGATAGTGAGAAAACACTCATAAAGGAAAGGTTTAAATGTGTTTTACAAAAATAATAGAATACTAACAATCACAGATATAGATCTAGAAGTTTCAGTACTATAAGTTTTGGTATTCAAAAAAAAGAAGCGTCCACGAAACTATATAACAATCTTGCTATTCTTTGCTACGGATTGAACTTGATTGCTCCCGCTGTGAGCTAATACAGCTTAACTTTAGTCTTACTATGTTTTCGTAAATTCTAATTGTGTTACAAGCTTAATTAATAAACAACCTCCAACGACATAAACATGCGTTTTTTTTACTTTGACCTTCTCAACTTAAACGACGGAAATGCGCTTGCTCAGTGAAGTAGCGAGCATCGACAAAAATTCGCTTGCTCAGCAAATCATCGAAAGTGGACAAAAATCCGCTTGCTCAGCAAAGCATCGAAAGAAGAGGTGTACACAAACAGGAGTACCGAAGTCGACTCCGGCAGGAGTGTCAATGTTTCAGCCGAAGCCGGAGTCATAAGTTTCCAATCGTTGCAGGAGCAGGATCCGTAGTGAAAAATTACCGCATTCTTGTGATATTTGTTCAAAATTTGCCATTATTTGGTTCTGATAATTTGCTTGTTTTGTGCGGTTTTTGATTCTACCAACATATCGATATTGATAGATAATTACAGTCCATATATTGCATCTTGCAGAGCAGCCAGTATGGTACCTAAAAACAAGACAAGTTTAGTAAAACAAGTTCTTCTGATGTTAGCAGCATAACGCAATCACTTGGCAAATGAACTGATAAACTGAATTAAAAATTTAGTTGCGGGTAGTACCAGACGATAGACCACACGCGGCAGGCCTAATCTAACCAACTAATTATGACTGTGTATGGTTTGGGTAAGGGTACTAGTACTTGGGGTAGTCAGCTAAGCGATGTGGAATTATTTGTGTACCGCAGTTTAGTGTTTTAATGCAGACTACAAAAGTCTTGCAGTAAGCCTTTGTGGATTGCAGATATGCTGACTTAGTCCAGCAGCTACTGAACCAACATTTCTTCACTTTACATAGGCCAAAAGTTCTAAATTCAAGTTTTGCACAACTCACAGTTTGCCAGAAATTTTGAAAGTTACTGGGTAATTGTATAAAATTTTTTGTTGCTGCTAGGGTTACGGTAAATTGCTTTGTTTGTATGGCCAATAGTTTTAGAAATGACCATGTTTTGCTAATGATTGGAAAAGTAATTGCCACTATTTTGTTAGTTTGATTTTTATGTACTGAACCATCATCAAGTGACATGGCTGAGTGGAATTGGCGTTGGGCTTTGAAACCAAACATCTTGGTTTCAAGTCACGACTTGGCCGACCACATTTCACACGTGATTGTGTGGCTGTTGACTTGAAGTGCGCAAGCTCAACCTTGTCTTCCTCGTCGATTTGTTCTTTCAACTTCAGTTTTTTATTAAACTATAACTCCTTAGTTATTACCGGTAATATTTTTATTATATACCTCACTATTTTGAAGTAATTGGGTTAGTGCAGAATTTTAAGTTTAGTGTTTAGTTAGGTTTGAAGGTTAATTTAAGGGTAGCAACCCGAAGCCAAGCATGTCATTAAAGAAGCAATATTGAAACATGACTGTTGAAGACAGCTCATTATACATATATAAGGCATTGGTCCTGAAATCAGTGGCTCATTCAGATTTGCACTACCAAGTGCTCACTTAGTTAATTTCTTTTGCATAGATCTTTAAATTTGCTTTACTTGTTGTCTACCTGTTGAATGTGCAAAATAGCTCTGAGTTTTTAATTTAATTTAATTACTTAAGTTTAGATTTAAAATGATTGTAATCCCACTTTTGCAATGCTGGAAGTTGTGCTTGTTTGTTATATATTGCACTTAGGCAGTGGGCACTTCTACAGCCAGAGTTTAGGATCAGTGTACAAAGGCTGTTTTGTTTTGAACTGCAGTATTTGGTTCTTTCAAAATAACTACCGGTTACCGGTACATTACAACTTCAAATTGCTTTTTTGAGTTGGGGGGGTGGAGTCGGGGGTTTGAGTCAAGAGGGTTGGAGTCGGGGGGTTGGGGTCAGGGGGTTGGAGTTGGGGTCGGGGGGGTGGAGTTGGAGTTGGGGGGTGGAGTTGGGGTCGGAGTCAGGGGGGTGGGGTCGGGGGGTTGGAGTTGGGGGGTGGAGTCGGGGTGGTTGGAGTCGGAGGGGTTGGAGTCGAGGGGGGTTGGGGTCGTGGGGTTGAGGTTGGGGTCGGAGGGGTTGGGGTCGGGACGTTATACTTGGTTTGAAATTACCTTAAAAGTCTTGGTACCTTGTAGTTTCTTGTGCTGTTTTCAACTACCTTGTAGTTGGTTTAAAAGCACCTTGTAGTTCCTTGTGCTGTTTTCAACTCCCTTGTAGTTGGTTTAAAAGTACCTTGTAGTTCCTTGTGCTGTTTTCAACTACCTTGTAGTTGGTTCAAAAGTACCTTGTAGTTCCTTGTGTTGTTTTCAACTACCTTGTAATAGCTATAAAAGTACCTTGTAGTTCCTTGTGCTGTTTTCAACCACCTTGAAGTTGGTTTAAAAGTACCTTGTAGTTCCTTGTAGTGTTTTCAGCTACTTTGTACTTGGTTTGAAAGTACCTTGTAGTTCCTTGTGCTGTTTTCAACTACCTTGTAGTAGCTATAAAAGTACCTTGTAGTTCCTTGTAGTGTTTTCAAGCATTTTGAAGGTTTAAAAGTACCCTGCAGTACCTTGTAGTTCCTTGCGGTGTTTTCAACTACCTTGTAGTTGGTTTGAAAGTTCCTTGTAGTGTTTTCAGCTACTTTGTACTTGGTTTAAAAGTACCTTGTAGTTCCTTGTGCTGTTTTCAACTACCTTGTAGCAGCTATAAAAGCACTTTGTAGTTCCTTGTGGTGCTTTCAACTACCTTGTAATAGCTATAAAAGTAGCTTGTAGTTCCTTGTGCTGTTTTCAACTACCTTGTAATAGCTATAAAAGTTCCTTGTAGTGTTTTCAACTACTTTGCACTTGGTTTAAAAGTACCTTGTGCTGTTTTCAACTACCTAGAAAATGTTTTTGGCCAATTAAGTCAAAACCAAGAAGCTGTGATCATTTTTTTCGTAAGCGTTGCAAAATATTCCATTTGGTTACTCTGAAATAGTAGCATATTGTATATAATGAGGCTGATTTTTGTTTGGACAACATTATCCTAGATGTAAGCAAAAAATACGTTCTAGGTTTATGGCAGTAATACAAAAGATTTCCATCTCGCAATAATGAACCTATTTCATAGCTTGTAATCGTATGTTTTTCATTTAAAGCCTATGATTTAATTAATCTTGACATGTCTATTAATTTATGCTTATATCTATGTGTTTTCATGCGTGTTTGTACTGTGACCAGTGACCACCTCGGTGGATTAAAAAAAATAAAGATGCTTCACGATGATTATCTCTGCGTGGTGGAATCTGGCAAGCAGCAAATTAAAGAAGTCACAGCAAATTTAACCGAAAAACTCGGAAACAAAGGCAACTCCTAAACGAGTCTGGATTGGATTCGTCCTACAGTATAGCGCCTCCGTTGCTTTCTCGTGATAGGAGGATAAAGATGAAGAAATAAAATCAAAATGTTGGTCACACCAACTGCACTGATGAGACCTGATAGGTCGAAACAGTGTTCACTGTCTGCGGTTTTGCACATTTGCTCATTTGCAATTGAATTTTTATTTATTTTCTGCAAATTGCAATAACTAAAAATTTAAAAGTGGCAACATAATATCTGATGTTTTTCGGAAAGCAAGTAGCTTTTTTGTGGACATACGTAACAAAAGCAGTGCTTTTTTGCTGAGTGGGTCCACTGTAAAAAGTATATATGTACACTAGCTGCTGTGCTCGAAGTTCGAACAGAAACTTTCAATATTTTGCTGTTGCACAACCGCTTTCCGGTAATAGAATAGAAAAATTGCTCAGTAGTGGGTAGTACTACTAGTAGACCTAGTATTTTTATTTTTCAACCACAAAATAACAAGTAATACAACACATGAATTAGAAGAGCTGAAAAACGGAAACAGCGACAAAACGAAAGGCTTATACGTTCATTAAGAAGCCTGAAACAGCATTGAAAAACAGAGCGTGTTTACAGAAAAACATTGCATGTTTAAAAATTAGCCAGGTAGCTTGTGCATAAAGGTCTGTTTACACAGAATGTGATTTTAATACGATTTGCCGTTCTACAAAATTTCATCCAGTTTTTCAGGGAAGCAGTTGACGGAAATACCTTTCACTCAATTCAGATTAAAGGCCCAAATATTTTTGCTTATTATCGGTTGTTTTGCTAAAGCACCTTACGATTGTTTTCGAGAATGCTGCGCTAAGTGATGTAGCTTAGCTTTACGTCATAAACTTTAACTGTTTCGCAGCGTATGTCGCTTAAAATACGATAGAATACGATGCGATTTTTAATACGTAAAGTGACATAAGCTACGAAACTAATAACTTTGCACGGCTTTTCAGAAAACAATTGTAAAAGATGCTTTTAATTTTCTTCATATTTTTTTCTAATTTTCTTCTAATCTTTTTTTTGAAATCCTAGACAATTGCTGTCGCTGTGATTTAAATCAACGTAATTTTGTTATAGTGATCGTATTTTTGTTAAATTTAATCAATTTCGAAGTTGAGTACCCAAAACCGCATTTATAGCCTACCGGTACATTCAACCAGCATGGTGCAATTCGTGTAATGCGAAATGCATTGCGATGTTGCGTCTGGGCTCAACACTTTTTGCATTTGGATAGTATGGGAAGAGAAAAAGTCACTCTTTGCTAGATAACACGATTATTAGTATACAACCCCCCCGGTTAGCTCAGTTGCTATGCGCACGCTATCGGTGCGGTAGATCTGGGGTTCGATTCCCAGGTCAGTCAAATCGTCACAGTGTCGCCAACGGCTCGCCACCGTTGCGACGTTTCTTCGGAGCTGTATTGCCCAGGCGCTGAGCCGCGGAGATGGGCCCCGCCACTCGTTACACTCTTCGGCGTAATACGGCGAGTATAACGAAGATTTGATTTTGATTTGAAGCTACTTTGGTTGGTTTTCTGAATATCCAGGCTCAACGATTTAGTATACAATGGAAAAGGTGTGGTTCGCTTGTGTTCAATGACATATGTGAATCTATTCAGCCTATCATACAACAGAATGTTGCATAACTTGCATCATCGGTCGGCGTTTAAAAAAAAGTGGAATTTGTCATTCATCAAAAAAAAAACAAAAAAACTCAGACTTCGCTGCTATTACAAAGATTATAAGACGAAAAAAAAAAAACAAAAATTTTATATTGCGGGGTGTGCGCTGAACACCTTGAACCTCTAGAGAATACGACCCTGCTGCTTGTACTTTTTTGATCTTAAGGATTTAGAGGTTGTGCCCGCAAATTTGTATATAAATAATTGCTAATCATAAAACATCATCACCGATACCTCAGGTACAGTGAGGTACCATCGCAGTTCAGAATTACCTACCGGCACTGGTATTGCTGAATGCTCATGCAAGTGCATTACCTTACCGCACCCCCGTACCGGCAGAGATGGCCATTTATCGAGTTAATTTATCAGCGATAATTTATTATCGCTGAAAATAGCTTTGATTTATCGATTACCAATATCGCTTTTGTAATATATTTCGTTATCGCCAATAGATTATCGCGATAAACGATTCTTAATGCTCAGTTGCACACAGTGATCAAAGTTAGTGAGTTGGCGTTATGGAAAAAATACACTGTGTTCCTAAAGTACCTACTGTTGCACTTTAAAAACATCTCTTTTTGTTTTATTTAATGCCACGGCAGAGTCCATAAACTGCTCTCTTTGAAAAATCTAGAAACAGATTTTCGCAATGTGACTTGCAAAAAACACTTTGTCAAAATCATTGAAAATTTACCGCAACATGTATCGGAAAAATTTATCGGCGATAATTTATCGATTTCCGATATCGCTTTAAAAAATTGAGATTCATCGATTATCGGTATCGTCCAGTGCTCTTTTGAAGTTATCGATTATCGTTATCGCTTTAGTATTCTATAGCTTATCGTGGCCATCTCTGGGTACCGGTAGTAGATAATGGTAGAGCCCCCTCCGGGGCGGGTAACCAAAACTTCTTTTCCTCAAATGCAACGACCTCTTCAATCTAAAAACTTAATCTTGAATCTGGCTTTTCATCATAGATTAAGTTGATATTTGCTCGTAAATAAAAAGCCATACATACATGAAAATTAAATGTCGCAGTAAAACACATAAATAATTGGTAAAAACAAAAAAGTAACAATTCTTAGTAGTTGTAGTAGTAGCAGTCTGGTGTATCTAGTGTCAACTAAATTCTTCAAACAAACTGAGGCAATCTTATTTTTAGCTGTAGTAGTCTAGTTGCGGCAATAGGGCATAGACTAATAGAGTGCAGTGCCTGGTATGATAGGCCTACCAGATTACCAGAACAGACAAGGTTATGCAGTTGTACCATTAATCAGTTATTCTGTTGACTGAGATTAAAAATTTCAAAGAGGTGTGATGAATTTCCAGCCATTTTGTTAAATTGATTTTCGCTGCGGTAGATGTTTGCTGTTTCGCTCAAAAATAACTATATTATTTGCCACATTTAGCAGTGCATCTACAACATGATGAATTTTTTTTAACCATCTTGTGTCCCAAGATCTCTTTATCACGATATAAAACTAATAGTCTGGTACTGATATGAATTGTGGTACGCACTGTAAAATTTAAAAGTTATATATAATACTTATTTACGGTACTTGTAGCTGTTAAATTTATCTCTTTATAATTCTGGAATTGCTACTTTTTCAAACCGTTGCGTTCTGAGCCTCACTGCTTCAATACAATTTGTAAGGGGTGTGTAGAATGGCCGTTACAACACATAGTTGTAATTGTGACATTGTACGAGTAAAATAATAGTGTCAATGGCCAATAGAGAACATTATCTGTGTTTATATTAAGTTGTATAATACTGTATATATGGCATCTGTGTTTCATGTTTATTCTTCGTTTAAATTACAATTTTTTTTTGAAATATGGCAGATATGAATGTAATGTATTAAACATGATGCTCAGACTATTCCAAAAATCTTAATCTGTCTTCGGTATAATTTATGGTCTTGTATAAAAAACCACGCCGGGCATGTTATTGTTTTAGGTGATTTAACAGCTCAAATGGCCGAGTGGCAAGAGCGTCTGCCTCGCGAGCTGTAGACTTGGGTTTGATTCCGAGTCGGGTCAAACCATTGACTTTAAAATTGGTATTCACAGCTTCCTGCTTGACGATCAGCATTAAAGGGACAGTGTGGAGAACAAGCCGGCAAAGCACTTAGCAACTCCTAAGCAAAGCACTTGTTAAGCCGTTGGGAAAAGCACTTAGCAACTCCTAAGCGAGCTCGTATAGTGCATTGAGCGCTTTCTCGTGATAGGAGGATAAATATGCTACAAAATATAAGTATAAATGCAATGCATGGAGGCCTAGACCTCGCAGAGTAAATTATAATTCAATTGTTTTGCATTTCAGAAAATTTCAAAATAAATTTGCAATGGAACATGATCAAAGTGAGTTTGAACAGTTCGAAGGAAACTTGCATTTTTCGAGTGAAGTTCAGTCTGTGATATCATCTGTGTTCCCTAGCAGTGATCCTCTGGAGCAAGCTGATTTCAATGTTGTCGATTACATAAACACTCTGTTCCCCAATGAACAATCGCTTTCCACCATTGATGAAGTGGTCGCCAATGTTGAGAATCGAATCAGCGATTTGGATCACGAAATTAAATCCGCTGTTCGTCGACAGACTAGCGCTGGGATAGAAGGCCAACATGCACTTGAAGAAGCTCATATCGCAATCCAAGAACTGTTTGCTAAAATTAAAAATATTCGAGATCGAGCTGAACAGTCTGAACAAATGGTTAAAAAAATTACGAGGGATATTAAACAGCTCGATCAGGCAAAGCGCAATTTAACGCAAGCGATCACCACCCATAACCATCTGCACATGTTAATGAGTGGAGTCGAAACACTGCAAAATCTCACCAAGAAGCGGCAATACGGTGAGGCAGCGAGTCTATTAGAAGGAATATTGAACGTTATGGAACATTTTGTAAAATACAAGTCGATTCCAACTGTGAGAGATGTAACTTCACAAGTAAGCGAGCTGAAAGAACAGCTGACACAGCTAGTGATGTCAGAGTTTGAAAACGCATTTGGTGCTAATTCAAAAAATGCGATCAATCCCAACTTGCTCCGTGAGGCGTGCTTAGTTGCGGATGTGTTGGAACCTTCAGTGAAGCGAGAACTGCTCAAGAAATTCATCAAGAACCAGTTGTCGGAGTATGTTCTCCTCTTCGATGCTTCACAAGATGTTGCTTGGCTCGACAAGGTTGACCGGCGATATGCTTGGATCAAACGCTTACTTGTTGATTTTGAAGAAAAATTGGGGCAAATATTCCCGCAAAAATGGGAGGTTTCAGAGCGGATTGCGGTGGAGTTTTGCCAGATTACAAACGCGGAGTTGAGTAATTCAATGAAAAGAAGAGAGAAAGAAATTGATGTGAAACTCCTTCTCTATGCAATACAAAGAACAACAAACTTTGAAAATCTTCTCGCTAAAAGATTATCTGGTAACACACTTAGAGAGTCGTCATTGAAAGAAAAAAAGTTGTGTAGAGTAGAATCAAAACCGTCAGGGAAAGGCCAATCAACGAATCCGTTCGAAGAAGATCTTGTTGAAGATCCAGCAAAGTCAGAAGATAAAACTTGCACTGAAGTGAAAGCATCAGAGAATCCATTCCAGCGAATTATATCGATTTGTTTTGAACCGTATCTCTACATCTATATCGAATCCCAGGATCGAAATTTGAGTGAATTGATCGGAAAATTTCAGGAGGACTTTGCTGCACAGGTTCAACAGATGAAGTCTGCCACTGCTGAGTGCGGCGTCCTGGCCAGCTGCGCTGATTTGTTTGTTTATTATAAGAAGTGCATGGTGCAATGTTCGCAGCTGAGCACGGGCGAACCAATGGTGGCCTTGGGAAAGTTGTTCCAAAAATATTTGCGCGAATATTCGAGCAAAATCCTGAGCAGTCATCTGCCCAAATCCCCGGCCCAACCCGCAGTCACATTGACGGGGAACATCACCTTCACGGCCGTCACTAATTTGATCAAAGAAACAACTTCAAGTTTGAAAGATGCCCAAGAAATAAATCGTCTCAATGTCGGTGAACTGACGCTTGTGTGTTCGATTCTCACCACCGCTGACTACTGCTTGGAGACTACTGAGCAGCTCGAAGGAAAATTGAAAGAAAAAGTGGACGGGAATCTGTCCGGCCGTATTGACCTGGGGGAGGGCCGGGCCTCTTTTAGTTCTTGTATCTCGACTGCTATTCAATTGTTGGTCCATGACTTGGAGTCGGCCTGCGACCCGGCCCTGGCCACTATGGCCAAAATATCGTGGACATCGGTCGAGCATGTGGGGGACCAGAGCCCGTATGTGACCGCGATCACTGGCCACATTAAACAGACTGTCCCATTAATTCGGTCCAACTTGGCGACGGCAAGAAAATATTTCACTCAATTTTGTATCAAATTTGTCAATTCTTTTATTCCCAGGTTTATATCTTCCTTGTACAAATGCAAGCCGATTGGTACAGTGGGTGCGGAACAGCTTCTGCTTGACACTCACTCACTAAAGACCGTGCTACTCGACCTCCCATCTGTGTCGTCACAAGTGTCGCGGAAAGCGCCGAGTTCCTACACGAAAATTGTTGTGAAAGGAATGACGAAAGCGGAAATGCTCCTCAAAGTTGTGATGACTCCGCACGAGCCCAACTCCGCTTTTGTATCCGCTTGCATTAAACTTTTAGTGGACCTCGACAGCGACACCGTGCAGAAGATCCTCGACATGAAAGGACTCCGCAGGATGGAGCAAAACGCAATTCTCGAAGTGTTTCGTGCTCAAGCGCCGGCTAGTGGTGCGGCCGCACTGTCAGCTTCCCCATTAGTTGAATCTGAATCGTCATCACGAATAAGAAAACTAGAAAAGTTAATTAAAAAGCGACTTTAGTGTTCGTTTACTTTTCTTCTCACCTGTTTACGTTTCTGTGCAATTTAGCAAATTTGCCTATTTAATTTTGACAAGAACCAATGCAGATGCCATATATCGTCGTTTTGGACCGTGTTTCAACGCCTTTGTTCGGAGATATAGATTTATGAATACGACATTAGGTTATTTTTGCTTGTCGTTTAGTTTCGTAACATTGGAACTTTATTTGTTGAAAATTTTTTCTGAATTGAGTTTCGATTTTTCGAACCAACGTTGTTGTGCCGGTGAACTTTCATATATCTACAATTCCAACTCATATTTGTTGTGGAAATAGTAAAATAAAATGTGGTTGGGCTGTGCAAGTTTTGAAGAAATTATGAAGAAGCCAAGTCAATTATCTTTAGGCTATATTGCTTGTCGGAACATACCGGTGATTACGTCAATATAATGCTGCTCTTAAGCAGCTCAAATTTGGAAAAGTCCCCGATCAGGGTTGAGCTAAGGGAAGATGTAACCCTAACCCCCCGTGATAAGGGGGTCCCTGGTAAATCGTGTCTTAAACAAAATCTGCAGCTGACGTCGAAGTCAGGTCGGCAAAACAGCATGAGGCGCCTTAACAATTAGCTCTCCTTTGAGAAAAGCTGTTTTCGCGTTCGGCTTCAAGAAACCCTCTGTCATAACTAGGGCCATCTTTTTTATTGACCCAAAAAAATATATTTTTGACTTTGTTTTAGTAAAATTTTGACTTACCGCTTCCGCATATTGACATGAAATATTACCGACTCGTGCGGTTTTAATCTAGTTAAAATTACACATACATTCTAAAGAAAAATGCAGGTTAGAGAGAGATAAACTAAACTGGTACCAAAAGCGGTCTTACTTCTAGCAATGCAGATCACTACTAGAATACGGTCAGGCGAGCAGCGCCAATTGCAGTATAAAACATACGAGCGAGCTGCAGGCAAGCGGCAATAGATGATTACATCGTGGTTGCATGCGATCAATCAGCAACAAACGCGCTCGAAGAAAACGACCAACAAATTATCACACGTATTATTTATGTCTTGTTGCACTTTATTAATTATGTTTTATATTCTGCAGTTTACATAAGTTTTTAAAGAAAAAGGTAGCCTACTTCGAACATTTTCTCAATTACTCAGTGTTGAAGCTAATGCAACAAAGCGACGCATGACGTTTAAACCTAGGATAACGAGCCATTAGGTGTACCGGTATCAATCAGTGTGTAATACAAAAATTGCGTTGCTATCGCAACTGTAGCCTACTGTACACTAACAGTATGTCTATGATTTTTTTAACGAAGGCCACGCAGACGTTTTATTGTAATACAGCATCATATATTTTTTTACGTTCTTAACATCAAAATTTCTGTCTTTTCTCAGTAATTTATTGAGGATAGAAAACGACCTCTCAACAGCAGCAGAGGTTGGCTGGGCTTTTTGCAATAGTGCGTAGCTTGTTGGGTCAATTGTCAAGTTGGTACAGTTTATTATTGTTTCTAAATCAGAGTTGGATAGTCGTTTGTTAATATAGTCTTTGGTTGCGCAAGGATCATCATCGAATTGCATATTGTTCAACAGTCCGTATGCTTTGGTTATTGTGCAGGCACTTCCTTCTAAGAACTCTACGATGGCTGCTAGAATCCGGTATTGATTTATTTTAACCAAGTCCGACACCAAACCTTCCACATTGATAGCGTCTTTTGCTCTGCTGACTAAGAGGCCTGCACTTGTCCAATTGTTGACAATGATACGAACAGCTGGAAGGTTCTCACTATAATATAAGGCAGCTCTAAGCCAAGTTGCCCATCTGGTAATTACAGGGTCAGGAGGAGATTGCAGACCAGCATCATGAAAATCTTTCTTGCGATCTTTGTTTTTGGTTGTTGTTGCTATTACTTCATCAATATTTTTAAAATGAGCACGCATAGCGCAGTTATGTAGTAAGTGCTCAACGCAGGTGACATGCATCAGAGAAGGGTATAATTTCTTTAATGTCTTTCCAGCCGAAGACATGTACCGAGCAGCATCAGTCAAGAACAATGAAAAATTCTCGCGTTTTATTTCAAGTTGTCGCAATATGTCATCCACAGTGTGCAGAATAATACTGCTATTAACATTGCGACCGCTGTCAAGTGGATGGCAATTAACGAGGAATGTCTGATTTGTAGCATCTAATTAAGCTGCCCACAAGCACACTAATATACTTTTGTTTAGCAAGCTCTGCTTCATCCACAATCAAAAAAATTTTTTGTCACCAAGTAGGCTAATTCTTGAATTTATTTCTCTTTTTGGGATGCCAAATTAGCAACACACGCCCGGGCTGCAGTCTCCGAAGGCAATACTTTTTCCATTCTAGCAAACAGAGACTTTTTATGAAGTGGGATATCTGCAGCTAAGAATGAAGAAACAACCTGTTCCTTGAAGTTTACTTGATCGAAATGTAAAAAGGTTTGCTTACTTTGAGATTTGCTCTTCGTCTCCAATCTTCCTTGGTGTTGCTTGCTTTTTCGGTGGCTTTCCACAAAAAACTTTTTGTCGCATTTGACTAACACGTCGCAAAAGTTGCATCGCAAGTCGCCGGCAGGAGTTGCCGAAAACTCATCCGGATATTCGTGGCAAGTTTGCCTAACTTTCGCTATAGAAGATTTGGCTTGTTTTGGCATTCTTTGCTTTGCAAGCTACAACTTAAAAGACTACGTGTAAAGAGCGCAAGGCTTTTATAGGATTAGATTAATTGTCTAACAATTATGTATTTATGCATCAACAATGACGTTTCATGCATAGGCCTAATAAGTGCCATTTCCTTCTCAATTACCGCACGCATTATTGTGACGATAGTGCAAATACTGCAACTATTTCAAAAATTTAAAATCAAATAAAACTGCGCATAAAATTTTATTAGCAGCTCAAAAATATAAATTTGTTCGATTTTGCAAGGAAGTTTTTGATGAAGACAAATTTGACTTTACGCAAAATTTTGACTTATAAAATCTACCAAAACAGACTCCTGAAACGAACGTTAGTACACATTTGATCATGTAACAAGGTCCTGAAAAATTTTTGACTTTAGCGGGTCCTATAGTCATAACTTTTTGAGAGCTTTGAGAAAAGCTGTTGTCCCAGTAACTCTTTTTGAGTAGCTTTGAAAAAAGCCGTTGTCCCAGAAGCTTTTCGTGACGCACTCTTCAGTGGGTAAACGCGTCAAAGTGGAAACGAGAAAGCAAGGTCTGGCGGTTGATAAATAACAGTTTTGGACGGCAGCGAAGCGGTAGTTACATCAACGAATCCAATCGAGCGCGGGAAAATCACGCACAGTTCTGATTGGACAAGTCGTGCGAACCAAAATTCTACTTGAACAGTTTAAGAGTATAGACAAACTCTTTCTGTTTGCATAGATTAGGTCGCCGTACTTCAATGTAGCTTGCTTCGAGCAGACTAAGATGGAAAAGGCTGCGCGCAGTGTCCAGAATAGAGAATTGATCATCGTTGTAATTGGCAGCACATTGGTCGTTTTCTAATAAGTGTTGTCCAATTGCCGAGTCACAATCTGGAGTGGTTGTTTACGAGTGGGTTGTTTACGGGTTGTTTACGCCTCCCAGCGAGTGAAACCCTCGTAGCCATTTCGTAATACGCTGCTTGATGCGGTCTTGAAGTCGTTGAGCTGTTCCACCTACGTACCGACTGTCACAGTGGCACTTACGTATACTCATAGGATAACGGAACTCTTTTGAATGGCAGGTAGAACATCCTTCCGACTAGCAGGAAGCATTTGTCTGGAGAAAAATACAGACTTACTGGACAATAGATATCCTGAGGATTTTGTTCTTAAACAAATATCCAAGAAGATCTCGCAGTTTTCACGCCCCAAGCGGTTCGGCCCTGATAAGTGTCCAGTCTACCTCCGGGTCACCTAGACTGGCAAGGCGGCACTGACACTAGAAAGAAACCTCCGAATCGCTGTTGAAAACTGTTATGGATCTGTGGCTCTACGGACTGTATTTGTCTCCAGATAAATGCTGCCTGCTAGTCGGAAGGATGTTCTACCAGCCAATCAAAAGAGCTCCGTCATCTATGAGTATCAGTGCCACTGTGACAGTCGGTACGTAGGTGGAACAGCTCAACGACTTCAAGACCGCATTAAGCAGCATGTTCCGAAATGGCTACGACAGCACACAACCTCCCAGCAAGTGCAACCTAACCGAGCGTGCAAGCGTAAACAACCCACTCCAGATTGTGACTCGGCAATTGGACAACACTTATTAGAAAACGACCAATGTGCTGCCAATTACAACGATGATCAATTCTCTATTCTGGACACTGCGCGCAGCCTTTTCCATCTTAGTCTGCTCGAAGCAAGCTACATTGAAGTACGGCGACCTAATCTATGCAAACAGAAAGAGTTTGTCTATACTCTTAAACTGTTCAAGTAGAATTTCGGTTCGCACGACTTGTCCGATCAGAACTGTGCGTGATTTTCCCGCGCTCGATTGGATTCGTTGATGTAACTACCGCTTCGCTGCCGTCCAAAACTGTTATTTATCAACCGCCAGACCTTGCTTTCTCGTTTCCACTTTGACGCGTTTACCCACTGAAGAGTGCGTCACGAAAAGCTTCAGGGACAACGGCTTTTTTCAAAGCTACTCAAAAAGAGTTACTGGGACAACAGCTTTTCTCAAAGCTCTCAAAGAGTTATGACAGAGGGTTTCTTGAAGCCTAACGCGAAAACAGCTTTTTTGATAGCTATTCTCAAGTTCTGTACCGCCAACCAATTATTCAATTAGCTCCCCCCACAAAAAACCTTGGTCCGGCCCTGCCCCTCAGCCTAACTACTTGTTGGTGCATCTTCAAATACAGATGTTAATAGTAGAAAAGCAGTTTGTTTACAAATATTTCTCAACGATAAGCCAACGCTTGTCTACACTCTACAGTCGTCACTTTTTATTAAGCAGCTGACAAACCTGAAAGCTGCATCTGGTACTTTCCCAAAGTGAGAGTTGTGTATGAATTCTAGCAAAGCTTAGCTCTGCGAAATACTCCACCACCTGAACTCCGCCACACAATGTGCCTTACAATTGCGTTCAAGAATTCTGTGTAATTCAATGAAAATATGAGCGTGATGTGCAGTAATAATAATCTTTGCGTACAGTAATAGAACAAAAGCAGCGAAAGGAGGAAAAGTATAACCGCAGTAATTCTTAGTACTGGACGTTTCGACAACATAGATTCAGCTGTCATCAGCAGTAAGTTTTGCACTGCCTTGCTTACTCCGCTGATGATGACAGCTGAATCTATGTTGTCGTTCGTTCGTTGAATTTATTTGTCTTTAAACTGATACATGATGAACATAAAACGACGATCAAGATCAACCACGGGTGTCAAAACGTCCAATGTAGGAATTTCTGTGACTTCCCTCTTAATCTTTGCATAGTTCCAACAAAAACTGACAAGGTAAAAATATGCACGTCACCGACGAATTGAGACGAGAGGTGGAATGCTAAACTGCGGTCGCAATTTCTGATGTGGTTGCGATTTGCATCACAGAGCGTCTGGCTCGGGCTGGACTCTGGTTAGATTACCGGTCTGGTCAAACCATCAAGTAATGACTTTAAAATTGGTACTCGCAGAGATGTGCACTTATCGAGGTAATTTACCTGCAGTAGTTTATTATCGTTATCGCAATGCTGTAGTTTTGATTTATCAGTTACCGATATCGCCGATAAATTGTCGCGATAAACGATTGTTTATGTACACAGTGTTCAAAGTTAGTGAGTTGGCGCTGTGGAAAAATACACGGTGCCCATAAAGTCTTATTGCAATGGAAAAAATCTCTCTTTTTTATTTAATGCCACGGCAGAGTCCGTGCACTGCCCTCTTTTGAAAAATCAGGAAAAACGTTTTTGATATTTAACTTTAAAAAGAAGTTTGTTAGACACATTGAAAATTTACCGCAACATTTATCGGAAAAACTTATCGGAAATATTTAATCGATTACCAATATCGCTTTAAGAAATTGAGATTTATCGACTATCGTTATCGCTCACGGCTTTTTCAAAATTATCGTTATCGCTTAAATTTAGTACAGAAGGTTGATCGTGCCCATCACTGGCTTTTCATAGCTTCCCTACTTGACGCTTAGCATTGAAGGGACAGTGTGGACCGTGGAGAACAATCCTGCAAGTTTACTTGTTGTGCAGTTGGAAAAGACAGTTCACGGGATTCCCCCATCTTGTAGTGTGGTAGACAGGTGGTTGACAACTCCTAAGCGAGCTCGTTATAGCGCTTTGATTGTTTCCTCGTGATAGGAGGATAAATATGCAACTATAAATACAAAAAAGTCATCAGTTCACAGTAGGTTCCCTGCTAAGAAATTCCCAGAGTAGGTTATAGAAAATTTTATCACATCAAACAAGTTGTTAATGACATGACGTAAAATTTCCTAGGCATCAAGTGACTTTCTGCTTTTGAGGTTGATATGTGACGTAAGCATAAATTCCCATCGTCAAAAATAAAGAAACGAAAGTAATAATGAAAGTGGTGAAAGTCCCCATCCAGAAAACATCAAAATCTGCCGGAGTAAGATTCCTGAAAAACCAATTCTTCATTATACTCGTGGTACAGCATTACCAGTGTTGGAGAGATTCGAGTTAGTGACTCGACTCGAGTCGCTACAAAAAATGACTCGACTTCACTCGAGTCGTTGCACAAATGACTCGGACTCGACTTTAGTGACTCGAGACGCGACTCGAACCACTTGCTGATAATCTAATTATTTTCATGAAAAAATATGACTTAGAAAGAGCTTCATGTAGCCTATGCACGATATATTTGAAAGCCAAGAGTTTGAGTTGGCTTGCGACCAATTTAGGTTTTGTAGCAAAATAAATGGCAACTCTGGTATTACTGAACTGATTTATTATTTGATATTAAGTACACAGCAAGGAAACAGAAATAACTAACAGTAAAATGATAACAGACATCAAGGAGACTGCAAAGGGAAAGTTAGATCTTCTAGTATGCAGCCACCTTCGCAAAAGTGGTCGTCGTAGAAAATAGTAGTTTACAAATTTAGTGAAAACGAAAAGCAAATCAAAAATAACAAGCAAGCAATAGTACACGCTTTTAACGAATGTACGAGTAGGCCTATGTGATGCTGACTTTTCAAATAAGAGGACATTGATACCTGATAGAATGTTGAGGCTTTGATTTTTCAGGAAAGGCATAAAATAATTATTTTGTGTAGCCTACTTGCCCAGGTAGACCTTTCATGTACACTGCTGACTTTGCAAAAATATTTACTTAACTGTGCGGGGAGAGATTTCATTTCATTTTGAATTTGAAAACGAATAAAGCATTTTTAAATATCATAAATCAGCCAATTTCAAAATGCCAAGCTTGGTGTGGAATGGTGTTGCTTGGTCATAAGAACTTCCTCCTCCAATTATTTTAAAAGATTTGCTTTGTAAAATAGGCTACTAAATTTTTTAAAAATGGCTTTATTTCGCGCGTGAAATCGAATTTAGTCTGCATGGAATTCTAAACTTGGTTTAAGGTCTGCTTAAACTACTTAAAGTCAAAATGTAGGCTAATGAAAAACCTTTGATATGAAAGGGTTTGTAATTAGATGAAAAAAGTACTAAGTTTTTTTGTAGATTGTGTATGTTTTTTGCAAGTTGTAATAGCTTGTGACTACTTTGCAGGGGCGGATTAAGAAATCGCGGGGCCTTGGACAGTTAAGGGTGATGTTTAGTTTTCCAAAAAAAAAAGGTCACCACGTCCGCAGATGTCCAATTTACCGCCCAAAATCAAGTGAAGAGGAAAAAAACCAAAAAGGGTCATGACGTCCGCGGGCCGTAGTTTGTTGAACTGAAATTAGTATCGTTAACAGCTGGATATCAGTAAATGCGCGGGGCCCGGGGCAACCGCCTAGTTTGCCCATTACTAATCCGACCCTGCTACTTCAGATCAATTAATCTGGGTAGTCATGGGGATTTTTTAGTCATCGATCTTCACCCTGGCCACGTAAAGGATTTGACTAGAGGAAGTTAACTAATAGCGTAGATTCAACTCGGAATATTTAGAGGTTTATTTTTGCATGATACAGTGGCTTTAATAGGTTATTCGGGTTAATAAAGCAATTAGATTTAAGTTACTGGAGCTGGAAGAGTTGTAATCGGTTGGTACGAATAATGAATTAGTACTGTAGTATTTCACGAGAATGTCAGAGGAAAGTATTCACCACTCAGGCACTTACCCTTTTTCTATTTCATCTTTAATTTCTTCCAAGACTTCCAGGATAATCACACTTTGAAGATAGGTGGCCAGCGCTATGAAAATGTGAAACCAGTTGTGGGAATTCCCCAGGTTGTCAAAAATTCCTGAACAACATTTTTGAAAAATCTGCGTTGAAGGAAGAAAAACTGCCGAAGATTCAGAGATAATGCAGACGATCTATGGGTTGAACTTAAGGAACTGGTACTATAGATAAGGAATTTAGTTTACCAATTCAGCTTCAAAAGGGGCAAAATGCGTGAAAAATCTTTCGTTGCAAATCCCTACTAAACAACTGCCACCATGCCATTGCCACCAAGGCTGTAGTTATCCACAAGCTTTGCAGACAGAAACCTAGGGGCCTTGTCTCCAGTGGTGGTCTTAGGAATGTGCGAACCGTGCGGTTGCACAGGCCCCCCTCAAAAACAATCATCCTGTTAACTATGAAAATTTTTTTTCTATTTAAACTTGAACCATGTAAATAAAATTAATTTCAGTTTTTTTATGTTAAATTATTTTTAATTTAAATCATTTTTATTTTTTGTTTTTTTATTTTTCTTTATTTAAATTATAATCATTTTATTATTTTTATTTAATTTAAATTATTTTTTGTTTTTTTTCATAATTTTTTATTTAATCGTTTTATTAATTTGAATTATTTTTCATTTGTATAATTTTTTTTTAATTTTAAATTATTTTTAGTTTAGTTTTAGAATCATATAAAAAAAGCACTTTTTTGTAAACTTGAACCATTTTACATCATTAGAATTAGTTTCAGTTCTTCCGAATAGGAACCACCACCCCCTTGCCACCTTTAAAAATAAGGCCCCCCTCAAAAAGAATTCCCTTTGAAAATAAGGCCCTCGTTAAAAAGAATTAATGCGGAAACTCCAAAAAACACTTCTCTTTATGTTAACTTGAACCAAACCATTAAAATTGATTTTAGTTATCCCAAATTTAACCTGCCCTAAAAAAAATTTTCATTTTAATAAAACTCTTTGCATTGAAATACAGCAAACAATTTGTCTGAAGCATTTCTTTTTTTTTTATCTCTAATCAAAGCTGAACCACTTCAAAATGAAACTTCTCAATTTCTGTATCTTATGATTATAATAGACTGAGTTATACCCCACTGTGTAATGGCTGAGTCTTTAGCAACGATTAGTCAGTGTAATGTAGACTTCCTGAAAGTAAACCGAGCGTATTTTACTGGTATACAGTGCAGTTATTTTGGTAAACTTTTTGGTGATTTGTAATCAAAGGTTTTACCATATATTGCACTACACTCTGCATTTTGAGATAGTAGCTTTAATACTAGATTAGGGTAACATGACATTTTATAGAGCATGGTTAATTTTGGTTCTTTCCTTACGGAACTGGACTTTTGAAACCTTTGCTGTTTGTAACTAAAATGCCTCTATGCTGCATGATTATTGTCGCATAGTTTAAATCACGTAGGCTATGTTGTTTATATGTGGTCATATTGGTGTTAAGCTTTTCTTGGTTGTTGGGCCCTAGTAATATTGTGCAGTTTGAGATTATTAAAAAGTTTTTTCTTATTAAGATTGTCTGAAATAATCAGTATTTATACCTCATAATAGATGCCAAAACTTTTTCCAAGATCCTCGCGAGAGTTAGAAATTTATTTTGATTTGCTACACATTGTACTACATGTGTATCAAACTTGCATAGAGTGGTTTAAATTACTGAAAAGAAATTAGCACAGTGAAAGCCACATCAATGTACAGTAATTACAGTAATTAGTGGAACTGTTTTGATTGGAAGTTGCAGTTTGTGGAAATAATACATTGTTTTAATGTTGCATTTTGACTTTGTCACTAGAAGAGTTGTGTTGAGAGATTTCTTGTTTCAAATGTATATAGATGTTACTTGGAAACTAAAGTTGTGGTAATTAAATTTTAATTTCATTAATTCAAAACCACTGATTATGATGTATTCAGAAGCTCAGAAAAGAAAATCATGGAAGTAACCATCAGAGCTGACTCTTTACTGCTTCACCAGAACTAAGCATCATTTTGCGAATTATGTAAGCAGTAGCTCATATTTTGGACTATTCGCATTAAATAAGCTTGCTTGATTGGCGCTTCTCAAGTAACTTCCTATCAAATGCCTATTATGATGTGCTTTAGTACACACTACAGCGTTTTGGAATTTGGATCCCAAAAGGCCCCCTTTATAATTGCTGCACAGGCCCCCCCCCCTTCGTCTAAGACCACCGCTGCTCGTCACGATGACGAAAGATCTTTTTTTGGAGATGAACCGCGAAGATCTTCTTTAATTTAGAGATGAGTCGATCATTGATCACACAGGCGATAAACCTGAAATCAAAATATACTAGACCCTCTCATTGTCTAAATCGGGGCCTGGCTGCCGTTTTTTGGCTGCCATTTACACAATCTTTTACCTAACAGTTTCCTAGCGCCAAGTAACTTCCGGCATAGCAAAGACAGGGATGTCTAAAATGTACGAAAAACCAAATTTGATGAAAAAATGCCGAAAAGTAAGTAATGCGATTAACTGACATCCTCTGAAAAAAAATCCACCAACGCGGCCTGGGTCATTTGCCCAGGGCAGTCTATGTGCGGCCTGGGTCATTTGCCCAGGGTAGCCTATGTGTCGAACAGTCCTGAAGCTCAGCCTGCATTAAAAATCAAATCTTCAGCATTCTCGCGATATTACATGGCTCAGTTGCTTAGCGCACACGCTTATCACGCTATCGGTGCGGGATGTCTGGGGTCCAAATCTCGGGCCGGTCAAATCGGCTCGGTGTCGCCGACGGCTCGCCACCACTGAGACGTTTCTTCGGAATTATGCAGGCAGGCGCTAAGCCACGTAGATGAGCCCCGCCACTCGTTACACGCTTCGGTGTAACACCGCAAGTATAATGAAGGTTTGATTTTGATTTTTGATATTACATCGAAGCGTATAACGAGCGGCGGGATCCATTTCTGCGACTTAGCGCCTGGAAAACACAGCGGTGGCGACACTGTGTTCGATTTGACCAACCCAGGAACCGAACCTCAGGCCTTGCGTGCCGATAGCGATGTACTCAATCACTGCGCTAATCGTCCGGTCGGTCTCTGGTCTAGAATTTACTTGGAAAATATTTTTCTGGAATCTTTGTGGCGTAGAAGAAGGCTCCAACAATCAAGCACGTGACTTGGACAAAGAATAAAGTCACGTGACGTTCTCCAACCAATGAAGTGGGGTGATGTGACGTCGGAAGCTCGAATGCGTATCTGCTAAACAAACGACGTTGTTATGACGTAACGAAGTTTACTGCGTACCGGTGTTCTATGAGATACAGATTTTGGATAATATCGGAATATATTGAAAAAGTTTGAATATGGATCGAATATGAAAAAAATTTAACACGAATTTAATAGGGATTACCCGAAATACCATATCCGTATCTTACACCATTATATCCCTTCTGTTTGTTGTGATACAATACAAGTATGTCATGCAATGTTTTAGCAGCAGTGTCTTTTATCTCCGAACCATCAACACAATGAAGAATACGATGAGATGAAGGAAATATGACAACGGTGCAAGAGGCTGCAAAATGATTAACGTCATGGCTTGCAGGTAGGAGGAGAGGAGTTGCAAAAAAAAGAGTGGGCATGGTTGAAAGGATGGTTGCAACATTTAGATATTATGGGAACTGGTTTGAAATTAAAAGCGTGTACCCATGGATAAGTTCGGATGTTTCTACATATGGATTATGTCTTTTTCGTATCCGTACAACACTGACCTGACAATGCAAGGACTTAATATGGTTGCCATGCCAACGATGCAGCAGAGCGCGCGGGTTAGATGCTTTGTCTTTCTGCGGAACGAGTGAGTGCAAAGCGATAAAGCGTTGGCGACGATGCAGTAGCACACAATACTGATACTGTAGTAAGCGGTGGAAGGACCTAGGAAAAATTTTGACTGGTGTAAATGACAAAGTTTGTAGGCAGTGCAGTGGTTCTCTACCTTTTTTGGCTTGTTGTCCCTTCAAGAAATTCCTAACACCTGTGGCCTCCTTCTCAGACAAAAAGGACAACATTGCTACAAGCGCGAGGAACTGGCAGCTTGTTCTTCTGCGAGTGTATAAAAACGCCAGCCATCCGCTGCTCGTAAGTGGATAATTACCGTGATCAAATGTTGCACTCGTTGCCTACAGGTGTCCCGTGCGCATGTTTCGGAAAGCTTGCACAGAAAATTTTCACTTAGCTTTTCGGCGATGTGATTGGCTGGAGCAGTTGCGCGAGTATGCTGCGAGTAATGAAATGTTTCGTTGATTCTATTGCCACCACTCTACCCCATCCCGAATTACGCGTTAAAGACACCATCTCAGACCCTAGGAGTAGCAGCCCATCGTAGCAACCAATACACCACGCCGCAGTTGCCAGTTTTGTGTGCAATATTTTTCTACTTATAGCCATCTCGATTGAGCCCTATCATTCTCCTCGCAAATGCTCTAGCCAATCAGATCGCTGGAGAGCAAAGTGGAAATTTTCTATGTAACCATTCCGAAATATGCGTTCGGTGCTCTCCGGTTGAACACCATCGGCACAGTGGTTTAAAACATCGCTACAATTACCTTTGCAATAAAGAAAAAATGGACATATGTAGCTCTCTAGCGCCACCATAAAAGCAGTTCCATAATTGAATATTGCTGCAAAATCGGCACCGAAGCAGCATCTGCTCGCATATTCGGATCTGGAGCAGAAAGTGTGGGCGATTGAACTGACAAGAAGAAGGAAACAGACTCCTGCAATAAAGTGTTCGATTAATGTTTCGTATTAGCCGTTGACATTGTTGTGCTACGACGTTAACAGCTCAGATGGCCGAATGGTATAGAGCGTCTGTCTCTTGAGCTGTAGACTCGGGTTTGATTTCGAGTCGCGTCAAACCAATGACTTTAAAATTGGTGTTCACAGCTTCCCTGCTTGACGTTCAGCATTAAAGGGACAGTGTGGAGAACAAGCCGGCAAGTATACTTGTAGTGCCGTTGGGAAAGGCACTTAGCGGGATTTCCCCATTGTGGTGTGGTAGACAGATGGCTGGTAACTCCTAAGCGAGCTCGTATAGCGCATTGATCACTTTCTCGCAATAGGAGGATAAACATGCAACTAAGTAACGTCACTATTGAAGCGTTTATACTGACGATTGATCCTATTCTTTCCCCGAATTTTCAAACTTGTGCAACATGCCAACTTGCGTGTTGTCAATCGGGCTCGGGCTTTTCGGGTCGGGTTCGAGCCGGGGTCGGGCTTAGATTTTGAAAATTTTTCGGGTTTCACTTGGGCCGGACGCCAGAGCAAAATCGAGATTTTTAGTGAATAATAGGATTTTCGGTATTTTTTTTCGTTGATTTATTTTTTTTCTTTATTTATTTATTTATTTCGGTTGCTTATTTTTTTTCGTTTACTTAATTTTTTCGGTTATTTATTTAATCCGTTTTTTTATTTTTTTCGTTTGTTTAACTGTGCACAAAAAAGTTGAGGGTATTATACATTGCGCACTGGTTCATTTCATTTCCTTGATTGTATGAATATTGTTGCTCGTAACTTGCGCGACTGTGGATGAGAAAAACTCTTTTTCTTTTTTATTAAAATTTATTCAAAATTTAAAGCGTTGATTCTGATTTTCGATTTAAATCGGGCTCAGACTGGAGGACAATTTACGATTTGAGTTCGGGTCGTGCTCAACATCTTCGGCCCGTTGACAACTCTGATCCTCCAAAGAATCGAACATGCGAATCCAGATACAGCGAGTCACAATAAATTTCACTTGGGTTCTACGTTACTATGAACCTCAGAAAAAAAATCACATCTTCATTATACTCGCGCTATTACACCGGAGCATGCGACGAGTGGCGGATTCATCTCCGCGGCTAGCGCCTGGGCAGCACAGCTCCGAAGAAACGTCGCAACGGTGTGACGAGTTGGCGACACTGTGAATGATTTGACCGGCTCGTAAATCGCAACCAAGACCTACCGCTCCGAGAACGATGTGTGTAGCAAGTTGCTAGAAATAAACAAGTAGTAATGACGTTGCAAAGTTATAAGTTCGAAACCCAGCCTGTCGTGTTGAAGTATTGAATCGATTATTAATTTTAGTTAAAATTACATCCGGGTCAAGTGACCATCTGATGAGTGCCCATGATTCCGAAACGTGGGTGGGGTCAACACCGGTGCAAAAAGTGGGTTGAGACAATTGCACCAGGGCCCACTCGATCCTAACGCATTTATAAAAAACTTTTAATCGTTCCAGTTTTATCAAGCGTGGCCCAAAGATCTTGCCCTTCAAATAATTCAAAATAAATTGCGAACCCAGGACATGGTCTACTCACCTATCCCGTGGATATAAAACGGATAATGGATTGGATCTAGCGGATCATCAAATCCGTTGATGATTCCCCACATTCGATAAACATTAAGTACGAAAGGCACGAGATGGGTCCAGACATTTGCACTCTGATTGTTTGGGTAAAAAATGCTGAAAACAAAGATTGATTCTGTTTTACAGTAATTTGCGAGTACTTTCAGGTCCTACATCCTCGTAGCACGCTGGATGAATTTGCCAGGCCGTAAACTCCACAGAAATAATATGAATGGGGATAGAATTCGTCAGCACGGCGTCGCGGTTTGGAACGCCGCTATTTCGACGGCCATGATCGCAAGGTTGATGGTTCAACTCCCATCCAAGCCTCATTGTTGCATCCTTGGATAAGATGCTTCACGATAATTACTTTTGCTTGGTGGAATCTAACAAGCAGCAAATTAATGAAGACAGAAGCTAAACTCAAGCGGAAAATTCTGAAACAAAGGCCGTCACATTCTCGTGACAAGGCCGTCACATTCTCGTGACAGGGAGATAAAAATAAAGAAATCAATAAATTTCAAATAAACTCACCAATATTATTTCCCCCATTTATACAGAATCACTCGGTGTTCAAAACCCACCTTTTGAGGTAGTAGAGCAAGGGCTGATTTTCTTCCCTGTATCCCCCTTCTATGTGAAGATCCCAGAGTTGGGCGTGGACGTGGTGACATTCATGACATGGAAGGGACTTCCCCCAAGCTCTAACCCAAGCTCTGAAAAGGATCGATGCAATGACGCAAGTTCATCGGTGGAAATCCGCGGGATAGGTAAGCGCGTGGAAATCCACAAATAAATGAGTGAAATTATTTTCAAGTTATATTGAACCAAAAGTTTGATCAGTAATTGATGGAGACTGCGAAGTGAGCTTGCGCTCTTCGA
Source organism: Trididemnum miniatum (assembly GCA_964006365.1). Taxonomy (NCBI): domain Eukaryota; kingdom Metazoa; phylum Chordata; class Ascidiacea; order Aplousobranchia; family Didemnidae; genus Trididemnum; species Trididemnum miniatum. Next base: position 27,596,879 of record OZ023240.1, read on the forward strand.
GTCAGCAGCCACTCGATTATGTCAAATGCGATCGGCTCCAACCGTGAATCGAGCCCGTCACGTAAGATCTGTAACTTGGGTGCGGTACCGCTATAGGCCATGGCGCTGAACAGACCAAATTGTAAACCGAAAAACAACGTCTTTCAAAGCTTGGTATTGCATTCAGGCACGGGTGCGTTGAGGCTCGGGCACAAGTGCGCTGAGGCTCAGGCACAAGTAAGTTCAAGATTGCTGATTATTTCTTAAAGCAAATCAGCTGGCCCAGTGGTGAAGCACATGGCTTGCGGAGCGGAAGGCCAGGGCTCGATTCCTGGGCCAGTCAGATTGGACACTATGTCGCCAACGGCTCGACACCGCAGTGATGTTTCTTCGGAGCTGTGTTGCCTACTGTCCAAGCGCTAAGCCGTGGAAATGGGCCCCGCCACTCGTTACACACTTCTGTGTAATACCGCGAGTATGATGAAGATTTGATTTTTTGTTCATTTTTGAAATTTCAGCGTTTGTTGATTTCGAGTCTTGTCCAGCGACTGCCGCGCCGATTTCTAGGTCGTTTAGTTTTTTCCGGGATGATGTCATGTTGAAATGACGTCATTTATTACGTAAATATGCGTCTTATGCGATCACCTCATTAACAAGCGTTCATTACAAAACAAATTGATTGTTTACGTTTCGTTTTTGTTTGTTTATTGTAAAGAGATCTTGCTGCAACGTAACCGCTTATTACCGCCAAACACGATTCGACGCCGATTCCACGAGTGAGCATTGAGCAACCTACAAAATTCGAATGCAATACCACGATGTAGTGACTAGACGTAAGCGCTGCGCGTAATCAAATCAAACGATATCATATCTTTATTATAGTCGCGATATTACACCGAAGCGTGTATCGAGTGGTAGGTCCATCTCCGCGGTTTATCGCCTGGACAACACAGCTACGAAGAAACATTGTAGCGGTGGCGACACGGCGTTCGACGCGGTGGCAAAGCGTTTACGAGAGTGTGTCCGATTTTACTGATCCGTGAATTGAACTCCAGAGCTCCTACATCCCTATCCCAGCGATGTGCTTAACAGCGCTCAACTCGAATCGTTGCTGCTTTTGAAGTTATGTAAGCTTTATGATGTCATTATGTTCACGATGACGTGTTCGACAATAATTATTATTGATAATTGTAAACTACAACGAGTCAATAAAAATAAAAAGGACAATCGGAGTAAACATTATGGGAGACTCACAACTTCAAACATAGACACTTCCTGATTGAGGCGAACGCTCAGTTAGAAAGCTATGAATGCTGGCTAGCTCGACCTCGTCATAAAATATAAACCCCATAAACCAAGGTTGTTATCTGGGGAAACATAGTTTTTCTAAGGATGCGGACTTCAACCCGCGGCCGCAAAAATTCCCAATTTACTCAAAACGCTTTTGTACTAAGCGGTGAAATACGTAAATTTTCTAGGGAGAGCACAAACCTACTGCTGACGCACCATTTTGCAAAGCGGGCGCCCCCGATACACCAAGCACTGGTAGAAATCGGAGTGAACGTAATTGCCCTGTCCACAACAAGTCTTACTGCAGTGAACTCCGCACTTTTTGGTACTATGCGATGCAGAAACTAGAACGTGTAGAAACGCGGCATAAAGCCCAGGGAAAATGGGCATGTGACAGGGTAAATGTTGCTACCTGGTCCTCCCACGCCATCCTACGACCACCTCATTATTCTCGCCATTCATTTTGTCATATCGCAAATTTTTCTTCATTTTTTCGCGAATACTCTTCACATTTCTATACATCTGCAGATGACACACGTTAGATTAATGCAGGAATGTCTATTTGGAAAATAAACGTTTTTTTTTCTGCTACTAAAAGTTTAACTTTTTAGCCAGAAAACATTGTCACATTTCGACTAAGAAAAAACGCAAAATCTTCCTTAGCTTTCGGTTAACGCCCTTCTCGCGATATTTATTTACACAACTGGCTTTCGACGCAACATGACACAGCTGCACCGGCAGCAAAAACTGAATAAAACTCTGATTACTCTTTAAAACCAAATTTACTACAATTCACTGCATCTGCCTCTTATTTGAACAAGCCCGGCAAGTCTCTGCGCAACAATTGTGTCGCCTTTCGGGCTTAAGCTGCGCTGAATTATGATGCAGTTTATGCTACAATATCATGCAATTACATCATAAAAAACGGATTACGCAGCGCAGGTGACATCAAACTTTCACTGGCGCTGGAAAACTAATGTGGTGTCCTGGGCCGTAACCTTTCCGGATCGTCTCTCTTCTCCTGGATCTATCCAATTTCTTGCAATTGGTGTAACGTATGTGAGCCACAACGCCATCTCTTCTATTCTGTCACAATATCTAAGTAATTACGTCATTTATTCGTGACAACAAAACACGATTTCCGCTGACGTCACAAAAGTGAAAAAACTTTTCGGAAACATGGTGGCACGAAAATCACGGAAGAGAAAGCCGAAAGTGCGCGACTGCAAATCATGCTAGAAGCAAGGGGGTAGCCCGTAGAAAATTTAGGGTTGGGCAAAGAACAATTGGCCGAAGGTTACGCTATTTCATGAGAATGTTTGTTGCATATTTTAGAGTAGATTTCGTCAAAAGGAACAGGGCAGTACCGGTAATCCCATGCCCACCCTGGGGGTGCCCCACTGATCCCGAAAGGCTATACGCCTGCTCCAACTCCAAATTTATTAATAGGCTTTGCCGGTTGAAGCCTAGGGACCTCCTCACGTTAAAGCGTAGAGGCAGAAGTGGGCACGGTACTTTTTAAAGTACCGGCGGTACTGGTACTCGGTACTTGAAAATAAAAGTACCCGATTCTCTAACATTTTTGTTCTACCGCTTCCTTTTGGAAGTTGGAGACTTTCATCACCCCCTTATCAGGAAACAAGTTTTAAGAGGGGCGTAGGCCTACGTCGTACATAGGCATTTTTTAAGATGGGGTTGCGTTAATGCGAAGACCCGCTTTGCTTTGTGAGTTTATAGCTCACTTATCTTATGAACTAAGATATAGCAAGCGATTAAGTTTGTTGGAGCAAAAATGCATATGCGCGTTAAGAGTAAGAAATAAATCTCACAACGGAATTGACGGACAGCGAATAAGCTACAAAGTAAAACGGGAAAAGCTGCTGCAATGGACGGTCATATGATAATCAGCAACGATTAGTTTGAAACACAGAGCCGGCGCCAGAGCAGTCGACTTAGGAGGGCCAAGCGTTTATAAGGGGGGCCATAGTTTGAAATTAGGTACAAAAGCCGTTGTCGTCAAAAAAGTAAGCTTGTTAATTGAGGAGGGCAAGCATGTCACACCCCTTGGCGCTGGCCCGGTTGAAACATTGTAAATACTCGTCTAGTTGACAAGAGTAAATGTATCGAAAATGCAGAATGCTATGCTATTGAAGTAGGCCTCAGATCCAGCAATGTTTAGGATGTGAGCCTCTGAAAAACGCAATTGATTTCCGCTTGCTAATAATAAGGTCTACATCGATCGAATACCACAGGATTACAAGAAAAACTACACAATTATTTTATATTTCTCTGGACCAAGCGGTTTTAGCAATGTTTGAGACCGTTTTTTTGTGTCTGATACCAATAAATAAATAAAATGAAATATATTTTGCATCTTTAGGAGATTCATTTCAGAAACTAGCTGTATCGCAGAGATTTGTAAGTAGGGATGTCTAGAAAAAAGCATATTTACAAGTCAGAAGTTGAAAAAATGAATGTTGAAATCTGCAAACAAGATATTTTATAACTACTTCAAATTTTTTGTCGTCCTTGTTCTCATAGCGAAGTTTAGGTTTTAAGTTGCATTGAAATACGTAAAAATCAAGCAATTTCATCAGTAAGCCTACTGAGATGAAGTGAACATCCCGGAGTCGTATCAAGCAAGAAGAAAAACATTTCGGAGGGCGCATCCATTCCACTACGGCTACACATTGCGCAACTCAGTTTAACATTACTTAATACACTTAAGCCACGTTGTACGCAGGCTGTTAAAAAAACTACCCAGGTCTTGAGACTTTCTCTTACAGTTGCAACCTTATCAACGGACGGTGATGCAAAAAAGAACAGACGAAATTATTCAAGAACTTTTATTCTGAATTGCCTATCAAAAACAAAGCATTTGGAAATGGTCGTCTAAAAGACCTCTCCTCTTCGACTTCAAAACATCTTTTCCTGTGGAAAAGAATCTTTCTTTTGCCGCGCTTGACGGGATGGCAGTGTTGTATTTTAAAAACAAATCTTTTAAACGATTGGGAAGGGATAATTGTGCAGATTTCACCTTTTATTTATTATTTTGTTATTACAGGAGATATTGAATAAGTACCGAGTACACGAATGTCTAATTCCGAGGTTGGGCGATTGATTAGTGGGGTATCTTTCAATGAGGGGGTTCAGTGACGTCACATCGTGATGACGTAAGTTTCAGTGACGTCACACCTATTATAATGCCATAACGAAGAAAACAATCCAGATATTTCATTCACACTTTTGCTTGGTTCTTTGCGCTTCATTTAAGGAGCGAAAAGGTTTCACAAAAACTCAAGCTGTCAATCAGTGGTTAAAAATTTAGTGAAAAAATTTTAGTTGACTTCATTTTTGGGACATAGGAAGGTTAACTGACTAAAGTAGGCTAGCTTTCGCAACGTCACACACAGGGTGTGCCAGGAGGGAAAAAACAGGTAATTGCTTCCCTCCAAAAAAATCTTTTCAAGAACCAACATTGATATAAACTACGCATATAAACCTTGATAAGAAAATTTCATATGCACTCATTATGAAAGGGCAATTTTCCCTGTCTTGAAAACTGAAGACAGTGGAGCATAAGAAAAAACTGCCCTACCTCCGGGAACATTTTTATATTACTATAAATTAAGCGCGAGAGGAATCTCTAATCATGCGATTAAGGTCAAAAACAGCGTCGATATTATGAGATACTCTCAAGCACATAATCGGGGTGTCTGGGAAACAGAGCACTCCAGCTCCTGAGACAGTACGGTGCGTAAAAACGATACAATTAGTATATTTTCATATTCTGTCATAGACTACATGAGCTTGTTAAAACTGGGGACTAGGGAGGCCAACCTGGAGACCAGGCAAAAATCTGGGGGGGCCATGGCCCCCTCTGCCCCCCCTTCCTTAGAATCGCCACTGACCTCCACACGGGGACCTCCTCACGTTGAAGCATAGGGGGACTTCCTCACGTTGAAGCATAGGGGGACCTCCTCACGTTGAAGCATAGGGGGGCCTCCTCACGTTGAAGCATAGGGGGACTTCCTCACGTTGAAGCCTAGGGGGACCTCCTCACGTTGAAACATAGGGGGACCTCCTCACGTTGAAGCATAGGGGGACTTCCTCACGTTGAAGCATAGGGGGACCTCCTCACGTTGAAGCATAGGGGGGCCTCCTCACGTTGAAGCATAGGGGGACTTCCTCACGTTGAAGCCTAGGGGGACTTCCTCACGTTGAAGCATAGGGGGACCTCCTCACGTTGAAGATGGTTGAAGCCAAAGAACTTCCTCGAACAAAAGATCTTGACGCGATTATGGAAGATCTTTATTTGGAGATTAACCATGATGACTTTCATTTATTTTGGAATGAGACCAAGCATCGATCGCTAGCGACATACGTGAATTCAAAATAGTTTTGCCTTGAGCCTCTCCTTGTCTACAGGCCTATATGTTTTGTTTGTTTTTGTTTTTTTTCCTGGTGTCAATTAAGACCGCGCGTACGCTGCCACATTATTTTTTTCTCTCTTGTTTTTTTCTTTTTTTCGCATGTTTTAACGGTTTTTCCGTTGCATCTTGTCTTCCTTTTCTTGAATCTCTCAAGTTCAAGTTTATTTCGTTACATAAGTTAAATCAATCACAAAAAAATAACAAGACAACATAAAGGCACCCTAATCCTAACGACCCCCAATCCTAGACCCCAGGCTAATCCCCGACCCAGCCCCTCCGGCCCAACACTTCTGGCTCCAAACCCCATACGGTCCCAACCCTCATACGGCCCCAACCCCCTACGGCTCCATCACCTCCGATTCCAACCCCCTTCGACCTCAACTTCCTCCAACCCCTAACCCCGACCTTAACCCCACCAATCTCAACCCCATTGACCTCCGATCCCAACCCCTCCGACCCCCTTTAACCCCAACCCCATTCGACCCAACCTCCGACCTTAACGCCACCAACCCCAACTCTTCTGACCCAAACCGTTTTCCAACCCCTAACGTCCACCGTTTTCTAATAAGAAAATGTCAAAGGTGTCCCGTTCATTCTGGCCAGTACTGTAATAATAGAAGCGGAGAAGCCTACGTTTTTATTTTTTTAGTCCCAAAATAAGAAACAACATGAGCACACAAATTAGCATGACTAAAAATAAGTACGGTAACAACAAGAAAATGATATAAGTTAAAACGCTCAAGGCAACGAACAACGCGTTTAAGAGTCAGCACGGTCGCTGCTCCGACATAAAGAACAGAAACAACGAAATAAAAAACAACACACCCTCTGAAAATAACTTACGAAAGTTTTCAGGCCATCAAAGAAATGAAAATGAGATGTTTGGAACGATTGATGATTAATTTTTGATGATTTCTTCATTTTTATCCTCCTGTCACGAGAAAACGACGGAGACGCTATGCGTAGGACGAATCCAGACTCGCTAAGGAGTTGCCATTGTTTCCGAGTTTTCCGCTTAAATTTTTCTTTTGACTTCATTAATTTGCTGCTTGTTCGATCCCACCAAGCAGAGATAATTGTAGGGAAGCATCTTATCCAAGGATGCAACAATGAGGCTTGGTTGGGAGTTGAACTATCAACCTTGCCATTGTGGCCGTGGTAAAAACGACGCTCCGAACCACTCGGCCACGCTGCCGAGCAATGTTACAAAGAGTCTTTACAGTGTGGAATGACTCATGAGTGTAGCTTAGATTAGCTGTGCGTCCCTTGGAATGGATACTGTTTTTCAGAGGAAACTCCTTAATCTTGCTGAAATTTGAAAAATGCGGTAGGCACTAGAATTGGAGATGGCATGGGCCGCTAAGAGACCCGCCAACAAGCCGTTAACCGGTCTTTTTACTGGTTCGCTAACGGCCCGGTTCTATCTTTGTTTATTACTGGGCCGCTAACACTTCTTGAATTCCCTTTAAGTTTGATTAATGTGATTAAAGGTTCGTAAAAAGAATGGTCTTAAATTTGGGCGGGCTGGGCTTTATTTTTAGCATGAGTTGCTGGGCCGGTTACGGTTACTGGGCTAGAGGTTCCGGGTCGTGGGCGGTCTGGGCCTCAAAAAAATCAGCCCGAGCCATCTCTAACTGGAATACTAATAAACGGCAGTGTTGCCAGATTGGGCTACTTTTAAAGCGTTCTTGCGCCTAAATTTTAAAACTTGCGACTTGCGATTTTTTGCGCTACTTTTTGTAAGCAGCTTGCTATTTTTTTGGTTTTGGGCTAATTTTGATTCCAGAGTTAGTTGCTTTTTTTTGAATAACTTTTTCTTCGCATACGGTAGATTTTTTTCTTTGGTTTTCCGAAAACAAGATAGAAGATAGTTTTTTGCTTAACAATGCAATTGCGTAATTATTGTTGGTTGTTAATTTTTTACTATGTTCAATAGTGCGACGTCATAAAAAAATTATATTTTAAATGGGACAGCTTGCTAATGTTACATGAGCTTCGGTCAGTGAGGTTACCTGCTCGCCGAATCAGATAAACCCACTATAGGCCAATCGAAGTACTTTTGGAGAAAGCAATTTTCATGTAGTTTGCTAGTTATATTGTGGCAACAACATCTTACGTACCACAAGCACAAAAATAATCACATTCAATTGGGTTTTATATCAATCGGAATCAGCAGCATTAAAGACTCCGAAGCTCCACGTGTATACTCGCAACGAACGTTGTTCTTTTGACTCTTTGGCTACTTAGCAACGTAACAGGGTGCCTGCGTCCCACTCCATCGGTCTACCTTCCGGTTCTTTCAGGCATCCAGCCAGCTGAGCTTCGCCGCCAAGGAGCGACACTCTCCCTAGCCAACCGCAGCTCCCTGGACCCTGACCACATTTTACATGGCCAGTTTCATGAGTCACAGGACGTATGTAGGGAGAGATTGAAATCTAGACGCTCATTTGTACCTGCTGCTCGGAAATTACTAGACAGTCTTTCTGAGATGGATGTCCGTGCAGCCGAGTGGACGAACACGAAATGGGACATGGAGTACTCTGCCAACGCATCGTCACTCCACGCTTTCATTCCCAAGGCTAGCTCCAGACCCTTGGGTATGGGTCTGCCCAGGGCAGCCTGGGTCAAGCTCAACCGTCTGCGTTCTGGTGTTGGACGTTTCTGTTCGTCCATGTACAAATGGGGTCTCGCTCCTCTAGCGAATTGTGAGTGTGGTGCCAGTGAACAAACCGCAGATCACATCATCTCACAGTGTCCCATACATCGAGCACCCCGAGGTATGTTTGGTCTAATGGTTTTGGATGACGAAACAAGATGCTGGCTGAAGTCCCTTACAGTCAGCATCTGACCCAAGCAGTTTGGTGGCCAGGGTGGTAAAAGGATAAACCCTCGGCCTTGGTCCTCCCATCTGTCTTGGAAGAGATGCCCCGCCAAACGACGACGACGACGACGAACGTAACAAAACGCCTCATTGGTGACAACCGGACCCATAGACACGCAATCTCAACAATACTACTCTCTCGAGCTGAGCACCACGCTGGCTTGCAATGCTTCATTCATTCCTGCTATGGACCATTTCTCTGCCTAGCACTGGAATCCTTCACTTGCAATGCCTCTCGTCACTCACAGCAAAGGGGAGTACGGTGGCAACAATATCTTACGTACCACAAGCACAAAAATAATCACGTTCAATCAGCTTGTATAGGCCTATCAATTGGAATCTGCAGCAATGAAGTGCTCTCTATTTATGGAATAGTATGGCATACTAATCCTTACTATGCCATACTATTCCATACGATTCATACTATTCCATAATTAGAGAAACCGGATTGTGGTTACTTTTTTTCAAATCTTATTCTACAGACCATAAAACTTCGTCTATTCTAGTGGTCACCGAAAAATGCTTTGTCATGGAAAATGTCATGATTGTACTGAACAGAATCTGATGTGAACTAACGCTGTTGTGTACAGTGGTTTATTTTCACTTGTCAGAAATGGGCATTCATCAAGATAATTTATCGGAGATAATTTATTATCGTTAACGCTCCAATTAGTTTTGATTCATTGATAGCCTATTGCCTAGGGTTTTTTGAAATTTTCGTTATTGCTTTAGCTATTTAGTTCGGAAAGGTTTATCATTCCCACCACTGACTTTTGGGCAGTGATTTGCCAGGCTAGTTAGGCTAATTAAAGTAGGTCTGCTCAACCATAAACTAGATGATGCAGAGGAAAAATTGAATTTGGGTGTTTTTTTCTGACACTTGGCGAGATAAGGTACCGGTAGTAACAGAGGTAAGCTAGGACAAAAGACTAACCAGCTGACAGAGTGTTTAGTAATTTAGTTGTGTTTAGACTATGCAGGTCAGAACTGTAGTCTACACATGGAGGGGAACTCTTTCAGTCTATGGCCAATCGCAATAAGTATCGGTACCCATACAAATATGATATTGCTTGATTGCAACATTAAAACTCTCAATTGTAGGATGTTCAGTGTTGCTCAGTGGGATTTCATCTAGAAGAAGCCCCCACGCTTTTTCTGTCTGCCAACCTTAACCTAACCTATCACCTGACCCTAACCAAATCTAGCCCTAACCAAGCCTAACTCTAACTAAGTTTAACCCTAACCAAACCTAATCCTCAGTGTTCCCTCTAGGATTTTGACTAGTGCGAATTTGCCCAAATGATAAATTCATTAAAATTTTTGCCCAAAAATTTCACTACTTTGAGGACCCTTTTCTCAAATTTTTTGCATTAAATTTGCTTTTCCAAGATGCAAGTTACAGTCTTGCATTAAAATATTCAAGTTTTTGTTTAAGCTTTTCAGTTTTGCATTTTATAATATTGATTTCTGGTTCAACAGTTCAAAATCAGTGAAATTTGCCCAAAAATTTTGCATTTTTCTCAAATTTCTCTCTGTAGAGGGAACACTGCTAATCCTAACTGAACCTAATCCTAACCAAACGTAACCCTAATCAAACCTGGGGGCTGATACTAGATCTAACCCGCTCAGTGCTCAGGTGCTGTAAACTGTAAATGCATTCAACTCTTCAACATCTCAGTTTTCTAAATTGAACTGAATTTCCATTGCTTTAAACTATGAAGTAAGGCAGTGTCTATTTTGCTGTTAACACCATAATAACTTTTAGGTCTATTTTCCACAGCTACATAACCCCATGTCACACAAATATTACATCTTATTCTATTCTACTGTCTTCACGAACCCAATTGTTAACCCCAGGTCACACAAATCCAAATTGAACCAAAGCGATCCGAATCGAAGCCGCAACGAGAATCGAACCCAAAACTAGTGCAGCACTTCCCACTATGCACTGCGCTCTATCCACTGAGCTATCGAGAAGTCGTGGCAATCTAGCACAAAATGGCACTTAAAAATCTAAAACCCAAAATAGGCCTAAAAGCTATTTTGCCATTGACGGCAAAATAGACACTACCATAGAGTAAACAATCAACCATCTGCAACTTTTGTTTTGTGTTTCTTGTTCTTCTGAGAGTTAACGTAAATCCTCACCTTAGTTACCTGACGCAGGACGTCAGAAGAATGTGGAGTAAGAAAAGTAGCTGATCTGCTGATGGCGGTTGTTGACTTCACCTTGATAGTCAAGACCATACCAATTATGCCAGCCCACAGGCCCAGCCAGAGCAGATCTAACATAGGTAACCTCACTGGGCAGCTGGGGTAATGTCTAGTATCAGCCCCCAGGTTCAGTTAGGGTTAAATTTAGTTAGGGTTTGGTTCAGTTGCAACAGTACAACCCTAATCGAACCTAATCCTAACCCTAATTGAACCTAATCCCAACCCTAATCAAACCTGGGGGCTGATACTAGACGTTACCCGCCTCACTGTTCCCTCTAAGTTTTTAGCCAGTGCGAATTTGCCCAAACTTAAATTTTAGTAAAAAATTCCTCACACACTTAGCTGTTTTAGGGGGTTAAAAGAAGGCAGTGTCTAGAGCATCGGCTCGATTTCCCAAACCAAATGGCTGCTGCACCAGCAGCTTGGTTTCTTTCTCTAGTGACGTCGCTGTCACGTGGTGTCTGATTTTCCAGTTTCCCACACTGCAGTGGACTGCTTGTTTGTTTCTATAAAAGGCTGCCGGTGCTCTAGGCACTTCCTTAAAAGAAAGGTAAATTCAGTTTTTGCCTCAAATTCAGAATTTGAGTGTCCAGAATGTGAAATTTTTGTTTTACATTCAAGTGTAGCAAATAGTTTTCCTGTAATTTTGCAATATTAACCTTAATTTGGCAACACCTCTAAATTGCGTTACATAAGGGATAGAAGTTGTGTTTTATGACATAATAATTACCGGTAGCTATTGAAATTTTGCATTGCAACTACCATTGTTGGCATTCTTTCTGTTTTTCTTGCTTTAAGTTAGCTCGTGTGAAATAAGAACTGAGAAGTCAAAGATCCTCAGCAACTTAATAAAGATACTTTCACTAACTTAACGCTGTTTCGACCTTTATATCAGGAGAAGCTAGGCAATCGTCGAGAAATCTATCGATCGAGAGTAAATAACGTTTGGCAGTTGATTGTCTCATCATTTTGCCTTTAAGCTTTGGCTCGTCCCTGTTTGACTTGCCCTTGGATTCCTACAATAGTATTGAACACCTTGATTCTAATTTAGCCAAAAATCGTTATTCTAGTCAATAAGCTTGGAGTAAAACAGCAAAACTTCTTCATTTTCTCAAATTTTGCACCTTTAACAGTTAGAGGAGGGAACAGTGCCTTTAGGCAATATGGATTTGAGGTTCGGTTTTGAGTCTGGTCAAACCAATGACTGATCCATAGATTGTGGGTTGAAGCAAAAACTTCACATTGCCAGGTTGTGTTGGTCTGTGGTGTTCACATCAGTCTTTCTGGTTACTCCCACTGTTCCCTCTAAGATTCTAACTAGTGCGAATATGCCCAAATATAAAAATCGCTCTGAATTTGCCCAAACATTTAAACAGTGTAATTCAAGGTCTGAAATAATTTTTGTTTAAAATAACAGTTCTATGGTAAGACACTTTCATTTGACATTGAAAAACTTAAGCACTTTCAACTATGCTTTTGAATTATTGAAGCAATATGCAAAAATTGAAAAATTTTGCCCAAAATTTCTCATTTTTCTCAAATTTTGCACCTAAGAGGGAAAACTGATCAATAGGAAGTGTCTAGAGCACCGGCAAATGTTTTATAGAAACAAACAAGCACAGAGCAGTCCATTGCAGCTGCATTTTGATAATAATGGAAACCGGTCCCACATGATCAGCAACGTCATGTGTTGAAACAAATATAGCAGTCTGGTGCAGTAGCGTTTTGATTATGAAAATCGGGCTGATACTCAGGTACTCTGGACCAGTGGCGTGCCCTGGGGGGCAGGTTTGGGGTCAATCCCCCCGTTTTTAAACCAAACCTTTGTTTTTAAAGTGAAGTGTCCAAACTATGCAAATGCATTTACTCTCTTCAGCTGTGCAACAAACTCTTGACAAGAGTCATTCTTCCTCCCTCAACTATAGTACGTCCTGTTATTTCAAAACAGCTTTGACAGAATTTGCCCCGCATCACACTGAAGCCAAATCGGCTGGTTGGCATAGTGGTAAGAGACATTGTTATCAGTGCATGCATGGGCGGATCCAGGGGGATGCACCCCCCCCCCCACCAGCCATTTTCAAACATGGTTTTTGATGAATACAGTTTTTCCATTATTTCGAACCCTCTTGATAACAACAAGTTTTATGCCCTGAGCTCGCATAATCGAAAATGTGTGAACAAAATGTTTCATATTTGGTGAAACACTCAGATTTAGGGGCAAAAAATGTGAACAAAATTTACCTAAAAATTCTTCAAAAAGTGCTAAAATGCCCACTACAGTATGTACCTTTTTTATTCTCAATATACTTTAAAATGATTTTGCTTGAAAAAAAAACACGCTTGAAAATATGGAAAATTTGGGTGCCCCCTACTTGAAACAATTTCTTGAACACGTTGCAAACATGAAAACATTTTCAAAGAGCTTCTTACACTTTTGGGTCTACCGTCTTTGTATTTAGTTAACACTCAACCTGATTCAAAATTTCATCCCCTCCCCACCTAAATTTTCTAGATCTGCTCCTGAGTGCGGGATCGAGTTTTTTTAGAACCCTCCCCCCCCTTTGAAATTTTCTGGGTGCGCCCCTGCTCTGGACACTGCCTAATCAATTTAATCATATGTAATGAGAATCATGTTTCATCTTCCCTATCAGAGTTCTGCTCTACCGTACCGTATCTGATACTGGTACCAAAAACGCTTTATGCAAATCATGGGATAAAAGCAGTTATTATTGTGCTAGCATTTTGTAGGCTTGTGTAATCAAATATCACAGCTCCTCGTGTGGTAGTGTTGTGCTTGTTCCATGGAGTTTTCAATTGGATTTGTTTGCCGCGACTTCGTTCTGGTTGCTGCCGACACAGCATCTGCAAGAAGTATCGTGATGTTTAAACAAGGTGAGTCATGGACTTGAAAGTGTTGCTTAAGAAGCTGGTCGGTGTTACAACTTGACACAAAGACATGTCAAGTTTGCTTCGTTGTTGGTAGTTTTTATTTGAAAGTTCTCTTTTTTTGTTTTGCCGTTGTATTTATTGCATGTTTTTTTTTATCGCAAATTTCTGTTCCCGACCTGGATGTTGCGACCATGTCCACTCTTGAATTATTTTAGGTAAGGTCAGTTGATTCTGATTGACTAGTTTCGTGAAAACCAGTCCTGCGTATAGACACAAGTCAATCACAGGGCTCCCACAGTTCCTGATTTTGCCGGATTTTCGGCATTTTGCACTTCAAATCGGCACCTACCAATATTATTCCAAAAATGCTTTTTTTTCTGAAAGCACCCTCCCCTCCCCTCATGTACCATCTGCCGGGATTTTTTGCGTTAGGTACTTGACTTTTCTCTCCTATGCAGTATGGATGCGTTTTTATACGAGTAAGAAAATTGACATAATTATCTGCAGTGTTGTAAAGTCTCATCATGCTGCAGTGAAACTAACCTCACAATGGTAAGATTTTTGACGTCATAAACCATGTTGACAGACAAGCAGCTTGCTTGTTATAGGCCATAAAAAGTTGAAGCAGCTCAAATGTGACATTACACAGTATTGCATCGTGGTATGATCCCTGCGTAACTTGGGATTATTGCGCTTACGCGCTACCAACTAGGAAGAGCTTATTTTGAAGGTATGAAGGTAGGGCTTATGAAAATGATTGTTGAAATTCAGATTCGGTTCGCTTTAAGTGGAAGTGATTAGGCCTAGGTTTGGTTTACGTAGAAGTGATCATAGGCGCATGCAGGGGGGGTGGGTGCCATGCCCCCCCTGGCCTTGTAATAAGGTGCTAAAACCTAACTTTCAGTCTATAATTTCTCAAACTAATAATGGTTGCAGCCTCCTTTCCCTTATTTTAGCCAAGCCTCTGCTTTTAGACATAAGCTGCGAGAATATTTTTGCATTGTCCATTGTGACTGCGCTAACTGCATGCCCTTTTTCGATAAAAAAATGTGCTAGAACGAGTGTTGTTTTATGTGAAAACCGTAAAAATTCGTTGGCGACTCTTCTTAGCTTCCGGCGGCTGAGGCTTCGCCCCCAGAACCCCCGATTGCAGCCCCCCCCCCCTCTTTCCAAATCTTGAGTGCACCACTGGAAAGTGATTGTCACATGTCAGAGCATGTTGTGTTTGCATAATACATAGGACATAACACTAAAATTACTTTTTTTGGGTAAAAAACGCAAAAATTTTCTGTGGCTGGAGGGTCTGCCCCACAATCTCTTGCCTCCGGCGGCTGAGGGTTTCGCCCCCAGGCCCCCGACATAGCCCTCCTGTTGCCACTTTCTGACCACCCACTTTTTCCGGCTTTTTCACCATTTTTGACTGGAAGCCCTGCAATTAACAATCATGTGTATTGACGCAACGCAAGCCAGTCATGATCTAGCTGTTGAAGGCAAAATAAACACTGCCATTTTTTAAAGTCTTCTCCTATCTGTATGACATAACGTTAATCATTTTTGTTGCTTCATTTCTTGTACCATTGTTATATTTTCTTTGTCGTATTGACTGTGCAAAAATGAAAGACGCGATGTACTACCGGTACTTACCAAGTTGTTACGAGGGAAAATCAGTACTTACTGACATACTCAGTGCAATCGCCAGAACTTTCGTCACACAGAACCTTTGTCATGTGGAACTTTCGTCACTCCATACTTCGACCATGCCAACCGAACTCCCGGGTGTTTCTTGTTTTATCTTGGGCATACTTTTTAACTTTCGTTCAACGGCATAGGTACATTTGTAACTTTTTCGATTTTAAATAGCAATAACTTTTTTGTTGTGAGCCGTAGGTACCTAAGATTTTCTGCGATCTTTACATCCTCGCATTGGTTCATTCAAGAAAAGTTTTAGCCAAATATGTGCACACGTTGCTGGTATATTGCATTTAGTTTTGTTTTTTTTTTTACACTCTTAACAGGCGGCATAGGTACAATTGTATATTACCTACACATTTTTCTGGTTTGAAACGAATGCAGAAGCACTTTGTCATGAGTTTTTTTTAAGAAAGTGTTACCAGTATTTTACTGAAAAAGCGCAAACTAATCAATTTTGCTTACAACACGAATAAATAGGTTCATGAGGAAGACAAGCGACAGCAGCGTTTTCTTGTGACGTCACATTTCGTCGTCACCATTTCTACAGCACCTCGAATAAAGTGGTTTCTCATCGGCATTCGATCATCGCTGCGAGCTTCGATCGAGGGCATACATAGCATCGTGTTATGTTACAAGCTTTACTGTTTGAGTTACCTTTGAATGTTTCAGAAATTATACCTACCCCAACAAATTACGTACGTAATGTCTTAGTACAATTGTACCTTATGCCGCCTGTTAGCGGTGTAAAATTATGCTGCCGGACAAGGGGTAATCAATTCCGATGTTAGGAGGGGTGAAGAAGTGCGGAGAGATGTGTGGGGAAGTGCAAAGGGAGATGTGGGGAAGTGTGTTGGGGGTGTGGGGGGAGGTAAGAGGAAAGGTGTGGGGGAGGTATGGGGTGTGGGAGAAGGTAAAAGAAGATGTGGGAAGAAGTATGGGGAAGTGTGTTGGGGTGTCGGGGGAGGTGAGGGGAGAGGTGTGAGGAAGAGTAGAAGGGAGTCCGGGTGTGACGAAAGTTCTGCGTGACAAAAGTTCTGACAACTCTCAGTGCTACATGTAGATATTGCGAACCCACATTCACTCATTGAAGCTGTCATCCTAACTTTTCTCAAGTTTCAAACTACTTTTTGAACAGGTGTTGAACAGCTCAGTTGACCGAGTGGTAAGAGCGTCCGTCTCTTGAGCTGTAGACTTGGGTTTGATTCCGAGTCGGCTCAAACCAATCACTTTAAAATTGGTATTCACAGCTTCCCTGCTTGACGTTCAGCATTAAAGGGACAGTGTGGAGAACAAGCCGGCAAGTTTACTTGTGTCGTTGGGAAAGGCACTTAGCGGGATTCCGCCATTTTAATGTGGTAGATAGGTGGTTGCCTGGTTGGCAACTCCTAAGCGAGCTCGTATAGCGCTTTGATCGCTTTCTCATGATAGGATGATAGATATGCAACTAAACTAACTTTGTGTGATGTGCATTTAATTTCTGCAATTTCTCATCCAAACCATTTTTATTGTTTGTTGGCAACAATAAAAGAAACCAAACACGTTCGACTTAAATTTGAAATAATTAACTAGATCATGGGTGACGAACCCTTTTGCTATCGCGGGCCACTTTGTCACTTACCAATGAGCAAGCGGGCCGCATGATTTTTTGGTCATAGAGACCTATTATGTAACCTGTTAACAACGAAAAAAATGTTCATCAGCAATAACGAACAACCGAAAGTAATACCATAAAAATCCATCCACAATCTTTCGTTTCTTTGCTGAAGACATCAAAATGAACGGCTAAATGAAATATTAATTGAAAACAATAACAAGTGCCTTAAAAAAGCTGTAAAATTTGCATATATGGTACTGCAAGCTCACCAATTCATTTCTGCGAACTTACATAATCCCTATTACTGTGAGGCAAGTTACGCTCTCACTCAAATAGTTCCTCGTATGCTGCAGTGCTGCACTATACTGAAGCTGCGGGACCACGAGTTGTGTTATTTTTATTACATAACAATGGATGAACAGCTTAATCCTGAAACAGATGAAAGGCTTGTACTGTACGTTTGTATGATTCCTGTGTGATACGCGCGTGGTTCAATTGGGGGCTCAGCTCATGATATCGCATCGCAAAGATTAAACGGGGAAAAGAATGTTCAAGAGCACTGGTCTCGCCAAAGTGTTCGCGGGCCGCAGGAAATTATTTCACGGGCCTCATATTTGTCACCTCTGAACTAGATTGTAGCTGCTAGTGATGTGGTGTGGTAATTGGAAATCATATGGTTTTGTCATTAAAAGCAGATAATTGAATATCCCAATTTTAAGAAGATAAGAACCAAGTGATGGAAATAAAAAACTGAGGATTTGACACATTTCTTTGAAAAACTTGACCAATTGCATTACCGCATACACGTGAAAAGATTCTTAAAATCCTTTTTTAGCCATGAAAATGAATTTAGTTTCAATGCTTTTATTAACTTGAAAATTTCAAAAAAAGAAAATGAAACAGCAATTATATACCTATTTTCTTGAATAGAAGCCGCCCTCGGATGGAAGTTGCAACCGACAAAACTGTTTCTTTACAGACACAGAAAAAAAAGCAACTAAGTCCAACAAGACGCAACAAAATCAACTCAAATTTTGCATGTTATATTTCGACCATCTATGGTAATTTTCACCATTATCATTAATACCAATATCATTCAAGTAAATGATTTTTTTTTGCTAGCTGGTAATAAGCGCTTCTTTTGTTTGTTTTTGTTGATGCTTTACACAGACGCAACTGGGATATCAGCTGTTGAACTAACAGTATGAGGGCATGTGATGGCCTACTTATGAGGGTTTCATATGAGACAATAGAATTGCAGCTGATTTAATGTTTCCGTTTTTCTATTACCTATAGTAGATTCACTCGAACGCTCATTGGACATTAATTTGAAGATTAAAAGGCTCATAAAAAAAATTGAAGCCGCCCTTGAATAGAAGCCACACAAAATGTTTAGAATAAACAAACCGCTGCCGCGGCTTATATTCAAGAAAATACGGTAGTATTAAAAGTGTGTTGCTTTCGTTTTGTCTTTTATTGTAAAATGTTTATGTTGATTTTGGTCAACTAATTATGCGCTTTTGTTATACTGTGCGGCTTTTGTTTTGAATCTCCAAATAATTCTGATGAAGGACACGTCTGGGGTTCAGTTTCTGGGCCGGTCAAATTGGACATAGCGTTAATAAGCGTCGCCAACGGCTCGTCTCCTCTGCGATGTTTTATCGGAGCTGTGTTGCCCAGGCGCTAAGTCGCCGAGATGGACCCCGCCAATCGTTACACGCTTTGGTGTAATAACGCGAGGATAATGAAGATTTGATTTTATATTTTTGACTTTCCACTTGCTCTCGGTTTCAATTCATAAATTTTTGTTTCAGATGAAGACAAATCAACAGAACTGGGAAAAAATGTTGTGATGTCGGTGAATGGGGAGAGTGGAGACTGCGCACAATTTGCTGAATATATTCAAAAAAACATTCAACTCTATAAGATTCGGAATGGCTATGAACTCTCTCCGTCGGAAATGGTGAATTTCACGAGGAAAGCTCTTGCTGAAGCGCTTCGAAGCGATGTGAGTTGTTCGGTGGTGCTGAGCTGGCTTGAGAAGAATTTTTGTCGAACAAATTTGTGAATTGTTCTGGTCTCGTACAATTGCAGATGGTTTTTCATGTTTTACCGACCACCTCGTCGCTATCTATGTGGAAAGTCTGGGGTTTGATTCCCGGGCTGGTCAAATCGGACGCAGTGTCGCCAATGGTTCGCCACCGCCGCGATGTTTCTTCGGAGCTGTGTTGTCCAGCCGCGGAGATGGATCCCACCTCTCGCTGCCCTCGCATTGGCGGAATACCGCCAGTGTAATGATCAGGGATGCGAACTCGGCTGCGAACTCGATCGATTTTTAACCGAGTTCAAGTTCGAGTTCTAAGAATTTTATTTTTCGAGTTAAAGTTCGAGTTGGGCAAAAATGACCTAGTTCGGTGAGTTTGAGGCCCTGGACGTTATAGGTCGCAATGGCCAGAACAAATAAACGACAAGCAACTTTTCTTTTGGTGAAATCATAACTTCAATTTACACGGATTGTGACTACTTGACAACAAACTGTATCTTTTATTTCTTTTCAATTCAACAAGGCCCATGTCGTGCTTGCATTGCTCGGTGTCGCAAACAATCACTATTAATACCGAAATTCAACAATTTAAATAATGATCTAAACAATATAAATATCGTAGTGATCTTTTATTTCTTTTCAGCAATTTAAATATTTTTCTAATGAACTCGAACGGTTTTATGCGAGTTCGAGTTCAGAAAAAGTATTTTTTTGAGTTCGAGTTCGGCAAAATGATCGAGTTTAAGTTCGAGTTCGCAGCCCTGGTAATTATTACATTTTTTTGATCAATATGACGTAGTTCGTGATCGCGTTGCAGCCGTATTATGTCAATTTATTGATCGGAGGATTTGACGCGGAGTCTGGTGGAAGTCTGCATTATCTCGATTATCTCGCATCTAGCGTCAGCGTCCCATTTGCTGCTCATGGATACGGATCCTACTTTGTCCTCTCGTTGTTGGATCGATGGCATCGGCCTGATCTTACTGAAGAAGACGCCGTCGCTTTACTTAGGAAATGTATGGCTGAGGTGAGGTTTGCCGCAATTTTCTCACATTAAGCGTTTATCAAACCTGCCAGTTGGCTCAGTTGTTTCACATCGGTGCGGGAGGTCTAGGTTCGAGTCTTGAGCCGCTCAAATCGGACATGCGTCGCCACCGCTGCGACGTTCTTTGGAGCTGTGTTGGCCTGGCGCTAAGCCATGGATTGGAGATGGATTCCGTCACTCGTTACACAATTCGGCGTAATATCGCGAGTATGATAAAGACTTATTTGATGTTCTTGTGCTCACACTGTGACTGATTGCACGTTTCACACAAAGTGCATTAGCAGTGAACTGCTTCACCTTCCTGTTGGGGATGGGTCAAAAATATATATCTGGGAGGGTTGGGGGCGATTTTATGCCACGTAATGCATAGAGCTCTACTAAACTCTTAGATCTGTTGTAAGCGTTTTATTGAGGTTCATGCTTTCTGTTCACGCGATTATGATGCAAGTTTCGGTTTTGTTGCATTTTATCGGTTTCTCTTTAGTTGAAGAAGAGGTTTATCGTCACTCTGCCTGCGATGAAGATTCGACTGGTCAAGCGAGATGGAATCACCGAACTCCCTGTGCTAACTGAGGCAGAGTATGTAAATTAGCCGGGGAGCCCCTAGCCAATATAGAATTCTTTGCGACGAGACGATAGTTAATTTATGGATTTTTACCCTACCAGTGACTCATCGCGAACATGTCTGGCTGCGACGAGAAGGGCCACCTCTCACGGGAAGGGATGGTTATTAAAAGGGCGTATATATTTCCCGTGTTGATTCAATGGGGGGTGGAGATCGCTGCTTATGTTATTTTTTCACCACAATGTTTACGTTATTAGAAGCTTGTTTTTCATGAAATAAAAGGCAATGCTTTACAGACACAGTGCATTGAAATGTCTACGAGTATTAACTACGAATCATTATGAGGGAAGTCCCCCTATTGCATAGCTCGAAGTTCAAGTGCGTTGAAAATAATCAAATCCGGAAATAATGTGGCGACTTTGTGACGTGTTTTCCGCTCACTTGCCTTTTTTCTTTCCTTTAGCCGACCCTTTTCCTTTCTTGCCCGCCTTTTTTCCTTTTTTCACCCCAGTTCCAAATTGCCCCAGTCCTTGCGTGACCGTCACCCCCCTCCACCAGGATTGGATCTGCCAAATAATAAGATGACACATGATGCACCCCCCAACCAGACCACTGTATGGAGCCTGCGGTCGATTGGTGGGATGTGTTTTGTTAACGTTAAAGATGCTTAGCACCTGTGCTACGTCATTATTCTGGGGGATTATTACGCATGCGCCACTTCGTTTAACTTCCAAATTATTTCAAAAGGGACAAAAACAGGTGATGGAAGAAAAATAGCACCACAATAACTCTCAAAACTGGACGTCTTGACAACATAGATTCCGATGTCATCATCAGCAGTGTAAGCAAAGCTGAGCAGCACGTAACTGATGATGACAATGACAGCTGAATCTATGTTGTCGAAACATCTAGTTTAAAGAATTACTGTGAATTCATTTTTTTATCGAAAGCTTGGCATAGGCCTAGAGGTCAGCAGAAAGTTCAAGGCCCAGGAATGATGAGACTCAGACAAATGCAAATGTAATCTCGGGTTCGAACCTCTGCCTCTCTTAATCCAACTCACCAGTATTGCGCTCAGTCGAATATTCCTCTCCTTTTTAATGAATTCAAAAATCTGCGCGAGCCCCTTGTCGCAAACTTCTTGAGGGGGAGATTTCATCTCATTCTCGTGCACAGTCAGTTCCTTTAGCGCCACCAAATGGTCGAAATTATCTGGCAGCCTATTTAAATCGTTGTTATGGAGACGAAGTGTTTCCAAATCTAAATTAAAATTCCAAGTGATTCAAGAATCTGGTTCCTAAACTCGTTGCCAGGATCGCACCAAGTTCACATGATTTAGTGGAAAAAAATAATCCAGAAAGAGGTTTCTACATTTTAAAACAGAGATTCTCGGGGCCAGGGGACATTAAGGAGGGAGTTAAGAGCGCAAGATTCATCAAAGGTAATTAATTACTTCCGGCAGCGGAAGCCCGACGATTTTATGCGCTTTTAGTCTTGCTGAAAAACTGGCCGTTAATCTGAGGCGCTTTTAGCAAATTTGTATCTTTGTCTGAGTAGGGGGCCACTAGTGTTGAGAGACTGCAGAAAATGGGTCACTAGCTATGAAAGGTTGATAATTACTATGTTAGAAGCAGCCCAGTTCCGAGTAAACACGAGATACTTGTGTCTGGACTTGCAGCTCGTGCGAGAAACGACCATTTTTAGGGCCGAAGACCGCGACAAGTTTAGGGGTCCCAGGCCGTATTTGAACAAAGGGAGAGCCCGTTTTTATTCGTTCTTAGCAATCGACATCTTAAAAAACCTTTATACGGAAAAAGGGGAATTGGCCTCCCTCCGGTTGCGCCAACTGGTTCTTTGCCCTCTTTTTGGGGAACTTACGAGTTGCGCAACAATGAAATTAAAGCAATTCAAGTGGAAACTATCAATGAATCCTTTGAGTGAAACCAATATGAAACAAAACTCACTTTTGAGTTGAGTTATGACGATCGGAAGAGAAGAGAGACGATTGTGGGATACGTCTAGCGCCTCTAGCTTCTGTAATCTTCTCACAGAGTCGGGTAGCGCCACCAAGAGGTTGTTATCCAGACAGAGATGACGTAAGTTGGAAAGAAAATGAATCTGCAGAAAATAAATAGAAAAACTAATAGCACGTAGCCTAACTTAGTATCACAAAAACAAAGGCAATAGTCGAAAAAACCAACAAAAGAATGAAAATACTGTAGGGAAAAAATGCCAAAGTAGATCATGAATAAACGTTTTGGCAGGTGAACGAATCTGTCAATATCTGCAGTGTGCCATAATGAACTACCCCTAGTGTTTCGATCAGGTCGCTGCTATGACGCAATAAAAATATTGTTTGCTTACCTGTTCGGGAATCCGCGTGAAAGGTCGACCTTGATCTTGACCGAGGTAAAGATGCTGGAGCGATGAGAGAGCGCAGATCGACATAGGGAATGCCGCGAACTGATAATAAACAGATTTTATTGTTGCGTAGATAACACAGCCCAATAAAAAATATTTTTTTCTTTTTGCCATCAATATTTCAACGGTTTTAGGGTAGCCTATATCAGATGCGCTGATTCCGAAAATGGCCTTATTTTTGCTGAATTGGCTCTGGTTTTTGAGGTAGACCTATATATCCTGTGCACTATGTTATAAAGAGCGACAAAATATATTACAGATAAGAGCTGTTTGTGCTGACAAAAACATTTTGTTTCGTGATTAAGAACCAATGGTCACAAGCTTTAGAAAGCTATTTCATCGCATAATACCTCCACTGGTTCTTTCTTGCCTTCTCCAAGATCTTTGCACATTCTATAAATACAGGAAGTGGCTATTTAATATAAATAAAATGGCGAGCAAAACTGCAGGTTACCTTCTTCATTTTGGGGCATCCCTCGTGCATTCATTTATCACACCGTTTGCAACACTCTGTGTTAGACACTACCCTTTTTCGGCATATTCCTCGAGGTTCGATTTTGCTGAGTGCAATTGCATTTTCTGTACCGCTCACCATCACCTTAGTTTTTCCGATATGTACTTTTAATCCCTTGTCTTCCAAAGCACTTCTCCACCTTTGGAACCTCGCTCTTAAATCCTTCATGTTTTCGCTCATCAGCGTACAAAATGTCATTCAATAATTATGAGCCTTCTCTTGCATCTTTCGTCACAACATCAACCACAATAGCAAATATTAGTGGTGATAGCACAGACCCTTGATGCACACCAACACTCACCCCAAATTCCTCGAACAACCCTGATCCACCTCTGACATTCGTCTTTAAACCCTCACATAAGCTCATCACTGGTTGCACCAACACTTCTGGCAATCATTTTTTTCCTGGTGCCCATTCCGCCACTTTTTAGGGACCCTATCAAATGCTTTTTCCAAGTCTCTTAAACACAGACACAGCTTTTTCTCTTTTCCATGGAATTCCTCTCGTATCCTTCGCAAAATAAACAACGCATGAGTTGTGCCTTTCCCAGTCATAAAGTCAAATTGCATATCGTCTATCGCTACCAATCCTCTTATTCTGTTCTCCAGCACTCTCTCCACTGTCTCCATTGTCTCCATTGCGCGTTCCAGCAGCTTTACTTCGCTATACGCTCCACAGTCCACCACATCCCCCTTTCCTTTGAAGATTGGAACGACAACACTCGTTTTCCATTCCTCTTGCACATCTTCACCATCCAGTATTCTCTGACAAAGCTTCTTTATTATAACACCGAACTTTCCACTCGCCGTTATCATACCCATATTTACTTTTGAACGTCCCGCTGCTTTTCCCAATTTCATCTCATCCATAGCCTTCATCACATCTTTATAAGTTACTCCTTCAACCATATTTGCTTCTGCTATCTGATCCCATTCATTTTCCACATTCAAGATCTTTTCCATGTGTTCCTTCCATAATTTCTCTCGATTTTTCTCACTAACTACAATTCTCCCATCTTTATGCTTCATGCCACCTCCACCAAGCATGTTTTTTCTCCTTAATAATTCCCACACGTAAAAAAACCTGGCATGCTAGTCACCTGCAAAGATTTGTCAAGTTTTTTAGCATTGCGTATCAGGGTGGATCCAGAAACTCGTTTTAAGATGGCGACGCCCAAAAATGTATCATCGTTTGAAATTTATCGAATTTTCCGGAAAATTAAGAGAAATATTGTTGTTTTAGGGTGCTATTGCCCCCACTGCCCTCCTCCTGGATCCGCCATTGAGGCGCAGTTTGTTATTATGAATGACTGAAGCTTGATAAGTCGAAGTTTGAGCCTTGCATTGCTGTTTAGCAACCTGTTTCTCGCAAGTGATATCTAGTGAAGACGTGTATTTCATAAAAATTTTCATTGCTGCCTTAAATATTTTGTATACTTGAATCATACTCAGATTTATTAACAGCATGTAACATGATTCTGCTAGTACTGCATAGAAAATGGCATAAACGCATGTTTTAAAAATGCGATATGCAAAGCTTAAAAGCCAGAACGGGAAACAACAAAACGTCAATATGGCTAGTGTTGTATTTGTATAAATTACGTTTTGTAAATTACGTTTTGTAATTTCAAATCTTCAAAAATAGGAAAAAATTCTGGTCAAGATTAGACATTATTTGCCACCAGTTTTATGAATGAATGTATTCTTTTTCTCACTGCATTAAGCAAAGAGGAGTGAAGTCAACAGCATGCTTAAAATAGGCATAAACGGATAGCAAAGCTATTTTTTACGTAAGCAATATTTTCATAAAAAATGCAATTATCTCGAAAACTAGAGCTAATTCAGCAAAAATAAGGCCATTTTCGGAATTAGCGCACCTAATATACCCTAAAACCGTTGAAATATTGATGGCAAAAATTTGTGTGTAGACCATCTAGTGTAATGAAACAATGCTCACGGCAGCAGTGCATTCAGGGGAGGCAATGGTGACTGTCCCCTTTTGTAACGAATTCTAATCTGAAGTAGCCCTAAACTATTGTTACAAACCGTCATATTGGTAATTTTATCATTATTTACCTCCAGCCCCCCCCCACCATAAATTCTCCGCACCAACTAAGCGCTGGCCCATGCATAGCGCGTAAATTGTTCTGATTCCAGCGACCACGCTATAAATCCTTTATTACAGATGCTACCAGGGGTGTTGGAAGTACTTTCAAGTAGGGGGGGCTGACATTTGTGTTACCATACCAACGTCTGGGGGGCGAAGCAAAAAACACTTAAAAATTAGGGTCAAAAATTTAGACAAAATTTGCCTAAAAAATTTTCAAAAAGCGCTAAAATAGCGATTCGCAGCAGGTAAATTTCCAAACATTTCCCGCGGGAGCATGCCTTCGTACCTCCGCGGGAGCATGCCTCCGTACCTCCGCGGGAGCATGCCTTCGTACCTCCGCGGGAGCATGCCTTCGTACCTCCGCGGGAGCATGCCTTCGTACCTCCGCGGGAGCATGCCTTCGTACCTCCGCGGGAGCATGCCTTCGTACCTCCGCGGGAGTATGCCTCCGTACCTCCGCGGGAGCATGCCTTCGTATCTCCGCGGGAGCATGCCTTCGTACCTCCGCGGGAGCATGCCTTCGTACCTCCGCGGGAGCATGCCTTCGTACCTCCGCGGGAGCATGCCTTCGTACCTCCGCGGGGGCATGCCTTCGTACCTCCGCGGGAGCATGCCTCCGTACCTCCCTATAGCTTTTCTTGTTTCACAATCAGCTTCAAATTTGTTCTGCCGAAAAAAAAAACGCTTGAAACTTTTGTGGAAATTATGGCCCCCTTTTAAAATTTTTCGCTACGCCACTGCTACTAGGATGAGCTAGCTAATTCTAATTTGATATTTTGTTGTTTCGCTATTATTTGCCCAGACGTTTCTACTAAAATTGGAGAAAATTTTACTGTGATATAATAGCACAGCTCTAAAAGCTTTGTGCACGAAGATACACTAGGAAATCCAACAGTTTTTGCGATTTTGTTCACTTTTGTCACAAAGTTGCAAAAGTTGGTAGGCCTACGTTGGTTTGATGGTATCAATGAAGAAAAGAAACGAATAACAAGTGACGCCAAAAGCCATTGTTGAAATGCAATAGGGTGTACTGCAGTTATAAATTTTTGAAAGGGGGGGCTGAAGGGGGCTTAAAATTTCTATGGGGTGGCTGAAAAAAATATAGGGAGGGCTTCAGCCCCCACCTTTCAACGCCCTTGGATGCTACAGTCATTAATTACGTCGAATAGAAATAATCCTCGAATAGTAGCAGCGTTGAATAAAATGCATAACGTTCGATCAATAATAACTTGGAGAAGAAATTGAATGAATTCTTGAGTAATAATCACTTTGACTCCAATCCTCTTTCACCACAACTCCCACTTATATATACCTGAGATCTGTATGACCTCAGTGCTGGCGATTTGAATGAATCAGTAGCTTTGCCCCACTAGCACCAAAATCCCTTGTAACTATAAAAATGATTCATAATAAAAAATGTAAGAATTAAACCAGAAAAATGCACCGTGGCCATACAGGCCTTGTTCACAGCACGCACGCACTAGGTCGGAATATGTGTCTGAGTCACCGCCCGTTGTGTGGTTGTCAAGTTCGCGCTCGTACAGCGTGTTCATTGTTCAGTCTACGTCACTTTGCAAGCTTGCGGACGTTTGCTCTGCAATTTTCGCCCCTGCAATGCCCGCACGCCACACATGCTTCCACCGTTCATCGTCAGCAACATGGCCAAGCGATCTGCGCGCAGGTGACAAATCCTACGAGACGGTTTCGATTCACGGCTGGAGACGATCGCATTTGACATATTGGGTGGCTGCGGACTCGAAGAGCGCAAACTCACTTTGCAGTCTCCTTTGGCACTTTTGAATTTTGTTTAATAAAATATCAAAATAACTTTAGTTATTTTCATCTGTTGGTTAGATCTTAAAATAACCAAAACACAAACTTGCCTGGTTCCCCGAAGCTCCGAGTGTTTTGAGGTTCCTCAAGTTTCCGAGATGTGTAGGAAGATGAGTTAGTTTGTTGTCATCAAGTGTAAGAACCTCGAGTTGAAACAAGCCGCACACGTTCTCGTGCAATTCACATAATCTGGACAAAAACCGAGTTGTTCGAATCAAACAAATGTTTCGATGATTGGTGTGATGCAGAGCTGCGTAATCGAGTTCACTAAATTGCTGGCCGAGATCGAATTTTTCATTTTTAGTTTTCACTAATTTTTACCGAGCTTGTTCTAAGTTCAAGTAGTTCGCCTCGGGTTCAGGCCAAGTTCAATAATTTTTTTCAAGTTTAGGATAGGTTCAAAACTTTTTGAGGTTGAGTTGAGTGATTTTTCTGTTTCAAGTTCTACAGTGCAGCGACAATGAGCGAGTTCGCACTTCGCACACCTGATGTGATTTGATTTCTTCAGTTTTATCCTCCTGTTACAAGAAAGCGACGGAGGCGCCATGCATGGGACGAATCCAGACTCGCTTAGGAATTGTCCGTTTTCGAGTTTGTGTGGTTGAAACACTTCCAGATGATGGAAGGGAACAAAACTGCATCCAGCCCCATTTTTTTTACGTAGTCACGAAGCGCTTCCCCTGTCGACCTACCTCCATTAGCTTCCCAAATTAACAAAGTTTAAAAAATTTGATTTGCATCCTCGAATTTTTGTAATTTTTCGCGAAAGAATCAAATTGATAAATTCTCCCCCAATATAGCAACTTCCCTGCAGGTTCTACGCTTATACGCGCGACAAATCTTCATGCACTTCCCGGGTTCTTCGGTCGATTTCAGTTCACTTCGAAAAGCGGAGACGCAAAACTTTGAAAAAGCTTTCCAGCACAAGTAAGCGTAGATGGGAGCAAAACCCAGACCTTACGACCACGATTGTCGACAAGCCGAGGATACGACACACGCAAAAGAACACACACTGCATGATGTACACAGCTACACGCACTCGTACCTGTTCCCGGACGCATCCAGACACTTCAAGTTGTGCAAACGAGAAATTCGTTTCGGCAGGCTGCGCAGTTTGTTTCTGCGCATGTGGAGAACAACCAAATTTTTCAGCTTATAAAACGATTTTGGAAGCTCTGTGACATCATTTCCGTTTATGCACAGCTCTTTTAAGTCACTCAACCATTCAATCGATTCCGGAAGTGACATCATGCGATTGTGGGATACATCCAGTACTTGGACGCGGTCCAGAAGGCAGACCGCGTCACAAAGATAGGAAAGTCTGTTTCGCGCCACGTAAAGCTGACGGAGTGAACGGAGTTGGGCGATCCGTTCCGGAATCCGCATTATGGTGTTGCCACTCAAGTGGAGAACCTGAAAATGAGAATCCTCATCATGCTCCCGATAGTGTGGAGAACAAGCCGGCAAGTTTACTTGTTGTGCCGTTGGGAAAGGCACTTAACGGGATTCCCCCATCTTGGTGTGGTAGACAGATGGCCGGCAACTCCTAAGCGAGCTCGTATATCGCAATGATCGCTTTCTCGTGATAGGAGGATAAATATGCAACTAACTAACTATATTACACCGAGGCGTGTAACGTGTGGCGGGGCCTATTTCCACGGCTTAGCACCTGCTGGGCAACACAGTTCTGAAAAAACGTCGCAGGGTGGCGACATTGTGTCAATTTAACCGGCCCGGGAACTGAAACCAGACCTCCCGCATCGATAGCGATGTCTACAAGACTTTTACACCTGACCAACCAGTCGATCACATATCCACATCCTTGCTTTGATTCCATCGTCGCGAGAACTAAACACTCATGAAGCGAACTCTGTCAATTTCACGCTGTGGTTTTCATGGATTTCGCTTTACGCCAAAAAATGGAACTCGCGACCATTCTATCTCGAAACACGTGACTGCGGAGAACTTACCTTAATTTTCGGAAGTGAAAAAATAGAATTTGGAAATTCTTCGAGCAAATTATTCTCGAGGTAAAGCTCCTCCAACTCCCGGAGTCGATTCATCTCAAACGGAAGATCACGGATTTTGTTGTTGGACAATCCCAATAAATTCAAGTGCACCATCGTGCGGCAGAAGTCAGCGGGGAAGTTTTCCAACGAGGTGTCGTACAAACGAAGTTCTCTCAAATAAACAAGTCGCGAAACCGCGAAGATGGGGAGGTCAATCGGGTTTGAACTCAGGTCAAGTGAGTGCAGGTTTTGTAGCCAGGAGATTGCGCTGCTGATTTTGCAGATTTGATTCGAATTCAAATACAAAACTCTAAAAAATTCAAAAAAACATGAAAAAAAATGTGGGATGCAAATAGCTTAAAGAGGAAAAGTAGCGCTGCATTAGTTCTTAAAACTGGACGTTTCGACTACTTAGATTCAGCTGTCATCATCAGCGGTGCAAGCAGGCGATGCAACCTAACTGCTGTTAATGACCACTCAACCTACACCATGTTGTCGTAACATCCAGGTTGAAGAATTGCTGTGGCTTTATAGATTTTCCTCCTCAAAAACCATGGAAACACCGGTACACAAGTAAAAAAAATTAAAAATTATCGAATTACAAAAATTACGTCGACGTTACGAGGCGGAGTTGCAGATGTGGAGACTGCAGAGTCGGATGCCGACAATGATAGGCCCTGGGATGTTTTGATTTCACCTTTGCCGATGAATGATCGGATCATCTCGAAATAAATAGAAGTTTTCATGTGGATCCATAATTATAGATTCACATGAACAAAAAAAACATTTTTGTTTGTTCCCGGGTTCCAACCGTGATTTCCTGATCACTTACGACCAAAAGGATTGGAAAATCGCATTTTTTCTTTTTAAACTTTGCTTTTGTGGTTTTGGGAGTGATTTTTTAACATTCAGATTTTTGGCTAAAATCGTGTGATATAGCGTTTGTATTGTTGTATATTTATCCTCTTATCACTAGAAAGCGATCAAAGCGCTATAACGAGTTCGTTTGGGAGTGGCCAACCATCTGTCTACTACACCAAAATGGGGGAATCCCGCAAAGTGCCTTTCCCAACGGCACCACAAGTAAACTTGCCGGCTTGTTCTTCACACTGTCCCTTTGATGCGGATCGTCAACCACGGAAGCTGGAATACCTATTTGAAGTCATTGGTTTGACCCGACTAGGAATCAAACCTAAGTCTACGACTGCAGAGGCAGTCGCTCTTGGCACTCGGCCACCTGAGTTGTCAAATTCACCGACAGGAATTTCTGGTAACCAGCTTTAAGAGAGTTTACACTTTACAGACGATACAAAAATCTGGTTAGTTTGCACCAAACCAAATCAGAATGGTGGACATCCAGACTCAAACATTGAAACTTGTTTGATTCATGTGTTTGAGTCACTGACCACAGTAAACGTCACCAGGACTTCTCGAGTTTTATTGCCTCAGCAGAGGGACTTTGCTTTTGGCATAATGTAAATGGTCTTTTTGACTCGATTGGGATTCCTTGTATTCCAAAGGACTGGCACCTTTCTATCGTTAGTTCAAGCAGGAGTCTAAAAGGCGTACTGCATCAGAATGGAAATAGATATCCATCCATCCCTCTTGCTCACTCAATGCATCTTGAAAAAAACTATACAAATGTCAAAACTTTTTTGATTGCTCTAAAGTGTGACCAGTTCAACTGGCAAGTAATTAGAGATTTCAAAATGGCGGCATTCTTGGTGAATCTCCAAGGTGGATTAACGAAATTTCCATGTTGCCTTTGCCATTGGGATAGTCGAGACACAACTGCAAACTACCATAGGCGAATATGTCCAAAACGAACTGAATATTCTGTTGGGTACAGCAACATCGAATGGGACCCTTTAATTGGCCTCATCAAAATATTGTTGCCTCCGCTGCACATAAATTTGGGCTTTATCAAACAATTTGTTTAAGCATTAGACGAGAATTCAGACGCATTCAAGCCACTACAAAACTTCTTTACCAAGATTTCTGCCGCCAAGGTAGAAGCTGGTATTTTTGTTAGCCCACAGATAAGAAAAATCCTAGACTGCAACGAATTTCTTGAAGAATTGACAACAGAAGGGCAGCTTGGAATAGCTTCGCTCCAGTGGTTCGTGGATTTTTGGGCAATCACAAAGCTTAACTAGTGTAAACCTGCAGCAAAAGGGACTGCAGAGTGTTTTTCAAAGTTCATATGCTTGACGCTAATCTGGATCAGTTTATGGAAAACATGGGTGCAAATTCAGAGGATCTTGGCGAACGTTTCTTTCAGGATAGGCTATGTTAGATTTTGAACGTCGCTACCCAGGACAGTATAATAAGCGTATAATGGGTGATTACATATGGAGGCTGATCCATGAAAATGACTTAAGAGTAATGTCGGAAATCTAGATAAACCTTGCATTTCAAAGTGATTTATTTACAGTTTGCTATTATATCCAAGTGTACCCAGTGATGGGATTCAGGGGGTTCGCACGGGTTCGCGCGAACCCGTTCTTGGAATGTCAGGATAATCAGCGAACCCGTTCTTGCTTTTTCTTACAGACATTAGACCTTTACGAGGGAACCTGTTGCTAGTAAGTACGATACAAAAGAGAACCTGTTCTTAAAATTTTGAATTCCATCACTGAGTGCACCATAGCATTGCTATGAGCGGTTTAGGTTGTCAACTTTGTAAATCGGATGAAATTTTGTCCTGATTTGTTGCTTAAACAAGCATAAACTATGAATACAAGATGTAAACCTACCCGATAGCGTAAAAAAAACACGAGACTATACACGCTAAATTACACAATTTTAGCCAAAAAGCTGAATTTCGAAAAATCGTTCTCATATTCACAAAAGCAAAGTTTAGGTGAAATTATGTGCGTTTTCCCTGGTTTCTTGACGAAACCAATCAGGAAATAACACTTAGAAGCCGGGAACAAAAATTGTGTTACACAGTGATAATTAAAGGTCATCCGTCATCGTGTCCACATCTTTTGTTCGTGACGAGGCTCCTAGGTTTCAGCCCGCCGTACCTGTTGGCCACTCCGACCCTGGGAAGTGAGCTGCGCTTTTCAAACTTACCGCAGATTAATTAAGGCTTTGATTGAGTCGGGTATTTCCCCAATCCGATTCTGTTCCAGATGTAATTCCTCAACTTCCTCAAAATTGAACAACTCGGGGGGAATCCCCTCTAGATTTTTTCGAGATAGATCGATGAATCTATGAATGAAACGAAACATCCTCGTAGTAAAACCATGATGATGACGTAAGCCCGGGCACTTATTAAGACCATGAGAGCCCAAGGATAATTGTTGTTGGGAGGGTTCTTTCCTTTTTTTGCAGACATTATTGTAACGACAATAGCATCAGCCTTTTTTCGTTTTAGAGGGCGCGGTTTATCCCGTGATAGGACCCCAGGGCGCAAGGGCTATAGCTCCCACCTTGATCCAGACCTGTGTAAGCTCATACCTGATTTGGTCCTACTCGGTCAAAATCAACAACGGGCCCTCTGGTAGAACTAATCTTTCATAACTTTGAAGTTCAAAAAAGATCAAAAGTCTTTAATATTATGAATTACGTAATTTCGATCGCAAAAACGAATATCCGTGAAGGCATCCCACAGGTCATGACATAGTTGACCGCGATGACCGGCTCCTTGCACTACAATCCCACATCAACGTGGACGAAACCAGTGTGAAGGGAATCTGTTCCTCCCAACTCCTCCCCAATTCACCTACCTCTTCCGCGGTCTTTTCACGAAATCTGATCCTTCTCTTTTAACCGGAAGTTCTAAAATCTTTTTTAGAAGCAGCATTGTGTTCACTTCCGCTAATTTAACCTTTTTGTTGTTGATGGGTTCGCTGTGTTGCTCGGGTTGGGGCAGGGAAACCTACACAGCAATAATTTAACCACAAAATGGGGCGTAGAGGGAAACCCCCGATTTTAATGGGGCAAATCGTTTGAATAAAAAATTTTGCTTATGGAGCAAAAATAATCTACAGGATTTTTAAACTACACGTTTCGACAACATAGATTCAGCTGCCATCATCAGCAGTTTAAGCATGGCTGCACAAATGCTGATGATGACAGCTGAATCTATGTTGTCGAAACGTCCAGTTTGTAAGAATTACTGCGATTTTATTTTCCTCTTTAAACCATTTTTGTTCCATGTTTATTGCATTCCGAAGTTTTATGTGATGTTGATGCAAGTTTCAGTTACACGCCTAAGCGGCGGAACCGGGGAGCTGGGCCCCCACTTTTTTGGAAGGAGGGCCCTGGGGGGGCCTCATTTACGACCACATTTCTTCAATAAAACCGCTGAATGAATGCATTTGCAGCTGCATAATGCCAAAAGCACACCCAAATTCATTTTCTGCTCCAATGTTGTCAGTTATCATTCTTATCCCCACCCGAGCTGGGCCCCGCACGATCCGTTTTGCGCAGTCACGCAACGGCAGCGGCCGGTCTCGGATACTACGACTGGTAACAAATATAGCCTACAATAGAACAATAGAGCTAGGAAAAAACACACGCTAACGACGAAGCACAAATCCGCATTTCTTCAACTTTACAATCATTTACGTTCATTTATTGACTGAAGTTAGCTCGTTTACAATGGCCTACCAATTCAGAAATGAAATGAAAAAGATAACACCGTTTTTTTGTAAATGGTCGTTAAAAAATTGTTAAGTTCAGAATCTCCAGCTGAGCAGCTGATAAATAATGAACCGACGGGAAGATAGCGACGAAAGTTTGGATGCTGGCCATGCTAGTGACTCAAGTTCAAGCTTTAATAGTAGAACAAGGTAGGCTACTTCCAATCATAGATTTGCCAAAAAGCTTGAGTTGGAGACTTGAATATTTCGCTTTAAAATAATCCATTAATGACCCTGTCGTTAAACTGCAGCTGTGATGATAATAAATTAAACGAAATGCATTGTTTCCGTAACCGTAAGTGACACATTTGCAACAGCTGATGGCGAATCTAACTAAAAGATATGCGTTGTAGGCGAAGAAAAACTAGTCCCTACCCTTCACTTTGAAAATGGTTCCGCCATGGCAGGTTACACGCATCCGCAACATTGTGTAAGAGGAGTGTAGCCACCGCATTCTACTCACCTGTCTATCGGTTCCTAATCCGCTGCAAAAGGGAACACGATTGATGACATCACTGTCGCCAATGACGTCATTTCTGCTAGTGTCATTGTAAAAGTCTTTGACGTTGCGCGGTGACGCAGTGTCGATGACGTTTTCTTTGTTTTCCGATCTGTAATTATGACGTCACTTTTAATAGTTGATGACTCAAGAATGTGGAAGATGAGTCAGCAGATTTAATAATGCCAGACTGGGAGCAAGTGAGGGGCCAGGTTCGATTCCTACTGTGGAAGCGTTGGTTTGTACTAGCTTCTTGAGCTATGTTTCCTCTGTTGGGGCGGAGCCTGCCCAAGGGCGAAAGGATGGGTCACAGAAATAATTTCCCGTCCAGATCTGGTCAGAGGTTTTGTGTAAAGCCTAGAAACGGGTCATGAAAAAACTGAAAACGGTATCGAACTGAAAGAGCGACAGGGTCCGGCGAAGCTTCAACTTTGAAACAGCAATTGCAACAGACCGAAGAGGGTCCGTCAATCGTGATAAATAATTAAGTCATAAAAAAATGGTTTCAAGCAGAGTCAATGATGATGCAAAGGCAAAAAGAGAAAATAATTATTACCACATTTTTCTTAAAACTTTCTTCTGTTTTTGCGTAGCGAATAGTTTGTTGGCAACAAGCACAGTTCGTATGTTGGCTTGATGCTAAATTATTTTATACCGTAGAGCGAGACAGCGCTGTTTCTGGCTATTAGCCTTTATCAGCCGCCCTCAGGTAAGATACATTTATCTTCCAGGACGAATGATCTTGCCAGGATCACTCATCCCTTCGGATAAATATTTCTTAAAGAATTTAACCTTTGTGGTACGCAATCCACTCGTGTGGCTACGTCACCATTCCAGTCAAACTCTTTACGTGGCCAGGGTGAAGAGCAAACAACTAAAAAGCAATGTCCTTCCTGGCCTACCGGATGGGAAGTCATGACGACTTCCTCTTGTTGGGTCAGAGGCTATAACAGCACTCCATCACCAACAGTGCAAAGCACTCCAGTAAATCGTACCGGTAGGCCAGGAAGGACATTGCTTTTTAGTTGTTTGCTCTTCACCCTGGCCACGTAAAGAGTTTGACTGGAATGGTGACGTAGCCACACGAGTGGATTGCATACCACAAAGGTTAAATTCTTTAAGAAATATTTATCCGAAGGG
The DNA here is from genome assembly GCA_964006365.1 of Trididemnum miniatum. Taxonomy (NCBI): domain Eukaryota; kingdom Metazoa; phylum Chordata; class Ascidiacea; order Aplousobranchia; family Didemnidae; genus Trididemnum; species Trididemnum miniatum. Next base: position 27,632,683 of record OZ023240.1, read on the forward strand.
ATGAGTGATCCTGGCAAGATCATTCGTCCTGGAAGATGAATGTTTCTTACCTGAGGGCGGCTGATGAAGGCTAATAGCCAGAAACAGCGCTGTCTCGCTCTACGGTACGGTTTACTGGAGTGCTCTGCACTGTTGGTGATGGAGTGCTGTTATAGCCTCTGACCCAACAAGAGGAAGTCGTCATGACTTCCCATCCGGTAGGCCAGGAAGGACATTGCTTTTTAGTTGTTTGCTAAATTATTTGCCGATTATTTTTGCATTTTGTGACCGCTCAAGGCAAAGATTGATTTTTTAAACATTTTGTTATTAGTTAATTGCAATCTACGACCATCTAATTCGCGGTTGTCCCGTCCAATCCCCCTGTCTAAGGGAAGGGGGTCGAACGTCAACAAAAGGCCGAACAAACCTCCCGACATCTTCCCGAAACCACACTCTGCGCTTTCTCTCTTCCGCCTTCTCGACAGTTTTCATATTTTTCAGCTTTTGAGCTGTATTTGTTTTGTTTTTTTTGAGGCAACTCTGCCTCGCCTGCAACTTCCTACATAAACATACCGGTATCGCTCCTTACTTAAAACATTAAAACCTCACAGTTTATTTTCTAACCAGGTCCCTTGTGTTTATGACATCAACTTATGATTATTACGAACTTGAATATTGCGTCACAATTTCAAATATCATTCAACAAACAGCTAACCTCGCCTCGACCTCAAGAAGACTGAGATGAAAGTTGAAAAGCGCGATTTTATCGCTTTTCTTCTTCCATTGTTGTAGCCCATTGTCTGGATATCAACTTCGTGATTATCAAAAGTTTAAAGATCAGTTTTATTTCCAAAACAAACCAATCTTTTCATTATTACAATTCAAAATATTTCGAGGTCATTTTAAAATCGTATCGTAAAAAGTGGTTAGGTCCAACTCACTGGGATCGAGCTGACGGGGGTACTTGCCTAAATCACAAGCGCCCGCCCCACTCGAGATTTATAATTTTGTGAAATTTTTTCGCAGGAAGGTGGAAAGGTTTGTGTAAATTTCAGGGAGGGAAAACATCGTCAATGGCCCAGGGAAGGCAGTGACGCTCCGGACTTGAAGGCAGTGACGTTCCGGACTTATACACATTTACACTGGATGCAAATCCAAACTTGAACTTCAAAATAACATCGTGCAGGTTGCAAATCGATACTCAAAAAAGTTAAGAAATAATCGATATTCGATGGTAGTTTAAAAAGGTAAAGAATATTGTGATCGATATTCGATATTATACCGAGTGATTTTAGCATTTTTGAAATACTGTATAGCAGTGGCGTATTCCCATCAAGGTGTTCAGTGAACACTCTGACATTTCCAAACAAATATTTCTTTCAACTTTTTATAGTCTTTTATATTTTTTGTAACTTTTGTAATACACTTTTTCGTTCAGGAAGTGTATTTTGCTACTTTCTCCTTTAAAATAATTTATTAATTGCAATTTTTGCGATTACCATAAAAGTTGACTTTAAGTGTTTTATGCTAACGTCGACCTGGGTGGGCACCAAACCTGAGTAAACGCGTAGACCAGGGTCGGCAACCTTTACAGCGCAGTGTGCCTTTTTTTATAGTGTCAAAATAGAAACTTCTTCGCGCGCCAAACGGTTTTGTTTCCTCACTTGATATAGATTTTGCCGTTTTGTTCTATTTTCCTTTGAAAATAACAGCAAAGAGCAAAAAAGGTCTTCACGCAGGTAGACGTCCTATTTGCCAAGAAATACCTAATTGAGCGACTTTTGAGCCCACAGCACTGAAAATCGCTCATAGATTCAAAGGCAAATTTTTGTTAAATCTTAAGAACTTAAAATTTGCGTGCGCATGGAATCGCTTCGCGTGCCATGCAAAACCTTCCCGCGTGCCAGGGTTGACGATCGCTGGTCTAAATAGACTCTAGAGCACCGACTCGGTTTCCATTATCAAAACGCTGCACCATTAAATTGCTTGTTTGTTTCTTTACATGAAGTTGGTGTTACGCTGGTATGACGTCATGAGCAGTAACTTGAAACATTGAATCAGGGGTATTAGAGTATAGTTAGGGGGGAGATGGCGGATAGAGTTAGATACCTAAAGTTAATGTAACTTAGAAATTGGTGAGTACAAATAACAATTTCAAAAGAAAAAGGTCGCCGGTGCTCTAAAGTCTAGACCAGACTTGGGCAAACTACGGCCCGCGGGCCAAATGCAGCCCGCCGGTTCTTTTATTCTGGCCCGCCGGCATTTGCAGAAACTTAAACTCCCACCATAAATTGAGCGGAAGACCTTTTTTTTTCCTTTAGCGATCACGGATGGCAGTGATTTTTAAAAAATAAGCCTCAACGGTTCAAAATTGAAATGAAAAACGAGGTGAAAGCCTTTTGTTTTGGAGATCACATTCGCACGTGAACTGTGATCTCACAAAAAAAAAAGAAAAAAGGTTTTCACCTTGTTTTCCAATCAGCGTGCGGCCCGCGGCTTCCACAGTTTTTCCAAATTCGGCCCTTCGTGTGCAAAGTTTGTCCACCTCTGGTCTAGACACTGCCAAATTTTATCAGGAAAAAAAGTACCGTAACGGCTTACCGACAATTATTATAAATTTACTAAAGTGAACTAAAGTAGCTTGGACAAAAAGTATCAAATATGGAATATCGAATTAAGCCGAAAAAAGTAGGTCTAAATACAAGGCCATATTCAATAGTCATTCAAAAAAGTTAAGACTCCAGCGCATTCGATGAACAAAAAGTAAAGAATATCGCAATCGAATATCGATTACAATCGATTTTTTGCAACCCTGGCCTCATGTTTCTTTGAACTTTGCAGCAGATGAAACAATTAACCTCTGATCATAGATTTACAGCAATTTTAATCGAGAAAAAAGAGCCGAATGCGTCTTAAACTCTTGCACTACTCGAGAAAAAGTGCGCAGAAAATTGAGATAAAAACTGTCCAAGCAAAAAACAAGGGGAAATTAATCGGCTACGAAACAATATGGGAAATGGGGAACGCAGGGGGTGGGGGATTTCGTTTGTGCTGTGGAAATGACTGTCAGCTTGGCTCTTCATTGCAATCTCTTTTTGAATTGGCTTACCGGCAGCAACTTTAAGACTTCATGAAAGTTTCTTAAACAGCCGGCAAAAGAGATAATTTAACCGAAAACGTATAAACAGCAACAACACCAGCCTGGGCAGACAGAGCTCGAATTTTTGTGACGAGAGAGCAATGATATTAACACCTGTGAAATTTAACAATATACTGTACAATAAGCTGATGACCTCACCCCATCCTTCGTCCTCTTCGTTCACACGATTAACACCTACCTTGTAGTTTCCACCATCGCTGAAGTTCTTCGATGACGTCACAATGGACAGCTGATAAGGATCCTCTTCAGTTGTGACTCACTTAGTCAACAGCTTACTTAGCTTAAGTTCTACTTTCCTTAGGTCGTGTTTATACTTACAATGAAAATTAATTAAAACCTTGATTCATTTACAAACGAACCTTTTTTATGCATTTTTTTTGTAGACCTATTCAATTGCATATTTATCCTCCTATTACGAGAAAGCGATCATCGCGATATAACGAGCTCGCTTAAGAGTTGCCAGCAATCTGTCTACCACACCAAGATGGGGGAATTCCGCCAAGTGTCCTTCCCAACGGCACAGCAAGTAAACTTGCCGGCTTGTTCTCAACACTGTCGCTTCAATGCTGAGCATCAAGCAAGGAAGCTATGAATACCAATTTTAAAGTCATTGGTTTGACCCGACTCGGAATCAAACCCCAGTCAGCAACTCCAGAGGCGGAAGCTCTTACCACTCGGCCACCTGATCTGCGAACTTAATGCTATGATGTCGCTAAAGCGGGGAGGAAGAGCTCAAGGCTGTTTCATTAAGGGTAACGAAAACGTTTGGGGTTCGATTACCGCCTTGGTCTGCCCCATATTTAGGGTTGATGACTAATTTCAAGAGCGCAAGCTTATTTTGCAACCACCCTCGATGTATTGTTGAAAGTTTCAATTCTTTTAAAGTAACCTCAGCTGACTTCTTGGTCCCTGGCCACCAAATAGGGTAGTGACGTCACTGCCTGCATACATAATGTTAAACAAGAGTGAAATCTCTTTTTGTTACTGGCTTGTGACTTTTTCTGACTGACTTGTGAGGAAAATCATGCCAATAACTACACCTTCTTTCAATCTCTGCTTTTACGAGTTTCAAATAAACCTGACTCTGAGGACGCAGTCAACCCTGTTCACATGTTCAGTTTCCGTGGACTTCAAACAAATTGATTATGACGCAGACACTAGAACAAGAACTGCGGCTTAACCCCTCGAAAACTGGACATGTGGGCAGAGGGATGAAGCCCAGGCAGCTTTCCAGCTTACTCACCTCGCCGTGTTGGCAACTGCGCGAACATCGACTACATTGTCTCTTCACAATGTCTAACTTGAAGTGACGCAGTCATAACAACGCACACAATACTCGAGTGCTTTACTGCGCTGCAGCGCGATTCCTTTGTTTACTTTGGGCCGACAGCCAAGCCTCTCGGTTCTAAGTAACACTTCAAAAATGTGAGTTCGATTCCTGGATTGATAGTTCACATTTACAAAAACACAACTTTCATCCGTGAAGTTTTGATCTACATTTCATAGACATCAGTCTGTTCGATTCCAAGTTAGGTCGAAATAGTTAATTAATTTTGTTGTCGCTAAATGGAGATTTATGTAAATGTGGCTATTCACTCATTTCATTTTTTTCCCATTGAGAATTGAAAGAGAAACAATTTACTTCAATAAAAATGCTGTTAAGGTAAACGCTTAGCAGCGAGAGAAAATCTTAGTTAATCTTAGTTGCGAGAGAAAACATGAGATTTAGTTTCAATGAGGTAAGCGTAGAATTTAGAGCGCCAGGGGCGGGTTGAGACAATTAGCCTGTTTCCATGTACAAAAATCGTGGGCTTTTGTCCCGCGGGCTTTGTTCTAGTCCGGTGGATTGAAGCTTTATAGAGGCTAATTTCAGCAAAATCTTGGGCTTTCTTGGACGCAAGTAAAGAGCTGGTCTTAATAAGCAACTGCTTTTGGAAAAAGGGGGCTGAAAAAGCGGAGGCGAGCCGTTGGCTACAGTGTGTCTGATTTGACCGGCCTGGAAATTGAACCCCAAATCTTCCGCGACGATAGCGATATCTTTCATACTACGCTCTTTCATACGACGATAGCGATATCTTTCATAAAACGTCGCAGCGGAGGCGAGCCGTTGGCTACAGTGTGTCTGATTTGACCGGCCTGGAAATTGAACCCCAAATCTTCCGCGACGATAGCGATATCTTTTATACTACGCTATAACCGTCCGGTTTGATGAAAAATTATTATGAACGTTAAAAATCTAAATTGACACTGCCAGTGACGTCACATCGTGATGACGTAGTATTACGTAATATTTTTACGTCATCACGATGTGACGTCATTGAAATCCCCATCATTGAAAAATCCTGCGTACGCCACTGGCCACTGGTAAGAAGACGATGTTTCGACGACACAGATTGATGTCCACTGCTTCGTATTCACTCAAGCATCAATTCCGAGCGAGTAGATCGAAAATCGAAACTGCTGACGACTCAGGTTCGTGTCCCACAGTGGTTTGTGACGCGGTGAGTACTAGTTCTTGAACATCTTTGTGGTATTTGACTCAACTCACGCTATCTGAGCTCATACTCATTACACTTGAGTTTCGGTTTTGTATTTTTTCAAGTACTTGGTATCCAGCAACTCAACTACTCTTGAAACACACAGGTGTACCACTAGCATTATTTCAAACTTCATATAAATTCGTCCCCACTTATTCAAATAATCCAATAACTCTCTCCGCACTCAATGATCAAACAATCATCCGATATTTGATCGCGATTGCACTGTGACGTCACAAAAGCTATGGAACAATAGCAACTATGACGTCACAATAGTATAAATTACTTGATTCGATTATGACGAATGGATTGTGATTTCAGCAAACACTGGCGTGTGCCGCAACCACGTATGACGTCATAGTCAAACAGTAGTCTTTTGCTAGCACATATGACGTCACTACGTGAACCTGCCAAGTGCTAATCTATGTCGCCACACTCGAGTAAACGTCGCATAAATAATTTACTTCTTTACAAAACAAAAATCAGGTGAGCGGGAATACAATCAAACTGGCTGCAAGATGGCGATAAAGAGCCCCCTGGGCCCACATTTCCTATAAGTTAGTCGCAAGGCGGCGCTCTTATACCGGGTCAAGCGATCCGTGCTTTTTTTTCTTTTTTCTCGTTTTCGATGAAACGGGCCGTAACGATTCGAGTTTTAAGGGGCGGCGGGTTGGTTCGTCGAGGCCCCCATATGAGAGAGGGTATTGATACCCTGGCATCGATTTTTCAAGAGAATGTCCGTTGAAGGTAGGGGAAATTGACGTACCGTTTGTTGCATAACTTCCTGCAAGTAATCACGTGGTTAGAAACGTTACAATGACGTGACAACGGTGAGTGACGTACCGTATCGAGATTGGTCGCTGTAAGCTGACGAGATGATATGCTTAACTTGACGCTTCGGCGCGAAGTAGTTGCTCGCTAAGTCATCGATTCGGTTCGGTTGATGCAGTTTGGCGCGATATCGGTCCTCATCGCTACGCTGTTACCAAGGAAACAATATAACATCGGGACATAGCACAAAAAACGTGTTCGAAAGGTATGGGGTTTGATTCCAGGTCTCGTTGTTGCATGAACACGATCTTTGCAAGCAGTGCAAGCATCTCAGTCCCTAATAATTCAGCCCACAATGTGATATTCAAGTTCAGACTATTAATTGAAAATCTTTCTTAAAATAAAATGAAATCAGTAATCATAGAGCCGCAGCATTTTTATTAATATTTAGCTTAGCTATTGACAATTATCGAGCCCTCCGTCAAACGAAGATGCCCCTTGCTTTAACTAGAATTTCTTTGTCTTGATTTATCAGCTTGAATCACTCTCTAAGCCTCATAGCTGAACTGGACAGACTTCGGTGCAAGTCTTAATTGCTCAGTCCCCAGATTGTTGCGCAATCCTGAACAAAAATCAAGCGGAAAACTTAAAACAAATTCTCACTCTGACTCAATAAAGTGCCTTGATCGTGTAGGAACATCGTAAATAACACAAGATGTTTGTTTGTCCCTCCTTTTAATAGTCAATCCGTGATACAAGGAGTTGATCCGGATGCTTATCACGCATCCGGATTTCCATTTTATTCGCAATCATTCGCAATAAGACCACAATAGAGAGCTTACCTGGGAGTAGCTTTCCACAGAACTTGATGAGGGGGGCGAATAATCCGAAACATTATTCGTTCGACCTCCGATGCTGCCACTTTTGGGCGTAACTAAACATAAAGAGTCTAAAACACATCGCTAGCCGCTACACGCCCGATTGAACTCGAGTTTGCGATCTTCGAGTCAGCAGCCACCCGGTATATATGTCAATGCGCTCCAGCCGTGAATCGAACCCGTCACGTAGGATCTGTATCATGCGCGCGGAGTTTATATCACAACTTTTTGCAAATTCTTCTATCATTGAACTTCAAACAATGCGAGAAAAAAATTGGGAATGCTCACCACCAGAGGGCACTCACTTGCACTGGGTAGGGAGGTTTTGGTGACGATTAAATCGGGGAGAATCCAGCGTCCATTGTCGTCATCATAGTGCGCCTCCGAGCGGATGCGGTCCAGATTGCTATAGTTACAGTCCCTCCTCACTGTGGGATGAATCTTAGCGATCATCGCCTGAATATAAGAAGGTTCATGTGTGTTTTGGGGGAATCCCCCTTCCCACTAGTAGTAGCATCTTTTATTTTTGCACCGCCAACACGGTGAGGAATTCCTTGCGATGAAGGAAATACAACAACGATACAAAAACAGGGGCAACAAACGATTAAGGTTATAGGAAAGGAGTTAACAAAATACAAGAGTGGGCATGGTTGCTGGGAATTCCCCTTCCCCACCTGCAGCAATTCTATCTCTCTTTCTTGTCTCCGTATCGACGACAAATATTCGCTTCGATCGCGTTCAAACTCGTAGTTGATGTCTTCGATGTCCATCGTCAATCCTTCGATCTAAACAGGGGGGCTGGTTAGTGACGTAGAGGGGGGTTTCTGGGGGAAGTTACCTGTTGTTTCTGTCGCACGATCAGTTTATCTCTGTCCTTGACGTCACGATGTATGCTGTCATAAACGTCGAGCATTGTTTCGTCATCGTCACGTGCCGCAGCGGCAGCCAATCGCCGCTTCCGCTCATCTACGTGCCTCCGGCGCGACTGCTTCCGCTTTTTCGCCTCCTCGTCACGTGACTTCTCTCCACCAACCATGTTTTGTTGCAACATTTGCAATCTAAACAAAAACATGAAAACAAACAATAGATCGATTTATGACGTCACACTTCACCTTTTCAGTGCCTCCTCGTGCTGATTCATGATGTCATCCTTGCTGTTTAGATCGTCATCATCGAACACAGCGCTGAACTTCCTTCCTTGAGCTTTGCTCCCGATATATTGCGCAATCTGAAACAAAAGACACTTGATTGATGATTCCTCAGCCAGGTGGCTGACCGCTTGAACAAATTATTCAACTATAATAAACACGATGTTGTTGTGTCAAGAAAACATGATCGAAAACAAATAAGAGGTCTGTCCCCACACCAGCACTTACCTGTCCTGGATGTTCGGAAGCGCCTTCCACACCCTGTAATGAAACAACATGATTTCATAGTCAAGTTGGTGGGTTTCGAACCCAAGGCATAGGGAGAGCAAGGAATCTCACACTTGCTGGGACGCAGGGAAATCCCCACTTGCTGAGGCGAGCGAACTCCCTATATGATGGAAGTTATCAACTTATCAGAATATTTTCCATTCATTGTGATGATCCATGCTCATCCTCATAAACAAGGTTAGAACAAACACTCAACTACCACCTAGTGGACAACCTCACCTCAACTGAAGATTCGTAAAACCCCACGTCTGATTGTGACGTATTCGTTGATGACGCAAGCTGAAATAAGCCTCGATGTTATACTTGGCTCTTTGAGGAAAACGAAAAACATGCTAATACAGGAGAATACAATGATGGGCAGACATGCTATGTGGTTGGGGGGCATGCTGGGCCCACATGCTACAGTATGTGGTTGGGGGGCATGCTGGGCTGACATGCTATGTGGTTGGGGGATATGCTGAGTGGGGAGGGCAGCGCCGGATAGTGGGAAGACATCAAGAACGTAACAACGATCGATGACGTCATGCGACGTACAGCGATATTGCGCGCGGCGTTCCGCACAGCTGGTGTTCCCTGGATCGATCGTTTCACCGAAACTTGCAACGCGTGGTTGTAAATCAATTCCGACAATTTCAACATAAAGTTCGCGGATTGGCGGTACACTGTTACGTCGTTATCATCGCTTTTCGTCTCACTGCTCACGTCATTGCCCAACTCGCTGTCGTCACTGATTGATGACGTAGTGTAACTGTCGGTGTCAGAATAGAAATCGAGCTGGAAAAGATTGCGTCACACGCACGTTTATAACGTCATAATACTTTTGAACTATTTTGATGTTACTGCAAGAATAAACACTTTCGACACTAATTCGACCACTAGTCACTTAGGGATCATGACAAGCCGAGGTTTGGAATCAGAACAAATAATCGTGCTGCGTTGTCAACCAACCTGCTGATGAGTAGTGTTCGCTGTGTGCGTGGATACGATGCCTAAACACAGAGCATGTTAACACCGAGTTGCAATGCTGAATGAGAGTATGTGTACCTGCTGCGTGTAGGTGTTCCTCATACTGACTGCGCAGTTTCTTCATGTCCTGTTGCAGCTTTGCATTACTCATTTGTTCTTCTTCGTACTGCCGCTTCAATTCATCGATCTTGTGTTGGTATTCCTGGATACAAACTCGCATGAAACACCCCAGAAACTCGCATAAACACCCCAGAAATTCGCATGAAACACCCCAGAAACTCGCAAGAGAAACACGAGAGAAATTAGTTGAATAACAGAATTCAAATTAAATCTATGGTGAAAACTTCATGGGATATTTGAACGAAAATTTCGCACTGCTGTAAACTGACCCAGAAGGGGAATCAAACTTGAGACCTCACCAACTTAATCCTGTCTGCCTCCTCCTGCATCCGTCGTTCATCCATTCCTTCTTGCGACTCCGCCGCTTTCGCGCGCGTCAGCGGAGACTGTCCTTCCAACAAAGCTGAAAGGTAGAACTAAACTGATGATGTCGAATCAAACCGAATCCGAACCGAATGACAAATGTTTCAACTTTGAAAAGAATGAAAATTGTGCAGCTACTAATGTGTGCAACACATTTGAGTTATTGTGTCCACCAACATCTACACATTGAACGAGTTTGAAAGTGTTTTTGTGCTACACAAAAAACGCTATCATGTTCCAGAAGCACCATCTACAACGAGATGGTTAAAACCATCTACCACCAACTACCATCAAACCCATCCACGAGATGGTTCGCTACGGACAACCAACCTTCGCTTTCACCAGTCACGTGATCAGCTAAAACAATCAACACGCACGTTAAACTCGATAATGACGCAATGAACATGAACATCATTCACGAGCAGCTGATTGGTCAGCAGTCACCAGAACGCACCTCGTCCCAGGAAGTGATTTCGTTCATTTTCACCAGTCCCCTACTCAGCGTCTGGCTGCCCGGTGTGCAGCTCATCACTCCAACCTAACCCATTCTACAAGTTTTATTTCGATTCACAGTTCTTTGCGACAGCTTATGACGTCTCACTGCGTCAATACAAACGATTATGACGCAATAAAACGTGGATACCTTTAATCCCATCCGGACCGAGCTGGCCAGCCAGCAGCCCACGCAGTTTCTTAATCTCCTCCTGGTATTCACGCAGCAGCGCGTCTTTAGGATCTTCATTGATGTGAGGTTTGTTCTTGATGTTCTTTGCGCGATTCGCGTATCTGCGCAATGTGAAGTCATCAGATTGCATGATGATGTCACAATATATGACTTCGCAAACCTGAGAGTGCTGAGTGTTTCGTCGTAATTGTTATCAGCAGGAGATATACACGCTACCATCAGGGTTTTGGTGTTTCCTCCGAGAGAATCCTGCAGTAGTCGTGTTAATTTCGAGTCTCTGTAAGGAATGTGTTTCGATTTGCCATCAACCAGTGCGGATATCACGTTGCCTGAACACAAAATTGTAAGCGCGAGTTCGAATCCCGACCATGGACCACTCACCTAGCGCGGACAGGGACAGGTTTATCTTGGTCGCTTCCTTCAATCTCTCCCCGGTCGATCCGGTCTTCGATTGTCGCTCGCTCCCAGCAAGGTCAACCAAGTTCAACTTACCTGCCCGGATGTGATCGTCGCCATCCATACCTGACAACATCATCCAATCACGACGTCATCAAACACAACAAACAACACAGCGAGCAATAGACGACAATGATGTATTACCTGCTAATATCCGCGCTGCGTGGACAATAAGATGTTAGTGACATCACAATGAAGTAACTAGAGGTTGCTAACCTGTGTCGCAAGCTTCCAGATAAATTGTGAAGATTGAATGGGATCGCGACGAATCGGCGTTCATGAGGGTCGCCCCCACTGCTCTGTTGCGCCATCCAGTGTCCATTATTCGTTCACATTCCTCAACTGAGCTGACCCGAAGCATGGACAAGTCTCGGACGTAAACACCCTTGTCCGGGTGTTCCTTCAACTGCGGACAACAAAATCTTTATCAGGGTGTGTCCATGGGCATGGACCGGTCGCATGTTTCCGCCCATGGGCACGGACCGGCCCCATGTTTCCGATCTATTGGCTTATCGTGTACATTTGTAACAGCAGCGAAACTGAGACCAAATTCGAAGCCGTGACTTGTGCAGCATCAACGTCACATCCCGTAACTTGTGCAGCATCAACGCCACATCCCGTGACTTGTGCAGCATCAACGTCACATCCCGTGACTTGTGCAGCATCAACGTCACATCCCGTGACTTGTGCAGCATCAACGTCACATCCCGTGACTTGTGCAGCATCAACGTCACATCATTAATTATCCGGCGAACATTAAGGGCCTGCATCAACACTAGGAGCATTTACACCCCATGTCCCAAACAACCCAGGTCTTTTCCGCTTCGGTGTATCACGTAAAACTTCCACCCACACACCTTGGGCCAGTCCATCTAGTCCAGTGGAGTGGACAGGAAAAAAATTAAACAGTTCAGCGGAAACAAAAAAAATTGATAAAAAAAGAAAAATAAAATTAATAAAAAAAGAAACAAACTTTATCACTGCCCCCACCCCCCCATGACCTGCACCATTTCTCCCCCTCACCTCAAGTCGATCTTTGACATTCTTACTGAGCAGATCTCGAACATCCTCATTGTAAATCTCCAGATACGACGCGTGGACGAGGTACTTCGTATGTTCCGCAACCTGAAAGAATTGTGACGTCATGAATTATTGATGAGTTCTGTTGTGACGTCACAATCTCAGACTTACTGAAACGCTTTCAAATATATGTTGGAAAGCTCGAGGGATGATTCCCCTCTGCGTCGGGGGGTTATCGACCCCCTGCATTGAAAACGACTTGCCGCACCCTGTTTGTCCATAAGCGAACACTGTCCCGTTGTAACCTTCCACCACTCCCTGAAGAAAAAAAAAGGTATAGTTCAGCACCCTCTCGATGGACGCTACTCCCTATTGAGGTAACACCGCTGCTTGACTGGCAGCTGCTCCTCTCAAGCGTCGAACCCGGGTCGTCACGATTGATCAGAGTGAAACATAAAAATCAAATCTTCATTATACTCGCGGGTTACAACGGAGCGTGTAATGAGTGGCGGGTCCGTCTCCGTTCGCAGTGACAACAAAGCTGCGGAGAAACATGGCAGCGGTGGCGAGTTGTTGATGACAGTGTGTTCGTTTGGACTGGCCGAGAATTGAACTTTTGACCTCGAGCACCGACAGCGATACGCCAACCCGCCTGTAGAAGCAACGAAACATGGAAATTAATAATTGATGAAGCGAGGCAGTGAAGTAAACTTGTAGAAAACTTCTTACATAATTCATACAAGTTAAAGCGAGACAATCAAGTTCGAGAGTCTTGCGTCACAATCGAGACACTCCCTTCTGTTTATGTCAAGAACGCCGCGATGACGTCGTACGACCAATATTAGAACATTATGGATTGCGATAAATCTGCAATCAACACCGGTGATCAGTCAACCATGACCGCAGATGCATGCAATAGTGACGTCACCACTTGTAACTGTCAACGAGGGTCAACTTTAAGCACCTCTACAAGGGGGTAGGCGATATCGTTGTATATCTGCTCAGTGGTCGACGCGGTGTAATAGACACCATCGAAAGTGAATTGCTTCGGAGGTTGCTGTTTGCCAGCATCTGGTTTGTGGATTGTACACGATCCCCGATCTTCAAGCATGTCTATGATGATCTGAAAAACAGGAGGACTAGGTGTAAACCCGCAAATCAGCATGTCTGTGATGATTTAAAAAAATGGAAGGATGTAAACCTGCAGATCAGCATGTCTGTGATAATCTGAAAAAGTGCAAGGGTGTAAACCTGCAGATCAGCATGTCTGTGATGATCTAAAAAAGTGCAAGGGTGTAAACCTGCAGATTAGCATATCTGTGATGATCTAAAAAAGTGGAAGGGTGTAAACTCGCAGGTGATTAGCAAGCTACTGGCTCCACGACATTGAGCTTATAGAAGTATGATTTCAAATAAAAGGAATTGAAAAATTATTATCGGTTGTCCAGCACAAGAACACACTCCGCAATTACTCCGGAAACTGGACATAAACTAAGCTGCCTATCAAACATTATTTGTGTAACTGTCAGTTATTTCAACACAGCTTCATTTTTCGGGATTACTTTTCGAAATGTATTTGGACCATACGCCTTGTGCTGAAAGATAAATTTGCCTTTACCTTGGCCATCAAAACGCATTAACAAGTGCACATATGAGATTTGGAGCAATCAAAACGTCAGTTGCACTCGATGTTACCATGAACAGCATCACCGCACGCAAAATCTCTGCCAAGCACCGCCATCCGCATCGAAGAGATTCTTGGAAATCAAGTAAAAGATTGATATAAAGATCAACTCACTTTGCAATTTAACTTCTTTTCCCGTTCGTTGATTGGACGGCATCGAACAATCACTTTGACCGCTTCCGCCATCTTGAATGAAAGTCTGGCGGGAGTCTGAAAATGGTGAGCAAGATTTAGAAGATAGTTGATTCATAAGATCTTCCATCTTACCTCTAAACTGTGGGTTTTTGTCATGATTAAACAAACTAAGTCGGCAAAAACATAAATAATTTTGTTTTTATCTCCGGTGAAACTAAAAATATATTTTCAAAAACTTTGCAAGATTTCAGAACTTGTCACTTAATGAATAAACTTATTACTTACGAAATAAACTTGTCACTTAAATTACTGAATAAACTATTCACTTACTAAGTAAACTTGTGTCTTACTGAATAAACGGGCAATGACTGAATGAACTTGTAGCTTACCGAATAAACTTGTCACTTACTGAATAAACTTGTCATTGACTGGATAAACTTGTCACTTGTTTAGTAAACTTGTTAGTGACTGAATAAGCTTCTTACTTAGTGAATTGACTTATCACTTGTTTAATAAACTTGTCACTTACTGAGAGAAAATTATGCAAATAATCAGCTCCATATTTTTCCACTTTTGATGTCATATTATCTAGAGCCTCGCAAATTCTTCATTTTTCTTCAGCGTCAGTCAAGCTGACCAAGCCCAAACTTGCGGCGCTGAAATGTCACAAAAACCTCAATACAAAATTTTCTGAGGCCATCAGTCAAGTCTAAACTAACGAATAATCTTCAAAATATAATCGGTATTTCTCTTCCAGTGGATAGCTATGTAATGACCGCAAAGACGAATCATATCTAGAAATAATATTTCAACCAAACAGAAGAAGTCATTACATAAAACATCTGGTTTATTAAGTGCTTATTGTGTGGAGAGCACTTAAGCTATTCTCAACTTTAATATCACGTCATCAATCTACTTACCACTAGATGATAGCACGCTTATAGTGACGTCAACAATTACCGTTGCGGTTCAGTGCTTCTCCAATTCATCATGTCACGTGATTAAATTTAATCGCACAAAAAATTTACACAAATCAAGGCTAACTTAAATTATCTGAAAAATATTTTCAACAAACTTAAAAAGAAAGCGTTATACGAAATTGGTTAGAAAGGAGCAGATCATTCAAATACTTTACAAATGATTCAAACACCCAGAAGCTCCGTGGTTACACCAAAACAGACAAATATAAATTTTGCATTCCCAAAAGCAACTATCTCTCAGTCAGCTGTGCCAGATGAAAATGATAGAATGACTCAACGTAAAAATCTTGTCGCCTAGTTCCACACATATTTTGTACTTGGTCGCATGTTTATCCTCCTACCAAAGTGCTATGACGAGCTTGCGTAGGAGTTGCCGGCCATCTGTCCACCACACCAAGATGGGGGGATCCCTTTAAATGCTTTTTCTAATAGCACAACAAGTAAACTTGCCGGCTTGTTCTTTACACTGTCCCTTTACTGCTGAGCGTCAAGCAGAGAAGCTGTGAATATTAACTTTAAAGACATCGGTTTGACCCGACTCGGAATGAAACCCTAGTCTACAGCTCCAAAAACAGTAAGCTAGTTTAGTGGAAAATTAATGAACCTTTTTTAAAACCAAGTGATGTGAGAAAACAGAAGGAATTTATTTCTCCTAAATTGTCTTAAAGAGGCACAACCTTCTCTGGCAAAGTGCTCAATAACTGTGGCTAGCTACAGCTATATATATTGCATCTGGATAAAATCAATATGAAAAATGTAAAAACCACTACAGCCTGTTTCGCCTTTGTCAGCTCTTTACGTGGCATAAAGTATCTTATTTAAACAAAACCCTTAAATTGCAATCGATATTAATTACAAGCTGACAGCTCTTCCAGCAACTTCTATCAACATCAAGTTATGAGAGTCCGGCAAAAATAAACTAGATGTGAAATTGCTTGCAACGTTATTTGAAATCAATGCGCAACATTTTTGACAAATATGAGAATAATATTTTGACGCTGTCAACTCACTTATTGTCATTTTTCAACAGAAAATAATTAAAGCAAAATAATCAATATTAACAAAATTCGTTATTGCTTAAAATGAAGAAAAAATCGCCTTATAATCGGTGGAATAACAAGTTTATTTGCATTAAATATTCCTAACCTTAACAGCAAATGTGTTTCTATCTATTATCATGTGTCCAGGCAGTGAATTTAATAATATGAAGATAAACAATGGGAATATAAAATGTAGTGCATATGCATGTGACTGTGTGGGTGTGTGTGTATGCAGGTGGGCATGCGTGTGTGTGTGAGGGGGGTAATATTCAATCAACTTGCTGAAATGTAAATAATTTTTTATTTGGTTAAACAAAATCATAAACACAAATAATATGAGACAAATAAATAAAATGTGTAATAAGACATTTTGACAACATAAATTCAGCTGTCATCATCAGAAGCATAAAACTGTTCCAATAGGAATTTACATCGACAAGTCGTAGCGTTACCCACGCAACACAATAAAATTACAGCATTTGCCTAAACTAAAAACTGGTATTATAAAGAATATTATGGAGTAAAATTTGAAATAAAAGAGAGTGGTGCAAACTGGGCTTAATATTAAGCAGCCGTTTATATTTATAAACAAAATATGCCTCCAAGATCAATATATAACTGATAAACACAAAGTATCACCAGCAATGCTGGATATAACCAAATTGTCCAAACAGCAAATTCCACTTTAAAGCTACATATACTGTTCCTTCTAAGGTGCAAAATCTGAGAAAAATGAGTAATTTGGGACAAAATTTTTGGTTTTTCTTTAAGCTTGTCAACTGGAATGATGATTTCTAACCGAATTTGACTCAAAGTGTTCAATATTTTGGAGGAAACCAATAGTTTTATACTCTGGAAACTCAACTTTGAGGCAAAAATTGGATCAAACTGTCTTTAACCCTTTAAATCTTTGGGCAAAATTTTTACTATATTTCATATTTGGACAAATTTGCACCTGTCAAAATCTTAGAGGAAACTGTGGTTATACATATATTAATAGGTCACGATTGTTGGCAAACCATCTGCCATCTTTGATTAGCTACCGTACGGTATATCCAAATTAAAATTTCATACTGGTACAAGCTTATAAACATTTAAGTATAATTTATCAGATTGGAATTTTTGCCCTGTTGTGGATATCTTTTCCAAGTCAGGAAAAAAATGGGAAAAACTTCCTGAATTGGAAAATTTGATGATGTAATTGTATTTTCATTGAGAAAGAAATAGGCATAACTTAAGCTTGCAGTTGCAATGTAAATACATGGGAAAATACATTATTTCAAAATAAAAAAAATAAACCATGGTGAAAATTAAATTCCCACAGTAAAGTTGTAGAAAAACAATTCAGCTAAATTTTGATGTCATCAATTCTGAGTGGAAATGACATCTTGACAGGCAGAAATGAGATTACATCATCAAATTTACCAATTCAGGAAGTTTTTACTCATTTTAAACTTCACTTTTTTCCTAATTTGGAAAAGATATCCATAACATGGTGAAAACTCCAATCTGTTAAACTACAGGGTGACCCAAAAAAAAACGGGCCCCGTGTATTTAGAATAATTAGAATTGGGGCCCGTTTTTTTTGGGTCACCCTGTATACCTAGCTGATAAATCAGGCTAAGTCTAATTTATTTCAAACTGTAGATTATAGGACAATACTATATCACTATATACGGTAGTCCAGCCAAATCACAGATCAGTAGATCAACCCACTAACTCAACATCTGGTGTGTATCTCGGCTTACGCTTAGTGTTACAGATGCATTATAATTCTTGTCTCATGTAGAGTAAGATGTCCGCGTCTTTCATCACCTTATGCAGACGGGTTATTTTAGACACAGACGGTTTAATCTAGATGAGACTCCATAATTCTTCCTTAACAGACAAAATTCATGCTCCTAAACCTCTGTGTTTTTGAAATGCCACAGGCGAGAGTACCAGTACTCTAGTCTGTGAGTGTATAATCATGAGCCATTCGTGACTTCTTTACTATTTCAAGTTTTTCTGATGTGACGCAATGCCCAGCGACAACATGTTAGACCAGGGGTGACCAACCTTTCACATACCATGCACCACGTTTTTTTAACATAATGTTTCAGATGCGCCAAAAATCTCTTGTAACCCCACATCGCATGTCCACTTCTTGTTGAAACTATATAAATTTATAATACACACACATATATACACACGTATACCGGGTATGTAGTTTTTAAAAGGTAAGATTAAGAAGTAAAGCCAGGCGTAATATTGTGACAACAAGCCTTTAATATCAATATTTAAACTTCATTTATTTTCATGTTAAAGATGCAATGTGCCACCTCTAATCATGCAATGCGCCACCTCTAATCATGCAATGTGCCATGTTTGGCGCATGCACCATAGGTTGGCCACTCCTGCCTTGTGTTAGACAAACCCTTTTTCCTCAGAACGTGAAATGAGAAAAGTTGCAGACGCTCAATTGTTCACTTCACAGGCTACAGACAGACTAACCAGCCAACAGATGGGTCTCGTCTAGAGTAAACCGCTCGCGTCTAGAATAACCTGTCCATGTAAGGCGACAGAAGATGCGGATGGCTTACTCCAAATGAGACCCCCAACAGATTACCAGTAAGAGGGTACAAGCTGCGTAACTGCAGCCTGGCTGTTCTAAGCAGCAAACTGAAGAGCTAAATCTGATCAGAATATCTCAGTCTATCCCATATATAGAAGCTATTCGTAAGCCAACCACCTGCCACTCTACAAATTCCGATCCACTTCTTTCTACTAAATTTCGCAGCTTCGTGTTCCCAGCAACAATCCAAAGCATTCTTCAAATACTGACCTCAAGTGACGGATTTATTAATATTTTAAACAAAGAAACCGAATCAACCAACCGACTGGTTAGTCTTATGGTTAAAGACATCGCTAACGGTATGGTAGGCCTGGGGTTCGATTACCCGGTCGATCAACATCGAACACAGAGTCGCCAACGGCTTGCCATCGCTTCGATACTTTTTCGGGGCTGTGTTGTCTTGGCGCTAAGTCGCAGAAATGGACATGACAAGTATAACAAAGGTAATCAAATTTTTAGCAAATATCACAAAACAGAAAACACTATCACGCTCTGTCCGACGGTTTCTTTGTTTCAAAAAAAAAAAAAAAAAAATCAAACACTCCCGAAAATGCAGATTTTATCCATGACGAGTAAAAAGTTAATCGAAAAACGATATACACCAACGTATGCCTTAATAAAATCTTGCAATGCAATAAATCAGCGTTTGTCAAACATGGGCCGCGAGCCAGATGTAGGTCGCCAGGATGAACGTCTTCGTTGCGTCTAAACCTGTTCGATCCCTTCACTCCTGAGTAGCCTATATATATCGGAGATTGCAGATGACTCTGAAAAATTGTCGACAAGATGGATAAAAGATCATGGAGTTTTAAACATTTGTTCTTGGTTTCAGCTAAAATTATTTCCGATCAACTACGTTTTGTTTTCTTGTCAAAAAGATAAAAAATCTTGTGAAGATTAAAACCCACTTAATAGATCTTATTCGGCTAATTTAAACGTAATCATAAAAAACTTAAATAATTAGATTTCAATGATTACATTTAAATTAGCCAAGATCTGGTGGAGTTTTTGATTTATTGACTTGAATCACTTTCCTAACTGCTTGGCCTGACTGGACAAACTTTTGTCAAGGCTGATCAGACTTTTCTTGTAGTTTAGAATCGTTCTTCCACTTTCAAAAAACTTTTTGGTCGCTGAAGATTAACTAAGATATTACTAAGCAACTGCAGGTTTTGAAAACCTAAGACACATATGGATAATTTCGAAAATAAAGTGCTGCGAATAAAGTTTACAGATCTGAACTATGGCCTTTTCGCAGCCGCTCTCTTAAAAGATTTTGCGCTTTGTTTTTTCTGTGCATCACATTTTAATGTTGTTAACTAGTCGCGCAATGTTTCTTCCGCAGAAATAAATAAAAATGTAAAAAAGTCTCCGGAAAATCGTTTACCAAACGCTGATGTGCAAAACGTTTGATATTTTTGTACATTTGGACGGAAACAAAATCATGCAGATGATATTTATTCGCAAATACTTTCAAGTTGCTGACCATTAGAACATTTTGCCGACCCGGCTTTTATTGGAATATTGAGTGGAGGACAATCAAATCTATCGCAGGTTTTGTGATTTTCTTGTTCGGTTGGTGTATGTTTTGTCGCTAAACAAATATCAAACATCAAATGAATAAACCGATTATGTGGCCGAGTTAGTGATGTAAAAAAACAGTTTTTTTCGCACTTGTTTTTTTTTACCTCGTTTTTTTGTTTTTTTATGTTTTTTTTATTCATTCCTTCTTAAAAAATTAAAACAAGTTTGTTTTTAATATCAAGCTTAGCAAGCAGCATCAAATCGTGTTCACACATTGAACATGACTATAGGTCGTATAGTGATGTTGCTTCATTATAGTTTGTGGAGTAGTGCGTATTTAGCTTAAAGCTTACCGTATGGGCTTATTTTGCGATTTGCACAGTTCTGCCGTACTAAATTTTGAGTTTCCCCAAAATATAGCCCAACCACAACGTTGTGCTATTGAATGTTAAATCAGGTTAAATTATGGTTTACGTCGTTATTTGATCTATTTAGCTTCTTGCGCTTTGGGCTATGGAAGAGTTCGGGTTTGGGTCAAAAACAACAAATGTAAACTAGGCCGGAGCCTATCTTCTCTACAAAAACTGAAAAAACTACAGACACTGATTAGATGAACGGGGAAATACAGTGCATTAATGTGTACTATCGACCTTCGCTTATCCACAATTTTTTTAATCCACCGGAATCTATTGCGATTGTTCTTTTTTCTTTCTTATTCTTTGCATTGTGAAATTAAAACTAGCAACACCTTTCTGGTAATCGGTAACAACAAGCATGCAATCCATGATGGATTTAGGGGGCGAAAAGGTCGCTCCTTGTACTCCCCATTCGATCCATCACTACAAGAAGACTTAACAATACACATCATGGCGGCCAATACTCATATTTAGTTTAGAATCGGACTCGAATTTGTTTTCAAAAACAAGTTCGTTTTCAAAAAAACAAGGTTTTTTTAGCCATGTTTTTTTTGCAAAAAAACACATTTAAAAAAAAAAACAAAAGCAAAAAAAACGATTTACGTCACTAGGCCCAGTACGCAGAACGTCCGCCTTAGAAGCATTCGACTGTCACTTCTGCTCTAGTAGGCCAACCCAACGCTTAATTTCTAATATTTTAACTTTGGAATGGTTTGCGGTCCTCTGTTAAGAGCTCTGCTGCACACTGATCGAGAAGTGCTGCTCTAACGGCGAAAAGTAGAGAAGAAACCTCATGCCTCAGCAATTTTAACAATGGTTGGTGCTGTGAAATACTTTTCTTAGCTCACATGTAAAAGATATGCAGTAATTGCAGGCTTACAAATATTGATAGTAAAAATGTAATGTAACAAGAAACAAATTAGAGAAACAATACATTTTAACATAGATGGACAATTAATGCAAAACGTTAGCTTCGTTAACCACTACTTCGTTAACACAGTTATGTACCTCTGTTAACGTTAATTTGTTAAATTCAGCTCCAATTAACGAAAGTTGATTAAATTCGTTAAATCGTTAATTTTGACTTAAAACGGCATTTCTTTAAAATGAAAAACTTAAATATTTTTAATATCAATGTTTGCGTAAGCATGTAAGCAATTTTTCTGCTCACAAGCAATATTTTTGTTGTTTTTATCTCGCTTTCTGACCTCATTGGTCGTATTTTGGTGGTTTATCGGTGTCAAACTTAACCAACGATAAGAAAAATAGGAGTTTACAAAAATTTAGCGGAAGTTATCAAGCACCAACGGAAATTAATTAAGCCCGTTAATTTTAAAAAGAAATTTAACGAATTAATCAGTCAATGAAAAGGTTAGCTTCGTTATTAACGAATTAACGATTAACGAAGTTGTGCCCACCTCTGCATTTTAAAATTAGAGAAACATACCAGTGGGTGTGGGGGAGCTGAAGCTTCCTCCGCTAGCTATGCTACTGACGATAACGATGGTGCAGCAGTTTGTAAGCACCATCCAAGTTCACAGCAGATAGTTTGGCATACCAATATAATGGGAGTAAAGAGTTCAGCTCCCCCCCCCCCCCCCCCAGCTATGCTACTGACAAGAACGATGGTGCTGCAGTTTGCAAGCACCTTTCAAGTTTACAGCAGATAGTTCGCAAACTAATGAGGGGGGGCTGTAGCCCTCCCCTAGCTACGCTACTAGGGAGAGGTGAATTTAACGAGGTACAACGCTTTATAAATTGCGCTACTAGGTAGAGGTGAATTTAACGAAGTACAACGCTGATTGCAATGAAACATACTGTAAGACGTTATTGCAATTTGACGTACAAAAAAAACTTCGTCAAACACATTGAAAATTTACCGCAACATTTATCGGAAAAAATTATCGATCACCGATATCTTTTTATTATTATTGGCATATTTATCCTCCTATCACGAGAAAGCGACGAAGCGCTGTACGAGCTCGCTTAGGAGTTGCGGGCCACCTGTCTACCACACTAAGATGGGGGAATTCCGCTAAGTGCCTTTTCCAACGGCACAACAAGTAAACTTGCCGGCTTTCTCCACACTGTCCCTTAAATGCTGAACGTCAAGCAGGGAAGCTGTGAATACCAATTTTCAAGTCATTGGTTTGACCCGACTAGGAATCGAACCCCAAGTCTACCGATTTAGAAGCAGACGCTCTATACCACTCGGCCATCTGATCGGTATCAGACGGCCGAATATATATCGCTTCAAGAAGTTGAGATTCAAGAAGTTGAGATTGATCGACTATGGGTATTGCCCAGTGGCGATTCCGGCACTCGGGTTACTCGGGCTGAGCCCAAGTTACAAAATGATGAACAGAGGCGACTCCGGCACTCGGGCTACTCGAGCTGAGCCTAAGTTACGAAATGATGGAAGGCTTGTTATTATTTAAATTTTAAAAAGTTAGTTTAAAGCTTTTTTTAACTTAATTCGTATCAAGTTCGTTGAAAGAAACAGTCATCGTAAAAAACAACGAAGTGTGCGGTGGCAGTTGCGTTTTTCTCTCAACGATTTGTCTAGCCATAAGCTCTGGCTAGAGGAAAATAGCCCGAGCCGCATTGCGGAGAAAAGAAAGAGACAAACGAGACAAAAGCCTTTTTCCTTATTACATCTTACTCGGGCTCGATCGCATTTGCCTGAGTCAGACAATGCAAACGTTTGTTACGTTGTTTCACACAATTCTTTCCCTAACTTGTTTGTGGAACTCGGGCCCTCGAGAAATAGCCCGAGCTACAATTGGAGAGAGGAATAGAAAAAAGATTTCGTAAGACGCCTGCCATCATGCTGCCATGTAGTAAATGCAGGCTCTTTGTTGGGTCATAAATGTCTGTTTCTCTGTGGCTCACAATGGACAGCTGATAACAAAGAGCTACACAACAAACTCAGTATGAGTTTGCCATCAAATTAAGAAGATTAAGCTTTATGTATGAATGAAAGTATTTTGCAACAATTTAACTGTTGTGTAAGTTGCTATTTTATTGCTTTTTTACCGTTTTTTTAACACTGTTTATGTCGAGCCCGAGTAGCCATAAAAAGCTAGAGTCGCCACTGGTATTGCCTAAGGCTTTTTGAAATTATCGATAATCATCGTTATCGCTTTAGTTCAGACAGATTTATTGTGCCCATCGCTGCGAGTAGACTGCAGTATTTCACCGGTCGCTTTCTGCTTTGGATGGTTGAATCAATTGCGACTACATTACTAACAATTCAAAAAGTTGAAAGCGCGAGTTCGAATCCCGACCATGGACCACTCACCTAGCGCGGACAGGGACTGGTTTATTTTGGTCGCTTCCTTCAATCTCTCCCCGGTCGATCCGGTCTTCGATTGTCGCTCGCTCCCAGCAAGGTCAACCAAGTTCAACTCACCTGCCCGGATGTGATCGTCGCCATCCATACCTGACAACATGACCCAATCACGACGTCATCAAACACAACAAACAACACAGCGAGCAATAGACGACGATGACGTATAGACCCTTTGCACAGTAGCTTACTGCGCATGCGTGTCGAAGCGATGTCTGTGCAAATTGCCATCAAGCGATTAAGTTTCTATAGAAATGAATGGCTATTAACGGAAAAAGCTTCGTCTTTCGCCAAACAGTAGCGGACTTTTTACTTAAGGGAGGATATTGCAGAATAAGTGAGTGATAAAACATAAAAATTAGCTTAACCTGAGATGCGTAAGGCGTGTTTTTGAAGACTTTACCGTAACGACGATAATTACCAATCGGCATGTTGCAACTCTAACCTGCGATATGATTGATAATTATAATTATGATGAATAGGTTTCAATGTAGGCCTATTTGCAAAACACACTATTTAAGCTTATGATTCATTTAGATCCAAGGCAAAGCACAAACTCAATTAGCTTTCTAAAAACCATGATTGATGACGTAATTTGTAAGTAGTCTCAATTAATTAACTGTCAAAAGCATGAAAACGACCAGTGAAGTTATGCTATTCAAAATTAAAGTGTTAGTACGGATTCCTCAGCAATGTAAGATTAATAAATGAATATCTGTTGTTTTACAGAACAAAATCGCTTTTATAGTAAGTAGTCAATGGTTATATACCAACTGCAGTTGATGGCAACCTTGATTGAGCCGTAGAGTGAGACAGTGCTGTTTCTGGCTATTAGCCTTCATCAGCCGCCCTTAGGTTAGAAACATTCATTTTCCAGGACGAATGATCTTGCCAGGATCACTCATCCCTTCGCATAAATATTTCTTAAAGAATTTAACCTTTGTGGTACGCATATCCACTCGTGTGGCTACGTCACCATTCCAGTCAAACTCTTTACGTGGCCAGGGTGAAGAGCAAACAACTAAAAAGCAATTAATGTCCTTCCTGGCCTACCGGACGGGAAGTCATGACGACTTCCTCTTGTTGGGTCAGAGGCTATAACAGCACTCCATCACCAACAGTGCAAAGCACTCCACTAAACCGTACCGTAGAGCGAGACAGCGCTGTTTCTGGCTATTAGCCTTCATCAGCCGCCCTCAGGTAAGAAACATTCATCTTCCAGGACGAATGATCTTGCCAAGATCACTCATCCCTTCGGATAAATATTTCTCAAAGAATTTAACCTTTAGGAAGGACATTGCTTTTTAGTTGTTTGCTTGATTGAGCGTTAGTATGAAAAGCGTTTATTACCAGCTAATTAGTAGTACCCGATATAACTGGCGCTTGCCGCTTGGTGTGTCGGTAAGAGCGTCCGCTTGGTAGCCGGGAGACTGGAATTTTATTCCCGGTCGGGTCATGTAAAAGACTGTAGAAGTAGCATTCGCAGCTTCCCACCAGGCGCTCGGCACAAGGGGAAGTGCGAACGGTTACGTGTCTGCGTGTTGTTTGTCTTGTATGTCCTCCAACAGCGTTCAATCATTTATGATTGATATTTGTAATGGGCCGCCAATTGAGGACACGCCATTGTCACGCCATTGAGTTGTTGTTGTCAAATTGGAAAGAAGTTTATTCTTATTATTGGCATATTTATCCTCCTACCACGAGAAAGCGACGAAGCGCTGTACGAGCTCTTTTAAGTATTAAAAGTATTAGAGCTCTTAGAAGTATTTTGGATAGTGTTACCGACAGTGGTACCGGTAACACAATTTCTTGTTTGGTTGCGAAATGCGAATGTACTACTGGTTTTAAAAACGACCAGCAGTCAATCAGACCTTGAAATTCAGTTTTACTTAGCCTGGCAGGTAACTGGCTTTCTTCTGGCTGCAGCTTAATAACTCAGTGGGATCGGCTCGTCGCAAACAGTCAGGTTCAGCTTCAGAAACTTGATATTACCAAACTAAGAATGACACAGAATAAACGATTCAAAGGTCCGATAACACTGGTCAACAAAAAAATATTTTTTTTTTAAACGAAAACAAGAACATTTATTTCTGGGTAACTTTGAGGCGCTGATTCTGAATCTGGTATTAGTTTTCTTCTAGCACATCAGGATTTTGAGATATGAGAGGCATGGTGTGTGAGGTGGCGTACATAGTATAACTCATAAACGATAATATTTCTGCATATATCGACGCTTTTGTTCACGTTGTGACATAAGCTACTAACTAAATTAGCATGCTCTGTCATACCTAACTAAACAAAATTTAAAAAAAAGAGATCAAACAAAAATGATTAAGCAGGTTTTATGTACTGGTGTGTGACTGAAGATTAAGCAATGGGCAAACTCTTTAAATGTAGTTTTGAAAAGGACTGTTTATTGGCAGCCTTCAAACAGCTTGTACTTGGGTGATTTTGAAAAAGTCTTTTCGGGGTAGCTTCAACAAAAGTGTTTTTGAAAATAACGCATGCGAAAAATATTTGCTCTCAACCTCAGTACTACTTAATGCTGCAATCAATACCAGTTCAAATGAGAAAAACTTTAAAATGTTTGAAATATGATTTGCATTTTTATGGATAGTTTGCATCATCACGGTGCAACATCCAGCAATAATCACCCATCATCCCTTCATTCCAAATTCCTTTATACCTTTCTTCCATAGCTTGGATATCTTGGTGAAATCTTTCATCCTGCTCATCACTAACTGCTCCTAGATTTTCTGGAAAAAAATCAAGGTGTGAATGAAGAAAATGCATCTTTAAGGATATGCCACACTCCATCTCTTTGTATGCTGCAAGCAACTCTGCTACACCTTTTCGATACAAATCTGACTTGAAATTTCCCAAAAAATTGGAGCAAATCTATTTAAATGCATGCCAAGCTCTTAATTTCAATCTATTTAATGTTTTTTCAAACTCTGGATCTTTAAAAACTTCCCGAATCTGTGGACCAACAAAAATTCCTTCTTTCAACTTCGCTTGGCTTAGCTTGGGAAAATTTTTACTGAGTAATTTAAAACCATTCGAATTCTGTTTTGCCATAGCTTTCACAAAGTTCTTCATTAATCCTAGTTTGATATGCAATGGAGGCATGAAAACTTTATCGGGATTTACTAATGGGGTGTGTTGGATATTTTTCACTCCAGGTGCACATGAATTTCTTGTCGGCCATTCTTTTGTTTCTTAGTGATGTGCAGTGGCGCGACTGTCCCACAAACATAAAAAACAACAGTGTTTCGTAAAACCCCCTAGCAATCCCATCAGAATTCCAATTACCTTAAGGTCCCCGCATAAGCTCCTCTGGTAGTCAGAATAGCGAATCGCATTCAACAAATATTCACTGCTGTCATAAGATTCTTTTAACTGTGCAGAGTGTGCAATAGAGATGGAGGGTTTTTTATTTTCAATATGTAGAAGAACTGCCTTTAAGCTTCTCTTTAAGGAATCAATAAAATGATTCCAACGATGACGTCATATAACCAACATTAAAAGCTAGGATTGCGATAAAGCGGCTATTAACTCCAGACTCCGATGATGGCACAAACGCATTATCAGCCAACCATGACCGCAGATGCATAGCAGCAGTGATGTCACCACATCCAACTGTCAACGCAGCTGTGCTCTAAAGAGACGCACATTGACAAGGGTCAAAGCAGTATGTGTGTATGTAAAGTTCCGTTGCTTTTTTTTTATTTTGTTTCGTTTGTTTATTTCTATTTAGGAGGCTGAAGACTCGAAACTTTTTAGTCCTTTCACAGCCTCCTGTCTACAAAATTACTTTGATTTTCTATAATTTGCTTGTTCTGTTACTCTGCATCGATTGATTATTATTTACGGAAAATACAGGTTTTGTTGGACGTAAAATAAATCGGACTTGGCAATCAAGTTGTGGATTTTATAAAGCTGCAATCAATAAATCAGCATCTGGTTCGTGGATTGTATACTAGCCGCGATCTTCAAGCATGTGATGTCTATGATGATCTGTACAACAGGAGGACTAGGTCTAAACCCGCAGATCAGCATGTCTGTGATGATCTGAAAACGTGGAAGGACTCGTGTGAATCCGCAGATCAGCATGTCTATGATAAACTGCAAAAATGAAAGAACCCGTGTTAATCCGCAGATCAGCATGTCTGTAATGATCTAAAAAAGTGGAAGGGTGTAAACCCGCAGATCAGCATGTCTGTAATGATCTAAAAACGTGGAAGGGTGTAAACCCGCAGATCAGCATGTCTGTGATGATCTGAAAAAGTGGAAGGGTGTAAACCCGCAGATCAGCATGTCTGTAATGATCTAAAAACGTGGAAGGGTGTAAACCCGCAGATCAGCATGTCTGTGATGATCTGAAAAAGTGGAAGGGTGTAAACCCGCAGATCAGCTTGTCTGCGACGATCTCAAAAAGTGGAAGTGTGTAAACCCGCAGAAAATCGTACTGAAAAACTTGGACTAAAACACTGGTTGATTAAAAGTAGCTCCACTGAGAGGATTTTAAGGAGCAATCTCTAGAGGAAGGCCTTTAATCTACGTTATGATGCATATCGTTGCTCAGATGACTGCGTGGTAAGAGCGTCCGCCTTTGGAGCTGCAGACTCGGGTTTGATTCCGAGTAGCGTCAAACCAATCACCATAAAATCGCTATTCACAGCTTCCGCCCTTGACGCTCAGCATCAAAGGGACAGTGCGCAGAACAAGCCCGCAAGTTTACTTGTTGTATCGTTGGAAAATACTTCCCCATCTTGGTGTGGTAGACAGATGGCCTGAAACTCCTAAGCGAGCTCGTTATAGCGCTTTGATCGCTTTCTCGTGATAGAATGAACATGCAGTATTACATATGTTCTAATTCTTTATATAGGTTACCACATTGCTATATCGCCCGCGGTCAGGCTGCTACCTACGAACTCACATTAGTACTGAGAGCTCTCAGTAACTTCCGGGACAAGTGACCGAATCCTGGATGCCAGACGTCATTTCCGGGACGGTTGGCATGGCTCAAGAAGATAACTCCAAAAGTTCAACGAAGATTAATCAAATTTATAACGAAAAGAAATAAAGAATAATGAAATGCTCAATGCGAAATGACACCAATGTACTGCAAGTAACTGAGTAATAGGACGATGAAAAAGATCGTACCAGTTCAACAACTACAATCACAAAAAATATGAATATTAAAGACACGACGGAGTAGGGGATAGAACTGCATAATTCCAACATAATCACAGTGTGCTAGGCAAGATTGTGAAGACGCGAGGAGATTATGAAGAACTTTCAGACATCTTTAAACTTGACCTTGATCGTTTGAGCAATCCTTCCCTCTGCCTGACAATCGTCTGGCGTAGACTCTGGTCCAGATTGATGGTGATCCTCCTCAACACTCCCACTTCTGTGTGGAGTAAATTGTGGGTCCGGATCTCCTTCAAGAAGCTAAGAAACATGTCCGGATGGATGTCCATGGACAGTAGTCCGTCCTCATCTTTGGAGTGGATTTTATCCATCTCCGGCAGGACACACTTCCTACAATAATCAGCAAATTTTTGCTTAGATTTAAGTCCCAGAGCAAAAACTCAAAATAAGCCATTTTATCTTCAGATTACAATAATGGGTCAAAACGTTTCGACAGCATAGACTCAAGATGTCATCATCAGCAGTGTAAGCAAAACAGTAACAGGCTTCTGAAGATGACAGCTGAATCTATGTAGTCGAAACGTCCAGTTATAAGAATTATTGTGGCTATATTTTTACTCCATAAACTTCACCTTGTTCCTACCAATATCAACTCAACAAGTGAACAAACAACAACAACCAAAACTGTTTTCGCTAAAAGAGTGTTTCCAAGTTTCGTTAATAAATAATAATTGACCCGCTCATAAAATCACCATGACGTCATCGGTAATTCACCCTTTTATGATCACGTGATACGTGGCCAAACAATCAACTTACTCGTATATTTCGCAAAGTGGGGCATCAAGTGGGACCGGGAATTCCCCCTCTGTTTTGGGCCTCTGTTCCATATCTTCGAGTACTTCCATTAGGTAGCTCATACGGTAGGGCCACTGGTCCGTGAGTACGACCCATACAACCAGGTCCTCGGCCAAGCGTTCGGACATGGCCACTAAACACATGACCATTGACCAGGTTATGTCTGGGGATTTCGCAGTCAAAATTTTTTATCTTTTGGACGAGAATCGTGACAAAACTTTCAAGTAAAAAAATGTTTCAAACAAAATAACTTTTACTCAACTTTACTAAAAATATTATTGCTTGTGTACCAGCAATCACAGAGGTTTCGGTTATATACCATCATCAGAGTAAAGCTGCGGAGGCATTAGTCTAGAATAAACAGCACAAGAAATAGCTTTGCACTTAGTAGTTTTGCGCTGATGAGGGCATAAATTTTACCGAAACGCTTGTGATTACCAATATACCGCTCAGATAGCCGAGTGGTAAGAGCGTCCGCCTCCGGAGCTGTAGACTTGGGTTTGATTCCGAGTCGGGTCAAACCAATTGCTTAAAAATTGGTGTTCATAGCTTCCCTGCTTGACGCTCAGCATTAAAGGGACAGTGTGGAGAACAAGTCGGCAAGCTTGCTTGATGCGCCGTTGGGAAAGGCACTTAACGGGATTTCCCCATCTTGGTGTGGTGGACAGATGGCTGGCAACTCCTCAGCGAGCTCGTATAGTGCATTGATCGCTTTCTCGTGATAAAAGGATAAATATTAGGATGTTTCATTTTTTCACCATTTTCGATTTGAAACACGTTTGGGGGCGCATGTGCTAGAGTTTTTGACACTGATCAAAAATATCAACTTTATTTTCGATTGTGACGTCATTTTGAGGTTCCAGCGCGCGTTTGAAGTACGTCATAAGGGATTTTCCCGCTTATTACGTATCGCGAAAACGGCACACGCCCGAAAACCGGGAGCGGTGTCAAAATGCGCGGAAGCATCGATTTTCTACACCTACACTGAAGACCCAAAGTGCCTATCTGCTTCTGAAAAAAAGTTATTTGAAAAAATTGAATTTTCGGCCATTTTCAGAAGATGTGCACATTTTGTTAATTTAACTTCCTGCATTATGCCTAATCCTTTTCATATTTGATCTCGAAATCTTTTATGTTGCATAATACAGGGCTGGGGAGCCATTGCAGCAATTGTCCAGCTCCAGCTCTGGAGCTAAATCATCTAAAGTGCGGCTATGGCTTTAACTCCGGCTCCACAAAACAAGGTCGGCAAAGATTTGTTTCAGTCTTAAACTCAGGCCATTAGGGTAAAGAATTTTTTGTGAATAATCGGAATGTAGTAAGTTGTATGAACAAAAATACGCAAGCTTGAACACCGGTACGTGGTAACATATAGAGCGTAATGAACCAAACTATGTTTGAGATTTCGGCAAGTCAGCTATATTAAAGTAAAAGCACATTTGTATTTATATACAATTAGGAAAAAGAAATTTTCATGACAACTATGAAAGTCATCTGCATCATGATGAATACAAAATATAGGTGTTGACTAATGCATTAAACTTGCTATCTTTAAGTATGAAGATATTGTCATTGTTATTCAAGATGTAGTATCCAGCTGACTTGCAAAGAAAACAATTACAAATTTGTCAAATTTAACGTGTATAGCAGCTTATTAATCAACTATTGGTAAACAAAAAATCAGTATGAGCTCACTGCTGTATGACTAAAACAATAAAGCGACATCGTATGTAAGATCACATATCACTCAGCTATAGATACTATCTCAAGCGTACAAAAATTTGCAAATATGCAAACTTTTGTGTCGTTGCACTAAGCAATAAGAAAAAAAACTAATGGTTATAGAATCAAAAAATTAATTGTTTTATTTTTCTGGAGAGCAGCCAAAAATTGAAGGCTCGTCCTGGTCAAGTTTTTCACCATTCAGAGCGAGAACTAATTGTTCCTTTCACGGCTCCAACTCTGGCCCGACAACAAATGCAAATTAAGGCTGCAGCTCTGGCTCCATTCCAAATGTTCGGCTTCGTGGCTCCGAGCTCCAGCTCCTCAGCCTGGTGTAATGCCATCACACAAATGTTAAAAACATCATTTATATACATTTCACGGTTAGCATTGCATAGTAAAGCACGTAACCATAGCTTAATAGGACTCGTGTGCTTCATATTGATGCAGAGTTTTTGTTCACCAGTCCTTTTCAGCTAGCCGATCTTTTGTTTGTTCACTCGTTATGCTTAACCGTTTTGCGAAACTGTGCTCATATGTTTTGTCAAGGGATGCAAGGCGTATCTTTGCTTTGGGTCGGAACAAAATGCTTCATTTGGGTAGCTCGCTTTACTAGGCTGATTTGATATTTACTAGTGGCAACGAAGAATCCGTTTGAACTGCCGTTCGGGTGTATGGTTGCACTTAAGCGTGTACGCTTAACGAAACGTATTTGCGGATAGCCAATGTGATGCGAGCTTTAGGTAATACTTGAGTACAAGATTTGCCAATTGGGGTTCAGTTTTATACCAAGCCGAAAGATCTCGTTGAATAAGAATAATTGTGGAACAACAGAGCAAACAAAGGATCGGCAAGCTGAAAAGGACTGGTGAACAAAAAACTCTGCATCAATTTGAAGCAGGCGAGTCCTACTGAGCTACGGTTACGTGCTCCACTGTCAAATGCTGACCGTGAAATGTACCTTAATGATGTTTTCCAACATTTCTGTGGTGGCATTATGCAATATAAAAGATTTCGAGATCAAATATGAAAAGGATTAGGCATAATGCAGGGAGGTAAATTAACAAAATGTGCACATCTTCTGAAAATGGCCGAAAATTCAATTTTTTCAAACAACTTTTTTTCAGAAGCAGATAGGCACTTTGGGTCTTCAGTGTAGGTATAGAAAATCGATGCTTCCGCGCATTTTGACACCACTCCCAGCTTTCGGGCGTGTGCCGTTTTCGCGATACGTAATAAGCGGGAAAATCCCTTATGACGTACTTCAAACGCGCGCTGGAACCTCAAAATGACGCCACAATCGAAAATAAAGTTGATATTTTTGATCAGTGTCAAAAACTCTAGCACATGCGACCGCAAACGTGTTTCAAATCGCAAATGGTGAAAAAATGAAACATCCTAATAAAAATGCGACAAAATACAAATTCCGGCTATAATATTTTTATTAAAATTGAGTGCCCAAACTCATCGCATGTTCCTAATTTGTCCGGCTGACAACTTCCGAAGCCGAATGTTCGCAACTTCAGTTGCGATATTGAACTACACACATCATGGTAGACGGCATAGTTGGGCATCAAATCCAGCTCGGGAGTTCGATGCACTCAGCCTTACCAGGAAGTGAATGAGAGATGTGGTGCGCCACTTCGCTGTTTCTTCCCTCCTCAACATCTTGCCGATGGAGGACGCAGTTGTTACGTAGAAAATTGCTCTTTTTTCGCTAAAAACAAACGAAATGATTCTAGAAATGGAAGAATTCGTAGCCCTCTGACGTCAGCATCATGGTCGAATCTAAGGTTAGGGTAACTAAGAAAAATAGAAAGAGACAGGAATAGAAACCGTGTGTCCAGATCCCAGACTCACCTCCCGCTGATAACAGTGTAATATCCAAGCAGTCAGTGACAACACGTTGAAGATGCGCTTGATGTTGCGGGGGTTCCCCTCCACATGACGTAATACAACGTCATTCTTGTAGAGAAAGTTTCTGAAAAAAACAAATTGATCGAGATTCAAATTAAAGGCTT
This sequence comes from Trididemnum miniatum, assembly GCA_964006365.1. NCBI lineage: Eukaryota > Metazoa > Chordata > Ascidiacea > Aplousobranchia > Didemnidae > Trididemnum > Trididemnum miniatum. Next base: position 27,666,551 of record OZ023240.1, read on the forward strand.
AGGAAGTGGGCTATGGACTTGTCCCAAACGGTGAAGTAGCAACGAATTCTAAAGAAATTGCTGAAGAATTTAACAATTTTTTTGTAACCATTGGGAATTCTATGGCAAAATTTTCATTAAATTACTCAAAAACTAAATATATATTAATCAATAAACAACCTCAAATTTCCGTACAGTATAAATTCAAACTAGAGATTAATCAAAATATAATTGAAAGAGCAACTTCAGTTAAGTATTTAGGTGTATATATAGATGAAAAAATGACCTGGTCGAACCATATGCAACAACTCTCGTTGCAACTGGCTAAAACATCCGGTATATTTTATCGTTTGCGCGAATATGTAACAAGAGAAACCTTATGCATGCTATATTACAGTTTGGTGTACAGCCGTGTTCAGGACGGAATTTCTATATGGGGAACGGCCACTAAAAGTCGTTTGTATGAAATTAATGTAAGATTAAACAACATTGTGAGAACCATTTCCTAGAAAAATAAATTTACGCATGTTACTGAACTGTATAAGGAATTACAATTTTAAAAACTGAATGAAATTTATGAGCTAGAACTCGCAAAATGTATGTACCAGCTTCATCATCATCAACTACCTGATATCCATTTTGATCAATTCACAAAAATTGAAAAAATTCACTCTCACGATACCAGACAATGCAAAAAGGCGTTCTACTTTTTACCGCGAGTTGCAAAGTCCATAGGAAAATTTCAAATTGCTCTCAGGGGTACAAAATTATGGAGTGATATAGATGACGAAACTAAAAGTATGCATTAGGTTTCCTTTAAAAAACGTTATCTTACTTTTTTACTAAGTAAGTATTAAATTGTCCTTGAAATATGATTTGAGTGCAACACAATTACGTATGTTTCCTTTGCTTGCCTTTACGTATAACCCGAGCCTAAAATCGTTTGCTTTCCCTTGATTACTCCATCTCAAACCATATTTGTTTTGCTTCGTTTTTCCCTTTTTTGTATGTCTTTATTTTTGCGAATTCATATTATAAAAATCAATTAGTTGGACTTTTACGAGTAGCTTCCTATCACGTCTTCACTCGACACGGAGCATCTTGACTTGAAAACCTAGCGGTTATTCGATGCTCCCAGCATGCTTGCTTCCTTCTTTGAATTTGTAATTAAATAGCTGACCTGTGTTTGTTTATTTTGATTTGAAGCGAGCAAAACAATAAACTACTCTACTCTCTACTCTACTCCCAATCGCCATCCCGACAGAGATGCGTTGAATCAGATGGTCGAGTGGTAAGAGCGTTCGCCTCAGTAGCTGTAGACCTGGGAGTTTCATTCTGAGTCGGGTCAATCCAATCACTTTAAAATTGCTATTCACAGCTTCCCTGCTTGACGCTCAACATTAAAGGGACAGCGTGGAGAGCAAGCCGGCAAGTTTACTAGTTGTGCCATCGGGAAAGGCACTTAGCGGGACACCCCTATCTTGGTGTGGTAGACAGATGGCTGGCAACTCGTAAGCGAGCTCGCTATAGCGCTTTGATCGCTTTCTCGTGATAGGAGGATAAATAGGCGGCAAAATACAAATGGAGCAAGGCAATGCTGGATCCACCATGACAACAGCGCTTATCCTTGCCCGCATGTTACTAACCTGCAACTATATAAGAAGGTGGAGGTCTTGATCGGTGTGATCTGTCGGGGAGGGTCGACTACACTCCCCTGATTTCGGGGGTCGGTTGGAACTTCTACGTCTGAGAGATTGAGACGCTTGGCTTTGTCTTCATGTTCACCACTAGAGGCAATAGTGACACTCTTTCGCTGTGGTTCCGGATGTACAACAATTTTCTCATTTTTTACTGTTTCAGGATCTTGGCACTCGTCAGGATTGGCCTCATTGTCTAGTTGAGACCCGCGTCGTTGACCACAAATTTCTTCTCCTTCTTCAAAGTAAGGAAACTCATCGGGGGCTGTATCTGCGTGGATTTCTACAAGAAAACGAACTAAGTTTCATTACGAAAACCTCATTATATTTGCGGTATTACATCGAAACGTGTAACGAGCGGCGGGATCCATCTCCGCGGATTAGCGTCTGGACAACGCAGCTCCGAAGAAACGTCGCAGCGGCACCGAGGTTCAATGTAATGACCTTATGGGTCGCTACTGTACCACCGACCAGTACCTTTCTTTGGTCCGTTGGATAACGGGGCGCCATCGATGACATCTTCATCTTTCATTCGAGCTGGCAAAGGACCTCTGCGGGAAAATGATTTTCGGGTATCTCCCCGCTCATTAGGTTCTGCAACAGAAGAAGTGTGAAATCACAGAAGCAATAAGAGAATTATAATGAGAAGTCACGCATAATCGGTTGTCACGCATTAACGGTTGCATTATGACGTTAAGGAATGAAAAAATTATTTCGACGAAAACATCTGAGAAGTTTCTTGCAGTTTTGTTTGTATAGTAGCAGTTCATTTCATTTCTTATAGTTCATTCTAACGAACATAGCTTTTATTGTTTTATGCTGCGTAAAAACAAACAAAACTACACAAAAAAGATAAAGTCATCACCACGAAACTCACCCATATTTGGGAGCAGAGGAAGTTGGGAAGGTTTCCGGATGAATCGATGAGCTTCTTCTTCATCCGGGTTATCCACATGCGGCTCCGCATCACTCACTCCGACTTGTGAGCGGACTTGAGGAGGATCCTTCGATTTTGGGGGGGAATCGATGGTGGAGCGATGCTTCTTGGTGGGAGTAACTGGGGGGTTGACTCCTCCGTCCCCCTCCTCTTTTCCCACCATCCTCTTCCGTGTTTCATCAGCAAGATCAACCAATCCAGTGATGAAATGTTTCTTCATCCTTGTGTCGATCTAATCACAGAAGCGCAACAATCATCTCGAGCTACCATAATACCAACCATCATAACACCAACCACCAGGCACAACCATCACAACACCAACCACCAGGCACAACTATCATAACACTAACCACCAGGCACAACCATCATAACATCAACCACCAGGCACAACCGTCATCACACCAACCACCAGGCACAATCATCATAACACCAACCACCAGGCACAACCATCATAACACCAACCACCAGGCACAACCATTAAACACTAACCACCAGGCACAACTATTATAATACTAACCACCAGACACAACCATGAAAGCACCAACCACCAGATACAACCATGAAAGCACCAACCACCAGACACAACCATCAAAGCTTCAACCATTAGACACAACCATCAAAGCACCAACCTCCAGACACAACCATTAAAGCACCAGCTAGACAATTATGCAAATTCTTTCGCTTGAATTGTGTGAAAAATTTATTTCACTACAAAAACACGAAACAAAACTCTTGTCATCTCACCAGTTCTACAAACAGGGAGGGGCTTACCTCAAGGGGAGATTACCTCGGTAGGGGGGAGATTACCTCGGTAGGGGGGAGATTACCTCGATAGGGGGGAGCTTACCTCGATCAGGCAGAATTTCTGCAAATGTGTTTATGGAAGGATTTCCTCGGGAAAACAAATAGAAAGGATTTGTTCTGCTGCAGAGTGCCCCCAAAAAAAATTGCGTTCGAAAAACGAGCGGTAAGTACGAGCAGAATTCCTCTTTAAGGTGTAAAACTACCAAATCCAAATTTTTTGAAACCCGACCTCGTTTGATGCCTGATCCATGAGGATGTTTGTTCCAGATGAGTGATTTTCCTCAAAATAGCCTTATCGTGGTAACTACTTGACCCAGGAAGCTGGTTTTTGGCTGAAGTGATGCAAAAAATGTGGTTTCCAATCTGTCTCCAATTCATTTATATAGTCTAAAATCTGTATAAACATACGTATATGGAAAAAACTCTTTTGAGAGCTATTTTCAGCTCTCAATGCCCCCAAATCACGATGCTTTCACTTTTTGCTCAAAGAATTTGTTTATATTTTGTAAGTTTAGTTCTGTTAGCAACGATTGAACTACACAACAGAAATATTGTGCACCAGCCAAAATGATGCTGATGTACTGTACAACATTGGCTTGTGAAGAAAATTGCCTAAGGAGCACTGGAATTTCAATTTCAACAATCAAGTGTCTTCTGTTCGTCATTTTTACATTGGCAATTGACGACGCTATTGAACATACGTTATGTAGTATCGATAAAGACTAGTAGTATTGATAACCAAAATATTTCCAGTTTCCCCGCTATTGCCTATGTTATGAGAAACAGATGAAAATTAGCGATATTTAATGAGAAATAAATGACTGATGCAACATTTTTTAAAAATTGGCAAAGTAACCAATACGAATCAAGAAAAACTTGCCATGTCAAATCAATGTACACATTCAGTTTGTGGTTCAATGACAAAGAAAAAGCTTATTGCTTGCCTTAAAAACTAATGCAGGTAGAAAACAACAGTGAAAAAGCACATCAAACAATCAAGGGTAAACGACTTCATAATTACTGCCAATGAATACATTGGATAAGTTTCTTGGTAGTAGTACTGGAACTTTGTGGGGTACTTTGATTGTGTGGCATGGTTTGTTGCCTATAAGCCTAGTTTTGGATTATTCGCATCAAGTCTCTTTCGGTACCAAAGTTTTTAGGAACTGATGATGAGTTGTGACTAGTAGCCATTCCGAGCACTCTTTCCGTAACATCATTCGTGCGTTGCCTTTTTTTAAACATTTTTTCAAATATCGTGTAATTTTCTGTACCAACGCAAGCATTAGGTACTTCACGTAAAAAAAGATTTGCCAGAAGCAGTAATTCAAAAAATGGCAAAGAGTCACGGCCAATCAGATCTTTCAAAGGAGTGTTTTCATCAATTTCAGGTATTTGCACTTAGCCTTGGCCAATAGCATAGCTTTATCTGTGCCATTTTTTAGTTCTTGCAGTTTTTTCCACATTTCGTTATTTTCTTTCAGACTGACTTTGTTGCTGAAAAATGAAAACACCACTTTTCTCTTGGTCAAGTAGGCCTACCAAAGGTGTTTATTCAATTTCGTTTAAGCTGCGTCTGCAAATTCAATAAATTTAGATGGCAGTGAACCTTGGTGCGTTGGAGATGTTTTTTGAAAGAATCGAACTTCATACACAGTTCTAAATCACTAACAGGGGCATTTGCTGGAAATGGAGCTGTGCGCCAATACTGTGCATAATATAATGAAAGAACACTTGCTATAAAGCAAATATGATTCAATTTTTCTTCACTAACCAACTCCTAATGCAGCACTTGATTTCAAAAAAGAGCAATTTTCATGCAACAAATGATACGTGCCATCCAGCGACCATGATAGAAAGCACGGAGTGCCCGAATGGAATAGTCAAATAACTGTGTGCCGCCAAGAAAAATGTAAGCCAACTGGACTACTTCCAAATAACTTGATGCGAATAATCCAAGACTAGGCTTATAGGCGACAAACCAGACGACACATTAAAGTATATACCACACAAAGTTTCAGTACTACTCCCAAGAAACTTATCCAATGTATTCATTGGCAGTAACTATGAAGTCGTTTACCCTTGATCGTTTGATGTGCTTTTTCACTGTTGTTTTCTACCTGCATTAGTCTTTAAGGCAAGCAATAAGCTTTTTCTTTATCATTGAACCACAAACTGAATGTGTACATTGATTTAACATGGCAAGTTTTTCGAGATTCATACAGGTCAGTTTGACCATTAAAAAAAAACATGCTGCATCAATCATTTATTTCTCATTAAACATTGCCAATTTTCATCTGTTTCTCATAACATAAGTGGGTCATACAGCGGAGAAATTGTAAAAATGTTTCAGTTATCAGTACTACCGGTACAATTTTTACTGATATTACAAAAGTTTAATAACGTCGTTAACTGCCAATGTAAAAATGACGAACAGAAGACACTTGATTGTTGAAATTGAAATTCCAGTGCTCCTTAGGCAATTTTCTTCACAAGCCAATGTTGTGCAGTGCATCAGCATCATTTTGGCTGGTGCACAATATTTCTGTTGTGTAGTTCAATCGTTGCTAACAGAACTAAACTTACACAATATAAATAAATTCTTTGAGCAAAAAGTGAAAGCATCGTGATTTGGGGGCATTGATACCTGAAAATAGCTCTCAAAAGAGTTTTTTCCATATACGTATGTTTATACAGATTTTAGACTATATAAATGAATTGGAGACAGATAGGAAACTACACATTTTGCATCACTTACGCCAAAAACAAGTTTTCTAGATCAAGTAGTTACCAAGATAAGGCTATTTTGAGGAAAATCACTCATCTGGAACAAACATCCTCATGGATCAGGCATCAAACGAGGTCGGGTTTCAAAAATTTTGGATTTGGTAGTTTTACACCTTAAAGAGGAATTCTGCTCGAAGTTACCGCTCGTTTGTCGAACGCAAGGTTTTTTGAGACACACTATTCTACAACTAAGGTTTGGGAAGCTTTACCTCGGGACTCGGAGGAAGGCTTACCTCGGGCCTCGGGGGGAGGCTTACCTCGAGCCTCGGGGGGAGGCTTACCTCGAGCCTCGGGGGGAGGCTTACCTCGAGCCTCGGGGGGAGGCTTACCTCGAGCCTCGGGGGGAGGCTTACCTCGGGCCTCGGGGGGAGGCTTACCTCGGGCAAACAGAATGGGAGGTTGATGATCTTCTTGAGATATTCGTGCCCATTCACGTTGCTTTTCACCAATGACGTGCTCATTGTGTCTTCGATGCATTTGACGGCGACACGCGAGTCGACGGCGACGAGACAGACGAATGGGGATGAATGGTCACTGAGGAGGATGCTCACTGCTTCCAGAACTGACTTGATCTAGAAACAAAACGTCACAATAATAGCGACGATAGCTTTATGACGTAGATGAAAGATGAGCGTGTCAGCACTGACGAAGATCTAGCCCGGAACATCGAAACATGGGGGGGGGGGGCTTACCCACCTTGTCCAAGGCACAGCGGTCGAGGTCGTCGATGGTGATGACCACTTTGTATTGCTGATTGTGCGAATATTCTGCACATCGAAGCATCTTGGTGATGTATTCAACCTGAAATATTAGGATAGTTGATGGGAAATCCCAATCTCGTCGCAACATGGTCGAAGTCACGGAAACGTGCGTAATAATTGTTGCTGCGATTCGCGCAAGTTTCAAACATAATATTCTTGTTTACTCAAACTCTTCATAAAAACTGGGTTTGATTGTATCAATCAGGAAACATTGCAAACACAAAACTGTTACAAGCTCTGCATGAAGGGTGGGAAGCAGCGGCCTACTTTATTTTCAATGTGGCCCGCGTCAAAACTTTGCTAAGTGTAAAACACAATGGTAGAATGGAAAGCAGTAATTATTGTTAAACTGCTTCACACTCCACAACATATGTGGCATAAAAAGAGCGCAAAAGGTTTGATTACACGATGAAAAACAACTCAACATGAATGATCAGTAAATGTGTGACGTAAAAATGTTTAATAGTTGAAGACTTGCTACTAATATCGAGGGATGGGACTCACTTCTGTCTTCACTTTATTCATGAAGCCAAGTTGCGTCGCCATGTTACCTTTCGTACCAGCTAGAGCAGCGTTGATGCGAGTTCTCTGCGAGTGGAACATGGCCCATATGAACCTCATCAGCACGAATGCGGCCGCCCCCACTGCGGGAAGCCAGGACACAATTTGTACGACGATGGGAACAGCGCGACCAGTCTGCAAGGTACAAGCGATCCGCCGCATTATGTGATCGGGATTTTTACGTTTTCCTGAAATCGCGGAAAGTTCTACTCGTCTGTAAAAATTATGACGCAAAAATTGACGTCATAATTGGCATTGTTTCTGATATCGATCAAAGCGAGATCGATTACCACCTTGGCATCAAGTGAAGTCCCAATTAGATTAAGCAATGAAGACTTGTACCGAAGTCTATCTAACTCTAGCTAAGAGAGTGAATAAAGCTTATGAATCAACATAAGAAATTAATGAACTGAAGTTGATTTAAAGCTAAATCAAACGTAATTAGAACTAGAACCAGAACTAGCTCGAACCAGAAAAAATATGACTAAAAGATTATCTCAGTGACAAAATTCACAGAGAACAAAAATGCACATTTCAAAGTCTTTCAAATAATTGAAAATTTAGTAGTGATTGAGACAACGTTATTCCGGAAGAGAGCTTGCCCTGTTTCCAACCAAACCTATTAACCAAGGTCACATTCACTTTGCAACTCACCCGCCGGTTAATTGTTAAGCGCATCGCTATCGATGCTAGAGGTTCGATTCTTGAGCCGCCCAAATCAGACACAGTGTCGCCAACGGCTCGCTAAAGTTTCGATGTTTCTTCGGAGAAGTGTCGCCCAGGCGCTAAACCGCGGAGATGGATCTCCCATCGTTACACATTTCGGCGTAATAGCGCCGCGAGTATAATGAAGATTTGAATTTGCAACTCACCCTGTAAATGTCCAACTGGAGCATATCAGCCAGGATGTAGGTGATGACTGGGAGGGAGATGAGCGCAAAGACCGCGAGAATGTGCCAGAAGAGAGTTGGAACGTTACACACTGTCTTCGGATGTTTCATGAATTGCCGCATACAACTATGCGAGTTCCCACTGTCCACGTCCTGTGTTTCACACGAACTCGAGCTGCTACTCGAGTGTTGGGATGGGGGGGTTGATGGAGACCTCATAAGGGAAGTAGTTTCGTATTGATCTCCGTGGTTGTTTCGCACGACATCATTCCTGAGATTGCGCGACGACGACGTGTTATTCGACGTCATATCGTGGCGTAATGACGTACCGCTGCGTGGCGGCGCAAATTTTTGATTTTTCGAATTGGTCGCGCACGGATCGATGAAAGTCGCTTCCACGCCAGAAAGACGAAGCGATTCAAACGCTCTGTGTGCTTCTCTCGCGTTCGAGTATTGGACCACATACCAAGTGTTGTCCTGTGTGTGGGCCTTCTTCCATTGGGACCGTGGGACGCACATACGAACCACGCCGTATTGCCGAACCACCTCAATAATCATGGACCTGCTGGGCTGGAAGAATTGCACGAAAACAACATCCTGCTGCGCTGATTCTTGTTGTTGCGCGGCTTCTTGCTCTTCCCGCGCCATCACCCGCACTTTCAACATCCGGAACAATCGTGTCGTAACACTTCCGAATTCCGCTTCGATCGCGTTTGAAAGCGTGGTAATAATGCCTGCCCACAAGGTGTCGCTGCCGGCATATTCCCACGCATTAAAGTTGACGAAGATAAACCTAAATGACGTCACAATGACATCATGATCTCATACAATCATGGGGGATTTTCCAATTTCTGTTGAAAACTCATGCCAACCAAATAGCTCTGATCTAGTTGCTCAGCGCATTGTATCAATGCGGGTGTCGATGGTGCATTCCTTGGCCGATCAATTCCTTGATCGACGGTTCAATTCCTTGGCCGATCGGCTCGCCACCGCTGCGATGTTTCTTCGAAGTTGGATCCCGCTACTCATTACAGGCTTTGGTGTAATACCGCAAGTATAATGAAGATATAATTTTGAGCCTAAAACAAGTTGCTATAGTTACTTATAAATTTCATCCGCTTCACTCGCAGAAAAATATGGTAATCTTTATCTTATACAACCCACTTATCCATGGTAGGCATGGAATCAGTGGTGGCGGTACACGAAACTCGGTGACAACACATCCAGTCCTAAACTCAACTACTCATCAAGTTTTGAACTCACTTTTTATTCGGGCTCACTTCCATCTCGAGTTCGGAATCTTGTTTCATCATGACGTCATTATCATACGTCACTTTGATAATCGCTTTTTCGAAACTTTTGATCGGGAGTTTCGTGAACGCGACAAACAGGATGAGTCGGAGGTTCTTGTGGAACTCGGAGGACCACCAGTCGTTGTTGCCACACACAACCACACCGATGGTGACCAGAGTCAGGATCAGCACGGCCAGGGCCACATATCTCGAGTAGTGGTTAGACGAGTCCGGTTCTTTAGTGACTGGTTGCGTCACCGACTTTGTGACGCTTGTTGAAATATTAGAAGTCACTGCTGATTGGTCAGCGTGGATGACGTCATGGTCTAACGACGAAATAAAGAGTGCGGGGTGAGCAGCCCATATCGAGGAGATAACGATGACAGCTAGAAGCACGAGAAATAGAGAAGTTCTAAAGCAACAACGGCAACGCCAGTCCCATAGTTGCTTTCTCGCCACTTTTGAATTGAACACATTATTTTGACGTTGCCGCCGTTCCAGTAAATCTAGAACAAAAATCAGTTAAAAATGATCGGATTTCACATGAACAGTTAGGCTACAATAGTTACAAGTTCATTCATTTATCATTACTTACAGCACATACAAGTCCAAAACACAATCATAATAAAATTCACATATAATAATCACAGGGTGACTGTGAAGGGGCCCCGAGGTCTTTAAGCCAGCAACCACCCTGTGATGCCATATTTTACGAGTATATGACATTACCACTCTGCAGGAAAATAATGTATGAAGTATGTGTACGGTGGAATATAGTGAGATTCTAATTACAAGATATCTAGGAGCTAACACATAGAAACATGCAAATACAAGGTGTAAGACACGCCCCTTACAATAAGAAAAATATGCGAATACTAACACTCAACAGAAGCACAAGGCATAAAACTCAGGGTGAACAACAATCTGAACGAGAACATAGTCAAGTTGACTTAAATCAACCAATTAGGACTCTAATAGTAGCTTTTTGTATTCTTTTTTAAAGTTTCCAAAAAGAAGATTTCTTATTTTGTTAGGAGTTGAATTCCAGATTTTAACACCAGCATATTTCATTGACTGTTGGGTTCGTTTAGTCATAAAAAATGGTAGTTAGTTATAAAAAATTATCAGCAAATTGGTGGAAGAGTGAGAATTCGTAGAACTCGCTCAAATCTGTGTGTTGCGTTGTTTTGTCACAGAACGTTTTGTCGAGTTGCTCGGCGAAAAAAATCGTCCAATAAAAATAAAGTTAATCGAAACCCAAGGAACTCTAATTACATGTCGGTCACCCAGTCCACCAATCGTGGGCTTTTCTGTGTCAATTTTTATGTCATAATTACCCTGTCCAAATGCCAAACTTTCGAGGGATTTAGCGGTTTTCGGTTCGAGTTCCGCATTATGACGTCAAAAAATTGATTATGATGAAGGAACCAGAACCAAGAATCGGGAGCCTAAATCCCACTACATTGCACATGTGGACTGGGTGATTGAATGCGCGGCGTTTTACAATTGTTGATGAGGGGACCTCAGGTCCTAGTTCATAAAGCCAGGACATGTTGTGGACAGGGCTAGTCACAGCAGTAAACTTTCGAAACAGGAACTTATAAATCGTGGCAATACTGTCGCAAAACTAGTTTGCCATTAAGTTAAACAATCGCAAATTCAATCTCGCCAGCGCCGCGACTGATTGTTGGTCGATAACCTGGTAGGCGCTGCGTTTGTGCGCAAAGTAAACAGAAAAAGGAAAACTAACCACAGTGAAACTCAAAAAATGGACGTTTCGACAACATAGATCCAGCTGTTATCATCAGCGGTGTAAGCAAAGCAGTACAAAAGGCTGCTGATGATGACAGCTGAATCTATGCAGTCGAAACTTCCACTTCTGGCTTTAATTTTCTTCCTTCAACAGAAAACGCTAACGTGCCTTACTTCTGACATGTTTGAGCAGAAATGATTTTCCGCTTCCCCATCTCGCAAAGATTCCGATTGTAATGGGAGTGCTGACTCGATCGATCTTCTCAGCTAAGGCTTCAGCATAAACAGAGTGACCCAGGTAATCTACTCCACTGTCACTGTCGTTAAGAATATTTCCTAAAACCAAAAATTAACTAAAATCTTCATCAAAGTTGCGGTATTACGCCAAAGTGCGCAACGATTGGCGGGATCCATCTCCGCGGTTTAGCGCCTGGGCAGCACCTCCGAAGAAACATCGCAGCGGCGGCGACGCTGTGTCCATTTGTCCGTTGGCGATATTGTCTCGATTTGACCGGCCCGGTAACCAAACCTACGACCATCCACGCCAATAACGGTGGCTTCACCTACTGGTACATTAACAAATCAAGCCATAAACCTGTCCTAGCCTAGCTACAAGCCAGCTTACCTTTCGGTTTTACGAAGTCAATGATACTTGGCTCCCCTGCCGTCGCCATACTCATTGCACAGCTGATTACGTCCCAGCGCGTCGTGAAATTACTGACTTCATTCGCTTGATTAAAACACGCTTTCAATAAATAAACTTGACAAACTTACAATTACGTAGAACTGGTCAGTTGCTGAACAGACTGCCTCGTCTCGCTCAATAATAACAAAGATCTGTCTATTGCGTAACAATTGTCAAGACTAAAAAAAAACAAGAAATTGATAAAAAGGCTTTACATGGCGTTTTCGCGCAATTCAATCGTCTCAGTTTTATTTCCAACTTCTCGTCTTCGTTTTGTAAACAAGTGGTTCTGATAATCATCCCCTTCCTTCTGTAATTCGTATTTCCAGCTCTTTTTAGCCTGACTTGTTTGCGCTTAATTGAATATTAACAAGCGATTTGATGGCGCTGCTAGTTACTACGTCATATTCGCTCCCGACTTGTCCCAGCAGCGCATCGCAAAAAGGAAATCGAAAGTGATTCGTTACGTTCTATATTAATTGCCGATTCTGCTGGCAAGTACTTCAAAGCGAATAGCGTAACCTAATCTTTGAAGTTCCAGCCCATTCACATTCACTAGCTCGGGAATGCTCTACTGAAAGCTAGTGCTGCCAAATTTAAATAAGTGATTAAACGCGGTTCAAGTTCTCTTTTGTTTCGCTTCGCTTTGGTAATTCAATAGCCGTATCGCGACTGCTTGTGACATCATAAAACGCTCGATTGGTGTGAAGTGTCTAGCTGGGGCTCAGTGCTGGTGAGTCTAGCTTATTGAATTAGGAATGGGCAAATATAAACTTTGGGCAAATTCCCAAACTTTTCACAAATAAATTAAATTTTTAAAGCCAGTTTTCGACACGGTATCAGCCTACAGTACACTTGAACCTATTTGCAGCCAGTTTCATACGATTTAATGGGGTAGGCGTTCTTGAGTGAGAGGGTTTATACTGATTAAGGCGAAAAAACATTCTCGAATATGCGTGCTACTTAAACTAAGCGCTTTGGAACGCCATAAACAATAATCGATTTCTCCTCAAGCGTCAAGCTGTCGCGCTGAAGCCTTTTCATTTCAAAATTTTATTCCGTTTCAATTCTATTGAAAAAAAAACTAATCTGTCAACAACTACATGGTCAGTGTATGTTTTCATCTCCCCCTCCCCCCTTCTGTGACGTGAAATGCCAATACATAAAAAATGAATGTTTTCTTTTTCGTGATTTATTGCTTTCAGCTGTATGTTATGATTAAAGGGGATGAGAGTCATTAAAGTAATATTTTTTTCGGTAGCGCAAAAACTTATGAAACCGATAATCGCCAAAAAACTTCGTTGACACGAGGTCTATTTAAGGAGTTACAAAGTCATAAAAAGTCGTATTTTCTTTTTTAGGTCATAAAATATGACCATTGATTTTTGTTATGAAATACAAATTATTAAACCCCAGTACCACCGTAGATACAGTTCCTGTAGGCTTTAAACTTGATAATTTTACGATGAGAGGGACAATGAAAATTTTCAAGTTTTTATGCCGAGTTTCACGAAGCATTTGAAGCGACTTTTTTATTATTAGTTTAGGAAAAAAGTTAAAAAGCATTGTGGAGACGAGTAGACCAAATATTTCTCTAGCATTGTATGCAAAGTTGTTGACATACCAGCCTACATCAGCGTCTGTAGAACGGCCATTTTCGATGTTAAAATCCATGATTCATGAAAACCGAAATGTTACTGATGCACACGTCGCATTCTATTAGAAAATTGTATTCAACAGTTGAATATCTTACTTATTGTAAGATGCACATTTGAATTTTTTTTAGTAATTTTCAAGTGAATTCTTCGTTCTTACCTTTTGAGTATGTTTTTGTTCAAAGTGGATGTTTAGACTTACGTATGAGATGCTAATTACGGAAAACAGCATAAATTTGCTGTCCTAAATATAAAGTCATATGTTTCAAAATAAAAAGTCATATTTTTCGATTTTATAGGTCATAAAAAATCGCCCTAGTTATGATTTCTTGATTGTTGCGCGTAGAAGTAATCTTTACTTATTCTTTCGTGTTGTTTTTATTTCATTTCTTGCCTACTTTCTTTCCTTTTTAATTCCTTTCCTTTTGTTTCAAAATTTCGACAGTAAAAATTTTTTTCAAATTTTTTTATTTTATGGGAAGTAAACAATGCGATCTTGATCTAAAATTAATTGTCATATTTTGTAGAGTAAACAAACGTCATCGTTACTTATTACTGACGTGGCTTTTCGCAACTTCGCGCAGAGATCTCTGCCATCGCGATTTTTCATTGTTCGTTCTACAAGTTTCTCTGTCATCCAGAGTTCACTGTTTCTATATAATAAAATTGTGATGTGTGTCAGAGGGGTTTTATCTGTGTGTGGTTGCATTGCTGAGCTGCCCGAACTCAGAGCTGGATGTCTCGAGACGTGTCTCGGTCTCGAGACACGTTTTTGAGTGTCTCGGTCTCGTCTCGGTCTTGCCATGCCAATGTCTCGTCTCGGTCTCGGACCTTGAAAGTCTCGGAAAATGGTCATGTCTCGATCGAGACATGAAAAAGTTTTGGATTTGAAACAGCATTCAGGTCTGTGATACGGAAGCAACAATGGTACTTACCCGATGTATTCAAAGTAAAACATTGTGCGTGATTTTGCACTTTGCAAAAACATTTGGCCACATTTTGTTTAGACCGTTTTGCTTTGTTGTTCAGGCCTGCACAATTGCAGGCTTTTGCTTTCTTTTTGTGAGCAGCATATATGAAAACTGGTCTATTTCAACCACTAAGCACATGCATTCGATGGTAATCTATTCTAGACCAGGGATGTCTAGCCTTTTAATTTATGAGGAACCCATTGCAAAATTAAATATTTAACTAGGCCGCAAAGCGACCAGAATTCCAATATTTCATATTATAGTTCTAAGAAAAAAAATTAACCATTGATAGGTAGGCCTTGTACTGAGCCGCATTTTGCTGAAAATGCATCTTTTTTAACAACAAAGAAAATTTAAAAATCCATTAATATAATTAATTAACGTAATAATTAATCCAATAATGTTAATTTAGTTTTAACTTTTAACAATATGGCCTTCACTCAAAGCCATAACGACCGCTAGCCACGTCTAAAAAATTAAAATATTTTTTATGGGCAAACGGTGTGTCAAATCAAAACATTTTCAAAAGAGTAACGTGTCATAAGTCATAAAATTAAGGTTTCTACAAATTTGTTCCCTATGAAAGATGCTATTCTCGTCTGGTTTACAACAGCTATCAAAAGATTATTCAAAGTAGTCCAGGCCCAAAAAAGGCTTCAAATCGAAAAAAAGTGCAGGGATTACAGTTGCGGGAAATTTGGTTACCGACATGGGAAGTGCTTGCAGATTTGAGCTAGCTCTTTTTATGAGAAAGTTATCAACCAGATAGATTTTCAAAAATGCATAGTGTCACAATGGCTTTAAAATGTTTATGTTAATTACTGTAATTTATTATTTATCAAATATAAAGTGTTTTGATTAAATTTCATGAACTCTCTCGTGCTCAGTACTTGATAAACTTGCTGAAAAATTGTTTTAACGGAGGATAGTGGGCTGCAATGCCGACATCCCTGGTCTAGACCAACATAGCCTACCAATAACTTTTTGTTTAGAGTTTTCTTGACATCTTTTTCGTTAGATTAAAAAAGAATATTGGGCCGTGTAATCGTATGCGAGAGGCATTGCTTGCCTTGCAAGCTACAAGGACTTAAATCTTCTATGATAATAAGCTGTTTCGTTGTTATTATGGTGAACTCGTTAAATCATTAATTGTAATCGTTCAAAGGATATGACCAATAGCACATTTATAATAGGCTACATCAGTTCGTAACCGCGACGGCTTCATTGCTTCATTTGCTTTTGATAATGTCATTTTGCTGTAAAGTTATTTCAATAACTTGGCTTAGTAGAGCCCATACTCCAGAGTATTACTATCGTTTTTATATTTTCTAATTTTTGGCTTATGAAGTCTCGTGTCTCGTCTCGAGTCTCGTAACTTTAAAGTCTCGTCTCGGTCTCGAAGCTATGATGTCTCGTCTCGGTCTCGGTAGGTTCGGTCCTCGTTCCAGCTCTGCCCGAACTATAAATACATGTTGATAACTTTGTTCTAAGGGTGACTGCTCTACTAGAAGACCTAAAGGTCTCTTTGCAGTCAGCATTCTCCCTGTCCTGTTTATTTCTTGTTTATTGCAACTGTTATCTTTTTTGCTGTTGTTAAAGACAATTGAATTGCGTGAACTGAACTGAAGAAATTTGATTTCTTTATTTTTATCCTCCTGTCACGAGAAAGCGACGGAGGCGCTATGCATAGGACGATTTAGACTCGCTTAGGAAAAGCCTTTGTTTTCAAGTTTTCCGCTTGAGCTTTGCTTCCGACTTCTTTAATTTGCTGCTTGTTAGATTCCACCAAGCAGAGTAATTATCGTGAAGCATCTTATCCAAGGACGCAACAACGAAGCTTGGTGGGGAGTTCAACCGTCAACCTTGCGATCAAGGCCGTCGTAAAAACGACGCTCCGAACCCCAAACGTAATGACATCCTTCTTCATAGAGAAGGTATAATTAATTATTGATGAATCCTTCGCGAATTCGCGTCGCGGCACCGGCGTCTTTATGACGAAAAAGTAGCAGAGCTTGCAAGTTTTGATGATTTCGAGTCTTTGGGCTGCTCTCATTGGTTGCTCTGTAACGTGCATTGCTGCAAGTTCGTGCAGCAACGCACGCGTAGTCACGTGGTACGACATGCTTCAGCGATGAGCCAAAATATCTTGAACTGAAAATGTAAGTGACATGCTAAATGTAATGGATTAGAAAAAGTGTCAAACTGTTCCGCATCAAGTGTCACCCTCAGTGTCATCGATTTCATATTATTTACTTGATTATGTCATCACAGCTAAAACATACGCAGTCACATAGTATTGTTGCATCACAGTTGAGTGGAAATTAATAAACTAAAACCTCTTCTTTGTCCGCTCATGATCGCTTCATTGTCAACAACATCCATTCAAGTTCATCAGGCGTAAAAAACATTCGGACAAATTACTAACTCCTGGTATTTAGCACCAAACTTAAACTTGTTGTTTTTTTTATTCATTTTGTAATTAGCTGGAGGCAAGCTCTTCTGCACTTTTCGCAATCAACTTTCGATCGTTAACAAATTAAACTCAAAGTTTTAGACATTCCTCTGCACTGGACCTCGACGACAAAGAGACAAAATTGAGGAAATTATGTTCTGATTCAAGCGAAAATTTAACTCAATTTTATTCTAACGTGAATGGACATGTGACACGAATCTCCCAGAAAAGAACTGTTAAAAAACAATTGTGTTCAACTCCGGTTGGTCCAGAGCCCGGGCGGGGGCTGATGGAACTATAAACCCAAGCTCACCACAAAAATAGGCCCATCAAAAGCACATAGTACAGTAAAAGCAACTTAAGTGGTTTTGTCTAGAAATAGGTTTAGAATAACTTCAAGGTATTTTTGTCAAAACCGTAGAAATTTGAAGACTGGGGGGGGGGGGAAGCTAGATCTCCTTCTTCATACTTCGAGCCCCTTTTATACTTCCACTTGTGCTTTCACTTAAAATCGAGCCTTTTGCTTTGAAGTTTGCAACCTTGGCACTTGGGCGGTCATTGTTGTGGTAGTTTCAAGGGGATACATTAAATGCAGATCATTTAAGTAAGTAAGTTATAAATTAGCACAAACATTACCTCATTTGCATTTCAAATAAGCAGATTGCTATGCCAGAAAAAGCAAAAATCGTGTACAGGTAGAATTCAATCTCGCAAAAATGGGGATGTCACTCGATACTCATTGCTTCAGCACAAATAAAGTGAAAATGGTCGTCGCATTTTGAGTTTTGAGGTTGCATCTTATGTATCACCTGTGGCTAGGATATAAGGACACATTAGTCAAGCAGGAAATGTTTAGTCATTCATTCTCTTACTCTTATGATAAAAACTGAAACTGAATTCCACAACGCTGAAGTCTGGACCAAATTTAACAATATTTCCATCAATAAAAATGTCAATTAATGCTTGGAAGTTTTACTTGATAATAAATTGAATTGGGAACAGCATGTCCAGTATGTTGTGAGCGGTGGCAAAACATAGCGCAGCCAGAGAAGTTTTGATCAAGCTAAGACACTATGCGTCAGTAGCAGAATTGCGTAATAAAAATTTCGGTATTGTTATCGTTTATTCTTATTTGCATAATGGTGTAACGGCTTGCTGGGGTAATGCTTCATCTAAATACACAGCAAAAATTCAGATTACGGCGCAGCTAAAATGGGAACTAAAACTTCCTTTTTTAGAAAAAAACTTACGATTTACTCGCCCTTAAACTTACTAAAATTTAACAACATTTTTGTTTTGAAGTTTCAAACTTTGTGTTCAGATTTCGATGCAAAATTCTTTCTGCATGTTTCAACGAGAATTTTCGACAAGCTGCGCAAGCTCACCATCACTCAACTCGATTTAATTCAAATGTAAATTGGGTAGCCCCATGTAGCCTATTGTGACAAATCAAATACGCAGTGGTCAATTCGGTGCATAAGCTGCAATATCTGGCTCAATTTACCGACTGATATACAAAACAATTCGCAAATAAGTTTAAATGCTCTTGTGAAAAAAATTAAGCAAATTCTTGGCGATGAGCAATACTAGAACGGCTGCAGGGTGTAACCTACAAGATCATCATGCGTCAACTCTTGGAATCCTCTGTTTGGCATCAACTCACATATCTGTGACTGTAACTTTTGCAATTTTCCGGCGATACTTTTCATTCTAATATCCATCTCATCAAGTGCTCTCTGTACTTACCGCTTACTTCGTTACTGTTATTTTGTTTTCTATTATTGTGAAATTTTTTATGGTTATTACAGATGAGTTTCTGCAGACTCGGCGACCGCGTCAGCTCCCCAGCACTGGACAGTGAAAACATCGTCTTTTCGTAGCCTCTCACCAGAAAGACATTGCAATTTTTTCTCTAGTTCTATCATAATGGGCATTTATCGCTTTTTGCTGTTTCACACGTCGTGCCTTTCTGGTAAAAAGTAAACTTCTCTCTCTCTACTATTAGTGATAACTAGGGTTGGATTGAATTTGAATTTTGAATTTGAATCCGTTCACGAGTTCTTTTTTCAAAGTCAATGAATTTGAATTTGAATTTCGTTTTTTCAAAGTCAATGAATTTGAATTTGAATTTCGTTTTTTCAAAGTCAATGAATTTGAATTTGAATTTAAATTTCGTTTTTTCAACGTCAATGAATTTGAATTTGAATTTCGTTTTTTCAAAGTCAATGAATTTGAATTTAAATTTCGATTTTTCATCGTCAATGAATTTGAATATTTTGATTAAACAATTGACGAACTTTGAGTTTTTCGATTTAAACCTTACAAAGCAAATGTAGCAATTTGTAATTGGTTTATATCAGTTAATGTTGCAAACGTTCCATAAAATTTTATCAAGCCAACAGAAAGTTTATGATGGCAATTATGACGCTGCAAGGCGCTTTGAAGTTGTTTTTGGGCCACAGTAACCTCCCTAGTGCACCTGCTGGAGAATAGACTTTACACTCAATCGCTCGGATTTCATGTCTTTAAAGGTTTTTATAGCATTTTAATTTGAAGTGAAGTTGCCGAGAATGAAATTCGTCTTTACGTCAGCAATTTCCCACATGAGATCAATAAAGCTTATTTATTTCACCAACTGGCGAGCGAAAGAAAAGATACGAAGTTTCAACTTCAAACTGTTTTCGTAAAATTAATTATAAGTGCAAGATAAGAACGATTTATAGTAGCTTATCAATACAAAGGTCGGATGGCCGGACAATGCTTTCTCCTCTCATATAGAGTAGAATGCACATTTATGCGCAGCGATCTTGAATGTGAAATAGCTGCGTTTGATCTATGGTTTCACTAGGCGCGGTCTATGGTTTCACTTGCCGCAGAGACGTTTCAGAGGCTGTTGCTTATAAAATGCAATAAAATTGTTTCGTAGTCGTTAAAAATTTGTTCGCGTGCTTTCTTTATCTCTTCGATTTCGTTAATTGTTCTTCGTGTTTTCTAATAAAAGTTATGTTTGTTTGCATCTTGTACTGTCATTTTTGTAGTTAGCTACACTTTTACTTTATTTTACGCATTTCTTCAGTGAAAATATTTTGAACAAGTTGCTACTCGCTAAACTTACAGTACTTAAAAATATTTCTTGTTTTAAACGCATAATTATAGTAATCTGGCTGACCAAGTATGGAATTAGTAGAGGTGGCTGATGAGTGGCGACACTGGTGAGTATACTGGTGACTGGTAAGTTGGATTGAATTTGAATTTTGAATTTGAATCCGCTCACAAATTTTTCATAAATTTGAATTTGAATTTCGTTTTTTCACAGTCAATGAATTTGAATTTAATTTCGTTTTTTCAAAGTCAATGAATTTGAATTTCGTTTTTTCAAAGTCAATGAGTTTGAATTTGAATCTGAATTTCAAAATTAGAAAAAAAAATAAATGGATCCAACCCTAGTGATGACTGGTTTTCTATAAGCGACTGCTAAGTTGTAAGAAATGAGCAATAATCAAAAAGATGGAACATCCATCACTTTGATATTTACTGGACAAAGTGAAAAGGTTTTTGTCTTAAATTTCTTGAAAGCTGTTTTAAATCACGGATATACTGTACGAATACTAAACGTATTTACAAAAAAAAATTTCGGGGGCCAGGCCTCCCTAGACCAGGGGTTCTTAACCTTTTTTGTGTTATTTACCCCTTACCGTTTGAAAAAAGTATAATTTACTCCCAGTGCAACACTTTCGCCATTTTAATACTGAAAATTGAAGTTTGTTTTAGTTTACACTTCAGAAAAATTACCCCCTCGGTAAGCAAAATTTACCCCCGGTAAAGAACCCCTGCTCTAGACTAAGCGTAGCCTCTGCTCCAGCAGCCGCAACGTGAAAGCGTAAATTCACCCTTGAAACTTGCCGTAATTTGAAACTAAATGTATAAAAACTGGCGAAATATAATCAATGTTCAGCTCCCGATAACCTGCTCACGTGTCGGTGTTTCGTTAACTTAACAATAATGCACCGGTAATGATGTAGTATGTCACCCTCCCCCGAGTCACCTTTCCCAGAGCGTTTTTCTGGCTGTGCCTCTATCTCAATGGGGGGGCATTTTTAAGCTTTGCCATGAGCGCAATTTTATGTAGATGCGTCACTGGTGGTGTCATCACACTTCCTAGCTGCTGGCGAAATCCGTAGAATATTACTGACACTCAATGTGTTAAAAAAACGTTGTTTGGGCATCGGTACTCCTTTTATTGATTTTACGGTGTATTATTATAGCTCATTGATAGGGGCTGAAATGTAGGCCTGAAGTGATTACAGCCCCAGGCCCATCAAATCTTCAGTACGGCCCTAGGTTGGTCGAAGGCCTATAAGGCCGTTCCAGAACTCGATGGCGAGACAACGTTAAAGAGCTTAGTTGGTCTCGCCTTGGCGTTTCATCAGAGCTTTGTCGCAGCGAATCGAGATGCTTGGAGGCTTCAACTCAAGCAGCTGCTCCCTCGGCTCCTCAGAGATAGGCGGGTTTAGAAAAGCTAGTTCGTCATCTTAATTTATCTTTGTGCAAATCCAAAACTGCGCAATACATTTTGCGCGGTGATACTAGAAACCGAGTTGGAGCAATATCGGCCAAATTATTAGAAATCATGTTTTTGATTAACGTTGACAAGATAAGGTAGTGGTTGGAAAATGGTGCACCTCCCACGCTAAAATTTACCAAGAAAAACAATTTACAAGAATTGGAATTTCATATTTTAAAGCTGAGCTGCGAAGTAAAATTGCAAACTCGCAAAACACAGCTCTGTAAAACAAATGCGCCGTTCAGATGGCCGAGTGGTAAGAGCGTCTGCTTCTGGATCGGTAGACTTGGGGTTCGATTCCGAGTCTGGTCAAACCATCGACTTAAAAACTGGTATTCAGAGCTTCCCTGCTTGACGTTCAGTGTGGAGAAAGCCGGCAAGTTTACTTGTTGTGCCGTTGGGAAAGGCACTTAACGGAATTACCCCATCTTAGTGTGGTAGACAGATGGCCGGTAACTCCTAAGCGAGCTTGTATAGCGCATTGATCGCTTTCTCGTGATAGGAGGATAAATGTGCCAATAATAAAAAAATTTAAAAAAATACCTGCTTTCTACGGCCATAACGCTTAATCAAAGAAAATGTTTCACTTTTTATGTGTAATATTGGTTCTTCAGTGACGGTTTTATGACAGTTTTATCGTTTAACGGTTAAAGTAACGTCAATACCTTCAAAGAACGGATCCAGAGCGACCGGACCATGATCCAGATCTATTTTATCCATTTCAATCTCATTTCTCTCTCCGTTTCTTCCACCGAAACATGTAACGAGTGGCGGGATCCATCTCCGCTTCTCTGCGTTTGGACAACACAGCTCCGAAGAAACATCGCAGCAGTGGCGAGCCGTTGGCGACACAGCGTCAGATTTGATCAGATCTAAAAATCGATCGAACCCTAGATCTCCTGCGCAGAAGTCGTTACCACCGCTCCAATCGGTTGTATATGGGGGGAAACAGTATAACCAAAATGCTTTAAATGTTTGGGGGTAATGCGCAAACGAGAACAAACATGATCGATTGATTCATGCAACAACGAAACAACAACGTCAAAACTGTCACATGATATTCATTAAACAATTTCGCGATTACGCGAGTGTACAGCGTGTTAGTAGCAAGTCACCTGGGGGCAGAGTTGGGCAGTACCGCGGTACAAAAGTACCGCGGTACTGTAACGCGGTACATTTTTAGTACCGTTATCGGTACCGTCGATACTTTATAAAAAATGTACCGTTTTTGGTGCCGTCGTTACTTTATAGACGGTTTTACTCGATATTTCGGTAACTGTTTTTGAATAAACTTAAGAGAGCAAAAGCAAAAAAATTTTCGGTATTTTCCACGAAAAGCATTTTCAAAAAGTATCGCAAAACAACGTTGTTGTAGATCAGTGGTCGGCAACCACCGGGCTGCGGCCCCCTATTTGCCGGATATCCAGTATCCGGTTATCCGGAAAATTTGCTATCCGGCTCATCCCGAGTTGCAAATAACGAAACTAAAAAAAAATTAATTAAAATTCCCCAACGCCAGAGCTGGGCAAACTTCGGGCCGCTTTCAGATCTTCTTTTTTGCTCTTCATCGATTTTCAGTGGAAAAATAGTAGATCTGCGGACGTGTAGACCTTTTTTTATTTTTGCTCATCAATGGTTTGTGGGGGCAATGTGGACCCACACTTTTCAAAAAGGGGCGATTGTGTAAAAAAGGTTGAAGACTGCTGGTTTAGACTATATGGAAAAATTTATTTCTGTGTCATTGGATCAAAGTAAAACTATAAACTTTGATCTGCAAGTTCTGAGAAAAATATAAATTTTGACTCATCTAAAAGTTCTGAGTATGCTGCTACTGATACACCAACCTCTGCTAAAAGTGGCATTAAAAATGAAAACATTCTCCCTCAATGCAATGATGAATTTTGCACAGTAAGAACCTTTGCAACATTTTTTTGTATATAAGCCATTAAGCTCTTTCACGTCCTTATTATTGTTCGAATCTAGCAACGTAGCCTGATAAACAAGAGCGTGACAAACTTTTCTGCGCTCCAGGGAAAGTTTCTGATAATGATACTCCTGAGTTATACCTAGCTTCATAACTAATGCAGGAGATGAACAGATTATAGATGTTGCCATACATGAGAATGCTTGTTTCAGTGAGCGTGCCGCTTTCGCCTTGTTGATATAACCGACGTGCTCGCTAGCAGTAGCAAAATTCGCGCGTGACTACAGTGCAGATCTTACACTAGCACGAGATGCGACAAAAAGCTTGATAAGGTTTTAATTTCGTGGCTTTGCAAGACGTAAACAAAAACAAAAATTCATTTTTAAGAAAAAATTTTCTTGTGAAAAGTACCGAAAATTGGTGCCGAGTAACGATATCGTCGTTACTTTTTCAAAAATGTACCGTTATCGACACCGACGGTACTTTTTTAGTAAAGTATCGGTACCGATATCGTTGTTACTTTTAAAGTACCGAGTGTCCAGCTCTGCCTGGGGGTAAGAACACCTCAGCGTCAACGTTTGGATTTTGATATCATAGGCCCCCCAAACTGTCCCTTTGTATCCACGGTCATAACCAGCGAAATAGGTCAAGACAAACCACAATACTGACATCGTGTCCACATATTTAAAGACAAGTTGACGATCCCTACCCGAGTCCGATGATCACTTTCAGCACAATTACATGATACAAAAAATGTTCATAACGGTTTGACCTAACTCTTCGCCTACGTGGCCACTGATTTTATGTTGTTGAATGCGACGAGTAAAAACAATTTCTCCCTGTATTTTTCAAACCAAAATTGAGAGAAACAGTGGCGCAGCGAGAACAGGGGGGGGAGCGCAGAGAGAACAGGGGGAGAGGCGCAGCGAGAAGAGGGAGAGGCGCAGCGAGAACTGGGGAGCAAGGAGAGGGGGAAGGAGCAGTGAGAAGAGGGGCAGCGAGAAGAGGGGGAGGGGCAGCAAGAATAGGGTGGGGGGCGGAGGAGGGCCATAAACTACAAAACCCTTACTAAAAGTCAAACCCCCCCTTGCATACGATCCTGGAAATAGAACTACGTCATCACAAACCTTGGGTGTCGAGGTGGTGCTCAGCTCGTACAGTAGAATTTCAAATATTTTCTAAGAGTCGCACCGAACCGCAGGACGTGATACCGCTTGTTTCGTGAGACCTAAACAGTGTCGATGAAGCGCCAGCTCGTTCGTGCTACACGAAGGCTTTATCACGGGTTGTTTTGCACAATTTATTTACAAACACGTTACTCATGCATCAGGTCAAAAAAAGAGACGAAGCGAAGAGCAATGTTACTGAGTAGAAAATCACTGAAAAGCATAGAAAATGGTTCTAGAAACATCAAAATCTTGAATGGATTTTTAAACGAAATTTTTTCAATACAAAACTTCTTCAAAACACTGACATTCCTTAAAAATCATCTCAAATTCCGACTAGCTACCACAAGGCAGCTCAATATTTGTTTCTTTTGCGATGATTTGCCTAGAATCGAATTTGAAATCTACAACGAGTCAGTTTATTCTGCCATCAATAAGACTGAGTGTGAATCTTCTTCAATAAGATTTCGGAGTGTTCTTAAAGAAACTGATGTGACTCGTAGATGTGTCAATCTTGTTTCCAATGTACGGATTGTGCAGACAGTAGAGGATAAATACAAACACGCCCTGCAGGCCGTTCACAATCGCGTTCAAATACATCATCACCACTGAAGCGTGAAGTGACGTAAGACCTGATCATGAAAGAGAGCTTCAACGTTATAAAAAAACTAATCAAGCAGCAAAGCAAAGGAAGGTTGAGGTCGAAGTCTTCATTGCTCTTCAGATGACCGAATGGTAAGAGCGTCCGCCTCTGGAGCTGTAGTCACGGGTTTCATTCCGAGTCGGGTCATTAAACCAATGACTTTAAAATTGGTATTCACAGCTTTCCCGTTTGATGCTAGCATCAAAGGGGCAGTGTGGAAAACAAACAAGCTGGAAACAGCGATGTCGTAACAACGCGACAATAAAATAAACAAACGGGAACTTTTCCACTAATTCACTGGGTAAAAATTCTTTCAATTTTGGGTTCGTTTCCGCAATCGGTTAACTAACCACATGTATCCCTGCTGAGTTGCGTGGGCGTGAGTAGCGAACACGTGGAAATTGGTTGAATGCAACCACTCAGTCGCGTTTGAGATTCCTGTTTGTTCGTTTGCACAATTTAATAATTTCAGCCTATGCACAACTCGTTTGAATTTTACCAGCGAGGAATCCGATTGCCCATGGTAGGCCCAGGGTGGTGACCAGGATAAGTAAGGCCTTGAATGTGGATTTAAGATTCTGCGAGTTTGAGTGAGAGGTGCTGCGCAACTCGTTTGAAAAGTGATTCATCCGCACGATTTGCCAAAATACCTGAGAATACATGATAACTCGATCGCGACGTTATGGTATATTTTTAGTATATGATTCGTTCAAATCCTGAATCTCGGGTTCAAATCCGAGTCCAGTCAACATGACTGCACATTGGCTTTTGCTTGGCTCCTGAGAGATTTCTGGAACCCGGGACAAAATATAGTAGCTGGATTACATAGAACCTTTTAGAAAAATAGTCAGGGTAAATTTCACAGCATCCTCTAAAAAGTCGCACTCCCCCGACCCGTCGTAGCCTTTTGAGTAATATGCACTACGGGGTTTCCCTACTCAGCGCCACTGGGTTCTTGTTAGATCCGCAGCTTTGTCACCAAGATTCTGGCCAGTTGATAACTTTGTGAATTGAACAATGCTGCTATCGTATTTAGTTGCATATTTCCCCTTCTATCACGAGAAAGCGATCAATGCACTATTTGACCGGGTCGGTCAAATTGGACAGAGTATTGCTATTGACTCGCCGCTGCTGCGATGTTTCTTCGGAGCTGTGTTGCCCAGGCTCTAAGCCGTGGAGATGAATCCCGCTACTCGTTACACGCTTCGGTCTGATATCGCTGTGTAAAGAAATTTCAAAAGGTGACCGCGACATCAAACAACATTGATTTCAAGAAGTGCGTGATCAAGAAATACTGCTGGAGTGCCCTGCTGTACGGTTGTGAGAGCTGGACGCTTCGATATCGTGACGTGAGGTTATGGCTATGGAGAAGAATTATGACCATCAAGTAGAGTGACAAATGACGATGTGCTGATAAGAGCAAATGAAGAACGCTGCCTACTTAACACCATAACTCGTCAGAACGGCAACTACTTACAGATCAGATGGCCGAGTGGTAAGAGCGTCCGCCTCGGGAGCTGTAGACTTGGGTTTGATTCCAAGTCTGGTCAAACCAATCACTTTAAAATTGCTATTCACAGCTTCCCTGCTTGACGCTCAGCATTAAAGGGGGCAGTGTGAAGAGCAAGCCGCCAAGTTTACTTGTGTCGTTTGGAAAAGGCACTTAGCGGGATTCCCCCATCTTAGTGTGGTAGACAGATGGTTGGCAACTCCTAAGCGAGCTCGTATAGCGCATTGATCGCTTTCTCGTGATAGAGGATAAATATGCAACCAAATAAAAAATGCAAACAACTACGTAGGGCATCAACTTTGACATGGTAGCATCCTCGAAACGAAGATCAATGGTAAAAGAACGAGAGGGGGAAAATGAGTGGCGTGATTGGACGATCTCAAACAGAAGGCAGGTGTTAATTTTTATGGAGAACTGAAGCGTTTGTGTGAAGACGGAGGAGAAGAAACTTACGATGACTTTTAATTGAACGATGACTTTTCAAACTTCCTTTTCTTTTTCACTCTCAATTTCCCACTGTTATATGTATAATTGTGTGTAACCTGACTTAGGGTAGAATAATAATAAATATAATGAAGATTTGATTTTAAATCTACTCACCAACTTCTCATACCTTGAGGGCAATTCCCAGGTTAAACAGCAAGGCCAGCGATACTGGGGCAGTGACGAAAGCAAAATACACGGGCTGGTTCGAATCCAACCAGCAGTATTCGTATTTGGGCAAATCAGTTGCGAGATTCCGTTTGTGTTGGAAATTATACAAGTAGCTCTCTTTCACATATGTCCCCAATGTCCATCCGACCGCCACAAACATACAAGTCAAAAAGAAGGGGGTTCCCCAGCCCACCAGGAGGTTGAGGACCACCCGCTTCTTCATGTTCGATGTCCCGTATCGAAGCACGTGATGTGACGTCAACAAGTACAAGCGAATTCCTTCGACAGACATCCACATCGCTGTAACAAAAATCATCATTCAACCGCAGGTATGAAACCCACGATTTCATTTTTCAACAATCTTCAGCTAATTTTGGAACCAGACTACTATTATATTGAGACGTATAGATCGCAGAATAGCGGGAGTGGCCGGCTCTGAAACTGACTCAAGCTGGATTGAAATTTTTGTACCCAATACAAATTTAAAATTTTTGAGAGTCACTTCTCACTCGAGTCATTGCATGCTCGAGTCACTGCACGCTCAAGTCATTACGTTATGCTCAAGTCATCACAGGCTCGAATGGATACATGCTCGAGTCATTCCATGCTATTTGCCTCAGTAACCTGTAGAAAGAAGGAAGAAGTGAGTAGCCACCGCAGTCGCCGCACACCACGCGTCGTACGACCGTATCGCATCGCTAAGGAGGAGATGAATGTGGAGAAATAAAAGCGAGACGCATAAATGGATCTGGATCATGGTCCGGTCGCTCTTGATCCGTTCTTTGTAACGAAGTAACATGAAAATTGTAAGAATGAGGAAATTAACAGAAAGTGCTTCGGTGACGTAGGAGCATATCTAAAGAAACAAATGGAAACATCATTCAAATAATTTCACTTTTTCTCACAATGAATCGGACAAGTAGCTTTGCGCTTGACAGATGGCGAAACAAATTCAGCAAACGAAAAGATAATAAACCAGTCGGTTGGTATAGCGGTCAAAGATAACGCTATCGGCGCAGGAGTTCTGGTTCGATTCCCAGGCCAGTAAAATCGGACGCGGTGTCGCCAACGGGTCGCCATCGCTGCGATATTTCTTCGGAGCTGTGTTGTGCAGACGCTCAGCCGCGAAAACGGATTCGGCCACTTGTTACACGCTTCTGTGTAATATTGCGAGTATAAGGAAGATTCCGCCACTTGTTACACGCTTCTGTGTAATATTGCGAGTATAAGGAAGATTTGATTTGGATTCTTAGGGGTTTTTAATCTACGTTTCCGTCACGAAAGAGCGCTGTACAAATTGATTGTTTTATGATTGTTACGTCACCATTCCATAAACTACGTAAATATTTTACCTTGACCCCAAAAGGCACAACTCGAGCATTGACGGCGAGCAGGATGGAAAAGACAGTCGTGTGATTGCACTCGCACTCGATGTTCGAGTTGGATTCCCTAACCTTACAACCGATGCTTGATATCGCTTCTGATCTCGTATCGATGTAACCGCATCGCGGTTCGATACTTGTCATCATCACGTGATCAGCAGTGTCGCGAACCAACGGAAGCAGCTGATTGGTCAGCGCGAGTGCGTAACTTCCGTTCCAGGTGAAGTTGACCGCGGCGTGTGCGGGCCAGCCGTCAGTGCCGGAGTAACCAGCCACACTTACACACGGAATACCATCTGCTGCTATGACGTATGATACGTTGCCATGCACCCCGCTGCGAGGATTTGGAATCAAATTGCGCAAAATCGCGCTTCGAATCACGATCGTGGCCGCTGCAACGAACATGCTGGCGTTGTTTCGATTCACGCGAATTTTGACGTCGTTATTTCTGAACGTCACGTTTGCGTCACAATGCATGCTGACGCAGTCAACGTGTAGTGCTGCCATTTCGAAATCATTATTTGTAACGCTCGAATAATTCCAATGCAGTAAATCCTGAGCGAGTTTTTTCAGTTGAATTTCTATCGCGATGACGACATTCGCGATTCCGCGCGAACATTCCCCTTTTTTCGCGTCGCAATCGAAGTTGAGAACTTTCAAAAGACGAAGAATTTCATCAAAATTGGAATGTGAATCTGCAAAAAATCAAATCTTCATTATAGTTGCGGCATTACACCGAAGCGTGTAAGATCCGTCTCTGCGGCTTAGCACTTGGACAAATAAACAACGCAGCTCCGAGAAAACATCGCAGCGCTGGCGAGCCATTGGCGACACTGTGTCTGATTTGACCGACCCGGGAATCGAACTCAAAACCTTCTGCATTGATAGCGATGCCCTTTTCACCACCGGGAATCGAACCCCAGACCTCTCGCACTGAAAGAAATGTCTTCTCCACCAACCGACCAGTTGAAAGGGCAGACCACCAGAGTTTTGATGTCGGCGAACTTTTGTTTACATATCGTTGTATTGTAAACACATTTTGTCAACATTGAATCGTGCGCTATGACTTAAATGCAACACTAACATGATGACGTTGTTGGTTCATCAAGTGTGACCAATGACGATGCATCTGACGTAGCAGGTATACTGGTGGGGAATCGAGTTTCTGCAAATAAAAAATCATCATCGGGGCAGCAATCATCAATCGTCGGGGCCGTAGCCATGGGAGGCTATTAGGGGCTAAGCTACCCAGAATTTTTTTAACCTCCCCCCCCTCAAAAAATGACTATTTATGTCGAGATGATAACGGTATATACACCCAAAAAAGTTTTCTAAATTTTCTTTTTCAAAATATCTGCTTCAATAGATTTTAAGTTTAAATCTCGAGACTAATTTCTGATTCGCATCCTAACACTAAAAGCTGCTGCGCGGCAAGCTGCAGTGTTAAAAACTGTGATTAAATCCACCATTCCAGATGAACCAGGAAATGCAACTGTGCTGGAAAACTTGAACAATCTTTTTTAAATGAGAAATTTGTAAGGGACAAATTAATGTTTCGACTGTAACAAAAGTCTCGTCAGTCTTGCTACGCACAGCCAATCCAGGCTAAACTCATTCCAGACTGTAAAGGCTTTTTTTTGCATTGCTTTACCTGGACATCTCGACTTCATCTCTTTCCTAGGAACGATACCCAATGAAAGAGCGTGTAACTACTTAGTTTGAGGTTAGTAGTTATAGGCTCTTTCATTGGGTATCGTTGTTTGGGGCCAGTCGCCTGATAAAAATAGGACACAACCTAGAAAAGAGGTGAAGTCGAGATGTGCAGGTAAAGCAATGCAAAAAAGAGTCTTTACAGTCTGGAATGAGTTTAGCCTGGATTGGCTGTGCGTAGCAAGGCTGACGAGACTTTTTTAAATGGTTTTGCCATTACAAAGTTGCATAATGTATATCCCAATATATACAAAGTTTTCGCAGCTGCTTTAGCGATAGGAACTTCCATCTGGCTTCTGTATACAGTTGTTAGAATTCTGACACCATATCGCCGATGTATGGGCAAATTGAAAATGTCAATTTACTCAATTGGTATATCTTGCATTTGAAATGGAAGAAACTGAAAGATTGAGCGATATCAAAGTTTTACAAAAATCTAGAACAAACCCCCGAAAAATGTTAGTGCAAACTGATAAAGTTGTATACTATTCTGTTTAACTTTGCTGTAAGACACGTTACATTTTTTGATATTGTTGTTTTCTGCTCTTATCTAATTAACGCATTTTACTTCTATCTGTCATTTTATTTCCGCTTAGGGTTGTTGTAAGTTTGAGAGTTCTACCAGTACGTTGGCATAAATTTATTACTTGCGTTTTTCGTTTCCGCGTTTGCAAGTTATTTGTTTTTGCATAAACTTTTGCTTGACTGAAATTGACCTGTTCAGTCTATGCGATTAAGCTATCACCTTGGTAGAGAGGAGATCTTCAATATCCAAATGGTAGCAACAGCTAATAAGCGATTTGCCCGAAAACGTTCAGCTTATTTTATTTTCCGTGTGTTATTTTCTAAATAATGTAAATGTTCTGCGATGATTTACTGATCTGTTCAGGTTTGGGAAGCATTAAAATAAAAAATCAGAAAAAATTTGGGTTGATTTTTCAGCCCTCCTAAAAATATATTCAGCTACCCAAAATATAAAGTATGGCTACGGCCCCGCCAATCATTGATCAACACAAATCCGACCTCACTGTAAGCGGCTTAGCCTTGCCGTGCAGGTTACAGATCCTGAGCGACCGGTTCGATTCATGGCTGGAGTTTGACGACGAAGTTTACGGCTGAGCGATTCAACTTAACTGTGGTCTGTATGATGATCATAGATCAATGGCGTAGCCACGAAGGGGGGCGTTGGAATCCCCCCCCCTATTGAGTCTCAAGTGACGTCATACTTACATCTCTTTCTGACTTTACTTTTACCACTCTTTCGCAAGTACCCGTAACTCTTTCGCAAGTACCCGTAACTGCAGGCCTAAGTTAATTGTTTTTATTGGACGCGTAGACGGAGGCGGAAACTTGATTTAGGGAGAGATAAACGGCGCACAAATAAATGTGACGTCATTCTCAACCCCTCCCATAGCAAAATCCTGGCTACGCTACTGTCACAGATGATATAGAACAACTCTCCCTAACAAACCAAAGTGGAACCACAAACTCGTGGCATGAATAAGAAACATTGGTTAGATTACGTCATCACCTGTTTTTTCTTGTTCACCCTCGCATAAACATATCAAGAAATAATAAAGGCAACATTGGTTTTGAAACGACAAGTTTGATGCTGGACACATTGCCATCGATGACGTTGAAGTTGCAGATGACGTGTTGCTGGTGTGCGACAAACACGTCACAATTGAAGACGTAATTTGGGTCGTGACTTCACCTGCAAAGTAGTTTCATGTAAAAAATATTTTTCACACATTTTCGTTTTGATGAGATACTGATACAGAGAAACAGATCTCTCACAGTAAAGTCATCAATCGAATCGTCGCGTTCCAAGTGTAAATGCTCCGGAAGTTAAAATAATATTGACTAGGGGTTGGAAATGCTCCGGAAGTTAAAATGATATTGACTAGGGAGGGGGGGGGCGTGTAGCAAGATGTTCTCGTTTTTATGAATGCTCGTTTCCTGTGATAGACCAAACCGAGAACCGGACTCATTCAACCAATTTTTAAATCACGAAGCAAAACATTTTTTTTTAATTTTTTTCAAGCCGCGACTGCAAC
This sequence comes from Trididemnum miniatum, assembly GCA_964006365.1. Classification (NCBI taxonomy): domain Eukaryota; kingdom Metazoa; phylum Chordata; class Ascidiacea; order Aplousobranchia; family Didemnidae; genus Trididemnum; species Trididemnum miniatum. The sequence continues at coordinate 27,699,384 of OZ023240.1, forward strand.
TTCGGTTTTTATGTTAGTGAAGTATGACATCGTGGAAAATGACCTGGTTGCGGATCGAACCCACAATACCAGTTCCGGATCCCTGCTCAGTGAGCTCACCAACCACTCGACCTACTCCATGCGCAACCAAAACGTTTTCGTCTCAAAACAAAGCAAACTAAGGAGCGACTGACATCTGGTGGATCACTGTATCAGCAGCTGAAACAACACGACGTGTTTCTCACCTGACCAGTTATGCTCAATCAAGTAATTGACTGTGTCCATGGATTGACAATTCGGATCTAAAACACAAGATTGGTGCAAGGTTGGACATTACACATTCGCATTTAATACTCACCTATATACACGCACAAATTTTGTCCGTATGTAGTGTTGTTGGCATCACAGCAATCCGAACTCGACAAACACGAATCTGAACACAGAACAAGCAAGTGAGTGTTTTACGAATCATGGAAGAGAGAGCAGCGGACAATCTCAATTCATAATTAAGTGTCGCTATTAGTGAGGGAAGTCTAGGGTTTGATTCCTGGCTGGTCAAATCGGATGCAGTGTCGCCAACGGCTCGCCACCGCTGCGACGTTTCTTCGGAGCTGCGATGCCCGAATACTGAGCTGCGAAGATGGATCCGGCTACTCGTAACACGCTTCGGCGTAATGCCGCGAGTATCATGAAGATTAAACATTGCAAGCAAACCGTGCGAGGAGCGCACCCAGTGGTGAAAGTAAAAAAATTTTTCTTCGTATCGTTTATTTCGGCGCCAAAAAAAAATAATGCAAACCAAATCAACTGAGAAAAATGTATAGTGACAGACGCCGCAGAGCCAGTGAGAAGCCCAGTAATGGTTGATAAAAAGAGGCAAGTGAGTCTTAGGTATCCGCTTACGAAATCCTAAACACCTTAATTATACCCAAAACTTTAAATTTTAACGAACCATGAAATATCAGATAATTTAAGAATGGCTAAAACGCAAATAACTAATTGTTTCTGGATTGCAGGATTGGATCGCTAATCTGAGACTCGAAACAACGTCCTGTAGTACTGTTACCTGCATATTGGAGAGTAAAAGGTTTGCCACAGAACTATTTTGACACGAAATTTGAAAAAACTATTTCGGGAGGGGAATTACGTCGTCATTAAAATGAGGCTATCATTTGCGTGAAGGAAAATTTCAGATTATTATGTCACAGTTCGTGCCGATTTCGTCTAACTGCTAAATAAATTTGTCCATCTTTGCTGCCATAATCCAAATAGGCCTAATTCCTCTCATAAAAATACCAATTTTCACGACAATTAATGTGGCCAAACTTTTGCAAAAAAAAAATGCCTAGTCTAGGCGGGTCCTAGAAAACTTGGGAATTTTTTGGGTTGCAGACGAGACCCTTGAACAAACCCGGTTATTTAGCTTACAGGCACTTTGAACAAAGGACTGTTCGCATTAAAAAATTTTGATTTTGATGAAAAGTTTTGAAATTAATTCTATACTAAAATAAATTTATTTAATAAAAGTGAGCGTTTTCTTGCATTTTTTTACGGTGATTTGACTTATGGAATGATCAGTAGGCTGGATTTAGATAATAACATCTTCTGTCGGTACGCATATTCTGCCGTCATTTGGCAAAACCCATTAACTCCAAAATTTTGAAATTTCGTTTTTTTTGCATTTTTTCAATCGTTACACCAATGTCCTTCTTGTGTGCAAATTTCGAGTTTGTACTCCTAAGCGATTTTGAGTTATCTATGGTGGCGAAACCCATTAACTCCATTTCTGTACAAAAAGTTGTCACAAAATTTAAAAAGTAGAGAGCAAAACTTGTTAACTCCACTCGTAATTGTTAATTTGTTATTGCGTCATAAACAAAGTTTAATGCATTTCTGAAAAAATTTCGTCTCACTAGTGAAAAAATTGAGCGTAACAATGTGAAACAATGATAATAGTGACGTAATAGCTCATTGCGTTTAATGCAAATTTGGATAAAAATCGAACGCAAATCTCATACGCTGTTTATGCATTCGCTGATTAAAATCACTGACATTAAACTTTATCATTAAACTTTTATGATGAAGCACTTTTATCAAACCAAAAATTAAAAAAATCTACAATCAGGAACATTCTTAAAAAAACCTGAAAACTAAAACGTGATTTTTTCGAAAAGTGTAAAAGTGGAGAAAATGGGTTTTGCCAAATGACGGCAATATGTATGTACTGTACTTAAAACACCAACCGAATCAACTTTTATATGTTATTCAATTATCTTGACGTGCCCCATTAATTAGTTCTTGGAACAAGCGAAGCCGCGACCAGAATCGAACCCGCAGCCACTACTGGACTTCCTCTTCTTCAATGCGCTCCAAACCACTACGCCATGGAACATTAGTGGAATTGCGGCACAAAATGGCGTTTATAAACCCACGCCTTGTCAGAAAAAAGCAAATTTCTGCTGATGCTATAGACATTACATAAAAATGCTGCCGGTGCAGCGTTCCGGCAGAAAATTTTTTACCGTAACGGTGTAGCGGACCGTTCCGGCTTACTTTCACCACTGGGAGTATATTATTTATAACAGCAAATAATTCTTTGTTTACATCTCAACTCACCCAGAGTGAAATTTTTCATGTTCCACGTCACAATGTTTCTGTTTGTTTTATTACATTCTGAAATGAAGTTAACAAGAAAGTTACCAGTTCGAAACCCAACCAAGGTTGTGGTGGAGATAAATTAGTGATTTCATGCGAAAGTCAGTTGACTTACAAGGGAACCAACGTCAGCAGCGTGGCCTAGTGGTTCGGCGCGTTGTTTTTACGAAGTTGTGATCGGAAGGTTGATAGTTCAACTCCCATCCAAGCCTTGTTGTTGCGCCTTGGATAACAACACGCTTCGCGATAATTATCTCTGCTTGGTGGAATCCAACAAGCAGCAAATCAAAGAAGTCGGAAGCAAAACTCGACCGGAAAACTCGGAAACAAACACAACTTCTAAGCGAGTCTGGATTCGTTATGTGTGTAGCGGCTCTGTCGCTTTCTCGTGACAGGAGGCAAAGATGAAGGAATCTCCTTTCAGGGAATGATGCAACATTCAATCTTTCAAACAGCAGGTAAAAGCGTCGGTCCCCGTTGCTCGTGACCCTTGAACAAATGGTAGGCTAAGCTTGAGGACAAACAGCATTTGATTGCTAAGTCAGAAAGCAAAACTGGTCCTCGTTCAAATTGGTTTCTTCATGATTCAGTGGCGTAAAATAACGAAGTAGTTTTACTTAAGTAGACTACTTAAGTATTATTGCTTGGTAACCAGTATTCACTTAAGTGATTTAAATTTCAACTACTTCTACTTGCGTAACGGTAGTTCCGTTAGAAAGTAACGCTACTTAACTGGCTTTAAAAATGATAAGTAGTTAATATTAAGCAATGTATCACGCAAATGATAAATAATCATGCTTGATAATAAAATTGGCAAGATTAGTATTAGGTATTGTTTTATTTTATTATATAACTTTTACAATTTCGTGATATTAAATGTTTTTTTGTTGTTTGTGTTTGGCGTGGAATCTGAGGTTGCATTTTGCAGATTATGACACACTTCACTTTTTTATTTTCGTCAAATAAATGTGCTAATTATTCTAAATATACTTAAGCATCGGCAAAATATGTGTCAAGTTTGGAACTGAGCAAATTATCTTTTTCCAAAGCTCAGCTTTATGGCCTCAGTTTTGCAAACGCTACTTTTTACTGAAGTAGGCCTAGCTTTAAATTGTTGGTACTTTTTACTACTACTTGGTTACTTTTTACATCCTCCACTTTCTACTCTACTTCAAGTAGCTTCCGCCATCAGTAACAATACTTTTACTTAAGTAGAGTTCTGGACTACTTTTTGCACCACTGTCATGATTTGGGGAAATGCGGTTTCGCCAATCTGCTTACCTTGCTGCGTCACAATCCTACATTCGCCATCAACTTGCAGCACCGAGCAATGAGCTTTGTAGCAAGCTGAAAAAATAAATGAAGAAAGTGAAGGTTGTCGCTCCTTGTTTGCACTGACTGTTAAACCCCACATTCGCAAAACACAGCAGAGGATTTGGTATTAAACCGTTGAAGATGCTCTATCCTTAGAGGAAGTTTCTTTGCTTGGTTACGTGTATATCGTCCTGCCACGAGAAAGCTACCAAAGCGCAGCTACGAGCTCGCTTAGGAGTTGCAGGCCACCTGTCCATCAAGCTGAGATGGGAAAATCCCTTCCGAACTGCAAACAAGTAAACTTGCCGGCTTGTTCTCCACACTGTCACTTTAACGCTGAGCGTCAAGTAAGGGAGCAGCGCTGTAAATAGCAATTTTAAAGTCATTGGTTTGACACGACTCGGAATCAAACCGAGTCTACTGCTATAGAAGAAAGTTGTGACTATGTGTGCTCTTTTACGCCAAAAGTGACCAAAATAGTTTGAGGCTAGCCTATTACCTTCGCCGTTGACGTCACAAATGTAAACCAGACAAAAACAAATGAACAAACAGCTGTAAACTATCGTCATCTGTTTTTTGTGATCGGAGAATTGCATAAAAAGTTATCCAATTGTAACAACTAAATTTTTATTCAGATTCAAACGTTCTACCGATGCAAGTTTGTTTATTTTTGACGTTTCGCCTTCCATTTGGAAGGCTTCTTCAGAAATAACAAGGGCACATTTCTTCAGAAATAACAAGCGCAGAGCGTGTGCTTGTTATTTCTGAAGAAGCCTTCCGAATGGAAGGCGAAACGTCAAAAATAAACAAACTTGCATCAGTAGAACGTTTGAATCTGGTCAGACCCGATGAACCCAAACTTGTCTTCTATTTTCAACTAAATGTTTGTGGAAACTCGCAACTCTGCAATCACATCGCAACTCGCAACTCTGCAATCACATCCTGGCAGTAAAATAAAACCAATTAGATTGCTTCCATAGTTATCTTCGCGCGAAAATCAGCGGAAGTGCGACAACAAGCTCCATGAATTGTCTGCCCACCAACGGCGCTACTATTCAGGTAGCGGCTACCCACTCTGCTGTCCACAACTCCGAGAGATCCAGTTAAGTATTTTTTTCAACGGCACAACTGTAGTGAATTTGTTGTCAAACTCGTCCTTCAATAGTCAAGCAGGAAAACTGAGATTGTCGATGTTTGTAGATCGAACTTGAAATTAAACCCGAGTCTACCACTTTAGATCCACTCAAGCTGGTTCTAAATTTGTGGAACTTTATCTTCGACTTCCTGAAAGTTTGATAAAACCGTCGGAAATTGCTCACCGTGCTCAGAGCGCACTCGTTACAAGTGACGCCAAACCGAGTGCTTAGTTGTTACTTTGGTTAAAGAATGACCAGCCCTACCTCCACACACCTCGCGTCGAGCGACGGATGCGAGCTCAGCTTTTTCAACCTAAGCTCGCAAGTGGTCAAGCTCATTGACGATAAAAGCGAAGAAAACTGTGAATGAAATCGTCACAATTGCGGTTGATAGATTGCGAATGAACAGATGTTACATCAACGAGCGCACGCATCTGTCACTGTTTGCTCACAAGGCGTAGACTTGTGCTACCTTTCTTAGATCAATAACCACGCAAGGATGAAAGCAGACGCCCCGGGTTCGAATTTCATCAAACCTGCTCGATATAGATGAAGTTGCAGCAATTAACAATTGTTTCAAAAAATAAATCAAATCTTAATTATACTCGCCCAGCTCGCGATGTTACACAGAAGCGCGTAACGAGTGACGGGATTCATCTCCGGTATTTAGCGCCTGGGAAACACAGCTCCGACAAAACATCGTTGCGGTGGTGAGTTGTTAAACTCGTTCATCAAAATGTATCCTTTTATGAATCTGTTTTATCATCGGTTTAATTGGCCGATTTATCAAACACATTCGGTTCAATTTTAGTTTTTATCCTTCAGATTTGGTGTTGTGTAAGAGGAGGGGGCAAGGAATATTTGCTTTGAATATTTGTTTTTTATAGTAGAAGGTATTGTGCAAAACATTAAACACATAAACATAAAGTACCAGGGCCAGGAGCCTTATCCCTGGCAGGGTTGCAAATCGATTCTCAAAAAAGTAAAAAATTATCGATTTCGATGGTAATTTAATAAGTAAAGAATATTATGATCGATATTCGATGTTTATGCTGAGCACTTGGCGGTAGATCCATTTAGAGCATTTAGCGGGTGATAATGAAGCGCCGTAGATTGCTGCAAAGTTCCAAGTCTCTCGCTGTTAACTTAAGTGTTAACATGGATATCACGTGATCAAATGACGTCATAGAAGTATGCGTCCAAAGATCTGGCTAATGTTTGCGAGCGTTTCGCATGAGTGGTCAACAGCAAACACAATGACTTCGCATTATCAACTTCGCCGTGTTTGTTGTAGTCCGAGTTCCTTGTGTTTGTAGTGCGAGTTCGTTGTGTTTGTGCTGCGAGTTGCAATGACATACAAATATTCAGTGATGGGCTGTTTGCTCAGGAGAGTTTGGGTTTAAAACCTAAAGAGGGCCAATAATAGCTCTGACAAGTTGAACAAGTTGTCGCCCTTGTAGCTTCGTACGCTTGAAGCTCAGTCAAGAAAAGTCAGATGAGTCTCGCGAATTCGCCAGTGGCTCGAGTCAGATAAAAGTCAGGTGAGAGATTGCTGCGACGTGATCACAATTATGTGAAAGTTTCAGAAAGTGTAAAATTGACAAAAAATTGTGGAAAATGTCTTTTCATGTCCTGGGTTCAATCCTCAGCCAGGGACGTGGTATCGTGTTCCCGCATCCCGTATTCATCGTGATCGCAGTTTTATCGGTTTTCCACGTGATTAAGAAGATCGTGGTCCCGGTAATTCGAAATTATCGTCTTGCCAAGTTCCTGGACAACTTACTTGGAGGCGAACCCAGGCACTGGTTCTATGGACACATAAAAAAAGTAAGAATACTTGAAACAGAACTCAACTAGGAAATGACACGAGACACTTGATTTAGTATCCGGTCAATGAGAAAGGAATGCTTCGAATAGTGGATCGTGCAAGAAGATTTCCGTTTGTGTGTAACGGCTGGATCGGGCCTTTCCTCCCAGAAATTATGGTGTTTCACCCTGACTCGATTAAAGCTGTGTTTTCTAGTTACGGTGAGTAGCACACCGTCATGGGTTTTCTTCAACCTTCCCATGAAGATCATATTGATCTGTTCGATGTTCAGCGCCAAAAAACGAGATCACCTATCGCGTGATGCGTCCGTGGATCGGTGACGGATTACTCACGTCATCAGGAAAGAAGTGGCTGAGGAACAGACGGCTTATCACTCCTGCGTTTCATTACAACATTCTCAAACCGTGAGTGCGTGTGAAAGTGTTAATGAACGTATCGAGAAAAACGCAGTCGAGATGCTCATAATGATTGTGCCAGCATTATTTGTTCATTTTATTATTACGTCACATCATACATAGGATAATAAATAGGATAGGATAATAATAGGATAGAATAATAATAGGATAGGATAATAATAGGATAGTAGAAAAAGGTGCAAAAGTTGCAGAGACTTGTCCTAGTGATTAGCCTACCATTAGCAGAGCCGGCGGCAGAGCTGTCGACTTAAGGGTGCCAAGCGTTTATCAGGGGGGCCAAAGTTTGAAATTAGCACAATAGCACATTCTATTTGAATAAGGTACCGTACATGAAGTAGGGTGTGTAAATAATTAGGCCATAAAAGCTGTGTAAATAGTGTATAAACTAGGCTAGACTATCTCTTGAAAAAATACCGTGACTGTAGCAAAATTTTGTAATATTTCAATTTCCCAGTAATCCAATCAGTTGACCAGCCACATGGAAGACATCACCAGCCACATGGAAGACATTCGGAAATATAATGAAGGAGATTGAGGCACTTGGAAGTCGACTATCAAGGTATGAGTCTGAATATGCTGGCACTTGCAGCAGGTCTAATGCTAGTGCTAATTGCAGTGGGCCTGCTGCTGGTGCTGCTGTTTCTGCTGCTGCTGTTTTTGCAGATAATAATGACCAAGCCAGTGAACTTAAAGAAATGAGGTTGGCCTTCAACAATTTAAAGAAGATGGTTGACCGACTCCAAACCAGAGTGGAGGAGCAGGAGCAGAAATTAGGTGACCTTGAGCAGTATGGCAGGTCCAACTGCCTCATTGTTCATAAATGTGAAAATGTTCCAAAACAGGGGGAGTATCTTGAGAATGAGAAATACATTTGTTACATATTGAACCAAAACTTAAAGCTAAACCCTCTGTTGCAGGTGAACGACATTGATGTCGCCCACTCCCTTTTATCTAGGAAGAGCAATAATTGTCCGGTCATAGTTAAATTTATTCGACGCAGTCAAAAAAATTATATTTATTCGCAAAAAAAAAATGATGAAGGGAAAACGAATGATCATCACGGAATCCCTCACGAAACGCCGACTGCAGCTCTTGGATGCGGCAAGAGAAGTTTTTGGGTGGAAGTCCGTCTGGTCTTTTCATGGAGATATATTCACATTCGCTGCTGGAAAGAAACAGGTGATTCATAATGTCAATGATATTGTAGAAATTAAAAAATCGATGACATTGTAATTTTGGAAGTTCTGAAAGCAGTCCTGAGTTAAGATTGATATATTATTGTCAGTTGATGTGATGTAGGTATGATGTGTTTAAACATGATTAGTTTATTCTGGCTATATTGCGGTTATTATAATTTGATATATCCTACTATTATCACCTAAATTGTAATGGCTAATTAATGCTGATTATTCATACACCCTTATCTGCAAATTACTTGGAAGTACCAGTTACTTGAATTTTGCATTTTTTGTCATTGAGGCTAAAAATTCTGTTTTTGCTTTCACATTTTGTTTTTTATTTACATTTTTTTTAAAACTCTGCTATTTTCCAATCTTAAGCAGCATGCCTAATAGCAATAAGGACAATTGTTATCAATGTAAAAAAATTGTAACTTGCAAACAAAATTGTACAGTTTGTAGCCTTTGCTCTGTAATTTACCATCAAAAATGCCTTGAAAATAAATTGTCAAGCAAAAATATGTCACTTTCCAAAAACTATACCTGCCAAACCTGTGCTGCTGAGGTTTTTCCTTTTCATTTCCTTTCAAATAAGGAAATAATCTAAGAGTTATCCCCAGATTTTGAAATAAACGCATCATTGCTTAATGAAATATTTAGTGGCTCTGAACATATCAATAATGGTGATGGGGACTTCAGTAATAATGATGAAATTGGTACTAATATAATGAAAGATGTTTATATTAATGCTGAAGAGACAAAAAAAATACTAGTAAATCCTGAAGAAAACACCAACAATAGTTATCAATTCTCAACCTTATGTATAAATGCCCGTTCAATTATTAATCCAACCAATTTTACAAAAATAGAAGGATTAATAGCCTCACTAAATTATAAGCCTGATGTAATAGGCATAACTAAAACTAGGGAACAACCCAATTCATTTGGTCAATATAATTGTTTACCAGGTTATACATTTGTATCTGATGGAAGAGCGCATCAAAAAGGAGGGGGAGTCGGGCTATATGTTAAACATAGTTTGAATTTTCATGTGTGTAATGATGTGACTATAATGAATGAAAAGATTTTTGAGTCAATTTTTATAAATATTCAGTTTATGAATAAAGATATAACGTGTGGGACCATATAGATCACCTAAACATAATAAAGAAGCCTTTTCGCAGTTTCTCTGTGAATTAAAAAATACTTTGACTACCTTGAATAAACCTAAAAATAAATGTTTTATCATGGGAAACTTCAATATTGACTTATTAGATATACAAAATGTTAGTACTGAAACATATGTGGAGTTAATGTTTGATTATAACTATTACCCTCTGATTAACAAACCAACCCGTATTTCAAAAGATTAATGTTCTGCTATAGATCACATTTGGACAAATGTTATTGGAGCCCAAATAAGAAGTGCCATTCTTGCACATGAAGTAGCCGACCATCTTCCTGTGATTCAAGTATCTAATATTGGCACTCCTTTATTAAAATATGAAAATAGAGAATAGTGTTTTAGTCAACTCAACCGTCAAAAATTTCATCGTGAGCTAGAAGCAAAAGACTTTGAAGAAATATACAGTCTGCCTGACCCCGATGACAGCTTCAAACTATTTTTAGGAAAAATTAATCCTTCTCTAGTTAACTGTTTTAAGAGAAAAAATAAAAAGATGAGAAATAGTCAACGTTGCATATGGTATGATCGTGAACTGCTGCTTCTTTCTCGCAAAAAGGACAGGCTTTACAAAATTTACCTTCAAAAGAAAACTCCAAAGACAAAAGAAAAGTATCATAAACCTAGAAATTTTCATTTCCACATGGTAACTCAAAAAAAGAAAGAGCATATGCAGAGTCAATTTCAAAAGTATCAAAATAACATCCGAAAAACCTGGCAATTGATGAAAAATCTTCTTGGTAAAGCTCGCAACAAGTTTAATTCAACATCTATCAACTATAACGGTGTTCTGATCAATAAACTTGTTGAAATTGCAAACAGTTTTAACGACCACTTTTCTACAATAGCTAATAAGCTTATTGATAAGTTGCCTTCTTCTCCAAATAAATTGACGGATTATTTACCCCCACCAAATTCCTCCTCAACGTTTATGTCTCCTACAAATATTATTGAAATCAAAAGATTAATTAATCAACTTAAACCTAAGCTGAGTGCTGGAATATATCAAATACCTCCCATCGTTTTGAGATATCTTCCTGAAAACGTACTCCATGCCCTCACCTACATATTTAACCAGTCTTTGTGCCAAGGTAAATTTATTTCTATTTTTAAGCAGGCCAAGATTATACCAGTATTCAAAAAAGGTAATCCAAAAAATGTTCTGAATGATAGACCAATTAGTTTACTTTCATCCTTGTCCAAAATTCCGGAAAAAATTGTTTATAGTAAACTGCATTCATTCGTTAACATGAACAATAGTCTATCTTCTCAACAGTTTGGATTCAGACATAAGCACTCGACTATTCATGCAACAACTCTGCTTATCAGGAACATTGTAGATGCTTTTGAAAAAAAAACAATTGGTACTTGAGATTTTTCTTGATATCTCAAAGGCTTTTGATACAATTGACCACAATATTTTATTGCACAAACTGAATGACTACGAAGTAAGAGGCGCATCGTTAAATGGGTTTAAAAGCTACCTCTCCGATCGTTCTCAAATTGTTGAATATGATGGTGTTTCGTCTTCAAACCAAATAAATATCTTCTGCTCTGTACCTCAAGGTTCTATTCTTGCCCCTTTATTATTCATCATATATGTGAACGACTTTACAAATTGTCTGCAGTCTAGCACTAATATATCATTTGCGGATGACACAAACGTTTTTATAGTAGATAATAATCTACAAGCACTTTATGTAAAAGGGAACAGCGAACTCGAAAATATTGATAACTGGATGGTAGCTAACAAGCTGTCTATAAACATCAATAAAACTAATTACATTTTGTTCCAAACACCAAAATCCCAAGCATCTAAAGTTGTGAGTAATCTTCAACTGAGGTTAAGAAATAACGTTGTTGAAAAAGTGTCCTCTGCTCGATTTTTGGGTGTAATAATAAACGAAAATTTGTCGTGGAAGAATCATATCGATATGATGAAACAAAAAATGAGAGCTGGTCTTGGTGCTGTTATGCGCACGCGATCCTTTTTATCTCCTAAAGCCATGCTCAGCCTTTATCACGCGTTGTAACTTAGTCATGTCCGATACTGTATAACGAATTGGTGTTTCGGCAATGAATCGAAAGTTCAAGAATTACAGCGCATTTGTAACAAATTTATCCGATTAGTCTTCAATTTAAAGAGACATGACAGTGTAAAAATGATCATGAAACAAAACGGCCTGTAAAATATTAAGCAAATATATCAAGTTGAATTGGCTATTTTTATGTATAAAACTGTAAAAAAAAGTCATCCTATTGCATTGCAGAATTTATTTCAATCAAAACCAAGTCGCACTTCAACCAGAAGTAATAGTCTCTACATCTCCCCAGCATATAGTTTAACCGTTTGCCAACAATCTATCAAATTCTCAGGACCGAAGATATGGAGTAACTTACCTAGCGCAATTAAGAATTGCAAAAATTTGAAGCCTTTTTCGAATAAAGTTAAAGAGCACGTTCTAAACACAACTGAATACGAATTTGGATAATGCTCTCAATTGATATGACCCCAGCTTTCAGCATTAGGGCATTGATTTTTGTGTTAAATTACGATAATGTTCTGGTGCTGCTGTGTAATTGTTCTTGCAGGAATCTATTGGATGATGAACAAAAGCATGTGTGTAAATCTACGAAAAAGAACGGCTAGAAACCAAATCGTCTCTTCTGTTGCAAAGAAATAATTTCCTAAGGAACTAAAGCGGACATTATTTGTCACATCATAATCCTTATTACCATCATGGACATCAAAAAAAAACAAAAAAACTTAACAAATTATTTATTCATTGTGGAGACATGATAATGAGGAATATTAGAAAATACAAAACAAAATCGATGGGTTCCATTTAAAACTACAAATTAAGTTCTGATAGCATTCTAATTGTTATTTGTGGTCTTGGTGGATATTTTTCCTCGCCTAGTTATAAATTTGCTTTATATATATCATTTGGTTTACCATACCAAAACTTTTACAATTGCTAAACAAGTTATTGCTATGCTGAATAACCCCCGAGATTACAGTTGCTGCTTATCATTGCCCGACTGTAAAGCTAATTAACATGTAAACGACTTCCCGCGACTAAGGTCACAAGCTGTTTTTTTTTTTTGGTTTAAATAAATTTGATGTACCGGTATTTGCTATGGTATGTTGCTTAAAAAAATTTTTTTATGTGTTTGGTTCATTCGTTGTTGTTTGTTTGATTTATGCGTAGCCACATAGATTTTCTCGGTCATGCAGCCATGCCAAGTCGGTTGCGACTGGCATGTCTCAACGGTTCCTCGTTTTGCTGCATGTTCCTTTTTCCATGCCAATTTTATTTAACTTAAGATGTAAATATTATCTTGGACGTTTTTGGCAGTACGGAAATAAAATAAAAATTAATTGATTGATTGATAAAACAAAAGCAGAATATGAAAATTCCTAAGTTTTTTCCAGCTTGAGGACTGACAATGTTCGCTTCTATCCTGTGTGACTTATCAGGATGATCACAGCTCCACCACTTAATACAGTAGTTGAATTTCATCGGCCCCTGTTAAACAGAAAGGCAGTCAGACGACATTCCAGTTTAATAGACCTACAACTTTAATAGAGAGATCTTCAATATCAAATGGTAGCAACAGCTAGTAGCCTAATAACGTCTTATCCTGATTTATATCATGCGTTAAAAAACTTGGTTGGCCCTTGCAATTTGATCGTTCATACTTCAGTACTTTTAGGAAACGTTCGATTACCGGTATGTCGTTACTGGTGGTGGTCTTAGGAATGTGTAAACCGTGCGGTTGCACAGGCCCCCTAAAAGAGAAAGCCCCCCTCAAAAAGAATCATCGCGTTAACTGTGAAAAAAACTTTTTTATATAAACTTGAACCATATTAATAAAATTATTTTTGGTTATCCCAAATTAAAGAAAGCTACTTTCTCTGTAAATACGCACCTCCCCCTTCAAAAAATAGATCGACACATTAACTTCTAAAAACAACAACACTTTTTTGTAAACTTGAACCATATAGATCATTTGAGTTAGTTTCAGTTCTCATAAATAGGAACCAACCCTGTGCCACCTTTGAAAATAAGCCCCCCCTCAAACAGAATCAATGTGTGAACTAAAAAAAACAGTTTTCTTTATGTTAACTTGAACCAAACCATTAAAATTGATTTTAGTTATCCCAAATTTAAGCTCTCCTAAAAAGAATTTTCATTTTAATAAAACTTTTTGCATTGAAGCACAGCACCCTCAAAAAGAATCACTTTTGAAAATAAGCCCCCTCAAAAAGAATCAATGCGTGAACTCCAAAAAGCACTTCTGGTTACGTTAACTTGCACCAAACTATTTATATTGATTTTAGTTATCCCAAATTTAAGCTCCCCTAAAAAGATTTTTCTTTTAATAAAACTTTTTGCATTGAAACACAGTAAACAATAAATTTGTCTGAACCATTTCCTTAGTTAGTTTTACCTGCCTCCCAGATAAAACTTCCATGAAATTACTTTTAGTTATTTTGAGGTGCGATACATTAAATCTTCTGGTCTTGTAGATGCATACACTAGTTTGAATGTGCACTCTGAATATTAATGACTATTTTAGTAACAATGGCTAGTGGAGAGAAAAGCTTCTCCAAACTGAAACTAATGAAGACTCACTTGAGGTCCACAATGAGTCAAGACCGGTTGAATCGATTAGCTACCTGTATGATGTCTATGGAGCACGTTGTTGCAGATAACATTGACTATGATCATGAAATAATAGACATTTTTGCGAAAAGTAAAGTCAGGAAGCAACCATTTCTTTAAACTACTGGTGCCAGTCGTTCAGATTAGTTGTCTAGTTAGGATTGAGTTGATGGCAGTTTTATCCAGTTTTAACAAAGTTATTTCGTTGTGATTTACAGTATTCTGTACTAGTTTTCAGTACAAGCTGTGAATTAGGGTGTTTATGTTCTGTGATGCAAAATCTTATAGGTGGGCAAAAGTTAATGGATTAATGTGAAATCTTGGCTTTGTGAAATATTTTCTCACAAATTTTCTGCTTCCAGTACTGAGTAAAATTTAATTACTGTAGTTATTTTTGATAATTTTGTCATATAATTCAAATTTGTTTAGCTACAATGAGCATATACGCCTACCTATAGAAATGCTTATCAGTTGAGTTGGGCAACATATCGTTAATGTGCAGATGATTTTGCATTAGACTCTGAAAGTTCAGTATTAATTATTGCATGATTATACCCTACTGTGTACTGTTATGGTGTTTATACCCTCAGTGTAGGTGTTTATTCAGTGTTATGGACTTCCTCAAAGCTAACAAAGCATATATTTCTAATTGCTTTGTAGTGCAAGTATTGAATTTTGTTATCATTTAGGAGAATCAATGGTCTTGGGCTATGGATGTTTTTGTGTTGGACTGTGTGTATTCAAAAGTTATGTATTGAATAGCTCTTAGGCTATAATAAAAAAAGCAGTCATAAAGGGAAGTCGAAAGTAGGATGAAACAGGTGAAGTAATCTTACAGTCCAGTTCCAGGACCATTATGGCAGTTCCGCAGATATTTCAGCTGAAAGAAAACTAACTATAACTGATTAACTGGAAGCTTTTTGTCTGAATTTGTCGGCAGCGTGGCGTAGTGGTTTCGGAGCGTCGTTTTTACGACGACCATGATCGCAAGGTTAATGGTGCAACTCCCAATCTAGTCTCGTTGTTGCGTCCTTTTAGATAAGATGCTTCACGATGATTATCTCTGCTTGGTGGAATCTAGCAAGCAGCAAATTAATGAAGTTAGAAGAAAATTCTACCGGAAAACTTGAAAACAAAGGCTACTCCTTAGCGAGTCTGGATTCGTCCTATGCATAAGCGCCTCCGCCGCTTTCTCGTGATAGGAGGATAAAGATAAAGAAATCAATCAGAAATCAACTTTGCACGCTCAGTTGCCAGTGGTGTAAAGTAACAAAATACTTTTACTTGGTGAGTTTTTTTGTGGTAACGAGTACTTTTTTGAGTAGTTTTTTCGGCTACTTTTACGTTTACTTGAGTACTTTTATTACAAAGTGACTCTACTTGGGTAGTTTTTATTCTACAAAAGTACAAAGTAGTCCTTGAGTTACCAGTCTCATCAAGAACACGGAAATTATACTCGATAGTTCAAACTTCCAATTTGAAATTCATGGGAAATCAGTAACGTACGCAGAACACGTTAAATACAGTAGAGTCAAACACTATGAACCGCCTTGATACGACCATATAAGCTAATAATCATAAGCTACTTACCAAGTAGTTTGCAAATACCGGCGAGGAACGAGACAATAGGAACGAAGTATTTCCAATGATAAATGAATCCTATGAAGAGCTATGGCTCAAAAGAGCCACGACCAAATTGATCAACGAAGTTAATTTTTCAAACCTCTAAGAAAGTTTACAGTGCTACATTAGCAGCATACAGTCAACGTGCAAACGCACTTTACACCGTCAAGTCAATCTTAGACTTTCCTAAAATTTCATGAAATGAAATGTGTGGTTTTATGGCGCTTTGTAACTGCTAAAGTCCTTTAGCGCCAGGACTAAATTTCGTCAAGAATTCACTGACGTATTTTTATTCTCTGTTCATTTCATCCTCCGCGCTACACTTAATTGCTGAGCGTTTAGCAAGTGTAACAGCAGATGCCAATTTTAGAGTCTTCGGTTTGACCCGACTGAGAATAGAACCCAGCCTACCAGCTTCCAAGGCGAACGCTCTTAACCACTGGGCCATGGCACTAGTTCAAGTAAGCCGCTGCTTGATAACATTTTCGAACACTGGAAGTTGCTTAATTGCCCGAGAAATTGCAAAAGATCGGCAGGCACAGAAAACGCGCATGCGGGTATATGACTAAAACAAGGTTGAATTAAGTATCCATGGTTTGATACCCAAAGCGCTACAAAACACAATGTTCACACAAACAAAAATAATTTGACGACTTAACAGGATATCGTTTACCGAACCAAAGTCAGAGACGTTAGTGGTTTGCAACAACGAATAATTGAAGCACTTGATACAGTTACTGTGGATATGTTAGCAAGAACATGGCTAGAAATTGAATATCGATTGGATGTCCTACGTGCGACTGATGGTGTACACGTAGAAGTGTACTTAAGCATCTACGTAAACTTGAAGCATTTCCCTTTACTATAAAACAAACCGATTGAAAATATCTTAAAAAGTAAGACTATGGCGAATTTTTGCAATTGTAGCGATAATTTATGGACATCCTGTATATTCATTCCATAAACCTGTAGGCCTAGCAGTTAAGCTATCGTGTTTCTCTTTCAACCTTAGTTATGGAAAAAAGCTAAAAATGAAGAGTTAAAATAAGCAGATTTTCGCTTCTGAGTTAATGCTTATTTATTCATATGTTTATCCTTCTTTGCGATAGAGACGCTATAACGAGCTCGCCAAGGAGTTTCGAACCACTTGTCTGCCACACTGGGATGGGAAAATCTCGCTTAAGCGTGGTCCCGAACGGCACAACAAATAAACTTGCCGGCTTGTTCTTCACACTATCGCCTTTGAGGCTAAGCGACATGCTGGGAAGCTTTAGCCTAAATACCAACTTTAACATTGGTTTAACCCTATTCTGAATCGAACTCCACTTGGCCATCTGAGCGGTAATGATTTCTTTTGGTTTACCATTTTGCCACCTTTAGAGCAAGTTATCATCGGCAATTGTGCAGTTGCCTCTTTAACGATTAAGTACGCTAACGCTATACTTTTACTTGATAGTTTTTAAATGACTACTTTTTTACTTTTACTGAAGGGCTTTTTTGTCAATACTTTTTACTTCGAGCAGTTTTGCCATCAGTAACAATATTTTTACTGAAGTACAGTTTCAAAATACTTTTTACACCACTGTCAGTTGCTTACCCTTATAGGTCTGCATCAGCAATGTGTTTGATCATAGGTAAATTTATTGCAGAGTTTAATTTCGTTTATTATTGTTATGAATTACCACTAACTGCAAAGAGTATTGCAAGCTGTCACTAGCACTTGCAGCAATATGGTATAACTTGATGTTAAAATTAATCAATGCGAGTGTAACTGTAGGCCTACCAAAACTGATTTACCGTATAGCCAACTAGTTCGTGGTTTACTCAAACTACCAATATTGCATATACGCAGTGGAATAAGCAGATCATTCCCGGTCTCTAATTTTTCCTAAGTTCTGGCAGATTTTTTGTTGAACCCTATAGCGTACCAATTACTGGCAGTAAATAATGTTTCTAGATTACGAGTATTAAATGAGCTTGATTGATTGGTGCTTCAAAAGTAACTTCCTATGAAATGCACATTATAACGTGCTTTAGTACACACTACAGCAGTCTTGGAATTTGGATCCCAAAAGACTCCCCCTATAGATGTTGCACAGCCCCCCCCCCCCTTTGTCTAAGACCACCGCTGGTCATTACCCCTGCTGTTTTTGTTTTTTTACTTATATTAGTTTGCCTTGTTTTCACTTTTCCATTTTTAATCATGCTCTGATAAAGACAGTCGATTTGTACGAGAACATTCAGCTGATTTTTTTCCGTATGTTATTTTGTAAATAATGTAAATAAATAATGTTAAATGTTCTGCGATTATTAGCTGTTGCTACCATTTGGATATTCCAGTTTAACTCTTGCATTTTCATTTTTACTTTGAGGCAAATTGAAAGAGTGCTGCAATATTTTGAATGATTTGCAGATATCTCAAAATCTTCAATGACTCGGCGAGGATATTCTTGAACAATTTGAAATTTGAAGTTGGACACCCTGTTGAAATATCGGAGCGAATTAGTTTGATGACGTTGGATACAATGCTGAGGTGTGCCATGTCGTTCGAAACAGAATGCCAGAATATCAAGTGAGTAAAAACGTTGGAAGCAGGACCCTAAATAAAAAGAAATATTAAAAACATATTTGACTTCCTCAAAACTTCAAACTAGATGGCATGAGTCGCTCAGAGACGCGCTATCAAGCCGTCAACCTGTCTTTGTATTGGTTTCCGTAACGACCCAGTTCTATTTTTAGTTTCTTACTGGGCGGCCAATAATTTTTGAATCTTGAGTGAAGAAATAATTTTTTTGTAACTTCGGTTGAATGTGATTAAAAGTTCATAAAAACAATGGGCTTTGAGCGGCCCAGGTTTTAGTTTTAAAATGAGTTGCTGGGTCGGTTACGGTTACTGGGCTAGAGGTTCCGGGTTATGGGCTGTCCAGGTTTCAAAATATGCCCGTGCCATCTCTACTTCAGATCTCCCACAGCAAATCTACAATGTTTCCACATTTTTTCAGACACTCACAAACACAGTGAGATATTGATTTGTTTTCTAGAGGGAAACACCCTTACATCGCAGCGATCAAAGTAATCGCCGACTCGGTGATGACGAGGATTGAAAACCCGCTGATGTTGGTAGATTTCATTTTCTCGTTTACATCCGAGGGAAGGAAATTCAAGAAAGCAACTGACTTCGTTCACGAGCAAGCTGAAAAAGTGAAAGAAGTTCTTGCATCTTTCGGTTGAGTACATGAACCTCGCTTGAGTACGGTGCATGACATGCCCTTACTAGTCGCCGCGTTTTCGCGCATTTATGGAAGTTCTTCGTATCAAATCACGCCAATTCTATTTTCAGTGAAAAAAATTTCAAGCGTGAACCAAGTTGAGCGGGCGCAGCGAAAGAAACAAACCACTTTTTATTTACGAGTTGCACAGCCCCCCGCAGTTGCAGGTTGCTGAAGTCGGTTTCCAAACTTCTTTCCTTGCGTGGCGTTAGATGTTTGCATAGGTTAATCACAGTTGGGCCACAACATGTTTACCGTGTCCAGTGGCCACAGTTGGGCTACTACATATTTACGGCGCCCAGTGGCCACACGCCTAATTTTTGTGAACTTTAAACCCGCGCTTCTCGCTTTTAGTTTCTGCATCATAATCAATTTCCTGACGTCATGATCACCTTTTTAATCATGGCTTCAAAAAATTGATTATGACGCAGAAACTAAATCCCACTAAGTTTGGACATGCGGGCACTCATGTCCCCGGGCCGCGAGAACTTCGCCTCTAAACATCATTGCTGTAGGAAGGATTTAGCTGAAGCGCAAGGTGTTTTTGCTTCAGCAAAACCCATCGGGTTGAGTCGGATGAGTGTCCACCAGCGACTCTTATTTTCTCAGGTAATCGCGAAACGACGAGCAATTTTAGCTGAAAACGAGAGGATGTCTGCGAGCAATTGTGACGGAAGAAAGTATCTTGATTTCCTGGACATCCTTTTGGAAACAAAGGTACGCAACTACTTGCACAAATGCTCCCCGAACAGTAGATAGGTTGTCGTGCACTAATACACAGTGCACGGCTGGCAGATTGTGCACTGCACTGGGTGTGAACTCCCCAGATAGGTTTATTATGGTAAACACACAGCAGCGAAGCAATATAAATTTACATGAGTGTAGTTAATCATTTCAAACAAGCTGGAATCGCTTGCAACACTTTCATAACGCGATTATCCTCAGGATGAACACGGTAGAGGTTTAACCGATCAAGAAATTCGAGACGAAGTTGACACATTTCTCTTCGAAGGACACGACACAACTGCCAGCGGTAAGTGACAACTGCCAGTGGCAAGGCTGTATTTAGGGGGGGATGAGGGGGGTTCAAGCCCTCCCCCCCGTAATATATTTTTTTTTTTTTAATTTGAACCAAGACAGTTCAAGCTCTGCAATCATCAAAACATGGCATAGTACGCAAGAGTAAACTGTAACATTTTGCCCCGCAGGTCATTGTTGCGGTATGCATTTCTTGATAAATCATAAAGGTCAGCGCTCCAGGCGCGGGGTGCCGTAGCAGTTGGTACATCTGCCATATGGTTAATCAAGGCCGTATTTAGGGGGAGATATTGGGGATCATACCCCCTAAAATGTTGTTTGTTGAGATGAACTGTTGTTTGTTAAACTGATTACTATTATTACTAATTGGTCGCCCGTCAGTGGCGAAAAAGGAGCAGACGCCTGGCTTGTGCTGAAACTGTCGCCGTATGCGCACTACCAGTTTACTGCAAATTCTACAATAACGTCATGTTCAACCAGGGTTCAACTAATAAATAGCTTTGATTATGTATCGGATGATAGGCCCACTGCTTGCTTGAAAAAGAAGTCACATTTTGCACAATTATGCTGAACAAAGCTTGATATTTACAATTATTTTAGTGGGCTAGTGCAAATAGAAACTTATTAAAGGTGCAAACGTTACGTTTTTCTATTTATAAGAAAATTATCGTATTAGGGCCTTCATAAAATCAATGCTTGCTCATAGAACAGAATATGAGTTTGCGTGAGTGCAAAAGAGAAAGTGATATAATTCCCCCCTTACTCATTTTCGAAACTCGTTTATTTTTTCTCATTTTGTGCTTGTACAGCTGCAGCGAATCCTTTGCAGTGAGAATTGGTTTAGATACCGTACAAATACAATGATCTTCAACGAAGGGTTCCTGCCCTGCAGCCTGCATGAATGCAACAAGCTAAGGATCTGTTCCAATTTGATTTTAGTCTTCTGGAATATAAAAATTTAATCGTCAGCTAGGTAAATGTCTGCCACTTCCTGCGCAACACCTCTAATTTTGCTCTGTAGCCTACAGAAGCTATATATTTGCTTTCTGCAAGCATCAAGGCACTGTATGCGGTTGTATTTGCGTTACTAGAGAAGTTTTGGTCACAAAAAATAATTTTACTAGAAATAAACGCAATTTTGGCAAAATTTGCGCTTCAAGGTTAGGAAAATCGCAAAATTTTGGGTTCGGATGCGGGCTAAGATTTTGCTTGAATTTACTACTCTACTATAATAATAAGTAACAACCATGCATACAAGTCCAGCAGTGACTGCAGTGAATGTTGAATTAAGGTATCCTCACTGCAAAGCAGATCTTTATTGTGAACAATGTATGGCTCACGCGTTTCTCACGCCTTAGATGAAAAATACCGTCGGTGCGTTTGATTGATTTTGATTTCGGGTTTTGCACACTGGACCACGCAAGTTAAAGTCCAAGACCAGCGGCATTGGCGCATTCATGGAGAGCCTTAGTGCCATGCCCCAGGCTGGCTCTGTGGTTGTTGCAGATTATAGAACACACCTACACGTCATTTAATCCAATTGCACCAAAGCTAATAAAGTTGCATCCTTTCATTTATTTTAGCCAAACTTCTGCTTTTAGATATACCAAGGCTTTTAGGTAGGCCTACTAAAATATTTTTGTATTGTCTATTAAGAGACTGCACTAACTCCAGATACGGTACGTCTTTTTACGATAAAAAGTGTGCCTAAATGAGTGCTTTTTATGTGAAAACCGTAAAAATTTGCTGTGGTGGCTGGGGGCTCCGCCCCCAGACCCCCGGTTTTGCGCCACTTTGCCAAATCCTTGGAACGCTACCAAACAGCGGCAGCAGTGACAACGAAAAAAAAATTTAACAAGCATCGTAATGTTTATGCCAGAAAGTGTTAATATAGGGTACACAACTTCGCAAAAATTTACTTTAAAAATTTTGCTATGTCGGTAGTAAATATTCATATCAACCCCCTCCCCGAAATATTTTTCTAGATACGGCCCTGGCCAGTGGTGAGTGACAACCGTCGGTGGTAAATGGGTGTAAATAGCAACTGCTTATGACAAATGACAAAACTGCCAGTAGCAAGTAGTAACTGCCAGTGGTCAGTAGCAACTGTAAGTGGTTAGTAACACATATTTGCGTTTTTGGCAAATAACTTTGTTGATGTTAAGATACAACCATGATTAACTGCTACAATTGTTATGATGACAGCTTCATTTTCTCTCTCTATGAATGTGTTGTTTGTAGTTGCATTCGAACTCACTTCAATAGTGTTCCAAGATTCCAGTTCATTTCTCTATTATTGATTATAATCCGTTGTTGAAAATAGTTTCTATACTTTATTCACGACGTCAAAGCAGAAACCGGACACAATCACTTGTGATTATTTCTCTTTGTGCCTACTTGTTGGTGACCACGTTTTGACGTGATTTTGCCTGGTCTCGGTTAGACCGGACCCCGGTTTTATGTAATCCGGTTTGACGTGTTTTTGATCTTGCTCAGCAATATCTTGGATTTGTTACAACTTGGCGAAACATCCGGAATTTCAAGAAAAATGTCGGGAAGAAGTTGTAGCGCTGCTGCAAGAAAGGAATGACGTCGAATGGTAAGATGTCATGCAAGTAGCTTCGAATATCAGAGCTTGCTTGGTGATTAGACCTGGGTTTGAACTTGCAGCACCAGTGGGAAAGCCAACGCTTTGATCAATGCTTGAAGTCGCTGATCATGATTGAAAGAAACGGGCTAGATAACTATGTCAACAATTATGATTTTGTATTTTAAATTCTAAGTGTCATATTTATCTTCCTTTCACAAGAAAGCGATCAAAGCGCTGTTACGAGCTCGCGTAGTAGTTGCCAGCCATCTGTCTACCTCTCTAAAATGGGGGAATCACGGCAAATGCCTTTCCCAACGGCACAACAAGTTAACTTGCCGGTTTGTTTCCCACGCAGTTTCTTTGATGTTGAGCGTCAAGCAGAAAAGCTGTGAATAGCAATTTTAAAGTGATTAGTTTGACCTGACTCGGAATCAAACTCGACTCTACAGAGGCAGCCACGCAAATGCAGCGGCGATATTCAGCACAATGGTTGTTTGAGTTGCTTGGTGCCAAGTTATCTTCACTGAAGATACAAATTTTGTTATTAGGAGCGATTTATCGCAGCTCCACTACTTGACCATGTTTATCAAGGAGAGCATGAGACTACACTCGCCAGTTCCAGCGGTCGGAAGATATCTCAAAGAACCTTTATTGCTGCCACAAAATGAACATTGTGACGTCACAGTTCCACCTAAAGTCAACGTGGCCATTCCCATATTTGCCCTGCATAGACACCCACTCGTGTGGGAAGACCCAGAGGTGAGGACTGGGGGTAATTGAACCCAGAGGGGAAAACTGCGGGATTCGAACCCAGATCTGAGGACTGGGGAAGGGTCGAACGGGAGGTGCGAACTTGGGAGGGAAATTCGAACCCAACCTTTTAAGCTTACGAACAAATGTAGAACAAAGATTACCGAAATTTTGGGTATTTAGAAGTTTTATAAACACTTCAGATCAGACTCTGTTAAAAAAGGAGCCACCGCCTTGGTGCCCCTGTCTATGCCACCGCCATGGTGCCCCCTGTTCATGCCACCGCCTTGATGCTCCCTGCCTATGCCACCGCCTTAGCGTTCCCTGTCGATGCCACCGCCTTGGTGCCCCCTGGCTGTGCCACTGCTGACCGCTTTGGTCTGCGCGTATTTAAAGCTCGTTCTCCCTCTGACGTGGCTGGCTAACAACTGCGTTTGTTGACGAGAAATTGAAAACGCGAAAAATTATTTTCAACAAAATCGCTACAGCGACTTCAGCATGGTAGCCTACGCTGAGAAAAAATCAAAACCTAGGACAGCGTAGAAACCCTGCCCTATGAGTGGCAGTCCAGCGTACTATCCCCTACACCACGTCACTGTAGTCGTTCCTCCGTAAATATTTGTACTTATAGCCATCTCCCTCAGCACGTGACTCTCAAAAACACGGTTTTGTTGAAAATGATTTTTCGCCTATTTAGCTTCTCATCATTTGTTGGAATGGAGAACTCGGTTTTTGCCGGCGAGCGAATTATCCGACCTGGGCGTCGCGCGACGCTGTGGCGTCTGATTGTCAAGTTAAAATGGTTTTATTTTCGCAGATCTTCGACCCCGAACGCTTTACACTCGAGAATATTTCCAAGCGTTCCCCACACGCCTTCCTTCCTTTCTCTGCTGGCCCCAGGTAAAAGTTCTTCGAAGCATTGCTCATGGTGATCGCGCCCAGGGCCGGACAAAGAGAGGCCTAGGTTATTTCACGATTGCTGTTACTGGTCGATGATTGGAATCATCTCGAAGTGAACAAAGGTTCTCCGCAATCGTGTCGAGTTCCTCCGCAATCGTGTCGAGTTCCTCCGCAATCGTGTCAAGTTCTTCCGCAATCGTGTCAAGTTCTTGAACTAGAAGATTCATTTTTCCCAAAGCTTTTCATCTGACGCTCTTCAGGGGAAATCGTCAGAATGAAGAATAAGTGAACCGAACTGATTTAAAAAGGGAAAGAGAGAGTTCTGATTGGTTAGAAATAGAGAGCTATGATTGGTTGGTTAGAAGTAGCCAATCAATGGTTAGAAGTAGCAATGGTTATTGGTTGGTTGGTTTGAAGTAGCACTGGTTATTAGGTTAGCAATGGTTATTAGGTTAGCAATGGTTATTAGGTTAGGAATGGTTATTAGGTTAGCACTGGTTATTAGGTTAGCAATGGTTATTAGGTTAGCACTGGTTATTAGGTTAGCAATGGTTATTAGGTTAGCAATGGTTATTAGG
Source organism: Trididemnum miniatum (assembly GCA_964006365.1). Classification (NCBI taxonomy): domain Eukaryota; kingdom Metazoa; phylum Chordata; class Ascidiacea; order Aplousobranchia; family Didemnidae; genus Trididemnum; species Trididemnum miniatum. Next base: position 27,724,491 of record OZ023240.1, read on the forward strand.
TTAGCAATGGTTATTAGGTTGGCAATAGTTATTAGGTTAGCAATGGTTACTAGGTTAGCAATGGTTATTTGGTTAGCAATGGTTATTAAGTTAAAAGTAGTTGGTAAGAAGTAGCACTTCTAACCAACCAATCATAGCTCTCTATTTCTAACCAATCAGAACTCTTTCTTTCCCTTTTTAAATCAGTTCGGTTCACTGATTCTTCATTCTGACGATTTCCCCTGAAGAGTGTCAGATGAAAAGCTTTGGGAAAGATGAATCTTCTACTTCAAGCCATCTTCAAATTCTGTACCACCAAACGTCTGGTCAAGTTCTTCCGCAATCGTGTCGGGTTCTTCCGCAATCGTGTCGGGTTCTTCCGCAATTGTGTCGAATTCTTTCGCAATCGTGTCGAGTTTTTCCGCAATCGTGTCGAGTTCTTCCGCAATCGTGTCGAGTTCATCGAGTTTTTCCGCGATTGTGTCGAGTTCTTCCGCGATCGTGTCGAGTTCTTTCGCGATCGTGTCGAGTTCTTCCGCGATCGTGTCGAGTTCTTCCGCAATCGCGTCGAGTTCTTCCACGATCGTGTCGAGTTCTTCCGTAGTCGTGTCGAGTTCTTCCGCAATCGTGTCGAACTCTGTTATTTGTGACGAATCGTCTATCGGGTCGAATTGATTAAAACCACAGAGATTGCCAGCAACAGGAAAGTGAATTTTTGTGGGACGTTAGATGGCGCTGCATAGAGCTTGTGTCCTTCGCAAATTGCATTGAAATCCAAGCGAATTTAACGGGTTCAATGATCTAACAAGTCGCCTTCCACGATGCATGTATACTTCATGCTGCAGTTATGTGGCTTGAAAACAAAAGAAAAACTTGCCCCAAAATTTCATGAACTTATGACGCAACGTGGTTAGAAAATTGCTGCTTTGAACGAAACAGTTTGGAAAATGTTATGAATTCCTGTTTGTGAAGTGAAACAAACAAAGGTTTTTCAGAAAGTGCAAACAGAATTGTGAACCTGCCATATGGCGTAGTGGCACATCTCTGTCGTAGTGGCACATCTCTGGCGTAGTGGCACAGTTGCGCCAACGGGTCACCACTTTTCTGTGTTCCAGGCGCTAAGCCTCGGAGATGGATCCCCGTCACTGGTTACCCGTTTCGGTGTAACATCGCGAGTATTATGAGGATCTAATTTCATGTCAATTTTGTTCCAGAAACTGCATAGGTCAGAACTTTGCCATGAACGAGATTAAGACGGTGATTTGTCAACTTGTGTCTACCTACCGCCTCTACCTCGACCACGAAACCAAACCACCAATTATGAAACCACAGCTGGTGCTCGGCACTGAAGAAGGAATTTTTGTCAAACTTGCGCTTTTATAGCGCACTGATTTTGCGCAAGTTGCTCAATAAGTTCAATTGATAAGTGTTTGTTTTTTTTTTAAAGAAGAACAAACAAACATTTGGTGAATTTTTTGTTGATCTCCTAGGCCAAACACTCAATTGTGCTCCTGGGTCAGTGGTGCGAAATGAGCTAACTTCAAATAGGCCCAAACATTAGATTCTGATTCTTATTGTTTGAAAAAAGTGTTTGAAAGTGGAAAAATAAAAATGGAAATACCGGTAACTATGATTAAAAGACGAAAAAATGGCGGCCTAAACCCCACGTAGGCCCGGGGACAGTTCTACTAGCTTCCCCTGTTTTAGCGCCGGTTCCCACAAGCTGGTGGGTTTCGCTGCAATTACGTTCGTATGAATCGTAGCAGCGTCACTCGATCGCCAGGTCAACTTGAATTGTGACGCACGCAAGCATACATTGCGCGAATTACGTAACTAACAAAGCGTGACGTGTTGCGGTGTATTTGTTGTCGATAGCAGCAGGTGAGCATGAACTGGAAGCAGCGGTACAGCGCAGTCATTACAGTGCAAATTTTGTAAAGGTTGATCACGAAATGTTTGCATTGAGAACTTAGCTGCGACAGTTGTGACGATTGCTGGTTGAAATGTTTACACGTAATCACATTTCTATTTGCACGAAGATGCATCGCATTGCGTTTGAGATGTTTTAAAAGTAAAAATGCGTTGCATTCATACAGCAGACTAGACTAGTTAGTTAAAACATTTGTTATAGTTCTACCAGAAATCAATTTTTTGCACCCAAGTTATCAGGCGGGCTTGCGTTTGGCTGTTAATTATGCTCGATTTTGCACGCCTGCGAGTTTGCGACAACGACTTCTTATCAAGTTCACTGAACTATTATTTGAATGTCCCAGTTTTTCATTTTGGAGTTCGGTAATTCGGGGTCATTCCCAGTTCAGGTAATTTTTATCTGGTGCTAGCCAAGTTCAAAATTTCAATGATATTTTTCGAAATCGAGTTCAGAGATTTATTCTAGTTCAAGTTCATGTTCGGCAAAAAATTGCGAGTTGAAGTTCAAGGTTACAGCTTTTTGCGCTAGAGTTTGTTTAGTTAGTTGCATATTTATCCTCTTATCACGAGAAAGCGCTATACGAGCTCGCTTAGGAGTTGCCAGCCATCTGTCTACCACACCAAGATGGGGGAATCCCGCTAAGTGCCTTTCCCAACGGCACAACAAGTAAACTTGCCGGCTTGTTCTCCACACTGTCCCTTTAATGCTGAGCGTCAAGCAGGGAAGCTGTAAATACCAATTTTAAAGTCATTGGTTTGACCAAACTCGGAATCAAACCCGAGTCTACAGCTCAAGAGACAGACGCTCTATACCACTCGGCCATCTGAGTAGACCCTCCCGGGATTGAATCGGTTTGTAATAATGAGTTTATACGTAACAGATAATAATCTACAATCGAGCCGGGTTCGCTTTCAGACGAGTGACTCAGATCAAGTAAAATCAACGCATCTGACTCAAATCTGACTTTCAGACAATAATTTTTATGAATTTTCAATTTTTACTCGACATGAGTTCGTATTTCATCGCGACATTGTTCGATTACGGAAGTGGATTTCTGTTTCCGCGCCTATTCTTCGATGTTACCGCGCTTCTATCGCTTTTTTGCTTCATGAAGTCGATTGTGATTCCCGCGATACAAAGTTATCGTCTCGCGCTGCTCTATGATCGCTTGTGTGGCGTCGAGCCCAGGCATTGGTTTTATGGACACATGCTGCAAGTGAGTGATGGGACAAATTATCAAGATGAGGTGGCAGAATTATCTGAGGGGTGGCAAAATTATCTGCGAGGTGGCAGAATTATCAAAAAAAGAAATGGCATGATTATGTGGGAGGGGGTTGTAGAATTATCAGGGGCGGAAGTTGCAAAATAAAGAGGGCGAGGGTTTACGGTTTTGCAAATCTGTTTTTTGGAGACTATACTCTCAAAAGCTGTTGCACTTCCCCAAGATAAAAATCAGAACTTTTGATCGTTGCAGTATGGATTCAACGAGAAGGCGATTTTCGCCGCGTTCAAGCGAATCCAACAATTTCCCTACCTCTGTAACACTTGGATCGGTCCTGTCATCCCGGAGCTTGTCGCACATCATCCGGAATCAGTGAAAGCTGTTCTCGCCAGCAACAGTGAGTACACCGCGTCGCACTTTCATCGAACCGCGATGTATCTATCTCGGCGATGTGCGGTTGTTCGAAATATTATGAAACATGACAATTGAACATGGATGCGAGTTGACGCACTCACTAAACAAAACATCAAATCTTCCTTATACTCGCGATATTACACCGAAGCATGTAACGAGTGGCGGGATCCATCTCCGCAGCTTAGGGCCTGAACAACACAGCTCCGAAAACACATCGCAGCGTTGACGAGCCGTCGGTGACATTGTGCCTAATTTGACCCGCCCGGGAATGGAGCCCGAGACCTTCCGCACCAGTAGCTATGTGCTTACACACTACGCCAGGGGTTCTCAACTGCGGCCCTCGGCCCCCCCAAAGGAACCACAGAGTGTTGCATGTGGACCAAAAGCGTTAGAAAAAATGTAGTAATATTTTTAGACTGGTTCTTTCAAAATTGCTCCCCAAGGGCGCAGCGGTTTTTTAGTATCGTAGTCAAGGGGGCCCCGACTCAGAAAAGGTATAAATTCTTGCACAGTGCACGCCGGTTAGCCGGTCGAAATGATCAAAATAAACGAAAAAAATACCGAATTCTCCAGATTTCGCAAGAATTCATCGAGTTAACATCCTGCCGGTTGGCCTGGTGGTTGACGACATCGCTTCCGGTACGGTAAGACTTGGTTTGATTCCCGAACCGATTAAATCGAACACAGTGTTGCCAACGGCTCGCCATCGCTGCGATGTTTCTTCGGAGCTGTGTTGTCGAGCCGCTGAGCCGCGGAGACGAATCTCGCCACTCGTAGCGCGCTTGACATAATGCTGCGAGTAGCCTATAACGAAGATCTTTTCCACCGAGTTAACACCGGAGCTGTATAGATTCCACTTAAACATGATTTCTTTTCAGCTCCGAAACACGACAAAGCTTATTACTTCGTACGCGGGTGGATCGGTGACGGGTTGCTGACGTCATCCGGGAAGAAATGGCAGAGGAACAGGCGGCTTATCACTCCTGCGTTTCATTACAACATTCTCAAACCGTGAGCAATCTTCATTTGCTGTGTCCAGGACGATTTCGCTTTCGATTTTGAAATTTGCCTCTTCATTCAGCTTTGTTTAAATTAAAGAAATTGAAATATTTTTCTTAAGATTAAATTGACCGAGTGAGATCGTGGTTGGCTGGATGCTATAATAGGGAGGGAAAACTGCAGCGTGTTGCTTCAGTTCTTAGGCTGCGACCCCCCACAGGCATCTCCCTCCAACTTTCTCCTTTTCGTTCAATTTCTTATTTAAATTGTTGAAGTTTCAATATTGCTCGAGCAACTTTCTCCTCGTTGAATTCATGTCTTCTTCTTTACTTTCAAAAACTTTTTTCAGTTTCATTCTTTTCAATTTTTAGGCTCATATTTTATCGAACGATATCAAACTCATGCGCCCAAATTTTCTAAAAATCAAAACTTCATTATACTCGCGGTATTACAGCAAAGAGTGTGGCGAGTGGTGGAGCCTACCTGCGGGACATGGCGCCTAGGCAACACAGCTCTATAGAATCATTGCAGCGGTGGCGAGGGATTCGCGACGCTGCGTGGAATTAGACCGGTTTGGAAGAATTACCTCGACTTTCAGCTCCGATGGCGATGTCTAGCATTGCGCCAACCAGCTGGTCGCAATTTTCGATTCATTGGCAAAGAATTGCCTCCTGGTCAGCCACGAAAAATGTGGTGTTGCAGCAGCAAAAAAAACAGCAGCAAGCAAATTCTGATCCAACTAACGCAGAGATGATCTTGTGGGTTTTAGATATCTCAAAATCTTCAACGACTCGGCGAGGATATTCTTGAACAATTTGAAATTTGAAGTTGGAAACCCTGTTGAAATATCGGAGCGAATTAGTTTGATGACGTTGGATACAATGCTGAGGTGTGCCATGTCGTTCGAAACAGACTGCCAGAATATCAAGTGAGTTACAATGATTTGCGTCAATTCCGAATGTGTTCAAGAACTCGTCGCCAGTAGAGCGACGACCTAAAACTCGCATGAAAGTTTGCTGCGCTCTTTTTTCTCGCAAATCAAAAACAATTTTTGTTTTTACGTTGGATTCATCAATCTCATGTGTCCAGGGGAAAGCACCCTTACCTCACTGTTTTGAGTGATCTCAAGAGTTTGTCTTATGTGTCCAGGGGAAAGCACCCTTACATCACTGCTGTGAATGATCTCAGAGTTTGCACGACAACACGATTCGAGAAGCCATGGCTCCTCCTCGACTGGATTTTTTATTTGTCTCCAGAAGGAAGAAGATTCAGGGAGGCTGCGGAGTTGGTTCATGAGCAAGCGGAGAAGGTAGGAATCTGCCAAAGCGGCAACACAATCTTGTCTCAAAGGCAGTGCATGTGCGACTGCACAAGAGATGCTTCATGTGTAACTCCACTGCAGATCTGTATTCTCCTCTCAGTGATCAACTAACATCGAGGCAACGATAAAAGCAGAAAATCTTTTTTCAAAGCTCTCCCTGGCTTCCGACATCCGACCTCACTGAATTGTTGGTATTCAGGTGATAGCGAAGCGTCGTGAAGTTTTGGCGGGAATCCAACAAAACAAGAACCAGGGAAAAAACAACCTGGATTTCCTGGACATACTTCTTCAAACAAAAGTAAACAACGTATATTTACTTTCAAGTTTTGTTGTTTCATTGTATTCTAAAACTAACACTGCTGAATTTTTAGGACGAAGACGGGAAAGGTTTGACGGATCAAGAAATTCGAGACGAAGTTGACACATTTCTCTTCGAAGGACACGACACGACTGCCAGTGGTAAGTGACAAGTGCCAGTGGTAAATGGCAACCGCGAGTGGTAAGCGACAACTGTCATTGGTGAATGACAACTGCTAGTAGTGAATGACAACTGCCAGTGGTAAGTTACAACTGCTAGTGGTGAGTGACACTGCCAACTGCTAGTGGTGAGTGACAACTGCCAGAAGTGAGTGAAAACTGCTTGTGGTAAGCTATAATTGCCAGCGGTAACAACTGCCAGTGGTGAGTGACAACTGCCAGTGGTAAGTTACAACTGCTAGTGGTGAGTGACGCTGCCAACTGCTAGTGGTGAGTGACAACTGCCAGAGGTAAGCTACAATTGCCAGCGGTAACAATTGCCAGTGGTAAGCTACATCTGCCAGTGGTAAGCTACAACTGCCAGTGGTGACTAACAACTGCCAGTAGTGAGTGACAACTGTTAATGGTGAGTAACCACTGCCAGTGGTAAATTACAAATGCCATTGGTGACTAACAACTGCCAGTGGTAAGCGACAACTGCCAGTGGTGAGTAACAACTGCTAGTGATGAGTAACATCTGCCAGTAATAAGTGGGAATTGTCAGTGGTAAGTTACAACTGCCAGTGATATGCTACAACTGCCAGTGGTGAGTAATAACTGCTAGTGGTGAGTGACAACTGCCAGTAGTGAGTGACAACTGCCAGTAGTAAGTGATAACTGCCAGTGGTAAGTTACAACTGCCAGTGGTGAGCAAGGGTGGAAACCTGGCTACTTGGCGTTAGGGTGTCAGTTTCGGTGTGTTAAAACCTAGGTTTCAGTTTTGGTTTGGTTTTACGGTTGTTGAAAAATAGGTTCCAATTTCGGTTGCAGTTTTGCTTACGCACAGCTTCGGTTTCTGGGTTTCAGTTTCGGTTTAAGTTTCATCAAAGACAGCTATTTATTTTGAATAGGGATTATTTAAATACACTACTTACCGGTGTTTTTGTTTTATTACAATGATAAGTACCGGTAACAGCTCATATGACCGAGTGAGAAGAGCAATTGCTTCAAAATTTGTCGACTTAGGTACAATATCGAGTCCGGTGAAACCAAAGACTCAAAAATTAGTATTCACAGCTTTTCTACCGGACGCAGTGGTAAGCTCCAACTGCCAGTGGTTAGTAACAAGTCTAACAACTGCTAGTGGTGAATAACAACTGCCAGTAGTGAGTGACAACTGCCAGTGGTAAGTGACAACTGCCAGTGATAAGGTACAACTGCCAGTGTTAAGTAATAACTGTCAGTGGTAAGTGACAACTGCGAGTGGTAAGCGACAACTGCCATTGATGAGTGACAACTGCCTGTGGTAAGTTATATTCGCCAGTGGTAAGTGACAACTGCCAGTGGTACGGTAAGTGACATAGTTGTAGACAATGCTTGTCGCTTGAGAAATTATGCTTAGCAACTGATGTTGAGCGGAGAGCCTCTTCCTGAGCCAAGCATTGATATTATTTTCGCAATGATTGAGTTTAAGGGGAAAGCAAGGTTTTTCTGCTCGCAAACAAATTTCATATTCACTCTGGCTTCAATAAAGTTAACTCTGAATGTGTCAAATGCACCAGTTTATTTATCTTTATTAGGAGGGTGAAATCGATGTTGCTCTGCTACACTAATGGCATAATAAAAAGGTCGAAACGCGTCTGCAGCTGCAAATGAGTGTGTTGCCTGGGGGCTTGTAGTGACGTAGTTAGGCTTCCGACAACTTAGTTTGGGTTAGAAGTTATACTGTAGGCTCTGTGGCTGGTCGCCTGCTAATGGGAAGGAACAATTTAGAAAAGAAATGAAGTCGAGATGTTTAGGTTGACGTCTGGAATGAATCTAGCCTGAATTGGTTGTGCGTAGCAAGGCTGACAAGACTTTTCTCATTATGTTAAACTGCCCTTGCATCAGTTTGCAAATCATTTTACTCTTCGACTTCTTAATAATTTTCTGCAGCGATATCGTGGATTTGTTACAATTTGGCGAAATATCCGAATCTGCAAGAAAAATGTCGAGAGGAAGTTACCGCCTTGCTACAGGGGAGGAATGACGTAGAATGGTGAGATTGTATCTTGATGTCCAAAGTGCTGACTCATTTTAACAGCAAGTTGCGAATGACGCAATATCGAAGCGAGTGCTGTGACATCACTGGCAGTCACGTGGTTAATCGTATTCCTCCTAAAAATTTGTGGTTTTTATGAGGATTCCTGTCACTGGATTGAAATTTCCGGGAAATGCACCCTTGGAAATAAAATCCTTAGAAATTTTTTATTGGTCTTTTACCTCGACGAACCAACCACTTCTTATCACGGCGATTTTTGGTCAGAAAAGTTTCAATTTTTTTGCTGGGTGCAATTATCGTAAAAAGAGTGGAAGCAAAATTTCACAGGTGTGGGGTCAGTATTTAAGAAGTTATAAGGTTACAAAAAGTTGCATTCCTTTTTTTTTTTTCGGTTACATTATATTCGTAGGTTACGTGTTTTTGTACTATTTTTTGCCTAATTATTCAACTTTTTTATCGTTCGTTGCTTCAATTGAAATAGATTAACAACCCTGCATAATGCACCAAAGCGTTTATATGCTAAATATACAGCCCACGAAGTTTTACACCTTCCAATAATGCATAAGCGTCAGAGCCGTCGAGATAGTTTTGAAACCTTAGGTCAAAGAATCAAATAGATTTAATCAAAAGACATCTACCAACAAATTAAACTAATCTTTAACAGGCACCTTGTTTTAGAAAACAAAAAGTCACCCACCCCCGGCACGGGGTTTTGGGCATCTGCAGCGGCTTTTCCCTTCTCAGTGAAACAACACAAGCTGCAGTTGTAAGCAGTTTTTCCATGTTGAAGCTACTTGCTAAAGACAGAAACTTTTTAACCAAAGAATGTTAAATACTATTTTGTACGTGCATCATAATTTGAGCACCTATTAAGTGACTACTCTATTGCTTTTTCAGCGCAAACCGCTGCGGCTTTTTTCGTTGTCTGTATTTTGGTTTTAATAAGGTCACATTTTGGTTACATTTTTGCACAAATTAAGTTTTCACATTTTCAAGTTTTTTAGGTTACAAAAATTTCTCCCTATAGTTGTTACTTGAAAATTGAAATGTTGTTGGATCTCAAAGTGTGGAGCACTACTGTGATGCTCCTCACCTGATGCAGAGTACATAGACTCTGTCCACATGGCCAATTTTTGTGGACTTTAAATCCCGGCTCTTGGTTCTCGTTTCTGCATCATGATCAAACCTCAAAAAAATCAAATCTTTATTATACTCGCGGTATTTTGCCGAAGTGTGTAACAAGTTGCGGGGCCCATCTGCGCGACTTAACGCCTGAACGTCACAGCTACGAAAAAACATCGCAGCGGTGGCAAGGCGTTGGCGACACTATACGTCAGTTTGATCGACCCGGGAATCGAACCCCTGATCCCCCGCACCAATAGCAGTGTCTAAGGAACTGAGCTCACCGGCCTGTACATATTATGACATCAAAAAACTGATTGTGACGCAGAAACTAGAAAAAAAATTTACAACCGCTTTCACCTTGAACAGGGAGGATTTGCGTCAACTTTCGTATTTGACAATGTTTATTAAAGAAAGCATGCGCGTCCATCCGCCTGTCCCTGTAATAGGTCGCTATATGGACCGTCCACTCACTCTGCCCACCAGTGGCACGACCAGTGTAACTGTTCCGGGACAATGCAATGCAGTGGCCTTGATCATGGCTGTCCACCGACATCCGGATGTCTGGGAAGACCCAGAGGTGAAGTGAGTTCATTCCTCCTCATGCTACTGACTCTTACTATTGTTTCGTCACAGATCTTCGACCCCGAACGCTTCACACTCGACAATATTTCCAAGCGATCCCCACACGCCTTCCTTCCTTTTTCTTCGGGATCCAGGTAACTTATTTGTGTCGCAATTCTTCGATTCTTTAACGTTACAATCGGTAGAAGCGTTTTGTTGATCCTGATACAAGATCAGCTTCAACTATTTATTATTTCCAATGTCGTTCAGGCGCACGCCCAGTTCGATTATTAAACCCCGGAAATAAAAACCCCGATTTTTCGAGTGAGGTACAATACTCAAACAGCTTAGATGGCCGAGTGGATAGAGCGTCTGCCTCTTGGAGTTGTAGACTCGGGTTTGATTCTGAGTCGAATCAAACCAATGACTATAAAATTGGTAGCCTATTCTCAGCTTCCCTGCTAGACACTCAACATTAAAGGGACAGTGTGGAGAACAAGCCGGCAAGTTTACTTGTGCCGTTGTTGGGAAAGGCATATAGCGGAATTTCCCCATCTTAGAGTGTAGACAGATGGCTGGCAACTCCTACGCAAACTTCTTGCGATTTGATCGCTTTCTTGTGATAGAAGGATAAATACGATTATAATTGGAATCAAACTAGTACCCTGCATTATTATAAACTTTATGTAAACAAAGGGGACGTGCAAATGTAAGCAAAGCGTGGAAGTTACCAGGGGTGCCGGAAGGGGAGGCAAGGGGTAGCTTATGGCCAGGGGGGTGGGATGAGGGGTATATGCATCGTTCCACCAGCCACTTTCAAAAATGTTTCTGCTGTATACAATTTTTCCATAATTTTGAACCTCTTCGCTAGCAATAAATTTCCGCCTTAAGCACGCTTAATCGAAAATGTGCGAACAAAATGCGTCATATTTCTCGAAGCACTTAGAATTAGGGTAAAAAATTTAAACAAACTTTGCCCAAAATTTATTCAAGAAGCACTAAAATAGCGATTACAGCACGTAAACTTTGAAAATTTTTTCTGGGGAGCATGTCTCCGGACTGCCCTAGAGTCTTTCTTGTTTCTCAATCAGCTTTAAATTGGTTCTGCCAAAAACAATGCGCTTTAAAAAAGTGTGGAAATTAAGGCCTTCCGTTTTTAAATTTCTCGTTATGTTAAAAGTGCCCTTTAAAAAAGCTGCCCCCCTTGCCTTTACAACGTTCCGACATCCCTGGAAGTTACAGTACTGAGAGTCAAAAATTTAAAATGCGAAAAAACTGAAGAGATCAATGAAAGCAATAAAACTTAATCAAGTTCTAAGTAAGTTTTCTAATTCTAATACTTTAATCTCGCTGATGATGGTGTTTGAGTTAGAAATAGCATTGTGCTTAGCTGATTTTGTTCCAGAAACTGCATAGGTCAGAACTTTGCCATGAACGAGATTAAGACGGTGGTTTGTCAACTTGTGTCTACCTACCGCCTCTACCTCGACCACGAAACCAAACCACCAATTATGAAACCACAGCTGGTGCTCGGCACTGAAGAAGGAATTTTTGTCAAGCTAGAAAATTTGAATTGATTGTTTTTTGTTTCATTGATATTTTTTGTTTTCGTGTTGATGAATACTCTCTTTATTCCGAACATCAAGTCATTATCTCTATTAACTAGGCTAGTTTTCGTTGCACGGAAAACTACCAGACATGTATGTCGCGCAGATGTTGCATTCGTGTTTGCACAAAGATGTTATTGTAAGCTGCAGTTGCGGCTTAGCGAGAAATTTCGAGAAGGAGGGCCTGAAGTATAGCGCGCCGTTTGGAAAAATATATATTTTGTAACACATGTTTTATCAGTCAATTTAGAGCAAAAAATGTCCGACTTGTATGTCGGAAGTTTCCGACTAATATATCAGACAAATTGTGCTTTAAGTTGAGCCAAAACACATGCGCAAAATAAGTCGGAAATTTCCAACTTATAGATCGGAAATTTCCGACTTGTTATATCAGGCAAATTCATCTCTTTTAGTGGGACAAAATTGACCTGAAAAACAAGTCGGAAGTTTCCAATTTATACATTGAAAAATTTCTGACTTGTCATAACAGACAAATTGTACTCTAATTCGGACCAAAATACACGCGCAAAATAAGTCGGAAATTTGCAATATATAAGTTGGAAACTTCCGTCTTGTTTTTCAGATCAATTTTGTCCTACTAAAAGAGATAATTTGTCTGATATAACAAGTCGGAAATTTCCAATATATAAATTGGAAATTTCCAACTTATTTTGTGCGTGTGTTTTGGCTCAACTTGAAGTACAATATGTTTGATATCGAAGTCGGAAATTTCCGACATATACGTTGGACATTTTTTGTTCTAAATTGACTGAAAAAAGATGTGTTAGCATACAAAATATATAATATTTTTCCAAATGGCGCGCCATACTGAAGCTGCACAAGCGATCAGAATAGTCTGGAAAATTTCAATCGCTAGCAACATTTGTTTTTTACGAGAAGGGGAAATCAAAATTAAAGGGGGGAGGGGGTGAGCATGGCATGGCACAATGCCTTTCTCTCCCTTAATGCGCTAAGTCTGCACAACTACACCTTCCGCAGCAATCATTAGAAAGATTTGATTTTAAAATACAATACTGCCATCCCGTCAAGCGCGGCAATAGAAAGATTCTTTTCCAACAGGAAAAGATGTTTTGAAGCCGAAGAGGAGTGGTCTTTCAGACGACCATTTTTAAATGCTTTTGTTTTTGAAAAGCAACTCAGAGTAGAAGTTTTCCAATAATTTCGTCTGTTCTTTTTTGCGTTACCGTCCGTTGATAAGGTTGTATAACTGTTAGAAAAAGTCTCAAGACCTGAATACTCTTTTTAACAACCCGCGTACAACGTGGCGTAAGTAATATTAAACAAAGTTGTGCAATGCGTAGCCCTAGTGAAATGGACGCGCCTTCCGAAATGTTTTTCTTTCTGTTCGATACGATTCCGGGATGTTTACAAGTTTTTATCTCAGAAGGTTTACGGGTTTGATTGGTTGATTTTTACAAATTTTAATGCAATTTAAAACCTAAGCTCAACTATGAGAACAAGGACGATAAAAAATTTAAAGTAGTTTTAAGACATGTTCTTTGCAGATTTCAAAATTCATTTTTTCGACTTTGACTGGTAAATACGCTTTTTCTTGACATTTTTCCGACTTGCAACTCTCTGCAATGCAGCTTGTTTCTTTAGTGAATCTTAAAAAGATGCAAAAATACAACATAATTGTGTAGTTTTCCTTGTATATACATCTGATGATATTCGATCGATGTAGACCAATGGTTCTCCAACCTTTTTAAAATCTCAACTTTGCGGTCCCCAAAGATACTTTTCTATTAGGCTTACTTACGGTCCTTTATTGTTAAGCATAAATTTCCACGCAAAATCACGTGAAGAGCAACAAAAAGGTCATCACGTCCGCACATGTCCAATCAAGCACAATTCAATCGCGTGATTTACCAGAAACCCGCGACCTTTTTGCGGTCCCCCTGAAACTTCTTCGCGGTCCCTAGTTGAGAACCACTGCGTAGACCTTATCATTAGCAAGCAAAAATCAATTTCGTTTTTTGAAGGCTCACATCCTAAACATTACTGGTCTGAGACCTGCGTTAATTGCATACTACGTTTTCGATAATGGTATTACATTTACTCGTGTCAACTCGACGAGCATTTGTAATGTTTCGAACTAATCGATGCTGATTATGACCGTCTATTGCAGCAGCTCTTTCCGTCTTACTTTGTAGGTTATTCGGTATCTGTCAGTTCCGTTATGAGATTTACTCCCAACTCCTAACCAGGAATGGCGGAAGCATTTCCAAAGAGGGGGGACCCAAAAGCAATGACCAAATTTCCTTCTTAATTTCGCCACTGCAAATCGGTGAAGAGCAAAAAAAGGTCTGCATACCCGCAAGTATCCTAATTTAACCACTCCAAATTGGTGAAGAATTAAAAAAGTCTTCACGTCCGCATGCGGCCACTCTGCCAAGTTTCAAAATTAATACATTCATGCAGAGGTATTATTGCAGAAAAAACGCGTAAATTAGGAGCCCCCCAGCCTCCCCCCTCCCGCCACCTATGATTCTAACGCGCATATGCATTTTTGCTCCAACAAACTTAATTGCTTGTTATGTCTTAATCCATAAGATACTAATTAAACCAGCGGCGTACGCAGGATTTTTCAATGGGGGGTTTCAATGACGTCACATCGTAATGACGTTAAGATACTACATTACAATAACAGTAGTTTAGAGGTATTAAAGTGCATCGTATTGTAATGTTTCCAGCCTAAATTGCAGTTAACCATGATTAAGCTATAAAATGCCATAACTAAGGAAACAACAAAGATATTTCATTCACACTTTTGCTTAATGCTTTGCGTTTCATTTAAGGAGAGAAAAGGTTTCACAGAAACTCAAGCTGTCAGGCCGTGGTTAAAAATTTTCTGAAAAAATTTTAGTTGAAATCATTTTTGGGCCATAAGAAGGTTAATTGACTAAAGTAGGCTGGCTAGCTGTCGCAACGTCACAAATAGGGTGCACTCAGGGGGTAAAACAAGCAATTCCTTCTCTCCAAAAAAACTTTTCAAGACCCAACATTAATATAAACAGCGCATACAGGCTAAACCTAGTTATAATCAGTCAATGTACGGTGCACTCCTTATGAAAGGGGCAGTTTTTCTCTTGAAATTTGAAAAGTGAAGATATTGGAGCATAAGAAAAACTGCCCTCCCTACCAAAACGTTTTTAAACTAAAATAAATTAAGCGAGAGGAATCCCTAATCATCCGATTAAAGTCAAAAACAACGTCGATATTATCTAAGCATTTTTGTGCCAAATCACAGCGTCGATATCAGATGCTTTCAAATATATAATCGGGGTGTCTATGGGAAACGAAGAACTCTAGCTCCTGAGATAGTCGGCTTACGGTACGAAAAAACAATGTTGTCTCTACCTTCGCTCCGCCCCTAGGCCTCTTCAAATCTTTCGTTGGTCTATAGTCGTCTTTGGCAGTATTTTTATCTTACTTTTGGCACTTAGAGCAGTGTCAATTTAGTTTTTATATTTTTTAATGAAATTTCTCAAAAAACCGGGCGATTATAGCGTAGTGTTAAAAGATTTCGCTATCGATGCGGAAGGTTTGGAACTCAATTCCCAGGCCGGTCAAATCGGACACAGTGTAACCAACGGCTCGCAACCGCTGCAACGTTTCTTTGGAGCTGCGTTGCCCAGGCGCTAAGCCGCGGGGTCGGGCCCTGCCACTCGCTACCACGTTTCGGTACAACAACGAATTTAATGAAATGAATATAATCAAGATTCGATTTGATTTTTTTTTAATTTGTGTGCAGCCATAGTTACTGCAGATACACCGAATTTAAGGAAACTCCTACTTCTTAATTGTTCCACAGCAACATCAATGACAAAAATGCGCTTCAAGCAAAACACAACAGAAAAGTTTGACTACCGGGTACCGGTATTGTAGCATTGCATCGTAATCAGTGCTCGAGTTGTAAAAATACTTACGGGGGGATGGTACAGCTTTTCACGCAGACGTGAGGAGGGATGATCATTATACTTGTAAGGGAATGGTTTACGCTAAAATGTTTTGTGGGGGATGGTGTTGTTTGGGATGAAAACATGATAGCAATTTCGGCAAGCTCCGCATGAAGAAAAGTCGGTGCGTTTAAAAAAAAAGGTTTCATTTTTTCTGCAATTGTCGAGGGGGAAGGGGCTGACTCCCAACCTCTGCGAACGTCACTGGGGCCCATCTCTGAGCGCTTGGGTAACACAGAAACGTCGCAGCGGTGGCGAGCCGTTGGCGACACTGTGCCGATTTGACCATCCCGGTGATCGAACCCCAGACCTTCCGCACCGATAACCTGTACGCTTAACAACTAAGCTAACGGCCGGTACCGGCCCAAAAATCGAACCCAAAACCTCCCGCGCAGATAGCGATGTGTTTAACCACTATGCCAACTGGCCGGTTTGGCTCAAAATTATGACATCGCAAGCGGAATATCTGCATGCGTTGCTACCGTTCTCTTCCAAGAATGCCTTCTGCGCTGAAACGTTGTCTTGTCCAGCCATAGCTGTTGAGAACAATGTCTTTGTGACATCACAACACGACTCCAGCTTTAGTGTCCATTGACCTTGTCCAGGTTTGCATTTTGAGCCAGCCATTGGTTCAAGCGCTACACACCAGAAAAGTTTGACTACCGGTATTATTGCATCACAATGAAAGTTTCTAGAGATTATATATGCAATTTGATACAGCACAGAAAAACACAATCTCTGTGTGAAAAAACGCAAATCGGTCCATATAGAGCGGTTTTAATTTTTCCAATTGTCAATGGAGGGGGGTTTGACCCCCGACACCCCCCCCCTCCCCGTGCGTATGCCACTGAATTAAACTCACAAAGCAAAGCGTGTCTTCGCACTTACGCAACCCCATCTTTAAAAATGTCTACTTACGGCGTACGACCCTCTTAGAACTTATTTCCTGATAAGGGGGTGATGAAAGTCTCCAACTTCCAAAAGGAAGCGGTAAAACAAAAATGTTTGAGAATCACTACTCTACACCCAGGGTCTCCAGTCTCGCGATGAGTTTTCATATAGGCTGTGGTCGTACATTAGTATCGGCAATTATTATGACCACATGAATCTAACCTACAACTTTGAGTGCTTTCTGATAATCACAGACACTATTCACGATAATCACAAAATTAAGTGCCATGAAAAAGTTAGAACGATTTATCCCACGTGTGATCCGGAGTTTAAATAAAAAAGCGCAGCGTGTTATTAAATGTTATTGGCTCTCGACTCCTCGAACACTTTTACATTATCAAATCTGGACTTCTGAAAAAAATTGGGTAGGGGGGGTGTATTGGAACAAAAAAAAAACACTTTCGGTAATGTTTACATCGGTCCTTGTCTTAGCGCAACGTCTGAGCTCAGGTTGCAACTGCTTGTGCAGCTTGTCATTTTAAAAGGTACCACTCTTTAAAGAATACCATATTTTTCAAGTTTTTTCTGTGACCGAATTTGTTGTTCCAAACCACCCCACAGTTTTTAGTGGGGGTCGATTGGAACACAGCCTTGGGTGGATTGAAACAAGGATTGGGGTGGAATGGAACATTAACGAACTATCGAAAGTAGGTGTTTATTTAATAGAAGGAAAAAAAGCAAACATCTTTTGCAATAATACTTCAGAAAAGCCTATACAAAGCATACCAATACATAAAAGAAGGAAAAAAAGCAAACATCTTTCGCAATAATACTTCAGAAAAACCCATGGGCGTACCCAGGGAGGGGGTGCTGGGTCCGCGCCCCCCCCAACCCCGCTGAAATATAAGCTGATGTTTATCTCCAATGGAACACAGGCCATCTGAGGACACGATGATCTTTTTTTTGGTCTTCACTTGATTTTGGGAAAACCTTTTTTTTTATTTTTATCTTCACCGATATTTTCAGTGGAAACAGGAAACTGCGGCCCCCTTTTCAAATTTCTGGGCACGCCCCTGCAAGGGGTAGGCTACGAGAAAACGTTCAGAAAAACTAACAGATTAAAAGAATCAAAATAAGTTGAAAAGTGATCTAACTGAACCGACAGTTCAAAGTCCAGCGAAATTTTGTTTGTAAACTCAGCAAAAAGAAAGTTTAAGCTGAGTTTTATTGCCGAACGGATTAATGGCGGGACGGTGACCTCGTCCATTCTCCAGCATAATTTGTAGTAAGCTTGCGTTTATTGTTTTCTTCTTGCTGCATTTTTAAAATCTGTAAACTGTATATACTAATAAAAAGCGGGCTATTACGTGTAGCTCTTGAATGCGTGAAGTTAAACTAGATCTTGCTTGTTTTACGCCATATTTCCTTTCACAAATTTCGTAGGCTATGTCGCACGCGCGATAACCGAAATTGTTTCACATCAGAGTTTGTAGAACTCGGAATACTTAGCACCACGCAAAATAAAATTTTCTAGTGTCACTCCAAAAAGGACCAGAAAGTTAATAGAACATTAGATGTTTAAATCTAGATAAATAAATAGTAGAAGTTGTGCTTATTAAACCTAGAATCTATAATTGAAACAAAAAAGAGGATGGCATCAAAAGATCAAGTGTCTCAGCTGCTTCAACGTTTGGAGGAAATATCAGCTAAACAGGATGAGTATCAAAAATTATTTTTAGCTAGGCCTATGTCTAAAATAGCTGATGCTGCCTCTGAATCTGTTTCTGTTGTAGATTCAGTTAACGTACAAGGAAAACATTTGGAGGAGATGGCAAACATGATTTCGTTAGTGCAAGTTGCTGTTGAGCAGTTGGCAGATCGGGTATATCACAACGAGAGGAGAATGGATGATTTAGAACAGTATAGCAGGAGCAATTGCCTGATCCTTCATGGATGTCAAAATCTTCCTCCAAAATCATCTGACAATGAGGTATTTGAAAATTTTGTTTTTAATACTTTAAATGACAAATTACAAATTGAACCTCAATTAAGTGACAATGACATTGATGTATGTCATGCTCTTCCTTCAAGGAAAGGTAAAAACCCAATTATAATAAAATTTGTCAGGAGGACCGTGAGAAATAAGGTGTTTGCTGCAAAGTCCAAGCTGAAATCATCTGCTGGTAAATCAAACCCAAGGCTTGCGCTTACTGAGTCATTAACAAAACGACGGCTCAGATTAGTAGAGGAAGCCAGAAAGATATTTGAATTCAGAAATGTATGGACTCAGAAGGGTTTGGTATACTGCGAATTTATGGGCCAGAGGCATTACATAGATGATTTCAGTGACATACCAAGAATTCGTTTCCCCGGTAATAAGTAAGGAGTCACACTGTTTGGGCCTGTGTCTTCCGCCTAATATAATGTGGTTCGTGTCTAATACTGTAGGCCTAAGCTGCATGTTGATAGTGTAAATAAGAAGATTTTAACACTCATTGTTAATTAATACAAATCTATATAACACTTGTAGCATATCTTAGAATATTACATTCCGATATACCATAAGTTGGGTAACTTGAACAGCCGTACATGTTGTGGGGTCTCGTCTGGAGTAGGCCGTCTGTGTCTAAAATAACCCGTCAGCGTAAAGCTATGGAAGACGAGGACGGCTTGTTCTAGACGAGACATTATGTTTTGTGCAACTCTTTTGGTTTTGCCATTAAACCGAGACTGTTGAAACTAATTCTGCCGGGCCCTACTTTTAGCTGACCTCCAAGACCAGATTTGTGTTTTGTTGTATGTATATACATTTTCTATTTTGCCTTTTTATTTCCTCACTTTTGTGTTTAAGTGTTACTTACCATTTTTATGCCAAAAACAAAAGCAATTGAATGCAATGCGTGCCAAAAGAACATACAAACTTGCCAGCTGTCATCTGTAACTGATAAAATGTATTGTCAACCTGCATATTGTAATGACTGTAAACCTACTAAGGAAATGAATAAAGTCAGAACATTTTCAAAACTATGCCCTAAGGATCACGTTCTTGTCGCGAGTAGTGCTAGTAACAGTACTTCAAATGTAGCTTTAAATGCTATTGATTTAAACTTATTTTTTAATCGTGAAAATAAGCAATTTAGTATTCCTGATTGTGATATTGACAACCTCTCCAACCTCACAGAATATGTTGAGTCCCACAAGTTGCAAACTATTACTTCCAACAACAGCTTTAAGAATACATTTACAGTATTGTCCCTTAACATAAGATCCATTGTTAACTTACTCAATTTTAGCAAACTTGAGGCCTTACTTTCAAACATGAACTGCAAACCTGATGTAATTTCACTTACAAAAACATGGATATAACCATCATCCTCTGGCCCATATAAAAACTTAAATAGCTATAATTTCGTATCAAATTGTTGTAACAGTTGTAAAGGAGGTGGAGTTGCATTCTATGTAAAAGATAAATTCCACTTTAATATTTGTGATAAATTAGTGGAAATGCATGAAAAAATTTTTGAATTACTTTTTATAAATTTGAAAATGGAGGGTGAATCATTTTTATGCGGAACCATTTATCGATCACCAGCTAATGATGCTATGTCTAATGAAAAATTTAGAATTAAACTTCAAAATTGTCTTGGCAAAACAAATGTAAAAGAAAAATGTTACATATTTGGTGACTTTAACTATGATCTAGCCCAAACTACTGAAAATATCCATGCTCATGAGTTTACAGAAATAATGCTAAATCACTCATTTTTCTCAGTAATTAATAAACCAACTCGAATTACCGATACAACTGCAACTGTATTAGACCAATTATGGGCAAACTCCTTTTGTTATGCTGTGAAATCTAATATTCTTCTGCATCCCATATCCGACCACCTTCCTATATTTATGTGTATTAATTTATGTATGAATAATTCTTCTGCTTGCACCACAGTGAGGTGCTTTAATGATAATAATGAGTCTAAATTTTATCATGAGCTGGAAAACATAGATGAACACCCGATCTTAAATGAAAGTGACGTTAATGAGTCATTCACGTGCTTCATGAAAGAGTATAACCGAGCCTTTGAAAATTGTTTTCCTTTGACTGCTGTTAAAAATTATGATAAAAACAAAAGTTGGTTTGATAAAGATTTGCAAACACTTCCACAAGAAAAAGAGACATTGTTTAAAAAATATCTTAAGAAGAAAACTCTCATTGCTAAAGTTAACTACAACAAAGTGAGGAACAGTTATTTCCGCACTCTGAAGATAAAAAAAAACAGTTATTATTCATCACTTTTCGCGCAACATAAAAGCAACCTAAAACAAACATGGAAAGCTATAAACAATCTTCTAGGGAAAATGAAAACCGGATCCTGCCCTTCACTTAAAATTGGAAATGAGGTGACCAGTGATGCTCAATCCATTTCTAATCACTTTAATCTTCACTTTGTCGAAGTAGGTAGCAAGCTGGTCAAAAAATTACTTTCTACCCCAAACCACTTCGGAGATTATTTACCTCCAGCTACCCCAAATTCAATTTACTTTTACCCCACAACCCCACGAGAAGTAAAGAATATTATATCTGAATTGCAATCAAAAACAAGCAGTGGTATGGATGGGATTCCAACAAAAGTTCTGAAATCAACACCCGATAATGTTATATACATTCTAACTCACGTATTTAACCTCCTTAAGGAGCGGTATATTTTTGAATAAATTCAAGCTTGCAAAAGTAGTACCTATTTTCAAAAAAGGAGCAAGGCATGACGCGAACAATTATAGACCTATTAGTTTGCTCCCAGTTTTCTCAAAAATCTTAGAGAAGTTAGTATATCGGCGCCTTTTAAGTTTCTTAACCAGACAAAATTTTTTTCATGAAAATTCATCTACCTATCTGACAAATTATTATTAAATTGTGGTGTTCCTCAAGGTTCTATTTTAGGACCACTACTTTTTTTGATATACGTTAATGACTTTTCTAGGTGTATTTCAACTGGTAAAACTATAATGTTCGCAGATGATACTAACTTATTTTTTAGTGATAATTGTTATAATCAACTGTTTCGAGTGGCCAATGAGGAACTGACTAATGTAGATCACTGGCTTACGGCTAATAAGTTGTCACTAAATATCAGCAAAACGAATTATATTGTGTTTCGTACTCTGAATAGCAAACTGCCTAGAAATCTTCCGAGTTTAAAATTGCGTAATAATATTTTAAAGAAAGTGAGTAATGTTAGGTTTTTGGGTATTATACTTCATGAGCATCTATCATGGATACCGCATATGGAAGTGTTGCTGCAAAAAATTAGATTAACGACCAGCGTTGTAAATAAAATTAAGAGCCTTTTGAACAAACAGATTCTGTCTACACTTTACAATTCGTTGATCAAAAGTCACATTCAGTATTGTATATTAATTTGGTGCAATGGAAATAAGACAATGGTGCAAAGACTTCAAAGTGCGGCGAATAAATCCGTCCGGTTAATTTTCAAACTAGATTTAAGAGAGAGTGTTAAAGATTCAATGCAGCAACTCGGCATTCTGACTATAAATCAATTGGCTGAACTAGAAACCGCTAATTTCATGTACAAGTATTTGCATAATAAACTGCCAATGGCTTTTAACAGATTGTTAGATAAAAACACAATCAGTGAAAAAACACATGATACGAGAAGCCAATCAAAGCTATTTCCCCTATATCGACGCATAGAGTTAACCAAGCAACCAATGTAATGTAGAGGTCCACGTACTGCGAATACCAATTTTTAAGTCATTGGTTTGACCCGACTCGGAATCGAACCCCAAGTCTACCGATCCAGAAGCAGACGCACTATACCCAGGGGCGGATTAACAGTACGTGGGGCCCTGGGCTAATTTAATAATGGGGCCCTCTTTCCCAAGTTCAGCGAAAGCTTATACGATATAAAATGAAAAGAACAATAAACCGAAAGAACAGCCTCAAAAAACAATACCAATATTGATTAGGAGCGTAAAAAGACCAGTATGGACTTCTTGTGCTTAGTTCACCACGCTCAGTTACTGCCTTTGAGTTCTACTGAGTAAGATCAAATATATTATTCTTTGTTAAAAACAATTAGTGCATTTTCATTACATCGATTTACCTAATCGGTTTAATGGGTTTATATTTTCCCTTGTTTAATTTTACAATCGTTTTTACGCGTACGGTACTTGAACGAACCAAAAAAATTGAATCATTTTAAAATCGTTCTTAGTTACGTGGGCAGCGTGACCGAACGGTCTGGAGCGCCGTTTTTATGGCGACCATAATGAATCAAAAGGTCTGGATACGTCCTACGCATAGCGCCGCCGCCGCTTTCTCGTAATAGGATGATAAAGATGAAGAAAATCAACTTCACGATATTTGTCGCTGCTTGGTGGCTTGAACAAGCAGCAAATTCAACAAAAGACAAGAAAAGGAACCTCAGAAAAGTTAACTCCCAAGCGAGTGCTGATGTCTAATCTGACATAGAGCAATACAACTCGCTTTCTCGCGAATAGAGGATAAAAATGGAAAATCAATTCAAAAAAAGTTTTTACTTCTAATAATTTTTTATAATAAACAAAGATTCGGTAAATCGATTCAATGGAAATGCAGATGCCTAGAGGGCTTTATCTTTTACTCGAAACAATCAAGAAATAAAGCGACTGATCAACTAATAACAGTCATTTATCATATTATTAATGTATGGGCAGAGCTGGGCACTAGCGTCGCTACCCGTTATGCTAGTAATTCACTAGCGTCAGTGCCGCTGTTTTTTCCTATCACTAGCGTGAAGCTAGCGCCGCCGCTGTTTTTATCCTGTTTTGAAATATAGCTATGTCTTATTTATAAAAACCAAACTATACTATGCTACTGCTCTCTGCAATAGAGTTTATTCTTTCATATTAAAGCTGGAACTACCACAAATCCTAGAGCAGGCCAGCAGGGGTGGGCAAGCTTTTCACACGAAGAGCCAGATTTGGAAAAACCGTTGAAGCCGCGGGCCGCACGCTGATCAATCGATCGATATTTATTAGCGGTAACATCAAAATACAAACATAAGAAATACGAAGACAAAAAGAAAAAATATAAGACCGCAGGGAGACGGCGAGTGGACCTTCCGGTCATCTAATTAGCTGCCACCCTATAGTCGTTATTTGAAAAATTTTGAATGGATTCTTGATCAACCAGAGCTGGATGATAAATTAATAATTAAAAAGAATCTAACAGTACACCATAAACTTATTGGTCGTTTTAAACGTAAAATTCAATCAAGTGTTTTTTGTATCGTTTTTTGAATAAAATAGGCGAGGTGGTTTGGATTTCTGGGGGTGTATCATTCCAAATTTTCTCTCCTTGGTACCTTATGCATTTTTGTAAACGGTTAGTCCGGAAGCGAGGAATATATAAACAGTTGGTTCGGGATAGAGTAGATCGTGTGTTTTTTTTAGACAACTCGCTGGTTAAGGAAAAATAGCCGGATAGAGTGGACGGTAATTTATTATTAAAGTGCGCGTGGACAAATTTCCCTATTTCAAGTTTGAATAAGTCGGAGAGTTTAAGTATACTTAGTTTATAATAAAAGGATGTAGCCCTGTCTCTTGGTAAGCCACCACCGATTTGTTTAATTGCTTTGTTTTGAAGAACGGTTAGCTTTTTTAAGTGTGAGAAAAAAGATGAACCCCAAATCGGCAGACCATATAAAAGGTGAGGGTGGATAAAGGCGTAGTAAACATTTAAAAGTGCATTAGTGGGTAAGAAATGGCGCAGTTTGGAGATAATACCTACTGTTCTAGAAATTTTATGTTCAATGGAGGAGATGTGCTTGTCAAACTTTAGAAGGCTGTCTATAGTCACGCCCAAATACTTGGCACTGTTACTTATGAGAATAGATGAGTTGTTCAATGAGAGATCAATCGTGGGTGGGGTTTATTGAGTTTGGGAAGAATAATTAGAGCATTAGATTTGGAGGGGTTTACAGTAAGTTTGTTTGAATAGAGCCGCTTTGAAATATTGTCAAGGTCTTTGTTCATAATTGCACTTAATTAGGTTGGGGTAGAAGCCGAGAAAACTAAGCATGTATCATCTGCGAATAACCTGGGAATGCAGTTAACGGAATGTGGCAAATCGTTAATGTAGATCAAGAACAAAAGAGGCTCCAGAGTAGAACCCTGGGTGACCCCATGGTCGTTGGATAGTAGGAAGGAGTTACTGCCGTTGATACTGACGTTTGTTTTCTTATTAAAAATGCACGCAGAAGATTGTTTGATTGGCCTCGGATACCATAGTGGTCTAATTAGTGGAGTAGTATTTCGTGATTGACAGAGTCAAATGCTTTTGTGAGGTCAAGGAAGATTAAACCAGTATACATATTATTATTAATGTTTTCAAATGATTGAGTAACTACATCTACAAGAGCGTGGTTGGTCGATACATTACGTTGGAAGCCATACTGAGTGTGTTGAATAATGCCATGCTTATTAAAAAAGCTAATCAAACGTTTATGTGTTATTTGTTCAAGGATCTTAGAGAAACATGTTAGAATAGAAATGGGGCGGTAGTTAGAAGGGTTCTCACGTTCACCTTTTTTGAATATTGGTACAATTTTAGCAATTGTGCATGTTTCAGGAAAGACGCCTTTGGTAAAACAGAAATCGATAAAAATCTGAAGGTAGAGGGCTAGGATGGATGAGCAATGCGAAGATAGTAAGGTGGAATATTGTCATGTCCTATAGATTTGTTCAGACTAAGTGCTTGTATTGCGTTAATGATTTCAGAAAGATTGGGGACATCTAAATAAACTGATGGAGAGACACGTTGTTCAAGATATTGGGATAAAGAATTTGGAGCAGATTGGTTAAACTTGTCGGCTAGGTTACCAGCAATGGAACAAAAAAATTCATTGAAATGCTCAGATATTGCTTGATCATTAGTAATGGTATGCCCATTTATTTTCAAAGAAAGCGGAATGGCAGAAGCACAATCTTGGGAGGCAGGAAGTACAGAACGAATGACGTTCCATAATTTACGGTGGTCTTTTTGGGTATCATTTATTGCTGAAGAAAAGTAATCTTTTTTGGATAGCGCTTTGAGCTTAGTCAGCTTATTAACATATTTTTTATAAAAGATTATTTTATCATCATCATCGCTCAAAAAATGAGTTTTAAACATTGATCTTTTATGCTTAGTAGAAGTTAACTTTTATGCTGATTGGTAAACAAGGTGAAGACCTTTTTTTAGAAATCACGGTCCACGTACGAATGTGATTTCCAAAATGAAAGGTTTTCACCTCGTTTTTTATTCCAATTTTGCACCGTTGAGGCTTATTTTGTTGAAAATCACTGCCATCCATGATCTCTTAAGGAATAAAAAAAAGGTCTTCCGCTCAATTCACGGCGGGAGTTTAAGTTTGTGTAAGTGCCGGCGGGCCAAACTAAAAGGACCGGCAGGCCGTAGTTTGCCCATGTCTGTTCTGGAGAGTAAAGTTATGAAGCCTAGATGTTGTAGCTAGCCTACCGTTGTATGATGGTGCAATAATTTTTAACGCTAGATTCTTCAGTGACATTAAACATTTTCTGCTTGTATAACCTCAACTGTAGTCTGGCGCTCTTGCAGGCAAGTGGCAATGAAGTGTCATCGTTTGTTCATTACTACCTGAATTAACATTTAGCTTATTCTTTATTGTGACGTTTGAATCGGCAAAATGCGGATAACTTTTCTTTGAAAAAAATTACTCTCCGCGATCTACAAAGGAATAGTGTTAGCTGATAACAACTGCGATTCTTACTTAAGAAGATTTTTGCTTATAAATATTAATACTGAGTTAACTAACAGCATATCACATTTACCCCTAAGGCCCCAACCCCTCAGCGCCAAAATTTTAAAAACTTTGGTAGTCTCTGCAAGTGAAGACCGTTTTTAAAAATCGAAAATATTTTTTTATCAAAAAAAAATTTTTAGAAAAATGTAAATTTGTGGGGGCCCTAAATGTAGTGGGGCCCCGGGCTTCAGCCCGCTCCGCCCCCCCCCCCCCCCCCCCCCTTAATCCGCCACTGTCTATACCACTCGGCCACCTGATCGGACCAATCTGGCCATGTCTAATTATCGCGCCTTTGCGAAATGCAAGGAACTTGATAGACCGGCAGCTGAGAGGAGTTAGCATACCTTTTTTATACTGCGACCTTGAGTACTGCGTCAAAAACCATCGGCGAAAAGTGATTTCTGCCGGGTCAGATTGGATGCGTTTGGCCGTAATAATGGGGGCCAAAAAAAAAAAACCAAAATTGCTTGCATACCTTTTCTAGGTACCACATGAAACCTAGTGGAAACGAAAGCTTACATGGGCTAGATCTCGAAATGCTTTGTGACGGAAGTTTTTTTGGCTGCTTTACCCCCAACAGAAGCCCCCAAAGTTCGAGTGATGACGTCACAATATAGCTAGCGTACCTTTTCTAGGTACCACATGAAACTTAGTGCAAACGAAAGCTTACGTTGCACTAATTACGAAATGGTATGTGACAGAAATTTTTTAGGCTCCTTTACCCCCAGTAGAAACCCCCAAAGTTTGAATTATGACGTCATTTTTGCTTTGACGTCATAACTCGAACTTTAGGGGCTTCCGCCGGTGGTAAGCAGCCGAAGAAATTTCTGTCACATACCATTTCGTAATCAATGCAATGTAAGCTTTCGTTTGCACTAAGTTTCATGTGGTACCTAGAAAAGGTACGCTAGCATACCTTTGTGACGTCATCACTCGAACTTTGGGAGCTTCTGTCGGAAGAGGAGCAGCCGAAAAATTTCTGTCACAAACCATTTCGAGATCTGGTCAATATAAGCTTTCGTTTCTACCAGGTTTCATTTGGTACCTAAAAAAGGTATGCTAGCGCTTTTTTGGGCCCCGGTTACGGCCAAACGCATCCAATCTGACCCGGCAGAAATCACTTTTCGCCGATGGTTTTTGACGTAGTACTCAAGGTTGTAATATAGAAAAGGTATGCAAATCCCTCTCAGCTGCCGGTCTATAACCTCTCAGCTCCAAAATGTCGAAACAGTGATTGCGCAAGCTCAGCATTATATCATTGACGGAGTTATTATTGCTTGATTTATGCGCTCAGCTAGAAGAGAGCCGGTAGATATTTCTCTGGCACAAAAACGGGAAAATATGGCAGCTTAAAGGTTTTTCTTTACTAAAACCGCTGTTGGAACCATTCTTATTCTAGCGGATTAGCGGATTGACTGAAAAAAGTACCTTCGATAACCAGTCCGCTAACATTTTTGAACGTTGGCTAAACAGCTAATCCGCTAGTGAAAAAATTAGCTTCGCTAATTAGCGGATTAGCGATTTGTACCCACCTATGCTCCTATCACGAGAAAGCGGCGGAGGCGCTATGCGTAGGACAAATCCAGACTTGTCAAGGAGTGGCCTTTGCTTCCAAGTTTTCCGCTTGAGTTTTCTTCGGACTTCTTTAATTTGCTGCTTGCCAAATTCCACCAAGCAGAGATAATCATCATGAAGCATCTTATTCAAGGACGCAACAATGAGACTACGTTGGGAGTTGAACCATTAACCTTGTAATCATGGTTGTCGTAAAAACGACGCTCCGAACCACTGCGCCACGCTGCCGACTGATTCGGTTTGATTTGGCCCCTGCAGCTTCAAGCTTGTGAGTAGACTTTATCCTGTGGTTGCACAATAAGTGTCTACTTCTGCATTAGATTAGTTCTTTTAGGCCTACTTTGTAAAAAAAATCATCAAAAACTTAGATTGGGATCAAAAATTGTGTATGGGCTTACAGACACGTCTAGCAAATTCAAGCAAGTTTGTAATCCGTAATTATCTGGACGCTAGGTGTCTCTTTCACTTCATTTCTGGCATGAAATGATGCACATGAAGTTGGCTTAGTGGTTGGTGCATCGGGTTCCGGAGCTAGTTTTGCAAGCCGCATGTGG
This sequence comes from Trididemnum miniatum, assembly GCA_964006365.1. Classification (NCBI taxonomy): domain Eukaryota; kingdom Metazoa; phylum Chordata; class Ascidiacea; order Aplousobranchia; family Didemnidae; genus Trididemnum; species Trididemnum miniatum. Next base: position 27,752,970 of record OZ023240.1, read on the forward strand.
CCCTTTTCAAAAACTAGGGTGACTCTTGCAACACAATTAGTTTACTGCATAAAACATTCCAATTTTAAAATGCCTTATGAATTTAAAGCAAGAATCAGTTCTGAACAAAGTTGTGAATGCTATTTGCGATGTTTTACCCACGGAACAACCACCGTAGGCCAATTAAAAGTTACGTTTCGATACAAGTTTTCACCTCAAACCAAGCGGTTGAAACGCCTGATGAAATAAGGTTGTCAGTAAATGATATTATGCCCATGGAACAATCCCCGTATGCCATTGCCAATTAAAAATTATGCTTCGTTGCAAGTTTTCACTTCATACCAAGCGGTTAGCGCATGCACTCTCTAACTTCAGAGCAATTTCACAATAAAGGGATGATAGCCAACAGAAACGATAGCAGTTTGATCGATACGTTTTGCCTGCTACGGATAATAAATAGTTTATGCCACGCTTACGACTTAAAAAAAACACAAAATTGACAACGAGGTCATTGGGTCGAAAAACGAAAAGTTAAAACGGAGTATAGCTAAAATGGCTCTTTGAAGGTTCACAATACTTTGTCGCAAAAACTTAGTTCCAATCAATAAAATCTTGGTTGTACTCGCGGTATTACGACACCTAAGCGAGTAACGAGAGGCGAGGTGCATCTCAGCGGTTTAACCGCTTGAGCTTAACAGTTCTGAAAAAACGTCGCAGCTCTAGCGAACCTTTGACAGCATCGTGTCCGATTTCGTCGGTCTAGGAATCAAACCTCAGTCCTTCCGCACCGATAGCGATGTCACCACACGAATCAGCTGCCGATATACCATTTGCTTTCGATCTAATTGTAAACTGCATTGTAGCAGTATCAAAAACCACTCATAGGCGCAGCCACTGGGAGCAAAAGGGGCCATGCCCCCCCCCCCCCTTAAAGTTAAATCTAATTACAATATTATCATAAACAAAATAAAAGCTTGAAACTTTTTGCGCTTCAGATGTATTTAATCGCTGTTGACTTCGAGCAGACTTCGTGTGTTTATGTTGTTGTGGGAAGGGGGTCGGGCGTGGCTTTACAAATTCTTATACTTCTAAAGTTTTTAAAGATCGCCGAACGCCGAAGATTTTTGCTACGTCGCAGGCGAGTGATCTACAAACAGCACGTTATGGTAATTGGAAGAAATAAACGTTCCGTTAAGCGCTCTGTTGTTAATATAGTACGATGCACAGTTGCACACTGCTGCGAAAATGTCGCTTTTTTGATCAAAAAGTTCAATCTACCGATGAGAGTATTTTCCTTCAAATTCCTTAACTGCGCGATGCGTCACAATTAAAGTTTTTGTTTATTTATTTATTGGCATATTTATCCTCCTATCACGAGAAAGCTGCAGTGCGCTGTACGAGCTCGCTTAGGAGTTACCGACCATCTGTCTTCCACACTGAGATGGGGAATCCCGTTAAGTGCCTTTTCCAAGGGCACAGCAAGCGAACTTGCCGGCTGCTCCACACTGTCCCTTTGATGCTGAACGTCAAGCAAGGAAGCTGTGAATACCAATATTTAAGTCATTGGTTTGACCCGACTCGGAATCAAACCCAAGTCTACCGATCCAAAAGCAGACGCTCTATCCACTCGGCCATCTGAATTATATTCTCGGCCATCTGAATTAGCCAAGTTGAATTATATTGAAGCCTTTTTCCATAAAACTGTATCAGATCAGTAAAATCGCTTTATCATGACACTGCCCGCAACAACCGTTGAGGCTGAACGGTCATTTTGGTGAATGAGACGAGGGAAAACTTGGTTACATTCAGCTACAGTGTATGGCCTCCCATCGTCTGTCAAAATTGTGCGTGCTCCATGCATAAGCGTAGCCAGGAAGGGGGGGGCAAAGGGGCCATAGCCCCCCCGAAATTTAAATCAAAATACAAAGTATCATTAACAAAACAAAAGCTTGAAACTTTTTGCGCATCTGGTGTATGTAATCGTTATTGACTTCGAGCGGTTATGTTGGTGGGGGAAAGGGGGTCTGGCGTGGCTTCACACATTCTTATACTTTTAAATTTTATGAACAACGCCATATGCCAAAGTTTTACTGCTATGTCGCAGGCGAGTGATGTACTGTACAGACAACACGTCATGAATTGGAAGGAATAAACGTCCCGTTGAGCGCACTGTTGTAGTAGTACGGCGCACTGTCGCGCACTGCTGCGAAAACATCGCTTCTTTGATCAAGGAGTTTAACTTACCAATAAGAGTATTATCCTTAAAATTTGGTAACTGCGCGATGCGTCAGAATTAAAGTTAAAGTATATTCAAGCCTTTCTCCATAAAACTGTATCAGATGAGTAAAATTGCATTATCATGACGCTGCCCGCAACAACCGTTGAGGCTGAACGGTCATTTTCGTGTGTGGGATGAATGAAAACTTGTTACGTTCGGCTATGACCTCCGATCACCTGTCAGAATTGTGCGTGCTTCATTGCCAGCAAGAATGGGAAGATGAGAAAAGGCCAATCGAATATTAGCAACCGTGGCTGGCGAAATGTGACGACGAATGGACTTCTGAGCGTAATTTCGTCAATGAACTTGAATCAAAACTTAATGAACTTAGATTTCGACTTCATCTTATGTGCTGACCCCTTACTGACTTAGTAACCTTATCTATGTTATACGCACTGTATCTCGTCGCTTTCTAACTTTCAACAAGTAAAATAATGTAGGCCTACACGTTCATAAATGATGATAGATTAGTGTGTCTGGCAGGAGCGTATTTAAGGGGGCATAGTGCCATGCCCCCTCTTTTGACTCTGTCTTTTAGTAAAAAAGAACAAAACTAATGATGCCAAGTCACTGAAATATGCCCGACTCCTTTGATGGTTTCTGTAGCTTATATCCAGGGGGGTAGGATGAGGGGTAGGCTATGCATCCTCCCACCAGACATTTTCGAAAATGTTTTTAATGTATACAATTTTTCCATAATTTCCAACCTCTTCGATAGCTGTAACTTCCTGTAAGTCTTACGCCTTAAGCACGCATAATCGAAAATGTGCAAACAAAATGCATCATATTTGGCGAAGCTCTCAGAAATAGGGCCAAAAAATTTAAACAAAATTTGCATGAAAATTATTCAAAAAGCACTAAAATAGCCATTGCAGCACGTGAATTTTCAAAAATTTTCGGGGGAGCATGCCCTCGGATTTCCCTGGAGCTTTTCTTGTTTCTCAGTCAGCTTAAAATTAGCCTAGTTCTACCAAAAAAAAAATAAATACGCTTGAAGAATAATTTGGAAATATTATGCCCTTCCTTTTTTTAAATTTCTCGCTACGCCACTGGTGCCTGGGTCAACAGCATAGTGTGTGACGGTTGCCTAGTAAAAATTTATCACCAACTGCCTATTTTAGAAAAAAAGTTAAAATTTTAGCATAATTCTGCGATCAGTTTACGACTTAGACAGAAATTCCACAATATTTATGTTTTCATCGATATGAGGGAAATAGGCTGCATTGCTGCTATAAGTAAATGACGTCAGATTTAAAAGTTACAAAATTTGGCCCCTCCCCTCAATTTTTTTCTGGCTACGCCCTTGGCCCCATTGCCATCAAGAAAGGGTAGATAAGGAAAAGGCCAATCAAATGTTAGCAGCCATGGCTGGCGAAAAGCGCGACGAATGGATTTCTGAGCGTAATTTCGTCAATTAGTATAAGCATTAAACTTGAATCAAAACTTTATGAATATTAATTTCGACTTTATCTTATGAGCTGACCCTTTACTAACTTAGGCCTTAAAGCACCCATGTCTATATATCTCGTCGTTTTCAAATTTTGAACAAGTAAAATGATGTATGCGTTCATAAATGATGATAGATTAGAGCAGTGATTCTCAACCTTTTTGTGCTTGAGGCACACAGAAGAATCAAAAATTCATCCGCGGCACACTTTCACGTGACAATGTATAAAACTCAAACATACCTGTTTAATGGTACGGCACACTATATCGTGGTTTTGACTTAAAGTTTTCTCAGTTGTTAAGTGCACAAAGCATGCTATCAGTGCGGGAGGTCTGGAGTTCGAACCCCGGTCCGGTCAAATCAGCACAGTGTCGCCAATGGCTCGCCACTGTTGCAACGTTTCTTCAGAGCTGAATAGCCCAGGCGCTGTGCCGCGGAATTGGGCACCGCCACTCGTTACACGCTTCGGCACAGTACCGCGAGTATAATAAAGATTTAATTTAATTTTATCTCGTTCAACCACATGACTCTGCTAGAATGTGATAGCTTTGATTTAGAAATTGCCAAATTTATGTATCGTCTTAAAACTCAAAACCTTCCCCTAGTTTTTAAAGATTATTACTGTTCAGTTACTGCTGTACATAGATATCGTACCAGGCACGCATCAAAAAACTATTTTTTTCATCCACGAGTAAATAAAGCTAGGACGCAAATGTCAATTAAAGTTAGAGGAGCAAAATTATGGAACAATCTGCCAGTTTCTTTAACTGAGAACAAAATAAAACTTGGCAAACAATGTTTGTATGTTTCTTTAAAGCTGCAAAAAAACACTTTCTTAGTGAGCTATAATTTTATTGATTAATATTCATTTTGGTCAACTGCAATTAATGCATTGATTTCCATTTCTGTAATTAAACTTTTGACAGTATAATTTTATTCATGTTTGTAATTATCTCCATTCTGTACGAGTATAACCAAAAAAGGAACTACACTTAATTTTTTCGATACTAAGATAGACACAATGCTGTGTGAAATTATTTGGTTGGTTTATAATGATTGGTAGTACCGGAAATTTATATTAAAAGTTGGAAAGTTTTCATAGTCTCATGATGTATTTTTTTTTTTTTTTAATTTTAATTTAAAATATAGCTGCCAGTATCCACTTCTTTTCATTTTCATGTTTGCTTTTGTCGCCTTATAGTGAGAGGTTGTTGACTTGATGACCGCGCTAGGCTTCAGTCTTTTCTGAAACGTAGATCATGGTCTTTTCGCAACCTCTCACTGGAAACGTACACCGCTTTAGACTGCTTAAATCTGTTGTTAGTCAGTTAGTTTTATCTTGTACTGAAAGTTGTTGCTCGTTTGCTTGAGGATGTATGTTTCCGAACAAAAATAAACTCTGTTGTTGTTGTTGTTTCGTGATTTCGCCAGCTTAGCTCAGCTAGATATACGACCAAGACCATCAAACTCTCTTCTTCCACCCATTTTTTCTCACCCAAGCTACGTTGTTGCATCCTTCGACATCGATAAGCAGCTTCACAATTAGGCTTGTACTGGCTCTGCTCGATAGTTTCAAACGAAAACTATAAAGTAATGTCCTTCCTGGCGCACTGAAAAGGAATCATGACGACATCCTCTTGTCGGGTCGGAAGCTATAATTTTTCGGTATTACTTCATAGTTTTTGCTCTTTACTCCGGCCACGTAAAGGGGATCTAACCAGAGTATGACGTAGCAGTCTATGTACGACAAAGGTTAAATTCTTTTGGGGTATATTTATCGGGAGGGATGATTGATCTTAGCAAGGTCATTCAATCCGAACCGTGAATGAACCTTACCTGAGTGCAGCTGATGAGGGCCAGTAGCCGGAAACAGCACTGTCCCACTCTACGGTTTCAAACGAACAGTAAATTGAAGAATTAGGAATCGAAAACACAGTCGTAAACAAGAAAAAATAGTAACTCTTAAATGTAAGGAGGCTGAATTGCTTTCGGAGCTGAGACCTTTAACTCATCACACTATCTTGTCTCATCTGATGTTACTTGCCACATGCATTTTCATAACTCTTTGTCTGCTGAATCGGAAGCTGAAAATATATGAAACATGTTTTACGACGTAATAATTGTGTGAGGAAAACAAGTAAAATTTTTTTATTGAGCCAACAAAATCGAATAATTCAATTCGGTTTTGCGGAAAAATACACTAGATTAGTCGTACAAACGATCAAAGACAAAATATACGCGGCATACTAAAAAATTCCTCGCGGCACACAGGTTGAGAATCACTGATGTATACGATATGTCTGACCCTGATGATAGCTTTGAAGTATTCATGGAAGAAATCAACCCTTTATTAGTGCAATGCTTCAAGTACAAAAAGAAACAGATAAAAAGTGATATGCGTTGTGTGTGGTATGATCGTGAGCTGTTGTGTGTGGTATGATCGTGAGCTGTTGTGTGTGGTATGATCGTGAGCTGTTGTGTGTGGTATGATCATGAGCTGTTGTGTGTGGTATGATCGTGAGTTGTTGTGTGTGGTATGATCGTGAGCTGTTGTGTGTGGTATGATCATGAGCTGTTGTGTGTGGTATGATCGTGAGCTGTTGTGTGTGGTATGATCATGAGCTGTTGTGTGTGGTATGATCGTGAGCTGTTGTGTGTGGTATGATCGTGAGCTGTTGTGTGTGGTATGATCGTGAGCTGTTGTGTGTGGTATGATCGTGAGCTGTTGTGTGTGGTATGATCGTGAGCTGTTGTGTGTGGTATGATCGTGAGCTGTTGTGTGTGGTATGATCGTGAGCTGTTGTGTGTGGTATGATCATGAGCTGTTGTGTGTGGTATGATCGTGAGTTGTTGTGTGTGGTATGATCGTGAGCTGTTGTGTGTGGTATGATCATGAGCTGTTGTGTGTGGTATGATCGTGAGCTGTTGTGTGTGGTATGATCATGAGCTGTTGTGTGTGGTATGATCGTGAGCTGTTGTGTGTGGTATGATCGTGAGCTGTTGTGTGTGGTATGATCATGAGCTGTTGTGTGTGGTATGATCGTGAGCTGTTGTGTGTGGTATGATCGTGAGCTGTTGTGTGTGGTATGATCGTGAGCTGTTGTGTGTGGTATGATCGTGAGCTGTTGTGTGTGGTATGATCGTGAGCTGTTGTGTGTGGTATGATCGTGAGCTGTTGTGTGTGGTATGATCGTGAGCTGTTGTGTGTGGTATGATCGTGAGCTGTTGTGTGTGGTATGATCGTGAGTTGTTGTGTGTGGTATGATCGTGAGCTGTTGTGTGTGGTATGATCATGAGCTGTTGTGTGTGGTATGATCGTGAGCTGTTGTGTGTGGTATGATCATGAGCTGTTGTGTGTGGTATGATCGTGAGTTGTTGTGTGTGGTATGATCGTGAGCTGTTGTGTGTGGTATGATCGTGAGCTGTTGTGTGTGGTATGATCATGAGCTGTTGTGTGTGGTATGATCATGAGCTGTTGTGTGTGGTATGATCATGAGCTGTTGTGTGTGGTATGATCGTGAGTTGTTGTGTGTGGTATGATCGTGAGCTGTTGTGTGTGGTATGATCGTGAGCTGTTGCTTCTCTCTCGCAAAAAAAACAGGCAGGCTTTATAAAGTTTATCTTCGAAAGAAAACTTTAAAGACCAAAGAAAAATATAATAAGGTTCGAAATTTTTATTTTCACATGATAGCTCAGAAAAAGAAAGAACATATGCAAAATCAGTTTCAAAAATATCAAAACAACATTCGAAAAACTTGGCAGTTAATGAAAAGTCTTATTGGCAAAACTCGCAATAAATTTAGTTCAACAATCATCCAGTATAACGTCATCTTCGTGAATAAACCTGTTGAAATTGCTAATTGTTTCAATGATCACTTCTCAACCATAACAAAAAAATTGACCAATAAACTGCCTTCTTCTCCCACCAAATTCACGGATTATTTGCCTCCATCTAATCCCTCTTCAATGTTCATGACTCCTGCAAATATAGCTGAAATCAAGAGATTAAAATACGAACTTAAACCTAAGCTGAGCGCTGGAATAGACCCAATACCTCCGCTGGATCTAAGATACTTTCCTGACAATGCCCTTCATGCCCTCAGCTACATATTCAACCAGTCATTGTGTCAAGGTAAATTTATTTCAATGTTTAAACAGGCCAAAATTATACGAGTATTTAAAAAAGGAAATCCAAAAAATGTGTTGAATTACAGGCCAATAAGCCTACTTCCTTCTCTATCGAAAATTCTTGAAAAAGTTGTTTACACTAGACTGCATTCATTTATCAATATGAACGACAATCTCTCTCATCAACAATTTGGGTTTAGACGTAAGCACTCGACTAACCAGGTTACCAGGCAACAACTTTTCTTATCAGTAATATTGTAGATGCTTTCGAAAAAAAAGTCAGTATTCGGAATTTTTCTTGACATCTCAAAGCCATTTGACACGATTGACCACACAATTTTATTGCGTAGATTAAATAATTATGGTGTAAGAGGTGTATCATTAAACTGGTTTGAAAGCTACCTCTCCAACCGCTCTCAAATTGTAGAATATGCTGGGGTTACTTCCTCTAATCAAGTGAATATCTCTAGCTCTGTGCCACAAGTCTCTATCCTCGCCCCTCTACTTTTTATCATTTATGTGAACGATTTTAATGATTGCCTGGAGTTCAGCTCTAATATATCTTTTGCTGATGACACAAATGTCTTTGTTGTAGATAATCAATTACAAATCCTTTATGAAAAAGGAAACCAAGAACTTAAAAACATTCAAAGGTGGGTATTGTTACTGAATAGACTAAAGCGCAGCGCGAGAAAGCACAAAATTTTTTAAAAGCAATGAAACGCAACGCAACTAGCGCAATCCAATTTTTTAACTCCATGAAGCGCTGCGCAACTTCCGCAATCCCATTTTTTAATTGCATGAAGCGCAGCGCAACTTCCGCTATTGATGTTTTACAGAAATAAAAGCGCAGCGCAACTTTGGCAACTAATTCTTCTTTGGCTTTAAAGCGCAACGCAATTTTTGCTTAAAAAATGCAACAAAGCGCAATGTGTGAAGAAGCGCAATTTTCAGTAGAGTCATTTTATACGTATTAAAGATACTTAAACTGAGCGTGATAAGCGGCAGTGATCACTGATTGCAACGATTATTAGTTAAACTGTAGATGGGTTTCGTGAAGATGGTAAGCAGAACGACATAAACATTTAAGGTGCAAAAAATAATCGCGTTGTCGCTTCATCACGCTTCTATAAAAGTATCGTTCAAAGTAAATTATTTACATAAGGCGAAATTCAGCACAAACAACAAACAAATGCGATATATTTTACTTCACCGCATCACACACAAATTCATGATACAACGCCGAAGAAATATTGTTGAAACTCCCAAGAAAAAGGCATCGCAAGCGAATTCAATGAATCTCATTTCTGATTTGCTGAAATCTGCTACTAGAGAATAAAGCTATACTATACCTTTCGTGCACACTTCGTCATTGAACATTGAGTAACTTGCGCTTATATCGGACGAAGCGCAGCACCATGAAGAATCTCAGTTTTTTAACAGTTCGCAGCGCAATAAAGCGCAAGCTTTTATATTTTATTTAGTTTGCAACACAAGAAAAGCGCGAGCTGTTAAATTTGTTTCATTTCGCAACGCAATAAAACGCAAGAAGCATTTATTTTAATTGAAGCGCAGCCCAAGCTGCGCATTAGCCAAAAATAATTTGCTAAAGCGCTCCTTTGCGGAAGTTGCGTAACTTGCGCTTTGCGCTTCAAATTGCGGAATGCCCACCTATGAAAACATTAATAACTGGATGATTGCTAATAAACTATCTATAAACACTAACAAAACAAATTATATTCTGTTCCAAACACCGAAATCCCAGTTGATTAAAACCACGAATAATTTGTAATTAAATATTAAGAAATGACATCGTTGAGAAAGTGTCTTCAACTCAATTTTTGAAAGTGATAATAAATGAAAATTTGTCTTGGAAGAATCTCATGGAAAAGATAAAGCAAAAAATGAGAGCTGCACTTTGCGCTGTTATGCGAGTTCGGTTCTATCTATCTTCTAATGCCATGCTTAGTCTTTACCACTCGTTATTAATTAGTCACGTCTGATACTGCATAACCAGTTAATGTTTTCGCAACGAATCCAAAATACAACAATTACAGCGTATTTGTAATAAGTTTATCCAATTAGTCTTTAATTTGATGAGACGTGAAAGTGTAAGAACTGTCATGAAAGAAAACGGTCATTTAACTATTAAGCAAATGTATCAGGTTGAACTAGCCATTTTTATGTTTAGAACTGTCAACAAAAAAATCATCCAACTGTATTGCAGAATCTGTTTTAGTCAAAATCAAGTCGTATTTCAATCAGAAGTAATAGTCACTATATCTCCCCAGCGTATAGGTTAACTGTCTGCCAACAATCCATCAAATTTTCTAAACCTAAGATATGGAGTAATTTACCAAACGAGATTAAAGAGTGCAAGAGTTTGAAATCCTTCGCGATCAAAGTTAAAGCACATTTTTTGAATATCCAAGTTTTACTGCGGATAATAAAATCAGTCCCTTAATTATAAACAAAGCTATCGACATTCGCTGAATTTTTTTCTGTTTTTTTTTTTTTTATTTGTTATGTTGCTGCTGCTGTGTTATTATTTTTTCAGATGTCTTCAGTACGACGATAAAAGAATGAAAAGGAAAAAAATCTTCTAAAAAGAACAGCTAAATAGTCCACTCTTCCTCACACTGCCAAAAAAAAATACCAAAGAATTACCAGCAATAATCCACTTAAAGTTAGTTAACAGTGCATTCACGTTGGGATTATTTCCTAATAACTTAAAAATTGCAAAAGTGGTCCCGGTTCACAAAACAGGAGATAAATGCAATCCTTCAAACTATCGCCCCATTTCTCTTTTAACAACCTTTTCTAAAGTTTTTGAAAAACTTATATACTCAAGAGCCGAAGCTTTTCTCAACAAACACTCACTCATAGCACCGACTCAATACGGTTTCCGTGCAGGTTATTCAACTATCCATGCTCTCACAGATGTCATAACTTCGATTTATGACAATATCAATAACAATCAACATACCGGATTAATTTTTCTTGATATTAAAAAAGTGTTTGACACTGTTAACCACAAAGTATTAATTAAAAAAATTGGAACATTATGGGATTAGGGGAACAGCTAACGACCTCTTCAAATCGTATTTAAGTGATAGAAAACAATTTGTAATTTTGGATCATTCCATTCATTCTAAAATTTATCCCATTAACTCGGGGGTTCCTCAAGGTTCTACTCTGGGTCCGTTGCTATTTTTACTATAAATCAACGATTTAATTAATTGTTCATCAGTTACACCTCGTTTATTTGCAGATGACACTTGCTTAACATTTAACGATGATGCTCCAGATAAATTAATTAAAAGTATTAATGATGAACTTAATAGAGTCAGCGTTTGGATGGCAGCTAACAAACTCTGCATAAATAGCCTACACAAAAATCTTCTGCCCTCCTTATACCGCCCAAATCTAACCCTCAAATTAATTATCAATCTATCTTTTTTGATGGCGCATTAATCAATACAGATAAATCTGCGAAATACCTAGGTATTCAAATTGATAGTGATCTCACCTTCAAATTCCATATTCAAAACCTTCACACAAAACTCTCACGCACTTTAGGAATAATGTTCAAAGTCAATAGATTTTTTTCTAAAAATATCAACTCGCATCTTTTATACCGCATCACGGTATGGACCTCTACCTACTCAACCTACCTCAACTCAATTCGTATGCTTCAAAATAAAGAGGTGAGATTAATAGCCGGCTTTGATGACAAACATCCAACTTCAAGTAGTACATCCAAACATCCAAACAAACATCCAACTTCAAGTATTTATAAATCATATAACATTCTTAAATTAGATGATATGGTCAAATTGCAGATAGCTATGTTTGTACATCGACATTTTAGCAATGACATACCATCTAATCTGAGGGGCTATTTCACCAACGTTAATAAATATCACTCAATCGCAACCAGAAGGCAAACTATTGGATGCAATTATCATATACCAAGGTATAGATCATCCAAATTACAACGTTCAATTAAATATCTCGGGGTATCGGTCTGGAACGCAATTCCTGTTGACACCAGAAAATGCTACTCACGTAGATTCAAGAGAAAATTTAAAAACCTAATAATTGAGGGTTACTGAAAACAATTTATTTAATCAGCAGTTAACGGTATCAATCTTTTCTTTTTAAAAAACGAGCAAAAATTAAATTGTACTTTATTTGGAACTGGGCCTATCGTCTGCGTTTCCTTTTTTTTCTCTTTTTCTACTAAAAATAATTATTGGTAATCTTAACTTAACGTTTTGAATTTAGGGTGGCTGCTTGACTCGAAGACCCTATGGTCCTTTCGCAGTCTCCCTGTTCAAAATTGTAATTTATTTTTGATTGTCGTCACGTGAACTTACAATATTTACGGACTAATAAATATAATGAATGAATGAATGAAATAAAGATAATACGGACTTTATAAAGAGACGAACATTCAACAAGACTTGCAGAAATCACAATATTATTAATAAATGTCCGGCGAAACTGCTTGCATCCGTATAGCTGTGATGATGCCTTTTACTATCGTTTAAGTACCGGTACTAATTTAAAAAATAAGCCTTCCGTGGTTAGTTGGTCAGTTGGGTCACAAGCTGCTATTTTGAGTTGGAAATTAATGCATCTGCTTTTTTGTTACAGCATGCTTTTGCTACTTAAATATGTTACACCTACGATGTTGCTTCCTTAATTTGCGTTGTTGCTTTTTATTTTGTGTGTGTTGAAGTGATGTTACCGGTCATGCAGCCATGTCCAGTCAGTTTCGACTGGCATGCCTCAACGCTAACCCGTTTTGCTGCATGTTCCGTTTTCCGTACCAATATTAATTCATTTTACTGTTCCAGTGTATTTTAATGCTTTTAGCGTACGGGAATAAAAGTTGAATTGATTGATTGAAAGTCAAGCGCTAAAAACCAAAATTTTTGATTTGGAACCTGGTACTATATTTAGAACCAAAGTGATGCTTTTGGAACGTTCTAGAATTTTGGACAGCGCACGTGTGAAACTTACAGTTTCTGGCATGCGCAGGATAAAGTTTACTTTTTCCAAATTTTGGAAAAGAAAACCTTTTTTTGGCTCATCAGTCATCACACTATTTTGGCTGAGAAATCGGCATTCAAGCATAAACTGTTTTCCAAAAAGAGAAAAAAGTGCGCTGTCTCTTCTGATGAAACCAGGGTTGATGAAACTGTGAGAAGTACGCGGCCGCGACTGAAGAATTTTGGTCAGTAGCGGGCACACGTCTTCAAAAAGGATGGGATGTTCCAAACTTACCGTATTCTGTGTTAAATGTAAAAAACACTTTTAGAACTTTCGACTATAACCAAAGTCTCGTCAGCCTTGCTACGCACAGCCAATCCAGGCTAAACTCATTCCAGACTGTAAAGACTCTTTTTTGCATTGCTTTACCTGCACATCTCGACTTCATCTCTTTTCTAGGTTGTGTCCTATTTTTAGCAGGCGACTGGCCCCAAACAACGATACCCAATGAAAGAGCCTATAACTACTAACCCCAAACTAAATTGGGTATCGTTGTTTAACTTTAACTACTAACCCCAAATGTTGCAGCACCAACACCGGTACCACAAACTTAAGGACGTTGGCTCGTAGCAACCAGGCCCAAATCTACTTATTCAAATAGAACCAAGTGGTATCTAGTGGTTTGCCCCAATCAGCATTGGGCAAATGACACGTACAACGTGTTAGTCAACTTCACTGTCTTTGCAGGCTGAACTTGGTTAATGAGAGCACACGCCAGGGAATACAATTGACAGATTATAATATCAGAAACACAGTCAAACATTCAAGGTCAAACATTAATCCCAATTTACACCACTAAAAAACCTTAATCATTCGACTAAAGGAAAACATGTCAACAAACACAGCTGAGCCGGTTAAGCCGAGTGGAGCACTAACTTAGGCCTACGTAAACTAGCAAACAGTAAATCACCGGGCCACGTGTATGCCAACAGCTGACTATGTTAAACCGTAAAATTAATAAAGAATCTCTGTTAGCATAACTGTCCACTGGTCAAGGTAAACAATACACTGCGCCTACTACACGCAACGCTACACAGCTAACTAAACCCACTACCGCTGAACCTCTAAATCTGCAAAGATGAAGATGCTAACAACTCACGCTTCCAAAAACGGCAAAAAAAATAATAATTCTTCACCGCACAAACAATCAGTGTTGCCAGATAAAAACTAGTACGTAATAATAATCCGTAGCGCTAACACCAAACTAAACTAAATTGACTAAATAAACTTCATTGGATATCGTTGTTTGGGGCCAGTCGCCTGCTAAAAATAGGACACAACCTGGAAAAGAGATGAAGTCGAGAGTCTTTACAGTCTGGAATGAGTTTAGCCTGGATTGGCTGTGCGTAGCAAGGCTGACGAGACTTTTGTTATAGGCTAGTCGAAACATTAATTCGTTCCTTGCAACAGTTGCAAATTTCTCATCTAACTTTTAGAACTGTAGTGACTAGGCCTACTTGACTGGTGAAAATGTTATTGCGTTGCCCAGGTGGTCAACTTACTGAAATAGGCCAACTCGACAGGTTGCCTAGATTAAACCGTAGTTGCCCTATACCCAGGTAATGAGTTTACTAGAAACAGACCTGCCCATATACTTGTGAGCACTAGAATGCTAGACAGATTTCTTTTGCTAAGACTAAATGTTTTTAGTAAATTAACTGTTGACAGGTTAAGGTGATCATTACAGCATTAGGGTTATGACAAAAAAAAAATTGTTCTGACCTGCTATGGCAAAAGATAAACAGCTCAACCTTTTAATGTGTAGGCCTATCATGATATTGATAATAATTTTGAAAATTTAAAAAAATCTCCCCCACCAACGAATATTTCTAACCCCACCTACCCCCATTTTAAAGTTTTTTTAGATTTTATGCTCCATTTTTTTTTATTATGACATCTTTTTTAAGGTAGTATCTATTTTGCCGTTAACAGGTTAATGGCAAAATAGCTTTTAGGTCTATTTTGCCGCAAGTGAAGGGATCTTGGTAAAACGCGGACGTCCGCGGACGCGGACTTTCAGCAACTGGCAACCGTGGACTTTTTGCTGGCAACCGTGGACTTTTGGCTGGCAACCGTGGACGTTTTGCTGGCAACCGTGGACGCTTTGCTGGCAACAGTGGACTTTTTGCTGGCAACCGTGAACGTTTTGCTGGCAACCGTGAACGTTTTGCTGGCAACCGTGGACTTTTTCTTGGCAACCGTGGACTTTTTGCTGGCAATCGTGGACGTTTTGCTGGCAACCGTGGACTTTTTGCTGGCAACAGTGAACGTTTTGCTGGCAACCGTGGACGTTTTGTTGGCAACCGTGGACTTTTTGCTGGCAACAGTGAACGTTTTGCTGGCAACCGTGGACGTTTTGTTGGCAACCGTGGACGTTTTGCTGGCAATCGTACTTGGAAAAACGCGGACTTTTAGCAACTGGCAACCGTGGACGTTTTGCTGGCAACCGTGGACTTTTTGCTGGCAACCGTGAACGTTTTGCTGGCAACCGTGGACGTTTTGCTGGCAACCGTGGACTTTTTGGTTGCTGACAGCTGTGAGTATTTTTTTGGCAAGAGCAAGCTTTTTTCTAGCAGCTGATAATATTTTTCTGGGAGCCGTGATTTCTTTTTACGCTAGAGTTACATGTGCTTGGAGAAAGTGGAGAATCACAGATCAGCTATCAGCATGTTCTGTGTTGATGGTTCCGGTCTGAAAAAGTCCACGTCAGCCAGTAAAAAGTCCACGATTGCTACAAAAATGCCTATGGCTGTCAGTAAAGAACTCCACGCTTGCCGTTAAAAAGTCCATCGCTATCGCCAATGAAAAGTCTACTGTCGCCACAAAAAAGTCCACGGCGAACAGAAAAAAGTCCGCGATTGTCAATAAAAAGTCCACGGTTATCAATGAAAAATCCACGGCTGTCTGTAAAAGTCAATCATTAGTAAATAAAGTCCATCATACCTGTAAAAAGTCCATCATTAGTAATTAATATATAAAGCTTAAAGCTCAACACATTCATTAAGATATACCGTACACAACATACGTCATGAGCAACAATCAAACAAGATCATTTTGCAAGGACTTAAGCGTAAAATCAAAAAAATCTGATCTTCATTATACACTACATCCTCGATTATCCGGTCATGTTGGGCAACCTTTTTCCAAAATCTTGACCGGATAAGCATTTGGCTGGATAAGAAAAGACCTTAAGAAAAAAGAACGAAAAAAACGAAGTTAGTATAAGAACAAGCTTAGCCACAAAACAATTTAAATGCTAAACGAAAGAGACATTTGGGTAAAGTTTAAAATCACATAGTTCAACAAAATAAGTTATTAAACAGTTTAACTTTCATCAGTACTATTGCTGAAAAACGAAAGGATGGAGGTTTGTTTGATAGTGCTTTCTCGCCTTTCAGCAGCAAAGTCACACGACCGGTAAATCGAGGAGCCGGATAATCGAAGGCCGCATAAACGAGGATGTATTGTACTTGCGATATTTCGCCGAAGCGTGTGACGAGGGACGAACCATCTCCGTGGCTTCACGCCTGGGCAAAGCGGTTTCGAAGAATAGTCGCAGCGGTGACAATTCTTTGACTACCTGTGTTCAATTTGACCGGCCCGAGAATCGCACCCACGACCCCTGCAACATTAGCGATTTCGCTAACCACTGTGAGAACTGGCCGGTAACGTGAAATAAACAAATAAAACTAAATCAACTTCTCTGACTTTAAACCATTTGTTGATATCGCGCGTAATTTTGATCGCGGTATGCGTTAAATATTCCGCTTCTTTGAAAACGTTACAAGTTTAATAGTCAAATGGTAGCCACAGCTGTGGTTATCGAAGATTTCCTCTCTATCAAAGTTATAATGATAATGGATATTCTTGAAAAAGCTGTTGCTACCATTTGGTAAAATCTCTTCTCTACCAAAGTTGTAGCCTATTTAAGGAGATCACAAATAAATCGAAAACCACTAATCCAAAATATTAACAGGATTTGATGCCCCCCCCTCTTTCCGAAAACATGTGTCTATTCCAATCTTGGATGCTGCTCTGCATGAATATAGCACAGCATTATTACCGCAGGCTGCTTAAATCAAAAAATTTAGTTATGAAAACTTTCGTTGACGCTATGGACATTAAAACAAGGTTTATAAACGAGCCCTTACTGATGAGGCCTATGCTGGAGCGTATTTAGGGGGGGGCATTGTGCCATGGCCTCCCCTTTTAACTCTACCTTTTAGTAAAAAAGAACAAAATTAATGGTGTCAAGTGACTGAAATATGCAAGATTCTTTTGATAGTTTCCGTAGCTTATGGCCAGGTACGGATCCAGGGAGTAGGATGAGGGGTATGCATCCTCCCACCAGCCATTTTTAAAAATGTTTTTGATGTATAAAATTTTTCTATACATTTCGAGCCTCTTCGATAGCGATAAGCGTTGCGCCTGAAGCACGCGTACCCGCAAATGTGCGAACAAAATGCATCATATTAGAGCAAAGCACTGAGAATTAGGGTCAAAAAATTCAAACGAAATTTGCGTGAAAGTTATTCAAAAAACACTAAAATAGCCATCACAACATGAAAATTTTAAATTTTTTCGGGGGAGCATGCCCCCGGACCCCCTAAAGCTTTTCTTGCTTCTCAATCAGCCTCAAATCACTTTTGCCGAAAAAAAATACGCTGAAAATAAATGTGGAAATTATGGCCCACCCCTTTCAAATTTTTTCGCTGCGCCACTGGGATATGATACTGCCTTTTCATCTTATGGTGTTGGTTAAAATGAAATCAAGCAGATTGACTGACATACAGTAAAGCGTTAACTTGACTATAACCGCCAAAGGGATTGGTTGTTGTTCTGATGGTTATCTGGGAACTGCTGCTTGAAATTGACGATGCTGTGAGCAGACAATTGGGCTAATCTCAAAACACCTTTATTACAGCAGACTACCAACGGTTCAAGTGATATCGCAACTAGCTAATAGTAAATGAGCTGCAACAAAAACTGCAATTTATAACGCACAGATTAGACTAGCATTTTGTTCTAAATTTACCGGTACCTTACTTTAGCCTAATCACATGTCAAGAACAACGCAAAAACGTACAGACAGAACTTTTGGAAGGATCCTACTAGTGGTTAGATTAATTAAACAATAGCAAGGACCTGACATAATATTGGCAGTTACATTGACTAACCAAAAGTCTGCCCCACCCTCTACAAAAAATTCTGCGGGCGCCCATGTCTCCAGTGACCCCTCAATAGTATTGCGTTACATAATTTTGTACCTCAACTATAGGCAGCCACTGCACTGTTGAAAATCGCATTTTCTTTGATGAGTGTAATTTATGGCCGTCTGGCATTGCTGACCCATTAAAATATTCAGGTCTACAAAAGTGTAAGTTTGCACAAAGGATCTACTTCGAGCAATAAGGTTATTGATCATTTAGCTTCTGTAAACACATTTCTCAACACAACTTCGTCGAGATGGATCGCTTTGAAGTTTTTAAAAGTGCTGCTTTTATTGCACCCATCAGCATTTCAAGGGCAAAATGGCTTTGGGCTGATCCCAAAAAGCCAAAGGTTGAAAGCAAAATAGCGGTTGAAATAACCAATGTTGAATTTTTTTTTAGTGGTACCGCATGACGCATACATGTAGGTTTCAAAGCCGCAGACTCCTAGTCTACTACTGTGTTCTGTCTTGAAATCAATTTATACACATCTTCAGGGGCGTAGCCAGCGGAATATTTAGGGGGGGAGCAAAATACAATAGGCCAAGAACTTCAAAGAAATGATCTGTTCTGGCCAAGGCGTTTGGCTCACGCTGTCTTCCCGTGATTCGATTTTTGCCTCAAGCTATTAGTATTTAAACTATTTATTTTGTTTACGGATGAATATGGAATCAATTATTTACTGTATACCTAGGCAGGCATTCCTTTGTGCTAATCGATACCCAAAACACCAATCACACTGCCTTCTCCACGGCATTACATAATTAAGAAAATCCAACGATTTTGTCGCCGTATGGTATGCACGAACAAGAAACGCATAGAACAACAAACACGACGAAAAAGTCCAACAGAAAGAAATATCACATTAACATCAACAAATTACTATAACAGTAATCAAACTCTGATTTTTCGGTTTTTGCAAGCAAATTTCGACACTATATTCTGGGCCAAAAGTGCTACCGCATTAACTCTTTAAAGCATTTGTTGCTTATTCTTCTTTCTAAAATGATTTTTTTTAATAGCCCATTCTTCCTTTTGCACGCCATTGTCGATAAACTTTTTGCGATACAATCTTGCTTTTTCTCTGAACTTAATATTTCATCCCATTGCGCAGTTGTGAAGCAATAATCCTTAACAAGCGCTTTTTGTGGAAAAGTTATGTCGAAATTCAAATGGCGCAAAAATTAGTCGTAAATGAAAAAGTGGTGAAGATGAGGGAGCTTTTGAAACAAAGTTTACGGTATTTTACAAGACCGTTTTAATTACACTTCAAATTAAGCTTCGACAAGAAAAGGGGGGGAGGGCAGTGCCCCGGTGGCCCCCCTGGCTACGCCACTGCACACCTTTGTCGTAAATAATGCATGAGCGTAGTTTGAATTTGGATTTTACGTTTATTTACAGAGTATTCACATCAGTTAAAAAATTAAATGCTAAAACATTAAAACCCGACGGTGTATCGGTTAAGAGCGTCCACTTGGTAGCCGGTAGACTGGGGTTTTATTCCCAGTCGGGTCATACTAAAGACTTTAAAAATAGTTTTTGCAGCTTTTGCGCCAGGCGCTCGGTACAAGCGGAAGTGCGAAGGGTTTTGTGTATGGGTTGTTCGTCATGTATGTCCCTTAACAGCGTTCAACCATTCGAGATTGAAAATGGTAATGGGCCGACAATTGAAAATGGCCTAAACAATGTGTGCTTGAACCCGCTGTCCCGTACCTTTACCTTCACCCGGTAGGGTTTGTCAAGGGTATCTAAGGTTCGTAGGAGCAGTGACGTACCCAGGTTCATTTTACAGGGGGGGCAACATAGGGGCAAGCCTTGTTCAAAGGGGGCAACAGTTTAATGACATCATAGGTAATGACGTCATAATATAACGCGCTGGCTTGGATTACAGTCCTTAATACCTAGGGTTGGGAAAAATCGATTGTAATCGATATTCGATTGCGATATTCTTTACTTTTTGTTCATCGAATGCACTGGAGCCTTTACTTTTTTGAACAAGTATCGAATATGGCCTTGTCTTTACTTTTTTTTCGGCGCAAATCGACATTCCATACTCGATTCTTCCTGTCCAGGTTACTTTATCTCACTTCAATAATTATAAAACAATCGCCGGTATGTCATTACCTTGTTTCTGCTGATAAAATTTTTTTTGTGCAAAAAAATAAAAAGAATTTAATAGCAAAGTGGTTTCGCATAATACTATGACCGCCGTTTGTCTGTAAGTGACCGCATAAATGTGAGGACATCAGTGTGAAGAACAAGCCGGCAAGTTTACTTGTTGTGCCGTTGGGAAAAGCACTTAGCGGGATTCCCCCGTCTTGGTGTGGTAGACAGATGGCCGGCAACTCCCAAGCGAGCTCGTATAGCGCTTTGATCGCTTTCTCGTGATAGGAGGATAAATATGCAACTAACTAACATCACAAAAAATGCTTGGCGTACACCGCTAGATGCTCAGTGCAATATCGAATATCGATTACAACATTCTTTATTCTTTACTTTTTTAAACTGCCATCGAAATCGATTGTTTCTTTACTTTTTGGTGAACTATCGAATATCGATTATTTCTTTACTTTTTTGAATTATCGATTATTTCTTTACTTTTTTGGGTATCGATTCCCAACCCTGCTAATACCGTTCTGACTGAATCTGCTATTGTTGTAATAATTGTAGTTGTAATGATTGTAGAATTGTATTGAAAGAAAGCTACGGCAATTTTAGACCGACTATGACTTTTTATCGAAAGACATGAAAACATGACGTGAAAATTTAAAGTCGCGACAAAATTGAAGACAGAAAGAAAGCACATTAACTAATGAAAGAAAACCTGCTTAAAGTTTTCGTGGTTCATTACAACAAACGACAAACAAGACTTTAAGATGCAGCGGTAATTCGGTAAATCTACAACAAAACAACGTTGACAGCTCCACGCAGCGCGGCAGGGGCGACTACCACTATTTTTATCACTTTTACAGCGGGAAACCTGCGCTCGCATAGATTACACGCTGTTACACAGACACAGAGGAAATCAAAAACTTTTTCTTCGGTAACTTGATTGATTTGGTAAGCTTTGAGGAAAACGCAATAAATATAACTTGTATGTACAATTTTACAGGGGGGCAAGATATTTTACTGCGTAGGAGTATCTAGGGCTCGTAGGAGTATGTAGGGTTGGTAGGAGTATCTAGGGTTCGTCAGGGTTTCGTTGGGTGAAACAGGCTGTCGGGTTTTAATGTTTTAGCGTTTTAATTTCTAACTGATGTGCTGAAGTCAGTATAATACGCTGTAACCCTGCTGTTGAGCACTTTTTTGACCAGCTTTCCACTTCGCAGTTTATTTGCAGTGTGGTAGATTAATGCCAAAAATAACAAAATAAAAACTTTTACAAAAAGTAATAAGCTTGAGTAACTTGCTCAATACCGGAAAAATTCTGCATCAGTGTATTAAATAAATCATTTTGTAATTTCATGATGAGCTGCTCAACACAAAAGAAAGTTTCAGACAAGCTCACGTACACAAAATATTTGTTCGCACAAATGAGTTCAACTTTCGTGCCACACGCAAGCATTTTTACGTGCATCAACTTATTCCTTGTTAAGTAGGATGAACTGCACTGCTGTAGCGCTAAAATTTTGGAAGTTTGAATCAATGTGCTTTACTGCTTATACGATATTATGATTATACTCATGATAGCATAATCGGGGGCGTGCCCAGAAATTTGATAAGGGGGGGGGGGGGGGAGCGCAATTTCTTGTTTCCGTTTCCACTGAAAATATCGATAAAAACCAAAAAAAAGGTCTACACGTTTTCCGACGTCAAATTTGCCCCCCAAAAACAAGTGAAGGCTGAAAAAGAAAAGGTTCTCACGTCTTCCGACGTCAAATTTACCCCCACAAGTGCAGATCAACATAAAAATGTCATCGCGTCCCCAGATGTCCTGTTTCCACTGTTCCGCTGACTGTAGATGCATATCAGCTTATACGTCAGCGTGGGGAGGGGGCGGACCCAGCGCCCCCTTCCTGGGTACGCCCCTGATAATAAAGCAAAATTAGATAGCCCCTATCACATTATGAGTAATGAAACATTATTTATTATTTTTTAAAAACGCGCCTTGTCTGCGGTATAATAGCTCCAAACTGAAACATTATCCGGATTGACGGCTTGAAATTCTTAAACTCCAACCGAAACTTTGAATTGATGCTTCTGCGAACCAGAACCGAACCTGGAGTTCTGAACCCCTAAATTCAAAGTGCTTTAATCGTATCCGGAACTAAACCGGCGAAATGAAATGACAACAAACCTGAACCGGAGGTAAACCTTTAAAAATGTAATGAAATGGTAGCCACAGCTATCATTTTCAGGTTGCTGATCATTGCTATTTGCATTATTCACAATCACAAATGACGTGTAGGCTATATGAAGAAACAAAAACATATCACCAACAAAACGCTGAGCTTTTTGGGACAAAACGACAGTCCTTCATCAGAGCACCACACTGAAATGAAAAGTCAAGAAAAGGCAAAGTAATTATGCGGAAAGCAACACACAACGGGGAGTGTGACATGGTCTGAACTTCTAACCTTATCAAAGAATTGAAATATTTAACAGCGATCAAATTTACACGGAATAATGAAAAACGACAAATGTTTAAAATAGAATAGACGTTATTACCGGTAGTTACAATATTGTTAAGGCATACAATATTGTAACTACCACTAATCGAGTTAGTTATCAAAATAAAAACGACTATCAAAACATTGCTTTTTTGTCCTTACTAGGCCAATATTTACCGAGGACAGGCAAGTTTTAAAATTGTGTCCGGTTAGCTTTGTAGCTAAGCGTACGCTATCGGCTCAGGAGGTCTAGGATTCGATTCCCGGGCCGGTCAAATCGGCAGAGTGTCGCCAACGGCTCGCCACTGTTGCGACGTGTCTTCGGAGCCATGTAGCCCAGGCGCTAAGCTGTGGAATTGGCCTCCGCCACTCGCTACACGCTTCGGCGTAATACGACGAGTATAGCCTAATGAAGATTTGATTTTGATTTTATTTGTAACGCAAGGCGGATAAAAGTTTACAAAGTTGCTACAACTGCTTAGAAAATAACGCTGCTGAGATAACATCCAAAATTTCTACCGATTTAATCAGGTTAAGTCAGTTACCGGTATCCTTTCGGTTCTCACTATATTTTTATAGCAACTTCGGCCCGCAAAGTCATTTAGCGAAAAAAATTGGCCCTCGATGAGTAAGGGCTGCCTTATATGTTTAAATTATAAAAAAAAATATTACTGTGGGCTATCAACAAAAATATGCCGCTCCAAAACCGACATCGAAGTTTCATAAGTTTTGTCTGACACTTTGGACTGATCGCAAAAACTTCAAACTTTACTTCAACTTGTAACTTGAATAGAATTCAACATGCGAGGTTTTAAAAGTAAACTTGCCTATTTTTTTTTTCAATTATAAACAATATTTTTAATCCAAACTTTCTCTTAATACAGCTTCAGAAAAACTTTCTTCCACTGTTACGATTTTCTTTTTAAAATGCCATATAGGCCTCATTTTCTCAATTTTAGGCTGCCTTTAAAAATGATGTTAAGCCTTAAACATCTCTGCAAATATACAGTTGTAGGCTTGTACATGCTCTGCTTCCAATCCAGGCCTACATACTCTTGCTAGGCTACAAACCTAAGACTTTTTACACTCTTCTGTAAAATTCTTTTAATTTTGCTTGTTCTATTGGTAGCCTCGATATGGCGTTTTGCCAATTAACAAAAAAAATCCAGCCACAGCGACACAAAAAAAGAAAAAAATTCCAGGAGTTACTCTACAAAAAAAGTTAGGCCTAGATCGAGGGCAAAGTTTGAGAAAAAGTTTAGTTTTGACAAAACATCACGACCGTCGCCAGCCCGACGGCCGCATGCTTGAACTAATTTTTTTGAACGCATTGCTTTTTTGTGGTCCTGTCTTGACGTCAAAAGCAAATCTTCATTTTAGATAAGACAGTAAAGACACGTAGTGGTCACAAGGACGTACGGAGGGGGCCCCGCGCTCCCCGCTGAAAAATGCACAAAGCTTTCATGGTGTGAAGCTTGTATACGTTATTGTTAAGTTAACCGTCCAGTCAGCACTGCTCCGGCGTTAAAAGTATGTCAAAGACCAGTGGCCACATAGCCTATATGTCAAAGACCATCGTTAAAAGTATGTCAAAGACCATCGCCCACATATCAGCAATTTCGATCAAAAAGCGATTGGTCTGAAAATGACTTTAGCACTGGAAATGACTTTAATTACTTTAACAAAAAATTTAAACGTGAACAAAATATTTCGAACGGGGAAGGGGGGTAGGTGGGTACAGCCCAAAAAAAATCAACGGATTTGTGCTATTTGGAAAAATATCCAAAAATTATAGGGGGTAACTTTTCTTTTTTGCTCCCCCTGCGGGCGCCTATGTCAAAGATAGTTCTGGGGGGAGGGTTAGTTTTGTATAGTGTATGGCCATTTTTCCAAATATGCAACGCAATTTGGAAAAATGGCCATTTGGAAAAATGTGTTGAATGTGTCAAAATGTGTTCTAAAAATCAGTGTTTTTTGTGTGAAAACCGAAAAATCTGTTGGCGGCTGGGGGCGTAGCTCCAAAACCTCCCAAGCTTCTGGAAGCTGGGAGCTTCGCCCAAGACTCCCGGATGCAGCCCCTCATCTTTGCGAAATTTTGAGCACACCCCTGGGTCATTAAAATGGTGGTCCAGCGGAAACTGAAAGCCCTTAGGCCTAACTATACCTTGAAAGTATTTAAATGTTTATTGCCCGGCGTTGACAATTTCAGTTAGGCTATGCCTCCATGCTCGCAATCACGATAAACTTCACCGCTGCCAATTGCTTATAGTCCATGTTTGCTAACTACCAACACAAAAAAGGCCACGGCTGCTAGTTGTAAAAAATCCACGCTTGCCAGTCGCCAAAACAAAAAAGTCCACCCGGCAAAAAATATACCACGGTTGCCAACAAAAAGTCCACGGTTGCCAACAAAAAGTCCACGGTTGCCCGCAAAAAGTCCACGGTTGCTAGCTGCTAAAAGTCCGCGTCCGTGAACGTTCGCGTTTAAAAAGTCCACCCGGCAAAACAGTCCACGGTTGCCAGCAAAAAGTCCATAGTTGGCAGTCGCTAAAAGTCCGCATCCGTGGACGTTCGCGTTAAAAAAGTCCACCTGGCAAAATAGTCCACGGTTGCCAAGAAGCGGACGTTCGCGTTTAAAAAGGTCCACCTGGCAAAACAGTCTGCGGTTGCCAGCAAAAAGTCCACGGTTGCCAGCAAAAACTCTACGGTTGCCAGCAAAACGTCCACGGTTGCCAGCAAAAAGTCCAAAGTCCATCTGGTAAAATAGTCTACGGTTGCCACCAAAAAGTCCATTGCTGCCAGTTGCTAAAAGTCCGCGTCCGTGGACGTTCGCGTTTAAAAAGGTCCACCTGGCAAAACAGTCTACGGTTGCTAGCAAAAAGTCCACGGTTGCCAGCAAAAACTCTACGGTTGCCAGCAAAACGTCCACGGTTGCCAGCAAAAAGTCCAAAGTCCACCTGGCAAAATAGTCCACGGTTGCCAGCAAAAAGTCCATGGCTGCCAGTTGCTAAAAGTCCGCGTCCGTGGACGTTCGCGTTTAAAAAGGTCTACCTGGCAAAACAGTCTACGGTTGCCAGCAAAAAGTCCACGGTTGCCAGCAAAAACTCCACGGTTGCCAGCAAAACGTCCACGGTTGCCAGCAAAAAGTCCAAAGTCCATCGGGCAAAAAAGTCCACGGTTGCCAGCAAAAAGTCCATGGCTGCCAGTTGCTAAAAGTCCGCGTCCGTGGACGTTCGCGTTTAAAAAGTCCACCTGGCAAAACAGTCTACGGTTGCCAGCAAAAAGTCCACGGTTGCCAGCAAAAAGTCCACGGTTGCCAGCAAAAAGTCCATTGCTGCCAGTTGCTAAAAGTCAGCGTCCGTGGACGTACGCGTTTAAAAAGGTCCACCTGGCAAAACAGTCTACGGTTGCCAGCAAAAAGTCCACGGTTGCCAGCAAAAACTCTACGGTTGCCAGTAAAACGTCCACGGTTGCCAGCAAAAAGTCCAAAGTCCATCTGGTAAAAAAGTCCACGGTTGCCACCAAAAAGTCCATAGCTGCCAGTTGCTAAAAGTCCGCGTCCGTGGACGTACGCGTTTAAAAAGGTCCACCTGGCAAAACAGTCTACGGTTGCCAGCCAAAAGTCCACGGTTGCCAGCAAAAAGTCCACGGTTGCCAGTTGCTGAAAGTCCGCGTCCGCGGACGTCCGCGTTTTACCAAGTTCCCAAGTGAAGTCATGGGTTTTTAAGCGCCATTTTGTGCTACATTGTCACGACTTCTCGTTAGCTCAGGGAATAGAGCCCAACGTGTAATGGGAAGCACTGCACTAGTTTTGGGTTCAATTCTCATCGCAGCTTCTGTTCGTTTTGCTTCGGTGACTTCGGATCTCTTTGATTGGGATTCGTGTGACTTGGGGTTAACAATCGGGTTCATGAAGACAGTAGAATAGAATAAGATGAAATATTTGTGTAACATGGGGTTATGTAGCTGCGGCAAAATTGACCTAAAAACTACCGGTATTACAGTATTGCCGTATGCCATTAACTGCAAAATAAACACTGCCTTTTTTAAGAGGTACAGTAATTAGACCTATGACTGTATGAGGGGCGTCTGTCTAGTCTATGGTGTTTAATTAAGTGCACAAAGTTGCAATGTTGCATAAAATATAAAAATAAAAATGAAAAATGGGGGTAGGTGGGGTCAGAAATATTCGTTGGTGCACTGGTGCAGGAGATTTTTTCAAAGTTTTCAAAAATTGTTATCAATATCATGATACATAATAAAAAGTTCATTTTTTGCCATAGCCTAGCAGGCATGTTGAAATTCTAAAACTGTTTTTGTCATAACCCTAGTGATCATATACTAACCTGCTGTTATCAGTCACTGGTACAGACTATGGCCTGAGTTTCAAGTTAGCCTGAAGAGTGAAGTTTAGACGAGATGCTTAAATTCTAATATTTGGAACAATTCAGAACCTTTTTAAGGTTCAATCTGGAACCTCTTGCTAAAAGCAATCTGGCATCTTTGATTCTTTCCAATCTGGCCAACTGCTTGCCACCGCTGCAGAGTTTCTTCGGAACTGTGTGGCCCAGGCGCTAAGCAGCTAAGTCGCAGAGATGGGTCTCACCACTCGTTACACGCTTCAGCGTAATACCATGAGTATAATGGTAATACCGCGAGTATAGGCTAATGAAAATTCGATTGTATATTGGCAAAATATTTACTTTGGTCAATTGACCAAAATGACTTGATTTTTTCAGTTCCTACGAATTTAATTTGGACTATGACTGAAAATTTGTCGAAAAAAATGCGCTAAAGGGACAGTGTGGAGAACAACCTGGCAAGTTTAATTGTCACACGGGTATTATAGTCCTTAGGTAATTGTTGCTTGCGCATTTGCAAGCATGGGTCAATTGACCAAAATGCCTTTAATTTTTTCAGTTCTTACGAATTTGATTTGGACTATGACCAAAATTTTATCAAAAAAAAAAACAACACTGAAGGGACAGCGTGGAGAACAATTCGGCAAGTTTAATTGTGCCGCTTGGAATGGTGCTTAGTGGGATTCCTCTATCATGGCATCTTCTGTCTTGGTGTGGTAGACAGATGACTGGCATCTCCTAAGCGAGCTTGTATAGCACTTTGATCACTTTCTCATGATAGGAGGATAAATATGCAACTAATACATAATACAATTTGACAAAACATACTCTTCGACCTTGATAAGCAGTCCATAAGTTAAACAGTTAAAGAGAGGCAACGAGGTGCATTGCTCAAAAGCCTGTGTTCTGTGTTTGTTACGGTCTTTGCCTAATCTTCAATTTTTTAAATTGTAAAAGGAATCCCAATAACTGTTACACTGTTACAAGAGTTTCTTTGCCAGTCTTTCTGTTAAAAACTTTTAAAAAAGTTCTATCAATCCTTCTCAGATTTTTGTTTGAAGAAAAAATGATTTTTTAGTTCAAGGCTTTTCCACAATTTAGGACAGTTGCCAGTACTTTGTCATGTGGACTTGTTGTCACATTGTGCTTTGTCATGTGGACTTGTTGTCACATCATGCTTTGCCATGTGGGCTTGTTACATCGTGCTCTGTAATGTGGACTTGTTGTCACATCGTGCTTTGACAATTTTACTGATAGTGGTAGAATTTTCTTTCATAACTGGTGGTGATTAAGTGTCACAGACCCAAAGATTATGTTCCAAATCCAGAACCATCGATCCAAACTTCTGATCCCAAAGGCTCGAAATTTCAGTTTTAACTACAGTATGACTCCGAGTAAACTGGACTAAAAGCTGCTAACTTCCCACACCAAGCCAAACATCCAAAGTTAAATATTTCAGATCAACAATTAAAGATGACAAGGATCAAAGTAAGCTGTGAAACTTCCGATGTGGTGGTATTATGCGCAGTAAAGTGAGAGGCAAGACTCTACTGGAAAACTCTGAAACAAAGACTACTCCTAAGCGAGTATGGATCCATCCCATATAGCATGTTCATTCCTTTCTTGTGACAGGAAAATGACAAGCAAAGAAATCAAATCCTAATCAATTTTTTTTTCATTTGAATTTGGCACAAGTTCAAGTTTAATATTTACCAAGCAAGCACATAACAGAAATATGCAGTTACTGGTTATGTTGCTTGGTCAGGAGACAGTGAAAAGACCATAGTTACAGTCATCTAGTCTACTGCCACCTGCTAACAAACAATTTTGCATGGGACAAAAATAGAAAAAATTCCAGATTCAAAACTAAAACAAAGCAATTTTATGCACTGTAATAGAGCAAAAGAAATTTTAGTGATAAGTTTACTGTAGCCTAACAGCATGTTGTTTTGATATGATTGGAGTTCATCATTTCACTTAAGGTAGCAATGATAAATTAATAATGCATAATTCAGAAGATAAGTAAAACATAAATTTGCAATTGTTGTCACTGAAATTACTGATACATTTTAATAAATGGGTGTTGGGTCTGTGACAATGTTCAATTTGTTCATGGGGAATTTAGGAATAAACATTCTAGACTGTATTTTTTTAAAATTGAAACTGGAAGTTCGTCTGTTGATCACTTTAATTTAATTGAGAATTTAGGATTTATTCCAACTTTTATTTTAATCGCAAAGATATAAATATCAATTTGGAGTATGCCAAGGCACTATGTTTGTCATTTTTAGGTAATATGTATCTATTCAGTAAGATTCTAAGGCTTTTTTGAATTTGTGATTGGGCAGTTGTTTTAATTCAATAGGTAACTTATTGCAAATATTTGCACCTGAGAAAATGATTGATTTTTGAGCCAATTTCGTTGTCACTCTTTCAATATAGACATTATCGTTTTGCTTTTGTCAGGTATGATGATTGTGTTTTTTGTTGAGTTATATCATAAAAGTTTTGAAATTTTTCGTAAATAAGTTTTGAAATTTTTGTGGGATGTAGCCAAGCACGATGTGGCAAAAATTTCATGTGGCAAAAGTTATGGCAACAGTAACTGGCAGTGTATTTGCTGTTATGTTATGTATTGCTAGGCGGGACCTTTCTCTATATCTATCGATACTCATTGCTTGAAACAAATGTCAGACTGGGGTTATAATACTGTGTTGCCATTTCTCATTTTTATCTAAATTTTTTTTTAATTATTGATTTATTTGGTGTTCATCTTGGTATTTACTGCACCATAATGGTGATTTGCTGCGCCATAATGGTGATTTACTACACCATAATGTTGATTTGCTGCACCATGATGAAAATTTACAGCACCATAATGGTGATTCGCTGCACCATAATGGTGATTTGCTGCAGTCAAGTTGCTTTTCCTTAAGTTTAGTTGATAAAAAAGTTGAGGTAAGTTGCGAATTGGATTTTTATTATGACACTAAAATTCTATCCTTTAACCCACTAGTATTGCCATACAATGTATTGACGTTTTTTTGGACGTGCAGAACGTGTTTGAAGTGGGGCTACTATTGTGCCCTGCGACTGTGCTTTCTACGAAGTACCAGTTTTGTATTAACCTTCATTGTTCCCTGTAAGTTTATAGCAAGTGTGACTTTGCCACAAGGGAATTCAATAAAGTTTGATATAATTTTTCCCTTGTAAATTTAAGTTTCCAGAATGTGAAACTTTTGCTTTGCACCAAAATATTGAGCACTTTCATTTATGTTCGGCCAAAAATCACCTATTCTAGTTGGCAAGGTTGAGAGAAACTCGGAAAACTTTGACCAAAATTTCTCTTTTTTTTTTCAAATTTTGCACTTTCAAGGGAAGAACATTAACCTTACTTGATGTTGTTGCAACCTACCCAGTCACTAATCGTCTTCACCGGATAAATGACCATTCCTACTTTCAGCAAAATTTTACTCCTAGTGCAGCTTAAAAAAGCATTAGCAACTTATATTTGCTGTAAATTAAAAGATTGTTATTATTATGTGATGTTAATATAATGGCAGGCAGTTTGATTTGGAGAGGGTTTGCTTTCCGACGTGCATACTTCCTTGGTTGCATTAACAGCACCATGCAAAAGACGTCTACAAGTATTGTGTTTTCAAATCCTTGGCAGGGTATTGATCGACCAATCTCAAATACTTTTCGGAGGACTTTTTCATCTTCCAACACTAAAAGCAATAACACAAATATAGAAGTTGCTTCTAGTGAAAAAGATGAAGTGCTGTATCGAGCGATTGATCTTCTCATCAAAGGACACGAGCCATCAGTGCTCGATAGTTTTATGACGTTCATGTTGTCTGCTGCCGATCATTTGGGTATTCACGTTGCGGGAAAATTAAATCCCAAGTTCATGGCAGATCGCTTGACGCTTCTAAAATCTATTCATGTTCATAAAAAACATCGAGTCCAGTACGAGATTCGAACTCATAGACAAGTTTTGCAACTAAAATATTTAACTGGTTCAACTGCTAATGTTTATCTGGAATATGTGGAGCGTAACATACCTGCCGGTGTGGCAATGCATGTCCACAAATGGCAAGTCGAGCGATTACCAAAACATATTCAAGAAAGAATGAAAGAAACTATTTCCATGATGAAAGAAGAAGATTGGAACGAACAAGCAAAATTTCTTGAAAAAATGAAAGAAAACCGTTTGACCAAGAATTCGGACTATGAAGAATATCAAACTACGAAACGTTTTCTGCTTGGCACAGTTTGGTGATCTTGTTGCCACACCTTGTTGCATCAGTGAATTATGGAGCCTTGTGGCAGAGGTTCTAACCTTGTGAACTGCTGAATATACATCTGCCAGCGTTTGGACGCGTGCAACTTCATTGGTGTATTTATCACTTGTCGAGTTGCCTGGCACCTACTGAATTGTTAATCTCCATCACAACAGGCACTATACAACAACCAGGGGTTGAACCTCAGCCTCTGAGTTGTTTGCACTGGATATAAAAAAAAAAAAATCCTGTTAACTTAACGGCGACAATGTTCATATGCATTTGAACAATGAAAGAGAGAGCATAAGTCTTGTCTTCATCTTGCATGAAAATGTTGATGAAATTCGCATTATAAAAACCGCTTGCATTATTTACCTTGACCTCATGTGCAACTTTCGTGGGGTTTAGGGCCTCCGTTCTTGCTTTTAGTTTCTGCATCAAAATCAATTTTTTGATGTCATAGTGAAAAGAGTGGTTATGACGTCAAGAAATTAATTATGATGCAGAAACTAGAACCAAGAACTGCGAGCCTAAAACCTACTAAAATTGGAGGTACGGACAGGGAATGTGTATGATGTCATTACAAAGTTGCAAAAAATATGTGAAATCGTTATAGCGACTTCGAAATTAATTGAAAGGTTGAAACAATCTTTAGAAATTCTGAAATGTCCATCCCTGGGCTTGCATTGTTTGAGCTGGCCCACCATTTGTGACGTGTTCAGTTATCAATGCTCTTAAGTGAATGCTTGCTTGCAATGTGACTTGTGTGTTATGTAGAGGTTACGAGTGATTGCATTTGCTCCGGTCCTACTAAACACCACAAAGGACTGAAACATCGCCAAGGAGCGACAAAGGACTTACTAAACACTGCAAAGTACTTCAAATTGATCTACTAAACACCGCAAAGAACGACGAAGGACTTGGAATCATATCAAAACAAAGAACGACTAAGGACTTTAAATTATGGTTAGACTTTGGGTTATCAGGTCCTTTGTCGTACTTTGCGACGTTTAGTAAGTCTTTGTCATACTTTGAGGTGTTTAGTCCTTTGCGGTGTTTAGTAGGACCCCATTCGCTCTTTCAAATTTTAATTGTAAAATTTCAGGTTGGTTTAGCTTTAGTAAATGGCTTCATCTCATAATTCCATATTGGACGAGTTGTCGACTTGTCTGCCCAAAATTCGTGTTCCAGGTTTGGGAGATAATGTTCACAAGGATGAATGCTGCTTATCATTTGATAGTCCAGTAAGTCATCGCGTTCTTGTGCCCATCCTCGGGTTGTAATTTCAATTCATATTTTAAAGGAATCAAGAGAAGGACTCTATGTGTGCTTGTCAACCTTCCTCGCTTTCAGCCGCAAATACGTCGAGATGTTTTATGAAGTAACCCACAACAAAATATTCCTGCATTTGAAACGAACCAGGAAAGAGGTTGAAGGAGAATTTGCAATCAAATTGAAAAGTTTTCTACTTCTTTTTCTTGTTGTAGATCCACTCATTGAAAAGATCCAGTGATTCTCCGACAGAAAAGAAACCTAAACGACTGGCGATAGGCAAGAGTTCAACAACCTGCATTATTATAACGTCAAAATCTTCATTATACTCATGGCATTACCCCAAAGCGTGTAACGAGTGACGGGTTCCATCTCCGCGACTTAGCATCTGCACAAACACGGCCTCGAAGAAACATCTCTGCAATGGCGACATTATGTCTGATTTCAGCGCTTTGGGAATCAATTACACTTACCGATGGCGATTCGCTTCGTTACTGAGTTATGAATGTGATGTATTTACAGGAGTAGAAGGTGGATTTGATCCAGATGAGGAAAAATATGAATATGAGGAAGAGAACAAACTGGTCGTATTACCACAGTTCCATGAGATATCACTCGAAGAAATTGAAGAAATTCCTTCGATCGTAAGATTTGTTTGAAACATGACTGAAACTATTTGTCGAAAATTATTCGGTTTGACATCTACGTTGCTGCAAACACTGTTTCGACTTTTCAAGTCTCATCAGCGCAGTTTGCTGACTGACACAGTGCTTTAAAAAACGGAAAAAACATTTTCTGCTTGTGGTTCCCAAACTAGGAATATCTCACAGCAGAAAATCGTCCCTGCGGAGCCGATCCACGGGCGACCACTGGTCAGTTGCGCTAAGTTTTCCATTAAATTAATTTTTTTCTCTATTATCGGTGTGTGCCATGTCATCTCCACCCACGCGACAGTGAGTAAACTTTTGTCTGCAGATACTCGCCAGCGTCAGTGGCGTCCTTTCTTCAACCAGTGCAAACAAAAAAGAAGAAGTTCTCGCTTGGGACGGGGAGGAGAGGCCAGTATCCAAGTGAGTGACCTCATCAAGTAACGTTGATTCGAACAGCAGGATGAAGAAGCTGATTGTAATATTTCGACGATTATTTTCCAGACATAGTGAGTCATTGAAGCAACTAGACAATGGTGTTAGCATACCACCTAGTGGTTGGAAGTGCGCCAAATGTGAGCTGGACACAAACTTGTGGCTCAATTTAACTGATGGCATGATACTTTGTGGAAGGAGATACTTTGATGGGACTGGAGGAAATAATCATGCTGCGGATCATTTCACGGATACAGGCTATCCGCTCGCTGTCAAGTTGGGCACAATCACCCCCAGCGGAGCAGGTACTTGACGTGTGTGTTTCAAACTTACCATAGTTTTTTTGATCTTGTTGTGAAGATGTGTAGCAGGCACTCGACGTGTGTGTTTCAATCTTACCATAGTTTTTTGATCTTGTTGTGAAGATGTGTAGCAGGCACTCGACGTGTGTGTTTCAATCTTACCGTAGTTTGTTTGATCTTGTTGTGAAGATGTGTAGCAGGCACTCGACGTGTGTGTTTCAATCTTACCATAGTTTGTTTGATCTTGTTGTGAAGATGTGTAGCAGGCACTCGACGTGTGTGTTTCAATCTTACCATAGTTTGTTTGATCTTGTTGTGAAGATGTGTAGCAGGCACTCGACGTGTGTGTTTCAATCTTACCATAGTTTGTTTGATCTTGTTGTGAAGATGTGTAGCAGGCACTCGACGTGTGTGTTTCAATCTTACCATAGTTTGTTTGATCTTGTTGTGAAGATGTGTAGCAGGCACTCGACGTGTGTGTTTCAATCTTACCATAGTTTTTTGATCTTGTTGTGAAGATGTGTAGCAGGCACTCGACGTGTGTGTTTCAATCTTACCATAGTTTGTTTGATCTTGTTGTGAAGATGTGTAGCAGGCACTCGACGTGTGTGTTTCAATCTTACCATAGTTTTTTGATCTTGTTGTGAAGATGTGTAGCAGGCACTCGACGTGTGTGTTTCAATCTTACCATAGTTTGTTTGATCTTGTTGTGAAGATGTGTAGCAGGCACTCGACGTGTGTGTTTCAATCTTACCATAGTTTTTTGATCTTGTTGTGAAGATGTGTAGCAGGCACTCGACGTGTGTGTTTCAATCTTACCATAGTTTTTTGATCTTGTTGTGAAGATGTGTAGCAGGCACTCGACGTGTGTGTTTCAATCTTACCATAGTTTGTTTGATCTTGTTGTGAAGATGTGTAGCAGGCACTCGACGTGTGTATTTCAATCTTACCATAGTTTGTTTGATCTTGTTGTGAAGATGTGTAGCAGGCACTCGACGTGTGTGTTTCAATCTTACCATAGTTTTTTGATCTTGTTGTGAAGATGTGTAGCAGGCACTCGACGTGTGTGTTTCAATCTTACCATAGTTTTTTAATCTTGTTATGAAGATGTGTATTCGTATGATGAGGACTCCATGGTGCTGGATCCCAACCTCGCTCAGCATCTTTCACATTTCGGGATCAACATGATGAACATGGAAAAGGTAATATTAATTGTTAAAATTGTTGGGTGATGACGTGTAAACTTTTAATGCTATATTAATGACGTCAGACTGAAATGACGATGACGGAAATGGAAATAGAGTTGAACGAAAAACTTGGAAGTGAATGGAATATTATCCAAGAAGCTGGTTAGTGCGCGTGTCCGTGTGTGTTGTTAGTGTGAGTGTGTCTCGTTTAGTGTTGGTGTGTTGTTAGTGTGGGTGTGCGTTGTGAGTGTGTGTTGCTGGTGTCGATGTGTGTTGTGGATGTATGTTTAGTGGAGTGAGTTAATCATGTTATGACCAGGTAAGAGCTTGAAGGAAGTCCACGGACCAGGGCTTACTGGACTTGCTAACATGGGAAACACTTGTTACTTGAACTCCACCATACAAGTCTTGTTCAGTATACCAGAGTTCCAGATCAGGTTCGTCTATGACGTGTCGCTCGCTCATTGGCTTGATATGGCAACAGGGTTGCAAATCGATACTCAAAAACGTTATGAAATAATCGATTTCGATGGTAGTTCAAAAAAGTAAAGAATAAGGAATATCGTGATCGATATTATACTGACTAACAGGAGCGGACCCAGAAAATTTTGGTGGGGCGGATGCAGTTTTGGTGGGGGGATGCAGTTTTGGTGGGGGTGCAGTTTTGGTGGAAGGGATGCGGCTTTGGTGGGGGGGATGCAGTTTTGGTGGGAGGGGATGCAGTTTTGGTGGGGGGATGCAGTTTTGGTGGGGGTGCAGTTTTGGTGGGGGGGTGTAGTTTTGGTGGGAGGGGATGCAGTTTTGAATTAAGTTGAATGTCACCTAAATACAATCAGGCAGTTGGCGTGGTGGTTGGACGCGTCGCTATAGGCGCCGGAGGTTTTGGATTCGATTCCCGGGCCGGTCAAATCAAACACTATGCAGTGGAGATGTGCCCCATCTTCGTTACGCGTTCCTGCGTAATACTGCGAGTGTAATGAAGATTTCATATTTTCTTGTTAACGCAAAGACATTATTCCGGGTAAAGGGCGTGAATGAGCACGTTGAAAATGTGTTCTGTCAGGGGCGTATTCAAAAAGTTTTTCAGGGAGGGGAAATTAGATTTTGACATTTTTTGAGGTGCATTTCTCTTTCGGCAGAGATAATTTGAAGCAAATTGAGGAACCAAAACGGCTTTAGGCGGTTCTGGGGGCACGCTTTCCCCGAAAATTTTTAAAAATTTACGTATCGAATTGGCCATTTTAGTGCTTTTTGAACAATGTTTGGGCAAATTTTTTTTAATGTTTTGCCCCAAATTCTGATGTGCTTCAAGTATGATGCATTTTGTTCGAATATTTTCGATTTACGCATGTTTAAGGCGCAGAGCTTACTGTTATTGAAGAGGTTCAAATTTATGGAAAACTGGTATTCATCAAAAACATTGTTGAAAGAGACTGGTAAGCATCCCCCACACTCTCCTGGATCCGCCTCTGTGCACTGAGCGTTTAGCGGTATGCGACAAGTATTTTTTGTGATGTGCTTAAATGTTCAATTGTTCATGCTGTAACAGACAAACGACGGACATTGCATGCGACCATAGATGCGAAGCAACTTTGCTATTGCAACTCTATTGTTTTATTTCTAGTTGGGTTTTTTTGGCCCAAAAAATAATTTGTCAGCAAAAAAAAGTAATGACATACGGACAATCATTTTTAATTTACTAAAATGAGATGAAGTAACTTGGATGAAAAGAATCGAATATGGAATTTCGAAGTAAGTAGAAAAAAGTAGTGAAGACAAGGCCATATTCGATACTCATTCAAAAAAATAAAGGCTCCAATGCATTTGATGAACAAAAAGTAAGGCATATCGCAATCAAATATCGATTACAATTGATTTGCGGCCCTGTATGATAGTAATTTGTTCAGGTTCACTGATGCGGAACGGTGTCATGATCTGTTCCGACGTCGATTGTCTTCCTTAGCGTGGGATCCAAATAATCCAAATAACAGCTTCACTAAATTCGCCATCAATCCTACTCATAACGCTGCCATGGTAACTTTGTGTGATGTCATATTACCACTGTCATTTTGACGTCATCTTGCTTATTAGATCAGCAGCGAGTTGCAGAAGCGAGTTCGCGATTTCAGCAGCGATTTCGATGTGCAAATGTGCAAGCTGGGATTAGCTCTGAGTCAAGGAAGCAACGATCAGGTAACTTCGATGCTTGGAGGTTACCTTGTGTCTCGTGATTGTTACGTGTTTGATCAGACCACCCTGGGTCGTCCAATCACACCGCGATCATTGAAGCATATCATCGGTCGAGGTCACGTGGAATTTTCTACCAATCGGCAGCAAGATGCTCACGAATTTTTCCTCCATCTGCTCGCAATGATAGAACGCGGAGATCACAAGGAAGGACTTGCTTGTGTTGGAGATTGCTTCAAGTTCCTGGTAAGTGGTTTCTACCTGTCAAAACTCATCAGGGTTGACATGATGTGTGGTTTCTACCAGTCATCCCTCATCAGAGTTGACGTGTGGTTTCTTCCGGTCAAACCTCATCAGGATTGACATGATGTGTGGTTTCTACCAGTCAAACCTCATCAGAGTTGACATGATGTGTGATTTTTGCTGATCAGATTTCACCAGAGTTGACATGTTATGAATGTTTCAGGTGGAAGAGAGAGTTGAATGTGTGCAGAGCAAGCAAGTTCGTTACACAAAGCGGTGTGAATATGTGCTCTCCCTTCCTGTTCCAATTGAGCAAGCTACAAACAAAAGTAAAACGCGTTTATAAACACCTGAGCACAGATAATGAGCATGACTGGTCAGTTGGCCTAGTGGTTAAATACATTGCCAACGATACGAAAGGTCTGGGGTTCGATTTCCAAGCTGGTCAAATTGAAGGCAGTGTCGCCAACGGCTCGCCGCCACTGCGATGGTTCTGCGGAGTGCAAGTTGTGATTAATATAGGAGCTTGCAGGTGCGGTTGATGCCTACATATCTCGTGCCGCTGTCAACCGT
Source organism: Trididemnum miniatum (assembly GCA_964006365.1). Taxonomy (NCBI): domain Eukaryota; kingdom Metazoa; phylum Chordata; class Ascidiacea; order Aplousobranchia; family Didemnidae; genus Trididemnum; species Trididemnum miniatum. The sequence continues at coordinate 27,791,170 of OZ023240.1, forward strand.
GACGAACCCCTGGTGAGGTCGATCGTTCCATATCAGGATTGCATTGCTGCTTTCATGGATGACGAGAGGTTGACGGACTTTTGGAGCTCAGCGTTGAAGGTTCGATTCCCGCCTCGACCTTGCCGTTCTTATTCTAACCTTATTAATTTATTCAGGAGAAAGCGGAAGCCACGAAACGTGCGCGTTTCTCGACTTTCCCTGATTACCTGGTTGTTCACCTCAAGAAATTCACCGTCGGTTTGGATTGGATTCCGAAAAAACTCGGTACTGATGGGTTCGAATCTTCTATAACGTTGCTGCGGAAGTGAACTATCGGGTTCGAATCTTGCGCAACGTTGTTGTGGATGTGGGGTATCGGGTTCGAATCTTGTGCGACGTTGTTATGGAAGTGGGGTATCGGGTCCCGAACTCGCTCATTATTTCGAACTTCTGCTCAAAAAACAAATCCCAGAATACGACTTCGATTGATTGAGTGTTGAACCTGAATTGAACTTGGCCTAGCTCTTGATTGAGTGTAGAACCTGAATTAAACTTGGCCTAGCTCTTGATTGAGTGTTGAACCTGAATTGAACTTGGCCTAGCTGTTGATTGAGTGTTGAACCTGTATTGAATTTGGCCTAGCTGTTGATTGAGTGTTGAACCTGTATTGAACTTAGCCTAGCTCTTGATTGAGTATAGAACCTGTATTGAACTTGGCCTAGCTGTTGATTGAGTGTAGAACCTGTATTGAACTTGGTCTAGCTTAATGCAAACTACTTAAACTTAACATAAACTCGGTAAAAAATAAGTGAACTCGATCTTGCAAAATCAAAAATGGAAAGCTTGAACTGGGCTTGTGAATTTTTCATGAGATTGAATTGGATTGAAAATGTTAGCGAGTTTGCAGCACTGGGTATATGTCGCGTTCATATCCAAGCTAGTTGAAGCGAGTTTGCAGCACTGGGGGGAAGTCGCGCTGGCATCCAAGCAAATTGGAGCGTGTGTAAAGTTCCATTTTGCAATGTGAATTACAGATGTGTGCGTCAATATGCCAGACTTGTTGGATCTTAATCAGTTTCGCGGAGTTGGGATTCAGAAAGATGAAGTTCTGCTTCCTGACGTCAACCCTCCTCAGAAATCCCCCAATCTTATCGAAGTAGATGAAGAGGCCGTGGCCGCAATGTCACAGATGGGATTTCCCCTGGACCGGTGCCGGACTGCCATCATTGCAACCGGCAACACTGGTGCCGAGCCCGCCATCATGTGGTTGATGGAAAATCCTGGTAGGTGACGTCACTAGTTGCTATGGTGAAGTGCTAATCATTGTTTCCAGATGCAGAAGTCCCAGTCGCGTCCACTGGTCCTCCTGAAAGTGGGATCGGAACTATCATGGACATGGGATTCTCCAGAGATCAAGCCATGAAAGCTCTCCGCGCAACGGTATGTGACGTCATAATCGCAATTTTCGCGTCATACTGATCACGTGATTTCAGAACAATGACGTAGAACGAGCTGCGGATTGGATATTTTCTCATCTTGATGAAATCCAGGATGCGGATTCCACGGATCCTGCTCCCGAAGCCGGAGAAGGGGATGTTGCTATGGAAACTGGCGTCCCTGCTGGATTAACCGATGGATCCGGAAGTAATTATTTTCATCATATCCGGTGCGCAGAGGATGTGACGTATTGTATTTTTAGATTATGAATTACTGGCATTCATCAGCCACATGGGAACTTCAACAATGTGCGGACATTATGTTTGTCACGTCAAGAAAGCTGGAAGGTAAATATTCAAATCAATTGTCACGTCATTTCTAAACTATTGTTACGTCATAGATGGGTGATTTTCAACGATGAAAAAGTTGCGGAATCGGAATCCCCACCCCGGGATCTCGCCTACATTTATTTTTATCGTCGTGTACCAGAATGACCCCATCCTACCACCGATATGCTTATCGTCGTGTACCGGAATGACAACCTGTCCCCATCCTACCACCGATGTGCTTATGTCCTCTCCCCCTCGTAATATGCAGTTATGGCGATATGCTGCTGCGCCTTCTAGTGCTTGATACTGTGACTTGTTTCATCATTACGCTTGTTCCGCATGACTGGTTTACGTGTCTCTACGCATGAGTGCCTCCGTTATGCATGACTGCGTTCGCAATAAAAGTTTTCCGCAATAATCTTTGACCTCATCTAGTGACTTCGTGAGATCGTCGATTCACTGTCCCGATTGTACAGGGTAAACGCTGATGGTAGCCGCCAAGCTCGATTCTTGCTCATTAGGCTGTTTCATTTTTGAATTGAAACATTCGGAGTCGCATCTGATACGACACTGATCACGCCCGTAGTTTTTTTCGTTTATGACGTCATTCAGAGGTTTCAGCGCGTGTTTGAAGTTGCGTCATATTGCATTTTAGCTAATATTGCGAATCTCGAAAACCGCGCACGAGGGTGTCCCTTAGGGTATCCCATATTTTGGCGACTTTTCAGGAAAATTAAGTTCGGGTCAAATTGTGCTTGGTTTTTACGCTGATTCCAAAAATGACATTATTGTTTCATTATGACTTCATCTTGAGGTGCCACCTAGCAGATTTGTGTGATTTTGGCATATCTCGCTACTGGTAAGGGCTAGAGAGTTGGGACTTGTATCAAAATGTCCGGAAGGTACAATTTCCTATCTGCTGTCAATACATTATGAACCGCTAACTGTAACAGAAAATGAATTATTTTGAAAAAAACATGTTTTGGGGTCATTTTCGGACAAAAACAGCAAAACTGCAACTTTTGATGTTTTCCGTTAATTTTTTTTTTTTTGTATTTTTTTACTTATTGTACAGACTATCACGTAACACACGCAATATTCTTTTATTTTTAAATATGTGAAATCACTAAACCAATTTAGTTGAAATTGAGGAGTTTTAGGTCTTAGTATAAGCTTAAGAAAATGGCTGCAGCAAGGTTGTCTGAGAAGTAGCCTACATTATAGCCGCTAAGTTGGAAGAAAATGTGCTGCTTACCAATGAAGAAGTTCTCAAGCACTATTATTTCAAACGAAGTTTTCTTCAGCAAACCAGTGCAAAGTTTATTATAAAGTGTCCAGAATTAAATGATTTAAAATATGAAGTGGTAACAGATGTCGTGGCGTTGTGGATCAAAGCAAGTTTACCCACACTTTCGATCAGTCGAATTCAAATCAAATTTATTGATATAGCTAAAAAGTTGAGAGCAGAGAAAAGGAGAGCTATTAAAAATACACTGCAGTCTTTAACGGAACTCTGGCTGTCTGAACTTTTTGATATATTTTCATGCAAGTGCAAAAAAAGTGCCAATCCTGAGGTAAAATTCTGGAATGGAAAATTCGCAAGCATTTATCCTCATGAGAAACGGATTCCTGAAAAGGAACTCGAGTTTTTCGAAGATCAAAGAAGTGTTAGAAGAATGATATTAACTTCTAGAATTGATTTTGCCCATCAACGGCAGCGAGTAGAAGTAAATTTGAAAAAGAGGAGAGGTTTGGAAGAACAGTGGCGAAGAGGGGTGAAGAGGCAAAGTGGTAGGCCAAGAAAAAACAAAATATTAACAGAAAATCAAACATTACCCAGACAAGAAAAAAAAACACTTCAGAAGGGACGCAGAGTGGTGAAGAATTTGATTTTGTGGCAGAGAATACTGCTACGAAGAGTTTAGAAAATGTGACCAAAAGAAAGTGTGTGCTGGCGGATCGACGTGGCACCTCTTTAAGACAACAGGCTAACCAACTGACTCCAGAACATTTTGAAAGAGCAGGAACATCCAAATCCTCAGAGCATCACAAAAGGGAAAATTATTGTCTTGAATCTTTGAAGGCAGCAGAATCGAAACTGACTTCTGTTGATGCTTGGCAGCTATGCTATGACGGGAAAATTATAGATGGCATCGACAGGTATGTGTTCGTCACGTTGGATACTACAGCTAGTGGTTATGCTGATTTTGGTATTGTGTTGCATCTCAAGATATCCCTAAGCTTCGACGTATTGTGTCTTTCATTGTTTGCGTTTATTTGCCAGCATTTTTGGCCATCCATTTTAAACCTTCGGCTGCTGAAAGTCCTTCAATTGTGCTGTTTACGAGAGATTTGTTACTTGCTTATAATGCTGTTTGGAAACACTTCGTCCATCGTGCATCCCAGTGGTGAAGTTCGAAAAATGTAGCATTAAGTGTCCATGCCGAAGTTCATATGTTTACTGCCGATGCAGTGAAGCAGAAAAGTTTCCACAAAAGCGTGGATATCGAGCAGAAACTTTTGACACGTGGCACCTTACGGGATTTCTTCACTGAAGACAGTAAGATAGCTGCATGTATCTCATGCCTTTTATCTTCTCTAGGATTTTGACGTAGTATCGATAACAACAACCGAGTGATTGTAAACGGCTTGATTCGAGACGATCTATGTGATTTGGCCAAAACAGACTTGCGTGTTTTGGCAGCTTTGCATAACATGGAGTAATCAAGAATTTTAATAAACTGTGTTGTGCTGATGATGTGTAATTGTGTATGCTGGTGTATATTTAATAACTGATCAAACTTGACTTGCTTGTGGTTGTAAAATTACTGTGGAGACGCTGCGTCATTATGTTTTTATTATTACTGTGCTGTGTAGGAGCTAAAAAGTTGAAATGGAAGCTTTATTGTATCATAACTTAATCAAATTTTCAACGATTGTCGCTTTGTTATGTAAAAATACTGTAGCCCCAAAACATGTTTTTTCAAAATAATTCATTTTCTGTCGCAGTTAGCCGTTCATAATGTATTGACAGCAGATAGGAAATTGTACCTTCCGGACATTTTGATACAAGTCCCAACTCTCTAGCCCTTACCAGTAGCGAGATATGCCAAAATCACACAAATCTGCTAGGTGGCACCTCAAGATGAAGTCATAATGAAACAATAATGTTATTTTTCGAATCAGCGTCATAAAACCAAGCACAATTTGACCCGAACTTAATTTTCCTGAAAAGTCGCCAAAATAGGGGATATTTGGGTCATGTGGAAAAGTTACATTTAAACACCCTAATTCCGTGCGGTTAGCCGAAAAAATGATTTTGCAAAAAAATTTTTGAAATCGGTTAATGTTTAGGCCCTCCTCTAAAAGCCTAAAGTTTTGCACATAAAAATTACGTTAATTAGGGATTTTCCCAAATTTAAAATTCAATTATTGGCCTAAAACCTGTATTACTGTTACTCTGGTCGAGCACTTTTACGTTTATATTGACTGATGTAGTTATGCCGATGTGTGACGTCATATTTTGTTTAGGGGATTTCCCATGCCTTGAAATTTTTGATTATTTTGTAAAAAATCAGAGTGTGGACTGCCCAATGACCACTTTGGTAGGCTAACTTCGGTTACCCTTGTTTTAATTATAAAGAACAAATTAGGGAGCGCCCAGGTTCCCAAGTTTGGTAGGCTTTTGATCAAGATAGACTCTTCTGCATCGATTCCGTGATAATGATACGTCACTTAAATCCTCGAAGCGAGAATATCTTGCCTTCCCACGATGCACAATTAGAGTTACAGTCAGTGCATGAAGCAACGCAATTTCGAAAGTAACGGGATATAAGACTAAAAGATTAGGAGAGGGTAGCTGACAAGAAAGCATCGCAAAAAATAGCAATGCAGGGGATGCAGTTAGCAATCCACGACCGGTTTCGCTCTCATTTTGAGCTCATCAGGTGAATATAGCTGGAAAATGGTGCAAAAATGGCACCGAAGTGAAGGGATTTGAGAAAAAGTTTAAGATTGAGAATAACAAGTAATGCAGCTCACCGTTTCCAGCGAACCGCATTCGTTGTTCCTTCAAAAAGTTTAAAGTGGAAACAGCAGGTTTCATAGAGATGACGGAAAAATTTCTTAAATACACCAGATGCCAACGTAAGCGAAATGATGTCCATCCGGTAATTTGGATTTGTGATTGTCATCGGAATTGGATCCATTGTTTCGTCATCATCGATAATAACAAATTGAGATTTAAATCGGAACCAAGAGAATTAGTGCGTAATGATCTTATGATGATCAAAGCGTAATGATCAAAGTGCGCAATGATCTTTCTCGGAAGTTTTCTCACGATTTAACCGAATATTTAAAAGAGTTTTCCGTCATTCTGGTTTAATTCTCTTGGTTCCGATTTAAATCTCAATTTGTTATTATCGATGATGACGAAACAATGGATCCAATTCTGATGACAATCACAAATCCAAATTACCGGTATGGACATCATTTCGCTTACGTTGGCATCTGGTGTATTTAAGAAATTTTTCCGTCATCTCTATGAAACCTGCTGTTTCACTTTAAACCTTTTGAAGGACACTTAAATCACTTAAATCCTCGAAGACGAGAATATCTTGCCTTCCCACGATGCACAATGAGTTACAGTCAGTGCATGAAGCAACGCAATTTCGAAAGTAACGGGATATAAGACTAAAAGATTAGGAGAGGGTAGCTGACAAGAAAGCATCGCAAAAAATAGCAATGCAGGGGGATGCAGTTAGCAATCCACGACCGGTTTCGCTCTCATTTTGAGCTCATCAGGTGAATATAGCTGGAAAATGGTGCAAAAATGGCACCGAAGTGAAGGATTTGAGAAAAAGTTTAAGATTGAGAATAACAAGTAATGCAGCTCACCGTTTCCAGCGAACCGCATTCGTTGTTCCTTCAAAAAGTTTAAAGTGGAAACAGCAGGTTTCATAGAGATGACCGGAAAAATTTCCTAAATACACCAGATGCCAACGTAAGCGAAATGATGTCCATCGGTAATTTGGATTTGTGATTGTCATCGGAATTGGATCCATTGTTTCGTCATCATCGATAATAACAAATTGAGATTTAAATCGAACCAGAGAATTAAACCAGAATGACGGAAAACTCTTTTAAATATTCGGTTAAATCGTGAGAAAACTTCCGAGAAAGATCATTGCGCACTTTGATCATTACGCTTTGATCATCATAAGATCATTACGCACTAATTCTCTTGGTTCCGATTAAATCTCAATTTGTTATTATCGATGATGACGAAAACAATGGATCCCAATTCCGATGACAATCACAAATCCAAATTACCGGATGGACATCATTTCGCTTACGTTGGCATCTGGTGTATTTAAGAAATTTTTCCGTCATCTCTATGAAACCTGCTGTTTCCACTTTAAACTTTTTGAAGGAACAACGAATGCGGTTTCGTCTGGAAACGGTGAGCTGCATTACTTGTTATTCTCAATCTTATACTTTTTCTCAAATCCCTTCACTTCGGTGCCATTTTTGCACCATTTTCCAGCTATATTCACCTGATGAGCTCAAAATGAGAGCGAAACCGGTCGTGGATTGCTAACTGCATCCCCTGCATTGCTATTTTTTGCGATGCTTTCTTGTCAGCTACCCTCTCCTAATCTTTTAGTCTTATATCCCGTTACTTTCGAAATTGCGTTTGCTTCATGCACTGACTGTACTCTAATTGTGCATCGTGGGAAGGCAAGATATTCTCGCTTCGAGATTTAAGTGACGTATCATTATCACGGAATCGATGCAGAAGAGTCTATCTTGATCAAAAGCCTACCAAACTTGGGAACCTGGGCGCTCCCTAATTTGTTCTTGATTATTTTGTGCTACTGTTACTAATAATGCAATTTTGAAATACTATTTTACAGTAAAGACGATATCACCCAATTAGCCATTTGCTTCGAAGGCTGTGCTGTATTAGAATCATAGTTGGGCAAAAACAGAATATAATTCTTTGTAAAGAACCTAAAGAAGCAAAATATAAAACAGTAATAACAAGGCATATTCAAATAGCAAAAAAATCTGTCAGATAGGCGTATGCTAGGCATGCAGCGTAAT